>JADANN010000331.1:190000-876423 GCA_018806985.1 Angiostrongylus vasorum
AAAACGGTGCCTACTTGACATACACATCGGTAGTCTCGTTATTCTTTACTGGGTATAATCACCCATTTCTTCGCGCGAAGATTCGATTCAACCGTAAGCTGGAAAACAATTCAGTCATCAAGCACGAGGGAAAAGTCTACCTGTATATGACGAGAAGAAATCCTATGCAAACGTAACCGGCAGATTAAGGAAGACCCGACCGAACAGTACGAGCTGTTTTTCGAAGGACTTAAAAGTTGTGCCGAATTTGCTTCATTTCCTTAAGGAAAATGATCAGATCGCATCTCCATTACCAATAAGGAGTTGCTCGAGAAGGAAACTAAAGCTTGACCGTACTCTAGACGGAATGCGAAGCTCAGATCTTAAAAACCTATCTCATCTTCCAGATCCAAGAGAACATACAAAAATAGCGGAAAATAGGTGAGCCGGTCATATAATGAGAAGTAAAGACGACAGATAGACAAAAAGAACTGTAGAGCAGACCCTACGGGGATGGAGCCGTTTTCTTAGACGATTCACAGATCATGGAATGGGTCTCGTATTCGCCACCATGTTCGAATCAAATCACCACCATGGGCAATGATGAGGCAGAGAAACGAATGGAAAATGTGCTGGGGTCCATACAACTCGTTAAGACTCCTCGTCCAGATATCCAAATAAAATAAGAACTTGGACAAAAGATAAAACTTACATGGTCCGCCATACGTCCGACGACGATCCGCTTTAATTCAGTCCAAAGGCGTTCAGCACTGATACCCTGAAGCACATCACCCATTATTCTCAGTCAAACAACTATTATTTGGTATCAAAAGAATTAACTCCTTTACTTGCTATTACCAACGAAGTAAAGACTGTGAACTATAAAAGTCAAAAAAATAACTAAAGAGAAAATGATATGAGGGTTAAAAAAAGAAACTTAACAGCAACAAAAGTGAAAATGGTGGACATGGAGGTTTTTAAAAACCAACTATACAGTGAAAACTTAGATAACTCTACAAAGACGAATAGAAAAGAACGGAAAAAAAACAGCGAAGTCTCACCGCTAATCCTCTACTATTTTCCTTAATGGCTGTCAAAGTTTCACTTTCATGTTCGGTTGATGCCGAGATTCGACCAAAGAAACGAAAATACCTGAAATTGTGTAGTAATCTTTTGTCAATTAACAATGTTGACTTTGTAAGAAAACTAATAGTGACAGCACCTAATTAAAGTACGATCTTCTAAAGAAACGTACCTTAGAATTCTGAGATAATCTTCCTGAATACGTTGCACTGCATCGCCTACAAATGCCACACGTCGCTTTTCAATATCATTCACTCCTCCAAAGTAGTCGAAAACGGTGCCGTCTAGATCTGCAACATAAAAAATTCTTCACCTATATCATAGATCTGAAGACTTGGCAACTATCAAGTAACTCGAGAAGGCACCACGAATTGTTCCTTTTCGCATGTTCACATCTCAGAAGCTCACGTTTCATATTTATAGGGTATGAAATGAATTATACGCATGACATGAAGCTCATTTTTTAAAGTTCTCGATGAGAGACGAGCATAAGAACTTTAACCAACAATCAGGTGGTTGTATTATTTTGTATTTCATTTGTATTTGTATCTGTATTTTTGCATTTGTATTTACTATATTATGTATTGACATTTCTGAAACCGTCGTTGACGGCACATATCCACCGGCTTTCGTTAATATACACGGCACGTCCTACCCGCCTGCTTCATAATGCCTTGGTGAATATTGGAGCATTCTAAACTCGTCGCTGTTGATAAGAACCAGAACTCTGGATATATTATTGTTGCCTTTTATTGTTACATGACCCCACATCACATATATCACACTATCCAGATCTTAGCATTTCTTGCAGTTGATTCGGCTGGCGCTCACCATCCACGAAGGACTTCGAACTTTTCCTGCGTGTTGGTTCTGCTGCTGCTTAAGGATTTTCCTTGGCCTTTGTCACGAATGTCGTTTAATTTCAATGGAATTCCCTATGAAATCCTAAGACAGTCAAGCTAAAACGCTCCCAAGTGGATCAGATGGAGCAAACTTGTCCCAGACAAGTCTAGTACCAATTTTTCGAGCTCGGAAACATCAGAGGCCTGGTAAGCCTTAGGCACGGTCGAGCCAGCACCGTGCTCGTGATTAACGGCATCACTGCCATTGCGCTATCCGCTCCATGACAGAGACCAGAACATTAGCAGCAATAATAATAATGATAATAATAATAATAATAATAATAATAATAATAATAATAACAGTAGCAATAATAACAATAACATTTAAACCCTTACTTACTGCCTATTTTTTTCTCACAGCATGGCATTCTGTGAAATACAACCATAAGTTTGCTGAGATATGAGCGAAACCCAGAACCTCAGGTTCGAAGGGCACCTGAGTTATTTCACAAAGTACCCTCCCGTGAAAAAAGAACAGGCAATAAATAGAAGTTAAAATATTGTGATTTCGACTACAGCTTCAGCCTAACTAGGTCCAATACGGATTTGTGCTCTCCGGATCAGTTCCGTTGATGAGTGACTGCTTATAGCACCGCTAGGGTAAAAAACTGGCGGAGAGGAAGGCAAAGCAAGGGCCTCCGTTGATGGGATGGATTGCATATGAGCTTAAGAAAAGGGTAATCGCGGGTTAGAAGCGCATCTGAGGTTCCGAGTTTTGCTTATATCTCAGCATCCCTGTCGTTGTATTTCACATAATAATAATAGTTCCCGTCAATTCCTTATTCCAGATAAATATTGGTAACTAAGTCTTTTCATTTGACCCGTCTTCATATCTGCTGTGCGGATCCCAGCACTTCTCACCATGCTCGTGATGACGAACATCACTACTACTGCGCTATCTGCCCCCTATAACCTAACATAACCGTCTAAATTACACAGCAGCTGGCTTTTCTCTACGAGATCTCACTATTTGTTCAACAAGTATAAGAGCTTTCAAACTTTCCTACCCGGTAGTAATTTCTACATTCTCCATCAACACATGACATTCTCAAGCACTCACAACCGCTTTCGAGAATCTTAGACTAGAATGCACAAAATGCTATAACTTTTAGAGCTTTCTTTTACCTAAGAACAGCGAGTTTATTGTCAAATCCCTTCGATTCGCATCCAGATGCCAGTCAGTCGTGTACTGCACTTCAGCTCGCCTTCCATCACAAACCAAATCTACTCTAAATCAACAACTGAAATGGAAAAACAACTTTCTTGCACCTCATAAAAACCTACCAAACAGAGGTGTAAAGAAAAGCGACGAGGGAGTAGATGGGATTCTAAGATGGAATTAATCTTTACGTCACCCTCAACGTTGTGATCTCAAAGTTCTCTGCGTCATCTATCCGACATGTTATTGTTCCGTGCTCTTCACCGCGTTTGTGCAACATGCGAATCTCCTCACTTTCAAATAATTCCTAGAACGAGTTCAACGATAGAAGCAATTATGTACAGGGGGGACCACGAGCTGATAAGTGCTATCACGATTTCACTTGAAATATTGCAGAACTCCGCATTTTCTTTCCAAAGTTTTTTTCAAGAATGGCACAGAACACTCTTCCTACTTGACACTTCTAGATGGGTCTCGCTCTAAGAGATGACTCTTTCGGATTTTAGTGGGAGCGAATAGTTTAGAGCTACCGTTGAATCCGACAATCCCACATCAAAGGAACGTCCACAAAGTACAATCCGCAGGGCAAGTAAGTGAAGTTAAACATTCAAAAATAGTCATCCAACATTGGTGGTAGGATGAGTCAGAACTTACCTTCATTTCCGATGGCGTTGCAGTGGTTGCAAAATCCACGTCAGCCGGTCGAATTCCCATGAGGAGATCGCGCACCGCACCTCCAGCAATTCTATGTCGAAAGTAATTACTTGGCCACTTTTATAGGGAAAGTTGTCATTAAAACTGTACACTTGGGTAACTAAAGATAGGAGTGCGACTCACCGTAGCTCATAATTTTTCTTCTTAAACAGATTGGATAGAGTGTTAAGCTGTGGCGTAAACAGAGACCTAAATTTATCACTATTTTCATTAAGAATTTAAGAGAGTTTGATTAGCCGATTTTGCTTTGCGTTAAAAGTGTATAGCACAAATCCAGCTGGATATTCTGTTTGACGGTGTTAAAATTTTGTAAATGCTGCAGGTAGCACTGTGGTAAAAAAAAATGTTCACTAGACGAAAGGTCCTAGGTCCTTGTTCGACCGCCGTCGAGGCCAGCCAAGGCCCACCGGAATCGGAAAATTGGCACCAGACTTCTCCGAGAACCTCCCGAAAATGCACTTCCAGTTTAACTTTGTTAAAAAATAGCACTCGATTTGGTTTCAATTCCAAGTGAAGAGTGAATCCTAGAAAGAAGTACCTTAAGAAGGGTGCTGAGGAGAACGATCTTTCAAATTCTGATCCACCATGTATGTCTTGTTGGAACAATCGTTCAAATTGTTTATCTGATTCTGATAGAATTCCAGAAGCATGCCGGAAAATAAAGACGGTAAACTATTTAAAAATTTAAAAATGTCTTAAGAACCGATTTTCACTGAACCTCGATAACAGGAATCAATAATTTCCCTTTTGATTGACAAGCTGTCGACCATCGACTCGGATCAACGCAGCTCTAAGGAAGGCGAAAGCGCCGAAACGTTAGCCGAATAAAAGCTTCTACAGCAACCTCGTGTCACCTCAGTCATGCAGAAAGTTATTTAGCAATAATTAGAAAATCTCTTTCATTTTATTTTATAGAATAAAAAAATTTTATTCTATATGACCCGTCTTCACATCTACTATGCGGATCCCAGCACTTCTCGCATGCGATTCGTTTCCTCGCATCCATTATCCACGAATATCTTCCAACTTTTAAGTGTGGCTTCGATTGCTGCTTAAGGATTTTCATTTCAGCTTGAATGTCGTAGAAAGCTGGTCGAGTCAATTCCCACTGGAATCCTGAGATAGCCGAGCTGCAGCGTTTCCAACTGCATTCCAGAGAATTTTTTCCCGGCCAAATTCAGTTCCAAATGCCAGACCCCGGAGGGATAAGAGGCTGGGCCGGCCCGCAGTGGACAGTTAGAAAATACTCGAGGAAAAATAGGAAAAATTCCATGTCCCTATGTGCGTAGGAGATACAGAAGCTTTTCATTGCATAAACTTCCCATTCACTCAATACATTTCTATAAGGTCTCCTTTAGCAAGATTCAATGGGCTTTTTTTCTCGTAATAGTAAAAGAGTTTTCATGGCTTCTTGTCCTGCATGCATAAAATACAAATACATCAAACCAAACAGATTTTTGTTTCAAACGTTCTGTCTAACAGAAAGTGAATCACTGAATATGCAGCGCAGCTCCTTTTGAAATCACAACCAACCACGCTGAAATGGCCTGGTCAGAGATAACAAACGTCTCAAATGAGAAATAATACCGAAATTCAGGTGTATCGATCTTCATCGTCTTTGGTAGGACTTTCTTTGTGGGGAGAACTGTTCTAACCACTGAATAACTCGACTTCCGCAATGGTTTCCACAAAATCATGCAAAGACATGTGGTATATAATCGAACCTGAAAATGGAAATATAGACTCCAATACAATAACACCAAATAATCGCTCTTTAACCAATATTTAGTTCTAAAACGATGAAGATGATAAAAGCGCATGTAGCGGAGTGGTCGTAGACGCCCTGCAATACATATGGGATCGATCACCGCAGCCAAGGCCAGGCAAGTCTTCCCTTCCAAGCCGTCGGGGGTCGGCAAATTGGTACCAAACGTGTCTACGAGTATAGCAGCACTGACTCCTATACATCGGTAGGCCATCGCGAATCATTATGAAGACCGGATATGCCAACACTACCGGTAGTGCCTTAACTGCGTACACTGCAGGAAAACTGATATGGTCTGCCCCCTATTCTGTAAGGTCATTGCGAAGAAAAAGGTCAAGCAGTCCAAGAGTTGCGGGATATAACTTGGGAACTATCCAGAACTTAACAAACTTCACTTTTTCACAAGTATTTATTTTTATAATTGAAAATGAAAAAGTTAACCAATATTTCAAGATGAGACATGATATCTTAGATAAAATTAACAGCTAGAACCTGGATGAAAGACGATACACCAGCAAAGTACAGGATGGTAAATAACCGAGTATAGGAGGAACAGCCCCCGGGTGAGAAAATAGGTACACCAACTGAAGCGAAACCTAGCATCCCTCACTACAGCGAGAAACGAGTATATTTTAAATCAAAGACTGTAGATAATTTCAAACGCTTAAAGCATTACACCGTGAGACTACAAAGAAAAAACGGCGAAATAGGGAACTTTCTAACGAGAACAACTGGAAATGAGACTAGATACACAGCAGGAAATATGGTTAGTGGTTACTGTTAAGAGAAATGCAGCTAAAAATTCGAGGCACTCTAAACGAAATATTCATAAGGGGACCATAAATCAACAGCAGTGACAAATTATGCGCATAACAAATTTGTCTCCAATCCGAACTGAAATCCGTAACATCAAAAGTGAGTGGTAGGAAATTGACCTCATGACCAGCATTTAGTCGCGGAGATTGTTTTTTTCATATCATACAAGACTTAGCGATGAATTAAAGAGGCGAGAATAAGCCGCAATTAAGCGAGAGAGGAAGTAAAATATGACCTGTTAGTACGAGAAACTTGTCAACATATCAACATAGCCCTTGAGGCAAAATGTAACTAAACTACGCGAGGGATATGCAAGTGTCGCAAATATGAATACGACCAGGAAAAACTACTAGACTGTATCCATGACCTTATAAACCTCATGGATAACCAGAATCAAAATCCAATAGAATAATCTTCGTATCTTCGGTGCCGTTACGAGATCCAGCTGCACATGCTAGCAAGTTATTGGTGGCCTTCAGACGCCAGATACAACCACCGCTACCGCCAGAAGACAGAAGCACGAGATCACGAATGAATTCACCTGAAAAAAAACTGATCAAAAACAGGTGATGCATTGATCACTAGCCAGAAATAATGGTATGGAAATATGTAGTTCACAGTGAAAAAAAAAGTCGCGATCATCTTATAAACTAATCTATTTGATCATCACTTACTTACTTGGACACTCGGATGGCCCGTCTTCACTGTTGGTGCGGGCTCCAGTACAGTTTTCACTTTTTCGGAATTTTGCTGGATTAGCCATTGTTTCTCGGCATTCCCCAGGTCAGCATGGCCAAGGTCTGCCCTGGGTCGTCACCACCACAGGCAGTGGCCGCCCTTGTGGATCAGCGGGAGATCTGCCACCATGCGACTAGTTTGATACCAGAACTTTGGTCGATCCTGGTATTGATTATCCTGGTATAATTCTAAAACGCGCGATTCCTCAGCTTGGAAGGGGATGAATGAATCCCCCCACTGAACATCGTAGCCCGACACCCTAGAACACCTCGCAGTCACGACGAGGCGGTAAACCGTTGGGTTTGATCACTACATTTCAAATACTCATTTCTCGTTGATAAATTAAGTGAAGCAGTTTTGACAGCTAATCCTGGCTACCTTCAATCAATCCCTCATATTTGCATTGTGCAATATGTCATTGTCACAATGGTTAGTTTCCTTATATACTTGGTTCCATCAATTGCTTGTGAGACTGAAGCATGATAATCATGAGAAATCAAATGCGAGATAAGTAATATTTCAGAGGCAGTGGGATTCCAAACCCTAGTGTCCACCTATTTATCACACCATCAGGAATCAAATGTGACTTATCACCTGTCACACGCATCATCTGTAATCGTGGTATTCATCGACCTCTTCAACAACAATCGCAATTTCACTTCCAATTTTGTTGCCTATTAACATAACACAGCTCCTCCAAAGGATTCCAAAACACCAAAAACTACCTTTTACGACGTCCCACAACTTTACAGCTCCATCATCTCCACTTGTTACCACAATACCGTTGTCGAGAAACTGAAGTGATGTGATAGCTGATGTGTGCCCATTCGGTCCATGAAGGCGATACATGCACGATCCATCTCTAATATTCCATACCTGAAATTTTAGCAACGCAATAAATAAGCCTAAAATAGATAATGTTAACCTTTTTTATTTACTGCCTATTACAATTTTCACGGCAAAATATTCGAATGCAGTCTCAGCTTAACCGAGTTCAATGCCGATTTGGGCTCCCCATATGAACTCCGTCGACGCGTGATTGTTGACAGCACTTGTAGATAGAAAACTGGCTCAGAAAAAGGCGAAACGAAGAACACGCATGATGTAGTGGTGAAGGCGTTAGCCCCAGGAAAGGGTAATAGCGCGTTCGTTCCCCATCGCAGACACCTGCCGTTTAGAGTTTTGCAAATATTTAAGATAGATACTTAAAGTTACAACATTTTATGTATAACACTGCACCACGATATATGTGATCTGGAGTAATCAACTAGATTTCTGCTCATATAGGAGGAATAGAATAGGGCGCGTGTGGCGCAGTGGTCGGAGGCGCCCTGCAACACACACGAATCGATCACAGCGCATATGGCTCACCAAGCCTTCCATCCCTCCGGGGTCGGCAAATTGGTACCAGACTTGCCTGGGAGGATAGCATCACTGGCTCGATACATCAGTAGGGCACCGCGAGTCATTGTAAAGGCCAGATATGCATACAATCACCTCCAAACGATGCTTAATAAAGTCGAATGCTGGCGCATCCCTCAGGGATTGACCAACGCCAAGAGCTTTATCCTTTTTTAAAAAGAATAGGATAACAATTCTGTACATTTTTTTAATGAATTGCTAGACCTATCTTCCACACGACCACAACAGATGCGCTAATTAATCATCAACAAAATGATGAAAACCACAACGTACCCTGACATCACTGTCAGCGTTGCACGAAACAAGCACGTCACCTCTCAATTGCATTCCAGACGTTAAAGAATGGTGACCAGACAAAACACTCATGCATGTTCCATTGGAAATATCCCATACTCGTATGGTTGTGTCTAAGCTTCCGCTAACAACAATATTACGTCGCGCATCCAGCTGAAAAGATATAATTCGAAGAAGCTTTAATAATTACATTTCTAACTTAAGAAAACGGCAGAATCGAGGAAACATTAAAAACTTCCCAATTTTCTAAAAATCTTTTTGGATCACAGACAATATTTTCAAAGGTTCACGATACGCCACTTTTAAAACATAAGTCTCCTATTCGGTCCCTAACTCGTAAAATATTGTTTGTGGTCCGAAAAGAATTTAGAATAATCTTTGCTCAAATCTTCTAGTTAAATTAACTTTTCTAGCATTCTTTTTTCTAATTTTTCTCATGATTAACCCTTTTTTTTAACACCCATATTCCGGCATTAACGAATTATTTTTTTTATTTCACAAATGTGAATAACAACATTGAATTCTCGCAAAAAGAAACAAAACTACTTACCAACAAAGAGTACACTCGATTGGTGTGACCATTCAGGGTATGTATGCAAATACCAGTTTCAAAATCCCACACCTGAAATTGGCTTTGAAGACAAAGAAAAAAGTCAAATGGATTAAAAACAATGCAAATTCGTAATTGTTCGAAGACGAAGTAAATAAAAAAAAATCAAAGCAGATCGTTCGAAAATCCCTAATAATAGTCACCTTTACAGTGAAATCATATGCACCCGAGACGATGCGACCGTCGTCAAGGTCAAACTGGACACATCGAACTGCAGCAACGTGACCAGTAAGGTACTGCTCACACATACCAGTTTCGATGTTCCATGCTCTTAAAGTAGTATCACGCGAACCAGACACTAATCTGCAAATAGAAACTTCAGCAACAACTCGCTATGAAGCGACTGTTTGGAAATTTAGCAAAGAAAAGAACAACAGCAGTGATATCTGATCAGTTAATCAAAGATGGCGAGGAAACAACAGGATAGTAGTATGCCGCCTACATGTTCCGACAAAGGCTCATGCATCGCACAGTACTTGTGTGACCATGAAGTGTATGAATCAAAGAGCCATCCTTCGCTGACCAGACCTTTACAGTACGGTCCGTTGAACCACTGATGATATATTTACCATCTGTGGATAACTGTGAAGTCCATACTCCTCCAGCGTGACCAACGAGAGTGAAAAGCAGCTATAAGTTGCGTTTAAACGCAAAACATATATATATATATATATATATATATATATATATATATATATATATATATATATATATATATATATATGTGTAGAGAGAGAAAGTTTCAAATGCTTTCAAATCCATTTTTATTACATTGTACGACCCTATCACATGCTGTGAGGATTGTAACACTTCCTGCAACCGATTCGTTTCCTCTCGTCAATCGTAATCCACGAAAGACTTTGACTTTGATTTCGGTTGGTGCTTAAGGATTCTGGTATCCTCTAAAAAGGTTGTTAAGCTGGTCGCGTCGATTCTTCGTTGAACCCTGGGACAAACCTGCTACAATCTTCACAGACCTTTATCACAAGCAGGCAATATCTCTTTTGGGGATTGGAGAAAGCCAGTTGATCGCATACCAATATGGTACTACCCCTCAACCACAAAGTAGTGGAAGGCTTGGTGAGCCTGGTGGAGGGCGACCCAGCACCTTGTCGTACTGAACGGCATCAACACCACTGCGCTAAATGCCTCTGAAAACCCTTTGATGACTTAAAAAAAAATCTGCAACAAAGCAGCTGACGCAATCATAAGGCAAAACGACCGTAACTGACTTTTTAAAAGAAAAGATAGTAATCTGGCTCGTTCGAAAGAAAGTTCACTACCACGTGCGGGAAGGTTCGACCATGACTTGCAGAAATGGGGCCTTGAACAGTAATTTATTCAACAACTCAAAACTTCGCGAAAAGTGGCAAAGGGTTTACTATGAAATAATACCATGTCGACATACAGAAAACGGAAAAGGACGAAGTTCAAGCAACAAAGAGGCCAGTATGTTGAAGCAATAACTTCGTCTCAATGAACGACGAATGGTCGCTGAACAAAAAAAAATTCTCCTAGAAATGGAGCTCACTTAGCAAAAACTTTTACGGAATAATCCCATGTCGTGGGGAAATTTCCAAAAATTTTTCTAGAACGCATAGCCAATGTATCCTTATTGTGCTACCGTTTGCTATGGTTTAGAGCTCGACCTCAACACGTCATTTTGTGAATATTCTGGTTAATCGAAGGAGCAGTATGGTGTGGTGGTGAATGGTTATCTCCCAAAAAGGGTAACAGCGCGTTAGTCGCCCACCGCAGACACTTGCAGTTCGGAGTTTTGCAAAAATCTCAGCATCACTGAGGTTGTACCACTCTGGTTAATGTTTTTAGAGACTTCAAGCTTCCCTAAGAATTCTTTGCGTCGTGATTACTCGATTCCAACGCATTTTTTTTCACCACCCGTTCTCATTACATTAATTAAGTACTGAAATATTATATACTGGAAAGCAATCAGTCCCAATTCAAAAATATATTGCAAAATATCAAAAGCAAATCACAAAACAACAATTAACTACGAAAAACAGTACCTTTCCTTGTTCGATACTCCACACTCGTAAAGTGTTGTCATCAGAGCCTGTGACTAGCATATCACCTTGGATCTAAAACACGCTGTATTAAACATATCACATCTTGTGCAACAAAAAAAAACGATAAGAGCTGACCAGAGCTTATAAACTAAAGTATGATAGCGGATTAATTATATTAGACCTGCAAACATGTAATCACATGCTCCTCATGTCCTCTCAGAACCATACTGCCGCCAATCGGTAATCGCCGCCAATTAGCCGCAATTCTGCAGCGCCGTAAATACGTGGCTTTCCATAATGACCGCGAATAGATGCTATAATACTATGGAATCAGTACCTAATAGACTGAAAGGTTTATTTCTAATTTCAATTAAACTAACGCACATAACATAAATGAAGAAAGCTCTAAAGATAAACATCGTTCTTACTACGTCCAAAATATTTTAAAACGTGGAAGTGACAAGATAGAAAAATCTTCAAAAGAATATCACCGAAAAACCGTGGAGAGAACAACACAGCGACTAGTATAGCCATAATACTGAATGGAGGTGGAAATAGCCCTATTTAATGAGACAAAACCGGTTAAGGGAGTCTTACTCGAAGGACTGCTGTTATGTGCCCCTCGTAGCAAACCTAAGTTGCTGCGAAAAAAGTTATAGTTCAGAGTATGATGGCTATCACAGCTCCAAAGCACGAAAAATCATGGCAGAATCATGAACCATCACCTGTATCACCTGTAGACCCGTTGATCGTCGAGTGACTCGAGCGGGCGCCAGTAAATCTTCCATTTTTTCCCTGTCGCGTGCAAAAGTAGCCCAGTGGGTTCTGCTCGCTCTAGGGACTCGTCGAGCATCATGTCTCTCTTCTAGGCTCTCTTCTAGAGTGAAGAACTCTGACCATTGGGATCGGTAGTCTTCCTGAAGTACGTTTGACATCCCGAGAAATCCAGTCACTAACGGCTCTTGTCCATCGCTTGTCATTCAAACGTATTACATTTCCAGCCCACCTTATCTTCGACTGTTTGGAGTACAGAACGGCATCTCTAATTTTTGACCATTGACGTAGGTCGGAGACTCCTAGCATCGTCCTTTCGACTGAGCATTCGATAACGCCGAATGATCTTTCATCCTGCTTACGCAGCGACCAGGTTTCTGACGCATACGTTAGGGCAGGAAGTACCGTTGAGTCGAACAGGCGGGCACAGAGTCGAATGTTCTTTGTTCTCTTCACTATATCTTCGAAGCTCTTGAAATCTCCCCAAGCCGCTCGTTTCCTTCTGCTCAGCTCTAGAGAGAGCTAAGTCGTTCATCATAATGATTTCCCGACCTAGATAGACATAACTGGAGCATTCGGAGGCAGCGAATTGACTCGAAGAATACAATCCGCATAAGCGAGAACGCATCCACACACGCATGGATGAATACGCCTAGCAAATAGAGAGAGTATGTGCCAAATCGGCGCAGCAGAAACAGGAAGTCCATCCTCTGGATCCACCTGCGTCTCAGGGAAGCAAAGGTCGCTTTTGGTCCGCGATTAACCCCCCTATCCGCCACCTGGGGGCGCGCCACGTAGCCTCACGACTAACCGGCTCGAGATCCCTCATATGAGGGAGATCTGTGGTAGCCCAATCATAGGATCACTAAACGAAAAAAACATTTGGCCATGAAAAGTGTTGCATAAGAAATACGTTCAACAGCTAACTCTCTACTGCTTATTCCTATTTTTTCCCAACAGGGTATGATGTGAAATACAAGTACCATGATGCTAAGATATTTGCTCTTTAGTCAACGGAAATTTTAACGATAAAATTGGACCCATAAGGACGTCTGAAGAACGTCAAATTGCAACCCACGGATTAATGATTAAACGGAACTACAGTGAGAGGCTATCAGAGTTTATGATGACGCCCACGACCATTCATGGAAACTCGGAATTCCAGACGCCCTGCTCTCAACGCTGTACATGGAAGCTTCTTTTCCACTTTACGATTCTCTTTACCTTCACGCATGCGTGAAGAACCTGGTCGCTACGCAAGCAGAATGAAAGGTCATTCTTTCATGTTAGCAGTATGCCGTATCACGCAAGTCAGTAAAGGGATCCTAAGCTCCAACCTATGCCAACGATCAGAAATCAAAGTCACCGTTCTAAAAAATCGTCTGTGATAAGGTAAGCCAGATCCGTAACGTGTATGGACGACCGATGGACAACAGCCGTTAGCAATTGGATTCCTCGGGATTTCAAACGCACAGGAGGAAGAACAACGACCCGGTGGTCAGCGCGATTCACGAAAATCCTGTAAGGATATGATACGGAACGAGTCCCTAGAGCGAGCTTAACGAACTGGACTACTCCTGCATGCGACAGGGAAAAGATGGAAGGTTTACTGGTGCCCGCTCGACGATCAACGAGATGATGGGTGAAATAGGTGAAACTGCTATGCAGCTGGAACAACTGAAAGCTCTGTGTTAAGAGCTCTGCGTAATAAACATTAAACACTAGCTCGGTGTCATCTGAAACATAAACGACAAACTCAACATTGAGTTGGATTCCCCAATTAAGACATCAGTTTACACCCAAAATTTTTTGTTTGTTACATCTAAAATTATATCAGATGTGGAGCACAAGAGATAAGATCACGAAACGACCTCGATGCGCGATGCTCACCTTCCATAACTCTGTTTTCTCGTCTTTCTGTGTTGTTCCAGTTCCACTCCTTTATAATGGTCAACTATTGTCACACCATTACCCATAGCGGTTTGCTCCCACGCGCCAGAAACTCGTTCACTGGAATAACCCCCTTTATGTTCCAAATAGATAGAAATATAACTGGCGCTAAGTCTGCAGCAGATTTTCAGAAAAAAAAAGATTTTGTAGTGCTTGCTAAATAGTAAAAAATAATGAACTTCTTAACGGTGCAACTTCTATTTAATCCATCCACCTTGGTATTGGCAGAGCTTCCAGACCCTCTCGTTCACATTTCAACCTCCACATACGATCATCCTCACATATACCACGCCAAAACCGGGATACCCTTGCTGCACGTACAATATCGTTCATAGGCAAATTCGCAACAATTTGTATAGCTAACTGAAAAAAAAAAACAGCACTGGTTAACAAAAACTGAAGCATAAATCCCTCCGGTAAATGAAGAAGTTCATAAACAGTAAGGAAAAAGCTTCACAAATTCTCTTTAACTGTGCTATCCAGCTTAAAAAGATAATAAGTCCTAGAACAATACTACTGAATCTACACCGAAGCCTGATCACCTCCATAGGTAGACAAGCCAGAAAGTCTTTCTGGAAATGTGGTTCTATAAGCTGACGCACGTGGCGTACATGTTGCAACCCACAAGTACTAATCAAGTGGAGAAGAGCAGTACGCTGACATCGACGGGACATTGCCTAAAGGAAATACCCGTAAATCATATACTATTGATATTCTCAAGTCATGAAACCACTTTTAATTATAAAGCTAAGAAAGATAAAGCTCTCGGCGTTAATCAATCCCCTGAGAGATGCGCCGCACCGTATTCTGCTTCATCAAGCATCGTTGTAGGGTGACTGAATGCACACCTGGCCTTTACAATGACTCGCCGGAGCCTATTGATGTATCGAGCTAGTGATTTTATCCTCGCGGACAAGTCTGGTACCAATTTTTCCGACCCCAGAGGGATGGAAGGCTTGGTGAGCCATGGGCGAGGGAATCGATCCCATGTGTGTAATGCAGGGCGCCTTCGACCACTACACCAAATTCGCCGCTATTTTAACCATACAATCAGAAAAAAAAGACGAATTCCGTTTCTGATGCGGTCAGAATTAGTGAATGCTTAGCAAATTAGCTGTACCAATGAGAATCTTCAAACCTGAAATTGATCGACCCACGGACGAATTAAATGCGCATCTTCAGTGACAGTCTGCGACGTCGCTTCTTCGTCAGAGTCCATAGAAAAACTTAAAAGCACAAGAAAAACAGTGAAGTAATATTATGTCAAGGAAGAGTTAATCCCTGTAAGACCACATCACGTCCTCTAGAAAATGTCAAGTAAAAGATATACTCGACGAGTTATAAATACTGGAGCTTTTAAACATGTTATTAAGGATATAAAAAAGAATAAAACCAGCTGAGAGAAAGGCGAAAAGAAGGACACGCATGGTGTGGCGGTGAATGCGTTGGCCCCGGAAAGGGTAATAGCGCATTCGTTCTCCACCGCAGACACCTGCGGTCCAGAGCTTTGCAAATATTTCAGCACCATTGTGGTTATTACGGATATTTTTAGAAAGACGTCATCAATGAAAATGATGTTCGCAAAAAGTGAAACTTGTAACGTAGACGTATCTCATAGAATAAATCTTTAATGAGTTTAACAGACTTGACCTTCAGATGTATGGTAAATTTTCTGCTATATAATAACCCGACCTTGCTACACTGCTACAGCCATCTTAAAATTAACAAACGATGAAATTGACAAAAAGCGGTGAACAGTTCCAACCGATCGCATAACTAGGCTAACTTAAATTTAACACAATGGGCAGTAATAACGGTATAAATGATCAGCCAAATCTATATAAAGTGTAGAGACAACACGTTTCTGTCCTATATGGCAGCTTTATACAACAACAGACTAACCTTAAACTCCTAGCATAACGTTTTCCCTGAGACGTAAAATCCATGGGAGATTTTCGCTTAGAAGAATTCTGAAACGAAAAAAATAGTAAAACAATAGAATAAGAGTGAACTTATTTCTTCTTCTACCTAGTGACATAACAATAATCATCACCATCTTATGCCTCTGTCATCACATCTTCAAAAAAATAGTAGATAGAAGATTTAAAAAAAACCGTAGACGACATAACGATTGTTCACTTGAATCTCACAAGCTATGCTTCTTTCTTACTTGGACACTTGGATGGTCGATTCTCACTGGTTGTGTGGGTCCCAGCAAAATTTCCGTGTACAGCGACGTTATGTTACCTGTTTCTCTTCCGAGTACTCATGCAAAACATCCAATTCTTGTGTGATATCCTCAATAGAACTTCGGGAAGTCAGCGGTGATTTATCGCCCAAGCTTTCATCCGACAATCCATCCATCACCTACTGCTGAAAGATGAAGTTTAACAAAGTCGTGACAAATAAGGAAAACAACAATGGAAAGAGAACGATGAATGGGCCAAGCCGTACATTTCTATGCAAGAAATCCGCAGATCGATTCAGGTTACAAACCAATCGATACGATCTTAAGGGAAAACCGATCTCCGTCCATTTGCAGCGCAGTGACATCGGTTGAAATCAACTGTGAACTCTCAATAAGGGACCGAAAAAAGGGAATGATCTGCATGGATGGATTCAAAAAGTAGAAGAAATGGGAAACCATGAACTTGTTTGACAACCACCCGACTATTAAGAAAAAAAAGGATAAAAGGATAAATCTCTCGGCGTTGATCAATCCCCCAAGAGATGCACCATGCATTCAACATCATCAAGCATCGTTTGGAGGTGATTGAATGCATATCTGGCCATTACACTGACTCGCGGTGGCCCAGAAATGTATTGAGTCAGTGCTGCCATCCTCCCAGTCAAGACTGGTACCAATTTGCCGACCCGGGAAGGATGGAAAGCTTGGTGGGCCAGGGGCGCGGGAATCCACTTAGAAAATAGCGCTACAAAATAAAACCTTACAACAATCCAAAGCTTTGGAAACATCACTTCAATCAAAGAAAAGTGGGAAACTTGTCCGCGCCACATTTCGCCGTTGGATATAGTGTTTGTACGCAGGTGCGACAGCAATGCTTAATTTAACGTCTTCGAGAAATATCTCAGCTGTAAGTGGGCTCTGAGGTTGACAGTCTCGATTCTGAGGATGTATTCTCCTGATCTGTATTCACAGGGAGATATTGGTTCAGTCCTGTTGTCATACGAAATCGATGCGGATAGCATGGTGGGTTTAAAAAAAGTAGAAGGATGAAACTCTAGGCATTGATCAGTCCCCGAGAGATGCACCATGCATTCGACTTCATCAAGAGATGACTGCATGCATATCTGGCCGCTACACTGATTCGCGCTGGCCTACTGGTGTAACTCTGGTGTATCGGGCCATTGCTGCTATCCTCCCAGACAAGTCTGTTACCAATTCGCCGACCCCCAGAGAGATGGAAGGCCTGGAGCGCCAGGATTGATGCCATGTATATTGAAGGGTGCCTCCGACCACTGCGCCTCACATTCCCCGTGGTGAGTTTATGTGGCATTAATTCATTTACTTCTCCAACGTTTCGAAGTTAACGATGCGTCAATTTGAAGTAGATTTGGAAAGTGAAATGGCATAAATCGCTGTTTAAAGAGGACAGTGCCACACAGTTTCACTGCGGAGAGTAGTTATCCTAAGGATATCTTGCTTAGCCTCATATTTTTGGTCTCTTTTTGCCTTTTACTGCAACGAAAAAGGGACCCATGGCGCAATGGTCGGAGGCACCTTGCAACAGACATGGGATCGATCTCCGCACCACAGGCTCACTAAGCGCTCCATCCCTCCGGGGTCGGCAAATTGGCACCAGATTTGTCTGGAAGCTGAGCAGCACTGGCTCTATACATCGGTTGGCCACCGCGAGTCATCTTGAATGCAAGATATGCATTCATTTACCTCTAACGATGCTTGATGAAGTTGAATGCATGGCGCATCCTTCAGAAATTGGTCACCGCCGAGAGCTCTATCTCTTGTCCTTTAATATCGCTTCTTTGGTCTTTCTTCATCGATTTCCACTTTTACTACCAACTGCCTGTTTCCCTACAATAAATTTGCAGTCATTGTGTCGTAAAAAGTTGTGACTTAGGTACAGTATTTGTCAAATTTGGTTGGTGTCGCTGTTTAGAGCGAACCGGACAGAGAGTTTGGTGAACGCGCTAGCCCTCGAAAAGAGTAATGGCGCCTTCGTTCCCCACCGCAAACCCCTACGGTCCGGAGTTTTGCAAATATCTCAGCACTATTATGGCTGTTCAGAGCGTTACTGGAGAAAAGGCGGTGTACGCTTCATCCAGTAAGGAGAAAGACGTCTCTGATTCAGTCACAAAAGACTACACCGTATTCGGAGAAGGCAATGAGGCGCAGCTCACTAACAACTTGAGTGGTCGAATGGTAACTCTTAAGCAGTAGGGTGTGTTAATTTTCACAAAGGATACTTCCTTAAGAGTTCTGTTTATTTTAGGATCTCAAGGTTTCCGTAATGCGGAAAATAAACATCGATTGTAGTGCTCCAAGTTCGTGGTTTCCGAAAAAAGTCGTTATAACGACAGAAAGCCGACGGTTTGAGACGACTGCATGGGCCCACTGTTCAGGTAGGTTTCGTTAAGTCTGAGGTTTATCGCTCAAAGTTTTGAAATTGAGTTGCCTTTGTTAGGGTGCTGTAAAGTGGTGCCAGAAATACAGGGGGACTTGGTCTCTAAGAGAATGTATTTCTTCACAAATCAGAGCTCCTGCATCTTATCTATGAAAAGCAAATTGTTCAAAGACGCGTCTGTCTACACAACTTGTTTATTTGGATACTTGGATGGCCCGTCTTCACTGGTTGCGCGGGCCCCAGCATAAATTCCATTTTCTCGGAGTTTTGCTGGTTTAGCCACTATGGTTCCCTGGAGTCCCGCGGTCAGCCTAGCCAAACTCTGCCCTTGGTCGTCACCACTCCAGGCACTCGCTACCCTTGTCGATTAGAGAGAGATTTGCCACCATGCGACTACTTTTATACCAGGACGGTGGTCGATCTTGGTAGTGGTTTACTCTTAGTTGGGCTTCCTGATGGAAATACCAGACTTCTCCTCAGCTTGCGAGACCCTGCTGGTGCAATGAATCCCTCCGCTGTACGTCGCAACCCGATACCCAAGAACACCTCCCAGCCACAATGAGAATGGGGTAAACCTTTGGGAGGATACAACTTGTTTGGATGTAGAAGACGATGAGAACTACAAACATTCTTGTGTTCGTTGCGTCGACTTCTTCAATACAAGGTTTATTTTACTTTCGTGCATTCTATTTGATACTTCGTTTCCAGCTCTACTTCCCAAATACTGTACCAGAGTAAGGAGTCAGTGAACTGTTTGCAGGTAATCTGATCAATGCTCTTAGTTCAAGTGAAACGCCTTGCCCCATGGAAAATAATCTTGGAACTAGCTTAACAATGACAGTATCGTCAGACACTGCTTCGCTGGACGATTTAGATTGTACTCGTTGCGGTTCAACACAGGTATCCCACAGTTTTTGGATTTTCCGTTGTGTTTAAGTGATAAGATATAGCTATAAAACAATTTCTGGTTTAGGATCCATCGCTCTCGTCCATTAATGCATCTTCATGGTACCCTTCCCACATATCAGCCGTACCTCCGATTCCTTCACCTAATCCGAATAGAAACTTTGGACTAAGGTTATCATCTTCACTCTACTATCCTCTCAATACTTGCTCTTAAGCTGAAGGTTTCTGTTCTTCTACAAACGTTATGACTGAACAGATGTGCACCTAAGTTGGTATTTTCATGAAAAAAGGCGATTATTTTTGGAAATTTAGCACTTTTAGCGGACTGAGTCGTTCCTTTACAGTTCTGTTACCAGTGAAACGAACATCGACACAGGTTCGTTGATCAACGCTGGCTCTCCGTTGGGCAATGAACATAGTGAGGAACCTAAGGAGGTCAGTAAACAGCTAAATCATGGTTTTTAAAATAGCGCATGTGGGTGATTTACAATTCATCTCAGCGTTAGCAACGTCTTTCATGAGTGTGACCATCTGTTCTGAGTATTTCTTAACAAGATCTCGTTAATTATTGGTAAAGTTGGTCAGCTATCCTTTAATGTGTGAGCGAAACTTAAGACAGAATCCTAGCCGCGATTGCTTTTGGGCTGTCTTAGTAGTGAGATGTCTTTTACCAGACCGAATTCTGGTTTGAATAAGCGGACAACAAAACAGTAGAGCAATAGATCAGTGTATCTGGAGGATTGTCCGGAATAATTTTGTTTTTGAGCACACGAGGAATCAGAAGAGGTTTGGAATTGAAGTGCAGCGCTTCAACATCCCTGTAAATGTGTATCCGCGAAATGCAAGGTTGATATTTTTGGATCTTTTCATTCCGTCATCCTAATGATTTCCACGAATAATTTCATTAGACAGCCGTCTTCATCGTCCAATTCAACAACGAACTCGACAGGGTATCCATGTTTTGTAGAGGTATGTACAATTTGTGCAACTTGCTGTTCCAGGAAATTGACAAATGTGAAGCTTTGCGATATTAGGTGAAAGGTAGGTCATATCAGGCGTGAGTTGTACTTTCGAAGGTTTAGAGCTGTATGGAGTGCGTGTAGCGCAGTGGTCGGAGGCGCCGTGTAATACAACACACGGGATCGATCCCCATGCACCAGTCTTACAAAGCCTTCCATTTCTCCAGGGTCGGTAAACTGGTACCGGACTTGTCTGGGAGCGTAGCAGTACTGGCTCGACACATCGGTAGGCCACCGCGAGTAGTTGAAAAGGCCAGACATGTATTCAGTCACGATGTCTAATGAAGTCGGATGCATGGGTCATCCCTCAGGGATAGATTAACGCCGAGAGCTTATCCTTTAACCTTTTATTTAGGGTTGCACATCAATTTTAAGAAATCGCACCGCGTTGCGAAAACATGCGAAAGTTCACGCGGAGCGGACACATTCTTGTGAACAGTGTGGACGTAGATTTGTTGAGAAAACGAAACTCAATCGGCATATGTTGATACACACGGGAGAAAGATCGTTTCGATGTGAAGTCGACGGTTGTTCGAGAGCTTTTTCGTTAGAGGCAAATTTGAAGTCACATCTTAAAACGCATACTGGTGAGGTGTCTTCTATAAGGCGTCTATTACTACTTCTGAGTACAGTTTTACTGAGTGGATTTCTGTTCAGGCGAGAAACCGCACAAATGTCAGCTTTGTGATCGTGCATTTTCTCATCCGTATAACTTGCGAGTTCATATCTCTAGGAGACACAAAGACAAGAAATTAAGTTGAAGATGTCGCATATAGACTATAAATGTTTATTAATGAATGGCCTTTTCTTTCACAGAGTTTGCGAGAGATCATAAGATAAGCGTTTCAGATTCAACGGACACAGATTTCTTCATTTCATCGGTTAGAAATTATATTTAAGGAACCCGAAAACATTAGATTGGCGTAAATACGCCTGCGTATCTGAACTATCGTTAAGCTATAGGGCGTCATTTTATGTGTAAGGGTTGAAATTCTTCTGCATAGTTGTTAGTGCTAAATTTTTAGGTTAAAAACAGGCTAATAAGAGCTTAACATCTTGTAAGACACTGTATGTTAAGGATTTGCTCTAGAAATTGTGGTTGCTTGAGGTCAGTTGACAGTGTATAATTGCTTGTTATTTCAAACAAACTACCGATCGCAAAGGAATTTCGGATTAGACCATAGGTTTAGATAAGAAGAACAATAGGAAGATAGCTCAAAAGATCGACTTTCTATAAAACTTGGCATAAATGGTCGATATATCTACATATATATTCTTACGAACTGACCTTGTTTAGCCCACGCGAGGTTGGGGGTATATAGAAGGCATATATCTATATATACATTATATATATATATATATATATATATATATATATATATATATATATATATATATATATATACATGCCAACCTCACGTAAGCTAAACAAGGGCAATCATAAGAACATATCTATAGGTATATCAATAAAAAAGATATTCACCGCATCACTCACTGAGACAAATCTCTAACCGGTAAATTTGGAATGTTGGAAAGCCTAGAGAAAATCGAAGCAGGTCACATATTTGGAGTATGGTAATAGAATAGGAGCTGCTCAGTACATCTGATAATGGACGGAATTTCACGTAACACATCAGCAAAGGTTTCCTAATCCTTGTTCAGGCTAATGAAGCTCTATTTACTGTCGTGCCTACACTTCAGTAGGAGTTATACATACGCAGAGATAGCATAGCATTTATGTCATAGCCTTTAAAAAGGTGTTTACTAGATATAGAGCTACTTACACGACAGCTATTTGTTAGTGATTGGTGACTATTGAGAATGTATTATTGTGAATTTAAACTATTTCACTACGTGTTTTAGATTAAGTAGTTTGAACTACTAGTTCGTCACATGCTATCGTCTAGCCATAACGTGAGATTGTGCTTTCGTTAGATCACCATCCGACTCCTCTGATTTGATTATAATACGCTGATTGAGCTGCCGAGTAGGGTTGAGATGCGAACGGAAATGTGAACACTGCTGGCTGTGGAGGATAAACGGAGGATGTGACCTGTAATTCGACTTCTTAGAGCTATATTACAAATTTATGGGCTAAATAGTTATGCACTGAGATCCAGTTATATGGCGAGTGGAACGGTTTTATTACGGTGGCTTTGTGCAATCGCTTCATTTCTTTAAAACACGTGATAACAATATGCGATTTAGCAAATACAGTTATTTCCTCGGTGGAATTTTAACGACAGCACATTAGATTGTTATCCAGACGATGTTAGAGGAACGGTGTGCTTACCGCTGCAAACATGCCACTTTTAATCTCGGGCAGTGGCTCCGAGGTGGATTGGCTAGGCTCCGCCTCCGCACATAACTCCTCCTCCTTTGATGTGCGCAGCTCCGGTGATGCCTTCCTGAACAGTTGTTTTGTTTGCACAGTCTTTGGAGAAGAAAGACGAATTTTGATCGAGTGTTCAATTCGACAAATCGTGTAGGTCGCACCAACTTCCCTTTTACTACTAAGTTCGACTTAGAGGTGTTGCTGATATGAGGTGCTAGAGCATAAAACGATAATAGCGGATGGATGTACTATATCCGGTAAAGGTAAAATATTCTTAACTACATACCCATCCGCGTCCACTGATTGAGGACTGATGGAGTCGTCTCGATGATGAAGTGTTCCGGTCATCGCCTTCTCTTTTTCTTGTCGCTTGCATTTGTAGCGATGGTTTTGGAACCAGATTTTCACCTATTATATGTTATCTCACAGTATCTCTTAAAGTATAAACAAGTTCTGGTTTCCTATCATTCGGAAGCCTACGTTATAACACCATTGATCTGAAAAGCTGCCTACTCAAGTTTTAAGGCCTTTTCGACTCAGTACCAGCAAAATTTCTGCCACATATTCAACGCCCGTGCATGGATATTATGCAATGCATGAGGTTTTTGCAACTTGTCCATTAATAAAAAACTTCTAGAAAGTTATCTCACTTTATTCAAAGCATTTTTAGGGCAGAATATGCAGCTACGATGCCTTATTTACGTGGCGTTCAACGGATTTTTTTCTACTTTAATCTTATTTCTGTGCGATATGTTAAGTTTATCAACGAATGAACATTGATAATCACATGAAATATTTAGGGCTAGTCTGTGAGATAATTGCGGTTAGTTAACTTTTTTCCGTGTGTTCTGTGTCGTTTAATGAACTTCTCTAGTTTTGGATTACGGTGGTGTTCGCTATTGCATACGGTAGACAGTTGGCACTTACCTGTGTCGGAGTCAGATGGATCGAATTCGCAAGTTGCTCTCGTTCCGGTGCTGTTAAGTATTTTGCCTGTTTGAAACGACGCTCTAACTCGTAGACCTTAAAGTCGGTGAAAATTTGTATGCAATATACTTATCGATCTTAGAATTACATACCTCTAAGAAAAATATCAAAAAAAAACAGTGAGAAGTAGAGGACGAGAAGTTCTAGTTCTGTGGTTTTTTAGGACAAGGCTTACATAATGAAAGAAATACTTTTATTTTTAGTTGGTAAAACATTCAATGTTTAAATGATCATGGTGCACCTGAGCCTGACTAAATAGCACCCTTCGTTTTCGGCGTTGTGACATCGGCAGTTGTATACCGTGAACAGCGGCTCTAGATGGATCGATCCCACACGGAAGTACTAAATCTTCCATAGTATTTCAAGCAGTACTAGTCTACATGAGGAATTTATCAGATCGACATACATGCTGCAAATCGTGGATCGCCACCGCCATACCATGTTCCGGGATTTGCCATATAACTGAAAAATTCCACATGAGCCACTTAATGTACAAATTTTCGGTGCTTGTTCTGTTTACAGACCTTGTAAAAATCGCCTTGATATCCTTGAAAGGGTGCAGCACCAAAATACGACGGTGGCAGAGTGCCTGGAGGACGATAGCCGAATGCTAATGGATGTTCGTTCAGTGGTGAAGACGTCATTTTAAGAAGTTGCTGTTGAACCCGAGCTGAATGAGTAGTTTTATCGATGAATCTTTGTCTAGAAGTAGTAGCTTGCAGTTTCTGGCTTGAAGTGTTGCACGCATCTGGAGAAGTTTGGAAGAGTGTTTTTACTGAAGAATATGGTAGAAACACAAAACATAGTAGCACCTTTGTAAAATAATTTCTCAAGTGAAAAGAGCAGTCATCTATATGTTTACTGCGAATCTAAACAGTAGTCCAAAGGGAGTCATACCAAAAGCATAGTCTTGATTGCATAATGGAACCCTCTGATTTACTCCCTCAGTGTCGAGACTTGCCTCAGTCACATATTGGCGACAAGGTACTCTCAGTTGGAAAGGAGTTCGATAAATCCATAAAGTGAATGTAGATTGGTGTCATGGCAGAAATTGACTTGTTTCGGGTCATACATTCTCGCTGTAAGTAGTAAAAGCAAAGTGCTTAAACCAGAAGTTTAGTGGCTATTGTATCTCTCTAGTGAGAGGAGCCCATCTTTCTCTTAGCTTTTTTCGAAGTGAAAAGAAGAATAGAAACTGTAGGCTTGAGCCACTCTATGAGCTGGTTTGACGATAATGCATGGATGCTGCAGATATTAGCATGAAA
Organism: Angiostrongylus vasorum; assembly: GCA_018806985.1. Lineage (NCBI taxonomy): Eukaryota > Metazoa > Nematoda > Chromadorea > Rhabditida > Metastrongylidae > Angiostrongylus > Angiostrongylus vasorum. The sequence goes on from JADANN010000331.1 coordinate 215,350, forward strand.
TAAATACTTATCAGTAGTTAGCGTCTATGTTCACTAAAAATTAGTATTCATTGGAGGAGAAGATAGCGATCGAATCTGGAGTTCCCGGCAATAAGAAAACTAGTTGCATTCCTCGAAGTTACGATGATATTTCAAAAGCATTTTTCCAGTTCATATCTCAACCTGGCCTTTTTGTATCTAACTCATGCTAGTGCCGTGTAAAGTGTCAGCTATCCACCGCCGTTGAAGTAGTTCGCAGGGAAGAGCACTACAGAAGAGGATCTTTCTCCACTCGGGCCTCGCGTTTCTTCTATTCGTTCATGTTAAGAGTACTACAAAAGGACTCGCACTGCAAAAGTGGTGATAAGTTGACGGAGCGCTTAGCAAACGAGCCTGGAAGAGGTCTGAGAAGGAGCGAATGAGCATTGGGGTGGTACTCTTAGCTCAATATGGGACTACAGGGGCGTCTCCCGTGAAAAGGCGCTCAATGGCCCACTTCAAGCCGTTCATCCGGACGATTGCTCAGCCCACATAAGTGGCTGCGATGTGAACTGCTTTTTCAGCAAAGAGTCTTAGAAGTACGGTAATCCGAAAGAGAAATTATGAAAGGATGCGTGCTTTAATTGTTACAAGTGTCTTCTAAATTAATAAATAAATAAATAGATTATCGCTAGAGCAATCAGAAAATATGAGAATTTCGAGTACAGGGGAAACGTTTGCAGACCATATTTCTGATTTGTAAAGGCACAGTGGTAGTTCGAGAGTCTAAGGGAAAAAGAAGTGGCGATTGGACAAATCCACTCAGTTTCTCTCTGGCAGTGGTGCTTACAGCACTGAGAAAAATCGGTGAAAAAGACGATAGAAAGCAAGTACAGAGGAGAGGTCGAGGTTTCCATCAATATAATATAATTTCACAATTTAGCTGTTACTGTTACCTTCCTCACTGCTTCAGTTTTCTAAATTTCACCCTGTAAATTAACCCAGATTTCATACACTCAGTGAAATTTTTGCTCTGTACTTGGCCAAATATTTTCCTAAACGCTCAAGTATTGACTATTGAAAGCAAATGGCGCCATTCCTCAACCGACCAATCGATCAGTCGATGTGAGCTGGATGAATCAGTTGGTTTCATGCACTGGGAATTTTTATTGCATTGGAGAGCAGTTAAAAGAGCAATTTGAGAAAATTCATTCCTTGCAACTTCATAGAGGTTTTAGTCCTGTTATTTTCGAGTGCTTTATAGAACATTTCAGAAGGTCGTCATCTAAGGCATGCTTCTGATGAACTGCAATCAAAACCAAATTGAGTAAGCATCAAGCGCTAGTGATCATCGGTTGTCAGTGGTATAGCATCGCTGCCAGAAAAATTCGAAGGCCTGATTAGGGAAGTCAACGATCCTCGCTGCTAAGGCACTTCTGCGTTTACCCTACTGAAAGTCGAGATCGGCATATATCCGTGAGCAACGAGGGGCTTTAACGATTACTTGAGGAACATCTAGAGTAAGCATTATGCAAAATGGTGGAAAAACTCGATTTTCACTCCTCAATTATGAACCATCACCTAAGAACACTCAACTACGGAAGACTCCAGTAGACTCCACACCAGTTGATGGACACACAGCGAGGTGCTTAGATATTTGTGTTCCCATCATTACTGCGCCCACACAGAAAAGCGGATTTCCAGAAGAACTCCAAAGCTGGACACTCTGCTAAACCAATACGTACCCAGCTCTTCCACTAACCCGTACATCGACACCAAACTGCCTCATTGACTTCCCATAGTGCTGCGAATGAGGAGCGACCAAGTTCGATATATATGATATATATATATATATATATATATATATATATATATATATATATATATATATATATATATATATATATATATATATATATATATATATGTATGCGTGTGTGTCACAGTGGCTGGTGGTGCCACTACGACATACACATGGAATCAATCCTCGCTCCCCTGACCCACCAAGCCTTCCATCCCTGCGGGGTTGGCAAATTGGTGCCAGACTTGTCTGGGAGAATAACAGCACTGGCACGCTACGTCGGTAGACCACCGCGAGTAGTTGTAAAGGCCAAATATGCATTCAACCACCTCGATACTTAATTATGTCGAATGCATGGCGCGCATCCCTGAGAAACTGATCAACGCCGAGAGCTTTATCCTTTATCCCTTTTATTATATATATATATATATATATATATATATATACATATATATATATATATATATATATATATATATATATATATATATGTCTTTCCAACGAGAACTGATCGCATATGGTCTCCACATTTCATGGGGAGGTGGAGGCGGTTACCTTTGAAGTAACGCCCACCTATACATAACATGCGCTGTCAAGGCTCTATTTTCTTCCAACTTCGAAAAGTTCCCTCTGAAGCCAGAACTGGATTCGACGGAGTGAAAGTTGAAACCTGAGCAGTTCATGGACTTCCAACTGTCGTACGTGTAAAGAGGAAGAATTCAGCACCTGTTTGAATGTTGAAACCAAGTTCCTAATAAATATTTTGATCACACGGTGGACTTAAAGAGTCCCTTAATTAAATAGATCTGTTAAGGCGTTGCATTAATTTCCGGGCATCAGGCTTGTAGCTTAAGAACTTCAAATTCAAGAAGTTTTTTAATCCAATCTAAACCAGTGATTGAGTAAGTTGTAAAACGCTTTCCAACTTATTTCTTACGTTATCATTAAGGTTAGAACTTGGTTAAGTGGAAAACTCAAAAGGTTTCCTCCAGAGATGAGCTGTTTGTGGCCGCCCTCTTGAAGAAGGCTTTGTCATAACCTTAAGAAAATAGCAAATGTGGTTTCTCTTATTTGTCGTATTTCATAGTCGTTGATTAATTAAGCCGAATCAACTCACTCTGACCTAAATTATTTAGTGGTGACAGGATATTGTTGACTGAGAATCTCGGTAGAGTCGACTTCTCGTTCTTTTTCGTTTTTTTCTTTCTCCTTCACCTTCACAAAATCACTGCTGTCGACCGGAGCGATTTTTTTCCTCCTCGCCTCCTTTATGCTCCATGTCTTTTCTTTCTTTCATTGTCCTATAAGAAATCGTCTTTTTTTGCTAGAACATCAACGAATTTCAATCTTGAGAAATCACGATCAATTATGTCATCGAGCGATTTACGAGTGCATGAAAAACAAGAAGGATGGGTTTTCAGATTTTCGGGACTTTTAATTCATCGTGGACTTTGTGATGAATTTAAGCCCTTTCTACTAACCATAAAACACTTCATACTATTATTATTCAACACTGGTATTATTATTACTATTCTGTCTTTTATTCGCAACTAAGACGAATGTTTTCCTGGTGGCTACCTGTTGAGTCAGTTCAGGTCAATCAATTAACTAACCATTAGATCAGCTGAGCCACGGGTGATATGTGACTTTTCTTATTATTACCAGCACTACTATTGGCCGGTGTGGCGTAATGGTCGGAGGCGCCCTGCAACACATACGTGGAATCGGTCCTTGCGCCCTGCAACACATACGTGGAATCGGTCCTTGCGCCCAGGGCTCGCCAAGCTTTCCGTCCCTCCGTGGTGGGCAAATTGCTACCAGACTTGTCGTCTGGGAGGATGTCAGCACTGGCTCGATACATCGATAGGCCACCGCGAGTCACTGTGAAGGCCAGATATGCATTCAATCAGCTTCAAACGATCCTTAATGAAGTCGAATGTATGGTGCATCCCTCAGCGACTGATCAATGCCAAGAGCTTTATCCTTTATTTTCTTTACTAACAATACTTAACTAACTTAACATTACTAAAAATTTGAGAAACCTCAATGTGCCAACGATTCTAGCAGGCTCACTAATCATTTTCTCTTGTGAAGTACTAGCGCAGACAATTAGATGATAGCTGAACCACCTGTATTCACGCGTGATCTCATTAAACATCAATTCAAGTGTACTCTACTTGCCTCCGTCGGGCGCCATAGTCTCACTCAGAGGCACGAACATTATCACACTTCTGATGCGATGCCCATTTCCTTATTACTTTTAGCTAGAAAACACTGAGAAAAAAAGCTGACCAGACCTTGGCACAACAACTTTTTTACTTCTTAGATGAGCGTTAGGATAGGAACGTCGAACCCTTTCTCACATTGGAGAACTCTGCTAGCTGTAGGAATCTCCACTTGCACATCCCTCATCGACACCCAGGAACGTCGTCACCACGAGGAGTTACTGCACTTTTGCAGGAATTGGCCTAGTGACTTCAATAAGTAGATCATTACCATCTATTATTTCTTTGTCATTTCACAATTTCCTCACTCATTCTCATTCTCATAGTATCAGCTGTTTTTTGAGCCCTCTCGGAATCCATAGCTGTAGATGGGAAGAAACATTGGTGATTGAATTGTGTTGTAACAAAAATGTCTTACAGTACACCTCCTCACGTGGTTTATGAACCCGTTTGTAAGCCATTTATGAACCAATTTGTCAATACTTTAAAAGTAAAAATATGTACGGAGACTTTTTTGTTAAGAAGTTAAGAGTATCATCATAATGATTTTCTCTATTTTTATTTCATTTGACCCATCTTCACATCTACTGTGCGCATCCCAGCACTTCTCCCATTCGATTCGTTTCCTCCCATCCATTGTATAAGAAGATCTTCCAATTTTACGCATAGCTTCGGTTGCTGCTTGAGGATTTTCATTTCATCTTGAATGTTGTAGAATGATGGTCGAGCACTTCTCCCTGGAGTCCTGAGAAAGCCGGGCTGGAGAGTTTCCAGCTGGATTGCAGAGAATGATTTTTTCCCAAAGCAAGTCCGGTACCAATTTTTCCGACCCCTGAGGGATGGGAGGATTAGTTGGCTTGCAGCGGGATCGAGCTAGCTCGTGAATACGGGCATCACTACCACTGTGCTACCCAACCTTTCCATGATGGCTCGCAACAAGTAAATTCTACATCAAATCTGCTCTAAGATATGCACTGCTCACAAGTGCATTCATAGCTACTTTACATAAAACATCGGAGCAAATCGTGTATAGTAAATGTTGTCCGAATAGAAATAGCTGGAAAAAAAGCCTCTGCGATTTATACTTAGCTTTCCACGCACCAAATGAAACCAACTAGTACCACAGCTTGTAATTGTGGTTTGCAAGTGTAATTTTTTTCTTTTCCCACTCTTCCCTTCTTACAGTGCGTTCCTTGCTCTACCTTACTTCACTTGCTTGAGTCACGAATCTCGACCAAGCTAGTCGTTGAGTTAAAGTACCACTGAACAACATCATGTGCACATTGATATGAGAAATCCCATTTAACGGCGCATCACTGTCGTCAGCCGGCGATGAGGCCCGAATCCAGCCCCCACCTCTGATTCGTCGACGACGCCCTTATGGGCGTGGCTTACGAGGACTACGGTGATGTTAATTACGGCGTTTTGTTTTGAGCGATTCTTGACCGGGTGAGCAGTGGGAGGAAGGGAAGTGCTCTATATGCTCATATGTGGTTGTTGGGTTGGTCGAAAATAAACGGTCAAATTCGTTCTGCATCATTTAGGTAAAAGAGTATGAAAAAAGTTATAATAGTAACAGTAAATGATTAATAACATCAACTTGATGAACAGTACGCGTAATAAGAATGAAGACTATGGATAAGAGAAATGCTGCCTAATCGTTTCGTAGTCACCCATTCATGTTTTCAACCACTTGAACAATTTCTCAAAGGGATAAAAATGTAACCCATGCAAGCTTTTTCACAGGAAATTGAACTTCAAATGAGACTGAGAGAACTGAAGTGCTAAAACAGCTGAATATCAACGATCAGTTTTATGGAGTGAATTCGCCGTTTGAACACCATTCGTTCGTTATTCATCTTAACTGATTAAGTGCAGAGCATTTACATCACTTCTGCATTTTGATGGAGGAGAAGATTAGTCCCCAAGTTTTTTTGTGCTGAACCCAAATCAAATAACAATTTAGTACGTAAGCGTAGGAATTTGTCTAAGTTGAAAATGGATTTCTAAGTCTACGTAAAATAAAAGAAATAGGTAGTTTACATACTAAGAAGAGATGCCAGTTTGGAAAAATGAGTACATTCTTAACTGGACGTAAGCAGCTAATCATCGCCTTCTCGATTCTCATTCATTGATGGATGGAAGCTATCATTCTGTTTGAGTTCAAGTTGCAGATTTTCCTCATCTGCAATTAAGCAGTCATTCAATGTTTGGATTGGAATGAATGTGATTTTCAATGATGATGGCGAATTGGAACTCTGTTTCATCATGAATAACTAATAATGACGCATAGTTGTGTGTCATTAAGTGCGCTTATCGGTACTTAAGCGACACCAAGTGATCCCCAGACGACGGATCGAAGAGGGGCCGCCGATGGTGGCCGTCCAGCTGCCATCTGTTTGTTTTTTTTCTTTTGTTATGAATGAATACAGAAGACCAGGGTTTAAAAAGTGTAGATTCTAATACAACGAAAACCTTTGATGGCCCAATAATGACGCCTATGAAGAAAACACAAATAATGGACAGGAATTCGCCAAAAGAAACGAAGGACAAACTGGAAGCTGTAAGACTTTTTTTGGTCTTCTCCATGAATACGCAGGAATTTCACCATAGTGAACGCCGTTCGCTTTCTTCCAAAGTGGTTAGAGAAGTGTGAGAAAACAAAGCGATTGAGGAATGAAAGTTAAGGGATTTCTTTATAGTTCGAGGACTTGTCCAATTTCTCTTTAGAAATGAATTAGTTCAATATTTAACGATTTTTATACAAATGCAAACAAAAAAACTTTTATTGTAGACCTTTCTAATAAAACGAATCTTCGAATTCGATATATTTCAGCCTTGAAAAATTACACATCCTTGGTAGAAAATGGTCTGAGCTACAGTAACATGCGAACTCCTGTGCTATACGATTTTATATGAGGTTTTCGAAAAACACTACCTTCTAGAACATCGGAAGAAAATTGCCTGAAAATTGTCTGCACTAATAACGGCTAAGTGTGGAGAACCTACATCGCTCTATTTCATGATGGTTCAACGAAAATTGTAACGCGAGTACTGTACTCGAATGCGTTAGAAAAGAGTTAGGTAATCTTGAAGTGCACTAGCTAATAATCATTTTGTAGGATATCAGAATTTCGTTTACGGTGTTGAAAACTACCAAAAGCTTAGAGCAATGTGGCCTGCGAAAAGCATTCCTTGTCTACTCAATAGATGGAGGTAAATAACATTGATAAGCATTCTTGTGCAAACCGATGACACTTTGATTGAAAATTTGGTGTTCTCTGGAGGTTTTTTTTCTGGTAAGATAGCTAAGCAAAGTAAAAACAGGTTTATGTAAAGGATAGTTATTGATTGGCCAAAAATTCTCGTTGTCTCATAGTACCTTGTCAAATGGTAATCTAGGGAGCGGATGGCAAGTGGTAGTAATACAGGTCATCACGCGCACGGTGCTGGTTCGATCCCCCAGCACGATCACCAAGCCTCCGTCCTCCTTCCTCCGGAATTGGGAACTTGCTACTGAACATTTCTGGGGAAAAAAAATCACTCTCTGCAACCCAATTGGGAACGCCCGACTATTTCAGGACTCCAAGGAGAATCAACTCAACTAGCATTCTACGACATTCAAGATGAAATAAAAATCCTCAAGCAGCAGTCGAAGCGACACGTAAAAGTCAAAGGACCTTTGCGGATGATGTATACGAGACAGGGAATCGAATGTGAAAAGTGCTTGGATCCGCACAGTAGATGTGAAGACGGGTTGTATAAAATGAAATGAAAAAAATGGTAACTTTCATCACTGTTATATAGAGTTTAGTTTTTTGCCAGCATCGTATTTTCCCTAACTTCCACACTGAACACTGAATGAAACGCTTAAATCGACGATTGATACGAGAATGACTTAAAATGGTGAGTGACAGGTAGAATGTGACGGTGATGGGAAAGCTGTTCGGCAGGGACCACAGCCGTTGGCCGTTTAGCCTTGTCTGGCACTGGTAGACAATCAAAATCAGGGGGGCACTGAGGATACTAGATTGGCGGCTAAACAAGCCGATTAGGGTGCGTCATTGTCTCTATTACATTACAATCCTTCGGCTGTGTCTGCGCTCGTCACCATCATCTAAACGAAGCCGCTAGTTGTCGTGTGTGTCTGCTTTCAAATTTCGTCGGATACGGTGTCGAAATTTCATTCTCCAGGTTGTGGAGAGAACGAGGAGCACCCCATACCCGCATTAGCGCACAATCCGATACAACGAGTTTCACTTCACACATAACGAGCGCCTGATCGTATCGTTCATCCTGTTGTTTAAAATGTTCCCGTTCCGATAAAATAAGGTATCAACTAACGGTTATAGCATCAGTATATTTTTATAAATATTTGCTTCCCACTTAACCGACACCAGATGTATTTACACTCTGTGCATACCAGCATTTCTTGAATTCGAGTCGTTTCCCTCATCCACCATCCAAAAAGGTCTTCGAATTTTTTTGGCGTGTGGCTTCAACTGCTCCTTTAGGACTTTTTCTTCTATCGACGCTTCTTTGAGTCCCGAGATAGCTGGAACGTTCCTACCTTGATGGGAAGGAGTGGGCTTATTCTAGACATGGCTGATTGCAGTTTCCCTCACCCCGGTTGGACGAGAGACTTGGTGGCAAGGTGTAGCATTGAACCACAACTTCTACTGGTTGAGCCGTCCGCGTAATGAACAGGAACACTATCACTATCTAACAGCGATTTTATAGATATGAATTATGAAAAAACTGCTTACAACTTTTTCATATAGCTTGTAAGAGGCAGCCGAAATGGCCTTTCTTCTGTGCGGCTCGACAAATTTTCAATTCCTTTCTTTTCTTCGTAATCGTCGCTTTGGACGATGACCTCTTTCATGCCGATGTTTGCAAGTATCATTCCGTGAGCCAAAAAAATTGGTACAGCATGTGAGTACATTTTATTAACGTAAGCTTCAAACAATTTCAAATCCTGTCTTTTTTGGTGTTTTTTCCTGAGTAGCGCGAAAGACACCTATATTTATGCGAGTGCAAAGAGATAACCGAGTAAAGCCGGAGAGTTATACTAGGAGAACCATAGACCACAAGCTGACAATGCCCGGAATAGACTGATAAATGCCCTCATATACAAAGGAGCAGAAAATTCCTTAACAACATTCAAATGCTATAAAGGTGAAGCTAAACAACGGTAACGTATACAAGGTCATAGATAAGAATGAATAACAAGTGTAAGTCTACTAAGTAGCGAACATCCAAAAAGAACCGTTGTGTGGACAGGTACCTAAGACCTTTCTGGACCGTTTATGTTTGCATTTTAGGATCAGCTTAAAACTCCCTGATGATATCAATTATAGAAATTTTCAGTTTTATTTAGGACGCATCTTCCAATCTGTTATCGAGAGAATCCAGGGTTCTTGTTGGTAGGCTCTAATACAGCGATACTGATACGATCTGTTTCTTCCAGGAGAACATGAAGATCATCAATAGAACATGATTTGTCTTTGCCATTTTACAGTATGAAACAGCATCTGTGGAATATCGAGTACGTATTGTTTTGTTCAATAACGTTGGCAGAAGAGATCTAATCGCTTATCATTAGGTGTCTCACTTTTTGAGGACGCAGAAGAGAGAACGAATGTGTTGGGCACTTATCTGGAAATGGTGTCGAGTTTGTCTATTCAAGATGTGACATTTTTGATCTCAAATAAAGTCCCAGGCCATTGTTTATGTCATTACAAAGGGCAGACTTACAACTAATTTTTGCGTTTACGTTTCACTTATGTATCCTTTTAACCCACTCATGTAAATAGAAATAGATATAGAGCAACAGAGGATGTGCAGTTCTAGCACAAACCCAAATGTAAACCTGTAAATTCAAAAACACGTCGCCATGCGAGAGTCTCATTTAGCCAGGGAACCACTAGTAAAACACTAGGTGAAAGCAAAGAAGATTTCAAAAGTTTCATCATTTGGACGAGTGCGCTGAAAATGAGGGAGGCTCGAGAACGTCCCGCTGTCACCCACGATGAGCACTTCAAGGCGTTAATTGAAGCAGATTCATGCACAATAGTTGAAGAGGAGTATACAGAAAAGCTGGGCCTAAACTAAAACGCAGATTCAATCCTTCCTTGCCAAATCAGAAAGCCAATGGAAAAACTCGAACAAATTTCTTTATGAATTGGATGAACATCAAAGAGATCAGTATAACGGAAATGCGTTCCAAGTTTCGTCTGGTTAAGAATAAATCGTCTTTTAGTTGCATAATAAGTAGCATGCAAACAAAGGTAGACTCGATCTGACAAATAGTGACGTTTTATGCTTGGTTGGACAAGGGTTAAACTCTAAACGGTTTGCTGAGGCAAAATACGCACGAGAAGTTGAAAAGGACTTCATTAGAAGTCGTGAGCATCGAAATCCTGTAATAACTGAGCTTTGCAATGAGGGAAGCTGTAAAAGAAGTTGACAAGAAATGAAACATTTATAAAGAAAAGATAGCATAAAACTGCTAATCTTTTGTAGAACACAAAAATCTGTTAGAAAATTTGTAATACAACTAGAACGATGCTGAGATTTGAGGAAAACTCTGGACATCAAGTGAGACAGGAACCGGCAATTGCCCTTCGAAATACCCTTTTCAAGTGCCGATTACAAATACCGACTCAGATCATCGGCTCTGATGAAGAGGAAGACAATGAAACTCCAGTCGAATAAACCTCTTTAACATGCATTTTTTTAAATTTGGAACAATTTTGAGGGACTGAAACACCGACTAGTGTGATGAGATGTTGAATGTGCGCTGGATATTCATTGACACCACAACCACCACCACCACCACTACCATCATCCGACATGGCAATCAGTCGCCTTTTTCATCATGATCGACGACTCTCCAGACACAATGCCCAACGGAAGAACACAAGCGTCAATCTTCGAGTTGTTCAGCATCGAGCACTTCAACAAGTGTCCAATCGCTATTCTTGCCATGGAGTTCGTCATCGAATCTATCTGACACCGTACACAAATACGGAATCAGCTAGTGATATCAGAATTACGGGTAACTTGAGAGAAACTTTCAAAATCGCAAGGTCTGGCTTAGCAAAAATTTGTTATTGGCTAGTATTTCCATAGGAAATCTGGACACTTCAATTTGGATGATGATAACGGACACTCCTCCGGACTACATTGCATTAAAAAACTTTGCAATTATTAGACTATATTAACAGTTAATATAATATATGGGCTCATGTAGTGTTGTGATCAGCTGTGGTCTGCAGTGTCGTTGGTTCGACCCGCTTCTGAACTAACAAAACCCGCATGCTTCCTGTCGCCAGATTAGTGTCAGGCTAATCTAAGAGTATATAATCGCACCAAATTTATATCCAACCACGTTTACAGTGCCGCGAATGATGTCTGAGGCATGGCGTATTAGGAAGGGACTGATCTGCACCAAACACTTTATCCTTCATTGCTTAACATAGTGTCAAATAAATCCGAAAATGACTGCAGTAAAACCAACTTGTTTTTTATAAACCAGACTAAATATTAAATTTCTGTATTATTCTCGCAATAACTCAGACTTACTGTAGATGTGTATTATAAGCGAGATAAAAAAATAGGAATATTAGCCGAATGAAAGTGTCCGTGATGACGGTTCTTTGGAAGTGACTGAGAATATTTTCACTAGAAATGATCGTCGACAAGCCAGCTTGTGGGTTGTGCTATCGTTCTCAAGCTGATGGTGCTCGACTCAGCTCTAGAGCTGCAATTAGTGGCCCATCGAAAAGCCAAGAGACGTCTCTCAGTGTCGGCAACGTTGGCCAGCCGTCAAATGTAGAGAATTTAAGACTTCAACAGCATAAAAATGAGCCGAACTGCTTCAAGTTGTTTCTGTTTAAACAATTTATATACTTTTCACCTTCATTTTTGTGTTTTCCTTACCCATAATCGTTTTTAAGTTTGTTCTTAACTTCTAACTCATTGGGTCCACCAATTCTCAGGGATGAAGCTCAGGAATATACTCTAGATAGCTGTAGATTCCAAGCAAGTCACCACACGCACTGCATTAGATAAGCAAATAAATCTCATACGATTTAAAAAAAAGTTTTAGAATAGTCCTTTTGTTGCTTCAAGATTAGGAAGACCTCAGAGAAGCAAAAAATGAATAAATAATAATGCCTAACCAGGGTAAAACATCAAACTGACTGTGATCTGGCCAGAACGAATCGAAGTATTGTTGAAGAACAGACAAAAACGATCCACACCAAGCAACCATCGCGGCTTAGTCCTACTAAGCCTTATAAAACCTTCATTTATTTATTGAACCGAAGGCAGAGTAGTTAGGGATGCCATGAAACACATGCATGGTCTTTGGTTCAGCCTGCAGTGGTTAACCAAGCTTGCCATCATCCCGTGAACGGTAAAGCGTTACTAGAAAACGTTCCCACTAATTCGAAAAAGCCGAAAACTTCGTTTGGCAGCAGCCACCAAAAGCTGTGGTAGAAATATCAAGGATTTCAGGGCTAATCTACTTGAGCGATACTTAAAAACATTAGATCCCAAAACAGTGTACGAATCGGCATGCAAACTCGTGGAAGATGTGGATGCGGGGAACTGAGTTTAAACAAAAAACCAGAAATTCGCATATGTGTTGTCACAGTATGTAAATAACCATATATACATAAGTACATATATACATATATATATATATATATATTTACATACATATATATGCTAAAAAAGCCCTCGGCGTTGATCAATCCCTGAGGGATGCACCATGCTTTCTACTTCAATAAGCATCGTTTGGAGGTGATTGAATGCGTATCTTGTCTTTACAATGACTCACAAGTCTGATACCATTTTGCCGACCCTGGAAGGATAGAAGGCTTGGTGGGATATAGGCGCAGTGGTCGGTTCCACGTGTGTGTTGCAGGGCGCTTCCGACCACTGTACATATACATACATATTATATACATATATATATATATATATACATATATATATATATATATATATATGTGTACCTCTCAGCGGTTTAGCGCTTCATCGTGGCTGGGAGGTGTTCTTGGGTGTCGGACTACGATGTACAGCGGAGGATTCATCCCATGGTGGGGTCTCCCAAGCGGAGAAGGAGTTCGGCGTTTCCAGGAGGAAGCCTAGATGACAGTAAACAAATAAACCAATACCAGGATCCAGCACCGTCCTGGTATCAAAGTTGCATGGTGGCAAATCTCCCTCTGATCTACAAAGGCTGCGACTGCCTGTGGTAGTGGAGACCTAGGGTAGACTTTGACCAGGCTGACCTCGGGATTCCAGGGAACCAAAATGGCTCAGTTAGCAATTCTCCGAAAAGTAAAGGTTATGCTGGGGCACGCACAGCCATTGAGGACGGGTCATTCAAGTATCAAGTATCAACTATAGATATATATGTGTGCATATATATGTATATATATATATATATATATATATATATATATATATATATATATACATATACAAGCGGGTACGTGTGGCACAGTGGTCGGAGGCAGGCTGCAACACACACATGGAATCGATCCCCGTACCCATAGCCCACCTTCCGTCCTTCCGAGGTTGGTAAATTGGTACCAGACTTGTCCGCGAGCAGTCACCTCCAAACGATGCTTAATGAAGTCGAATGCATGGCGCATCCCTCAGGGGATTGATCAGCGCCGAGAGAAATATCCTTTTTATCCTTTTCTTATATATACAGGCACATATATACATATAACGAAATAAAGCAAGGTTAAAATATTTTCACACTTTGTCTCCTTCTTCTCCTTTTTTTTGTTTTTCTCTTATTTTTCATAAATTCAAGCAAATAAAAGCAGTGATAACTTTTGTTCCCGTAAACTTCGAATCTTAAATGTTTGAACACGTCCCCCTTGTTAAATAGTCTACATGTAGTTAATCCATTCTGCGTTAGAATTGATCGTCTTCTGCTGAATAGCATAAGATAATTAACATTATTCACTCTATAAAAAGTATATACCTTGAAAAAGATGTGAAAGCCACCTAAAAAGAAATCGCGGATTTTTTTCTTTGGATCAAATGGGCGCTGAATTCTCTTGATGTTCGTTCAGCTCATTAGCCTCTCTAGATTAGGGTCACATTCAAGTGTTTTGAGCGATCCGTTTGCTTTCCATGCTAACCGATCCTCAGACGAGAAAAATATGATGGAGTAGATTATTGAAACATACAATCATATAGGATATACATCAAAAAATAAAATAGCATACAAACGAAATGAAAAAAGAAACTAATTATTAAACAGGAAACAGTTTGCTGTGCAATTATCCAGAAGAGTAACATGTTTGCAAAACCTATTAAAATAATGGCAAGCCCATATAGCTTTTAACTAAAATAATGATGGCCTTTCCTTCTTCTTATAATATGTTATCTTTTACAGAGTTTGAAGAAGCGCGTAGCCTAGTGGTTAGATGCGCCACGCAGTACATGTGGGTTTGATCTCGCGCCCCACACTCGCCATGCCTTCCATCCTTGCGGGATCGGCAAACTGCTATCAGACTTGCCTGGGAGGATAAAAAGCCTGACCCGATGCATCAGTAGGGCACCACGAGTAGCTGTATAGGCCAGATATGCATTCATTCATCTCTAACGATACTTGTTGAAGTCGAATGCATGGCGCATCCCTCAGAGCTTGATCAACGCCTAGAGCTTTATCCTTTACCCTTTGTCCATTGAACAGCTCGAGTATTAATGCCGGATTTTAAATGGTATATTAAAAGTCAAATATTTAGGCTTAAAACAAACTTTATTAAAAAGAAATAAGAAAAAAGAAGAATGAAAGTAAATGAAGAAACTGGAAACCAATAACAAGCATTAAAATCTACACATTTTTTGCCGACGGGAAAAACGATTTGTTGACAGCACTTGCATAAAATTTTGCGCTTCTGGATATGATGGAGTTGCTGAACGGTGTTTCGGCGTCAGCTTGCTTCTTGAAGCGTATTTCTTCATCGTTTGCACAGTGTCGATAGTACGACGCGTGGTTGTTTTGGTCGAAAAGGATTGGTCCATTTCTGTTGAAGAATTCGGGAAGAAGGCGTTGAAGTTTCTGATGCATTTCATCCATTGGGTGGATACACTTCACTACCTTAATCGTTTTACCTGAATTCATGAAGCTGTGATGGATCGGATCAGTTGCACACCATTACACGGTCAGGGTGACCTTCTTTCCACGCATTTTCGGGAGCTACTTCGGGGATTGTTTTTTAGTCCAATCATTGATCGGATCATCTGCTATTGTTCTAGAGGATTCATTTTTTTGCCGATCGACGACGCAGCACGGTGGAGAAACAGATCATCCTCTATCCGCAGAAGAAACACTAAATGTACCTCAAAACGTCGATTTCTTGGATTGTCAGTTAATCCAACTTTTGAAGTTGGTTAAAAACACAACTTACATTACAATCCAAGTTATGAGCAAAAGTACGTAAAACGTGCTGTACAGTGATGCATAGTGACACTGTATGTGAAGGAGAGACTATACTTGAAAAATAAAGGTTAAAATAAAGGATAAACTTCTTGGCGTTGATCAATCCTTAGCGGATGCGCCATGCATTCGATTTTATTAAACTTCGTTGGAGGTGAGTGAATGCAGATCTGGATTTACAATGGCTTGTGGGAGCCAGTGCTGCTTTCCTCTCAGACATGTCTGGTACCAATTTACCGATCCCGGAGGGATGGAAGGCTCGGTGAGCCACGGGAGCGACGATTGATCCCATGTGTGTGTTGCAGGGCTCCTCCGACCATTGCGCCACATGCCACTTGGAAAATTAAATTTGAAAATTTGAAATTAATTTAGAAACGACCTTATGTATCACCTCCTCCCAAACTGCTTATTTTCCACCCTTTTCTCCTTTTTTCCTCGTATTTGCAGTCATTTTTGTATCATTTTCTTATTTTATTTTTTAAATGGAGAGTTTCGAACACAGCTAGACATTTCTGAGTTTCCAGTTCTTCAAAAGAAATTTCAGAAGATTCACCTTTTCTATTGAAATTTACCTGTCAGGAAGAAAATTCAATCGAATTTTAACTTTAAAACTTTTTTTGAACTTAATTTTCCGCTTATTAAAATGGCTGTGAACAATCCCCAATCTGTATGTGAAATAAAGTGAAGTCGAAAATCTTAGTGAGATTTAAACAGACAGGAAATGTACTGCGGTTGGAATCACTAACAGGGAATCACTATAGATGTGAAGAGAGGTCGCTGATGTGGTGGAACGATCTCATCAAAATCTCAGTTTTTGGAAGTCTCATGTGAAAATTTCAACACTGTAAGATGAGCTTGAAACGGTCTAGAACTACATAATCTTCACTTTGGTGATGACATCTTCATCATAATATTGAAAGTTGACGATGTTTAGTTTTCGTGCTACGTATTGAAAAAAATTGTTTATAAGGAACCCATTAAAGATTTTTTATCATGGACGGGTTGTTTCCGATGGTTGATACATGTCCAACCGAATAAACACTCACTTCTACCACAACTTCCTTTATTCTATAGTTATTTTTACATTGAGATGTCTCTCACCCGTATTGTCTGCGATTTACCCAGCTCGTTCGTGGTGCGCTCAAATGACACAAATAGCACCACAGTTTTGCTAGATTTTCGTATGATGAGCACTTGTAAGTGTTTTTTAGCAGAACGCAGCGAGAAATTGTTCGTAGCACACTTTAGTGGCACCCTTCCATTTTTCAATGGAAAGGTAGAGCTACGTCTTAGCCGATCCTACTAAGGATGAGCCACAAGGTGCACATTGTTGTTCAGTAGCCAGTACTACTTTCAAGTTACGATTTTAACTCTCCGGAATTTGAATTCTACTTAAGGGGTGATTATCGAGAGAAGAATGTACTGGGATGGCGCCACTTCGATACGCGAATGGGATGGCTTAAGAATTTATTATTGACCAAAACCATAGACGCTGATAAGAATGATATCAAATCCCATAAAGCAGTTAAAGTTCACATCCCACTGTAATTATTGCTTCATTGCATAGTTAACTACTGATATTTTCTATCCTTGATATATATATATATATATATATATATATATATATATAATTTGTAAGTAAAAAGAGGATACAGCTCACGACGTCGATAAATCCTTTAAGGATGTGCTATACATTGAACTTCATCAAGACTGTTAGAGATGATTGAATGTATACCCTGGCTTATATAATGACTTGCTGTGGTCTATCGATATATTGAGTCAGTGCTGCTACTCTCCCAGGCAGGTCTAGCACTAATTAGCCGACTCTGGAGGAATGGTAGGGTCGGTGGGCCTGCGGCTTGGGATCGAATCCATGTCATTGTATGACGCCACTAACCACTGCGCTACACGCGCCCATATGTAGTCTATAACAGCAACACTACGGTGTGCTCTGCGATTTAAGGTTCTCTATATGCGTTCTTAAATACTTTAATCTGTTTTTCGTGCTATTATGTACTTTTTGAGTGTCAATGGAGCAAAACCCCTTTAAGAGAGGCTCATCGCTTGGTAAAAAACCGCAGCAGCTGCACTATTTTCCTGAGCACAGTGCCTTTGAAAGAAAGCTTATCGCCGTCGCATTTGCACCACCTTTTAACCGCTTCGTTAATTTCCCTCTCAAACCCTTCTCTCTCTGTTTTAATCTCTCTGTATAAGCCAGTGCACACTACAATAGTTTTTAATCGTATTTTGCTTTTTTATTTGCAAAATTATCACTCAGTGGTCCCGTTTGTCATCATCGACTGCTCACTCATCGTAGTTGGTGCACAGTTTTTTTTGCCACCATCTGGCTCTTTTCCCGTGGTATTTCCCTTAAAAATGCCGCACTCATATCTACAGTGCTCCGAAATTTATTCGAAACCTTACTAATCAGTTCTGATGAATTTCCAGTTTTTTGCTGAATTGTTTGTTGTGTGAATTAAATCGGTAAAATTTCTCATTCTCAAGTAGCTAAAGCCACTACCCGGTTCAAGAGAGTCGTGAGAGTCGTTCCACTTCTTCGTAGCATTTAAGAGAATAGTAAAGATTAGTTGTTAAAAAGTGAACACGTTTTCTATCAACATTCGACAAATTTATTTGGTTTATTGCAATTACATTTGGCCTACGCAGTGAGTCACGGTGGGCTTACCGATGTATGAAATCGGTGTTTTTATGCTCCCAAGCCAAGTCTGATACCAATTCACGGACGTAGTAGGTATGAAGGGTTTGGTGAACCTGGGGGAGCAGGATAGGACCACTGTTTGATGCTTTGTGAATGTCTGTTCTAATCACGCTGTTGTTCATGGGACATATGTATTCAGTCACTCTATGATGCTCTTTATAGTCAAGTGCATGGTGTTTCCTTCAGACATTACAAAGCTCAACAGTTTACAGTTTATACTTTGAATAAGCATCCATTTCCCAGCGCTTTACGAAGCTGCGATCACTCTTTCGTAGGCTCCATGATATTCTTCTCTGTATTGTAACAATTTCAGTAGACATTCGGGAATGGGAGGCGCTGCGACCACGATCCTTGCAAACCCAGCTCTCTGCAACTTTCCGAACTCTTCAAATTGCTACCAGACTTCTCGAGGAGAATCTACTTCCGAACCACAAACGCTAGTCATTGCCTGTGGTGAAGGAGTGGAAATGTCTCATCATTGCTCTCGCAGATTACCGGAAAGAATCTACCGGTCTACTATTCAACGACATTCATAAAAAGAAATCGAAAATCCTTAATCATTTTCCAAACCTACAGGTAAATCTGAAGACCTTCGTAAATGATGGATACGAATAAACGAATGGAATTAAACAAGGGCTGGTATTCACCCAATATGTGTTGTAGGGTTAGTAAAAAAAAAGCCGTTTCAACCAACAGAGATTTCGCACGCATCTTTCAACTCAATAACTGTTAGTGTTCTCTAGTACTCAACAACTACACTAAGAGAAATCTTTTGGAATTCTAAGATCCTAGAAAAAGCACTATCGTTCGATTCTTTTCATTCTTTTGCCGACATATACTAGTTATGTCGACTTGATTTCGATACCGATATCATTTTGATACTATGAAAGCCAAGCCGCCCTTACTCTACAAAGGGTGCCCTGCAATTTTTTTAATCAAACCGCTTCCTCAAACATAAGTCATACTTAATGTCTTCCCAGTGGTCCCACCCTATCAACGATATTTTATCTATTGTGCTCGTACCTTTTTAGCGAGCATTTTAAACAAATCTGAAGTAGCACTTAAATCCGTCATAATTTTTAGGGTTATAGTTTAGGAAGCAAAACCCGGATTACAAACTACCAAAAAGTTTAGTTCGATTCTATCGAAACAACCGTAGAATGTGATGGAACCTGGCTAACCAACTAAACGTGGATTTCCTTAAACGTCAAACTAACTGTCGATCTACTTGGTCTATGGATCCCTCTAGTGTCGTTAGAGAATGCGACGAACAGTGTTAGTCACTTCATCGATCATAGGAGTTTTTCCCTCTTTAGTGTTTCTTCATACCGGAAAGTTCTTCTCTAGCCGTTTTAGTTGTTAGTTATCAACTGCTTCAGTTCTCCCAATGGTTTAGGTTCTTCAGTTCTCTCATAGACGGCTAGAAATTTGTTTAATGGCAACTTTTTTGGGATTCTTCAAAACTTTCTTCTCCAACCAAGAAATCGCTTCGTGTTTGCACGTGCATTCCAATAGAAAATTCCTATTGCGTGAGCTCATCACTTCGTCCATGCCCAGAAGCCGCTAGAATTTTTAGAAACTCTTGTAGTTACGAATTTTTTATAGTGGGTGAAATTTCTATGAGATTTGACCAAACGTAGTTATAACCAATATCTATAACCTTTTAGTCTTCGCATCCGCTTCGTCATCGATTGGTGTCAGCGAATGGGTACTTTTAGCCGTTGAGTTTTCCGATGAAAGCCAAAATTTTTCATGTTATTCTTGGTTGGTTCCAGACAAAGGCTTTTGGCAACATTACTGAAGAAGTAGATGTTAAAAAAATATGTAGGTATCTGGTCGATCGTCGCCTTCCTGACCGTTGACAGACACTTTTGACACCTGTGCCACTTGTGTGCCGTTGGAGTTTGACCGGATCTGTTATCAATCGCTTAGGTTTTACGATCGCTGATAGTATCCGTTGGCCGTTTCTGACGAGACGACAGTAGTCGGCTGTGGTTCAGAGGCATCGGCTCAGACCGAGGATGAGTTTGATAAGATATGGGCACTTGATGTCATGTCCTCGCTTTTTTCAAATTTTCTTGGTAACTTTTTTGAACTTAAAAAATTCGCAGCATTTTTCGCTTCGGCTTCACTTATTCTTTCATGTCTGACTCCTCTTCATATTTCTTCTGTCATTCTTTTTTTTATTTTACTTGACGCATCTTTAGATATACCGTGTGGATCATCGCACTTCTTTTATTCTATTCTTTACCTGGCACTCGCCATTTACGACGCTCTCCTTATTTTCTTGTGCATTCGGCAGCTGGTTTTAGATACTAACCTTCTTCATGACGCTGGTGAACTCTGATTGAGTCTACTTTCTCTGGAACTCTGGAATAGCTGTGCAAGAGCTTTCCAATATCTTCATCGCAGGCTGTCACTAGCTTTTGTGGATTTTACGGAGCGTACTGATCTCAGACAGGTCTGATACCGCTTTACTGACCCAGGAGAGATGGGGGATTTGGCTGGCGCCGAGCGATGTAGGACAACCGTTTTATGCGTATTGAACGGCATCAGTACTAGTGCTCTACCCGCATCCTTACTAGCACTGGTATGGATACGATTATTATCATGCTCGCTGTGTACTGTCTCTACATGCTTAGGATTTCACAGTAGTAAAATGGGGTGCTAAGCCGCTGAAGAAAAATTACAATAAAAAGATGTTGAAATTTTTGCAGATTATTGGCAAATAATATAATACACTGGGGCGCACTGTGCAGTGGATAGAATTGATCATGTCACACACAGTGGCGGTCACTTGCTCGACATCGCGTCTTGGGCAAGCCAAATCTTCTATGTTTCCGCTGTTGGCTAAGTGGGTATCAGATTTGTCCGATAGGATAAAAGCACAAACTTTATATTACCAGTTAGTAAGCCTATATAAGTCACTGCATAGGCCAGATGTACATTCGTCCGTCTATACAGTGTTACGAATGGAGCCGAATGCATTCAGTTCGCTTAGCGATTAATAATTGCCGAATGTTTTACTCTTTTATTCTTTCAGTAATCCACTAAAGCTTTTGAAAATTATTATTCAATTGAAACCATCATTACGCAGGTTCTACTCATAATTCATGTCTCTTCATCCCCAATCTATTCAAATCCCCATTTTTCCATTTCAGAAAGATGTTGTTCATTTCTTTTCAGCTCTGTGATTTTTGCATGGTAGTGATATTTCTGGTTTTTTTTGATGTTACAAGTTTTTCTCTATAAAATCTCTTTTTAGGGGTGGTGGTTGAGAAACGTGGGGCTGAAACCACCCACAATGTTTTTATTTAACCTTATCGCTACGATAGTTCTTTGGATGATAGGAGAGGCAAATTTGGTTTGTGCTTTAAACCTATTTTATGTTGAAGATAATTTTGGGACAGTGGCACATATCGTGTGGATTTCCACCACGCTTTATGTTTCTTTGATCGATTTTCAATGAAGTTAAGGAGTGATTCACAGACAAGAGAGGATGTCCCCACAATGACTCTAACTAGTAAAAATTTCCGACAAAGGCTTGGATTCCCAGAGTTTCCTCAAATTACTTCCGTAAGTGATTCAGCAACCTAAGAAATTCAACTCAATTAATTTGCTCTGTGGACCGAAGCAATTTTTAAGGATTGCGTTTGTACACGCTTCAAATAAACAACCTGTGAGTGAAATGTACTCTCTTACCAATCAGTACCAAAATTCAATGGCTGCTATGTTTATGAACGTTGGAATTGACTAAGTCGTTTCTATTTTGTTACTGGATGAATTAAAATTCTTCAACCACTACCATTAAACAGATTTGTTTCAGTACACCTCACATATATTGATTTCAGTTCAGTTCTGGCACATTTCTGGTGCGAATCTCTTCAATAAAGCGACAACATGTACGGTATTGCTTCACTGAGCTACCGTATGACTACCACAAAACCTCAGCCGACCTTTGCTTAAAATCTGGGCAGTTGACAGTGACAAATCGAACCGACACTGTTCTTCACTTCCGCATTGCAAATTTGACCACAGTGTGTTTTAGATTTTTTCTAAACCTTATCTTTTTTTTCGGAATTCAGTATTTTTTGGGAAAACTTTATAAAAAAGGCACCAAAAACGTTATTCTGAGTTTGGGCCCGATTAAAAATACAAATATAATTTTGCCGGCAACACCTATGACGATGTATATTATTCGACGACCCCAGTCGGCGTAAACAATGGCTTCTTCTATGCCGATCATCAAAATCTGCGAATTGGTTCCGCCTTCTTAAATGTCACGAAAAAAACCACACTTTTTCGTTTCCAATCCACCATAACCATTCTATTTATCGTATTTACTTTCTTTTGACGAAAATTCGTACTGATGGATCGGCGAGCTGTTCTAAAGTAGAAGCGACTGCTTGTTGAACGCGACCGGAAATCATTTTCTGATATCTTTTAGCATATTGTTTGAAGGGTTTTGATTGAATCAGCCTACAGAGTGCAATGTTCCCATGTGTAGTTGAGAGTATCCATATGTGCATAAATGCGATAGTAGGTATATGAGTGTATTGGCTAGAATGATGCGCCAGACTCCGGAATTTATCTTCGGCATCCATTCGTGTCTCCGGTTTGTTTAAAGTCTGGTTTAATCCTTTGCTCGTCACAAGGGGACGTGCCAGGTGGTCTTGCGACTTATTGGTTTGAGATCTTTCGTGAAATAACCCTGCTGGACTATAAAAGTTGAATAGGTATAGATTAAAATACTACTCAATTTTATTCCCTTCCTAATCAATCAATGATTTTTTAGGCGTATCTTACCATTGCTTTTGACATCTCCGATACAAACGATGGTGCTGACGAAGGTACAAGTAATTAAATATCCTCATTTGTTGAAAGGTCGCCATACTATTTTGTTTTAAAAATATCCACTGTCTACTACTTGCTTTCTCTTAATTTCACTTAATTAAATTGAGAATATTGCTAATGTAAATAGCACTCTATGGCCAAGCCTAACACTATAAGGCATGACCTTCGTCACATATTCTGTGGAGATAGCTATCCATTTCTCTAACTTCATCAAACTCTTCATACTTATAGAGTCAATCGGTAGAAGATTTCTGTGCGAAACACAAATTAATACACGATAAAACAAAATAACCAAATTTCCATCGACTTACTTCCTACAAAGTAATATATTGACTAAGTTCGCATTCATTGCTTCTGTGAATCCATGGAATCCATAGAAGCTTAATAGCCTTCAAAATAATGCTAACATTGCGGCACATCCTAATGGCTCTACTGAACACCACGAACTCAATCGTTTTGTTTTATTTCTCAACTTTAACCACTTATTATCTACTTCTCCTCTCTCCTCTAATACTATTCTATCCTTAATCACCATTCTTCCTTTTCCTTATTTTACCTCCTTTCTACGCCGTCGCTTTCTGATTTGTTCAGAGAAATCACAAAAGTTATCTTATCGAAGTGTAGTCGACGGATCGAGACCGGCTCAGCGAACTGCAGTCGCTAATGGATTGATTTTCGATTTTATCACAGTTTGTAATAGGTAGGTATTGTTGGCTTTAAGCTTTGAACGTTCAAACACGTCGTGTGGTTGTGTTGCCTATGTAGCGAATAACAGTAATCACTCTTCACTTCAATACTTTTTTCATACGGTAATGTGCTGCCCTTATTCTTCATTATAACCTGTACTACACGGATTTGACAAAGGTTTCGTAAGGGCAGAAAAGAACAACATCTATTGACAGTCACCGCTATCGATGAGAACCATCTTGTATGAAAGGGTATAGCAGAGTAAGTATGGCTTATTCGAGAGAGATGCTCCACTGAGGAAGACCCAGCTCGATGCGCAACGAAGACGCCACCTCGAGAACACGAACAAGTGTGGACTATCGACCCGGATCATCGGCTCTGCTGAAGACGATACTGTCTAAACTTTAGCCACGAATAAAAAATGTTGTCAACCTTATGTAAGCTTATTAAAAAAGAATACAAAACACGTTGTCTTAATGTTTCCAAATAACTTCACGCCAATCTATTGTCCGCTGTGTCTAAAAAAAATCTGTTGCAATCATTTAAAGCGTGCGTTGAGGCAGTTTATGTGAGCACATCGAAATCACTGCCACTAAGCCTTGTTTCTTCGTTAGACCCAGATGTTGCTGTATGCAGTTAATGCACTACAGTACTTCTAACAAAGGCTGTATTCAGACCCTACTATGGACTGATGTGTGCGCAGTACTGTGCTTATGCTGCAGGTGATCATCATATTTGCGATCCAAGTGGTAAAAAAGTGTGTCTAGCCGGTTGGACTGGAAAAGATTGCACAATAGGTTAGCTTTTAACCAGTAACTAACTAGACAATTCGTTGTTCAGCAAGGCATCCAGAACACACAATCTTCACCAAAAGGACATAAATAAGGGTTGCTTTCGTTTCACAACAACATTGCTTTTAAAAGAAAAAAATCTTAGATATCCGAATACTTGGATGAATTATTTTAGGAAATGGTAATGCGGTTCTTAGTAAAAATGTCGCTTGACTGGTAGGTAGTGGTCGTTCATTATGCAATCGAAGATAACATTATGATTATGATTTTGGCTGCAGCTTCAGTTTAACTGGGTTCAGTGCCGATTTGTACTCCGCAGATCATTCCCACATCACTGTAGAAGTTGACACATTTGCAAAACTCAGAATCTCAGCCCAGCTTCGAACTAGCGGCTACCCTTACCGGGTGCCCACATACCCTCTGCACCATCGAGGTGCATGCTTTACCTTTCTCTCAGCCAGTTTTCTTCCCTACGGTACCATCAGCAATCACCCGTCAACGGGTATAATCTGGGTAGCACAAACCGGCATTAAACCTAGTTAAACTGAAGCTGTAGTCCAGACCATAATGTTTAACTTTGTATTTAAGTAGAAAACTGGCTGAGAGAAGGGCGAAGCAAAGGCCTCAGTGGTGCAGAGCGTAACATGTGAGCCCTCGATAAGGATATTCGCGGTCTCAAATCTGGCCGGAGGTCTGAATTGCGCATATATCTCAGCATCATTGCGGTTGCATTTTACATAGTACTCTGCCTTGAAAAAATATTAAGCGACAAATAAAAAATCAAATATTACCTAAATATCAATCTGGTTGTATTCCACAATCGAAAAGTTTGCCGCAATATGATACTAGCTTACTTCCACGTTAGCAACCACTCGCGCTTATTTTCTCCTAGCTGGGGTTTAGATGGTAATGTCTGGCTCTTTCTCATAAGAATCATTCCCATGAATGAGTTCCTATTAAGCATAGCATTTCAGCACCCAGAAAGATCTGCATCAACGCTGGGGTGGCATACTATAGAGGGAATATTTGACGTTGTGTGAAATTCCAAACTCTAGCCCTCTCGAAACAAAACTACTCCTGGCTGATACTTAGTGGTCATAAAGGACAATGTAATAGTGCGGAAATGATTTCCTTTCAGCAACTGGAGATGTCGTAACTACCCGTATCGACGACATTACAACGCCTTCACCAACGAAGTCATCGCAGTCGAAGAGCACTGCTGCACGGTTAGCATCGAGGAGTAGTAAGTCCTCTCAAAACGGCTGGTCGACTTGAATGAAATCTAACGAATCATAAAGATGGAGTTTGTTTTCAGCGACAACGATCTTGAAGCCTAAACTCGATGAACCGAAAACAACTCCCACACGGCCTTCCAAAACCATGTCGTTCGTTCGTCTCCACACCAGGACAAGAACATCTTTGAGAAGAGGTATGGCTAGGAAACAATAGTTGTTTTGATCGCTCTGTCGTTCAAGAATTGGGGACAGGGTAGCATAGTGGCTAGTGATGCCGCCAATCAGGAAGCAAAGGTGTTAGTTCGATCTCCGCCCCAGCCGTCCCCTTCTATCCATGTGGACACGCCTTTGATGAGTTATCTTCAAGATTTCAAAGAGGATCGATCCGACCAACATTTTACAACATTCATAGAGAAGGTGGTGCGTGTGGCGCAATGGTCGGAAGCACCCTGCAGCACACACGTGGAATCGATCCCCAACGCCCATGGTCCACTAAGCCTTCCATTCCCCCTGGTTCCGGCAAATTGGTACCAGACCTGTCTGGGAGGATTGGAGCACAGGCTCGATACATCGGTAGGCCACCGCGAGTCACTGTAAACGCCAGATATGCATTCAGTCACCTCCAAACGATCCTTAATGAAGTCGAATGCATGGCGGATCCCACAGGGATTGATCAACGGCGAAAGCTTTATGCTTTTTAATCCTTTATCACAGAGAAAACGAAGTCCTCAAGCAGCAGCCGAAACAACACGCGAAATTTTCGAAGACCAGTGTTGACGATGAATCCGAAGGAACGAATTGAATGCACGAAGTGCTGGGATCCATACAGTAGACCTGATGACGGTGCATGTAAAATAATATAAAGTAAAGTAAACTGAAAATCTTTCGAGAAGTTACTATTTTTTCAAATTCAGTCTGATGACCTTTAATTGACCTTAATTATCAAGTAAAACGCATGAAAGAGTGGATGGTGAAATTATATGGTTCTTGTGTTAAAAACGAAAACTAGTGTTTCTTAGGGTCAACTTCCACCCTTTTTCTCTACACTGGTGATGGTTTTACTTCTCCTACACATTCGATACTACAGACCTTCTCCACCACTACGGTTTCTTCAACTGGTATGTTATTCTATCTTTGAAGAAGTAGAACGTTGTTCACCACATAAAGTGTATTTATTTCTAATCTTTGCTGAATTTGAACATGTATGCGGTCTATGCTGAAATCAGGATAAATTTCTACTTGTGGGCCTGAAAACTGGAACAGTCAGAGCCTGCAGTAGAAATCGCTATGTCGTATGGGCTAAGTCTTTATAGAACGATGCTCTTCATCATAATAGAAAGAAGAGCCGTATGCTCGCCATTTTTAAAACAACTTCTAGTCTGTGAAAAAATTTTCAATTCACTACTAGCACAGAGTTCGTTGAAAATAAAGGAAGAAAACGAAAATTGTACAACTGTGCTGATGGCTATCTATGCATTGGATCGTTAACGTGACAGCAATTTAAACCATGAAAGTGACCAACATTTTTCAATTTTTCTTGTACGCTAAAGTTTTTATAAAATCATATAAGGCACTTTTTTCAGCTCCAAGTCCAACAAGTTTTTCATCGAATGATCGAGTTTCTACTTTGCGAACAACATCGCCAACAATCACGAACTATGCGTCAGGATGTTATACCGCCTTAAAAAGTAAGTGACGAAGGCCACTTTGTCCATCCTCCCAATAAAAGTCGCTTTATTATCGGTGATTACCCTCTTCCGAGTTCTTGATGGTATTGATTTGAATACTTGATCAGTTCGTTACTATTTCAAAAGGTAAGCGCTAACACACATTTTCCATTCAGCTGACATTCTTAGAGCTAGGGTGCCTTTTTCTCCTATCTCCAGGGTTATTGTTAGACAGCTTTCTGTCAACCCAGGCACTAGCCTGCTCGCTTGAATCGGGCTGAAGTTATCCGCGTTGCCATCACATTTCTTCTAGTATAAAGGCGATGCCCTAGCATTGGCTTATTCATTACTGAGTACCGAGTAGGATTGTTAAACTCCTACTCAGCTGGAGGAAAACTCACTGCTGTACGTTGTAGTTCAATACCCGCGTGCGTACTGTTACCCGTAAGAGAGCATAAATCCTTGAGAAGGTTGATAGCATTGCGTTTGTATAATCAAGCACTCAGAGTATTAACCAGAAAGAAAACTTGCTTCTTTATGCTTTTTCGTCTTTTTCTCTTCTTTTTCACATTCAGTGAGACAAGACGACAGTGCGGATTCTTCACTGTACGCAGCGCTGCTGTTGATGACATCATTCACGACTATTGGATTTCTGGTCAGAAAATTCATGCGATCGTCATGGATGCAGAACCTGCTCAATAGCTGTCGAGCTAAAATTTCAATCATCGCTAACATTCATACCCTCAAACGGCATAAAGTAGCCGACAAAACGTCGAAGGTTAGCCCATTATTTTCTCAGCATCTTAGTTTTGCACTTGAAAATAAAAGTTGTATAGTAAAGAGTCATTGAAACAATACGTCAAAGTTCAAAAAAACGTACTCATTGTCATTTACAATGGATTGGACATGATATCCCTGAAGTGCTGACTTTTGCGTACCTGCATCATCTGTAAGCCCATTATTCATCTATGAAGTCAGCAAAAGGAGTACGGATAGAACAGTGGTGGTGATGTCCGTCATCATGAGCATGGTGCTATTCCGGTCCGGGCCAAGCAAGCCTCCAATTCTTCTGGGGTAGTGGAATTGGTACCGGACTTGTCTAGAAAAAAGTCATTCTCTGCAATCCAATTGAGAACGCTCCACCCTAGCTATTTCAGGACTCCACGGAAAATTACTCGACCAGAACTTTACGACATTCAAGATGAAATGAAATCTTGAAGCAGCAACCGAAACCACATGTAAAAGTTGGAAGATTTTTGTGGACATTGTTTGCGTGGAAACGAATAGAATGTGAGAAATGCTGGGATCAGCACAGTAGACGTGAAAATAAAATAAAAAAATAAGTCAACAAAGATCTCCATTCTTCAGTATACCACTCCTGACAGCACGATGAGTTCTGTTACCAAGGATGAAAAAATAAAGGATAAAGCTCTTGGCGTTGATGAATCCCTGAAGGATGCGCCATGCATTAGACTTCATTAAGCATCGTTTGGAGGTCAACGAATGCTTATCTGGGCTTTGCAATGACTTGCGGTGGCCGACCGATGTATACAGCTATTGCTGCCATCCTCCTTGACAAGTCTGCTACCAATTTGCCGACCCCGGAGGAATAGAGGGCTTTGTGGGCCGTGGACGCGGGGATCGATCACACACATGTGTCTTGCAGGTGCCTCCGACCAATGCGCTACACGCGCCCCTCTAGTACCAAGAGTGGTACGAAATGTGTGAGATTTTTTTCATGTAAAGTCGTTTTTATGATATTTGGCGAGAATGTACATGGGGGTGACATACCGCACTCTACCATAGCTACAAACTTTACTCGTGAAAAAAATTGCTATGATCCTCCTCCAAGGTAGGTATGCGACAGCCTATTTGTTGACGGCGACCCTAACTATACCAAGTAGCACGCAGTAAACTGACTGCAAACTTTTGACTGAACCCTCACATAGGATACGATTAGCTGGCGAATTGAAGAAGTCTGCATATCTGAAAATATCACGAATGTGCTCACATTGGAAACATCGCTGCTTCTGAAATGTGCAATGCTTTGCAGGGAAAACTTTTCTGAAAGGGAAGAAAACTACTGAATGAACAGAACTCCCCCTTTTAGAGACTTGTACATCTCTTAAAAATGTGTAAATGTTAAAGTCCGGTGAAAGATGCATGACACTCTAACCGACCAAAGTTTTCCAAACAAACTTGAAGTGTTCAAAAAATAAAATACTTCATATGTGTCATGTTTTTAGTGAAAACAAGTAAGAATGCATTAGTAATTTACCTTACGAGTATATTAATATGACTGCAATATTTTAGATGTTTGTCGTGGATCTAAAGGGACTCAGCGAGGCGCCGGCATTCCACGATAACAAAAACCTCGATCTTCGCTTTTCATTGCAGCCATCCGGAGAACCAGCAAAAAGCGGAACACAACTATTTACGAATGATACTAGCATGACTGAATCGAACACTAACCATGAAATCGATTCGTTTCTTGTTTCACCCACCACGAAACGAAGGCTGGCCACACTTGTTTAGGCGACTGACACACTTAATCGAGCCGAAGCGTTCCCACGTAAACTGTACATATCGATTAGTTTTCGGCATTGCTCATTTCTGATGCGTTTATGGGAATAAGAATGGAAGTTGGATATTGCTCATCATACAACTTTATCCATCTACGCGTTTCCCTCCCGCATTATCTGCGATCTTCTTGCGCTCACTCTATGCAACATGGCAAGTATACGAATTGATTTTTTCCCAGGTGCAATCAATACGCATGCATGAGGGTTAGTTTTCTCCGGAGCGCCTGAATACACAAAACGCATAACTACATGAAAGACGAGAATGAAAATCCATGTGAGAATGCCTCGGTTCTTTAGGCACTAGTCCAAGACGTCGATTTGCACAGTTTCTGATTAAATATTTTTCATATTTTACTATATTTTTCGCATGCTGAACTTTCTTTGTTCCAAAAATTGTGTTTACACGTCAACAGACAAAAAACGGAAAGCTGTTTTAACTTCTAATCTCTGTGATGGATTTTTGCCTGATTTCGACTTTTCACCAGCAATCTATTTGTAGTTTTGTCTCGCTAGCTCTTTTAATAATCGTAGAATACTTGCAGCGAAATTTTTTGTTTGTTAATCGGTGCTTAATTAACGAGAGACACACTGTATCGATGAGCATAGCAAGACCATCTAATACAGCTGTAGTTTAAAACTCTTCAGAGAACTCACAATCAATCTCCGCATGTTCTGAAATCCTACTCGAGAAGCATGTTTTCTATATTTATATGTTTGTATAGTAATTTATTGAAGAGCTTTTGTTTCATGTAAAACAATAAATGCTCTTACACGACTTAAACACTCTAAGCTTCACACGTTAACACGGCGTTGTCAAAGCCACCGTCATGTAGCCAAAAAACAGCAAGAACTGTGACAGTACCACCTTCAGTATGTGGATGTATATATATATATATATATATATATATATATATATATATATATATATATATATATATATATAGCATTCGTTTTTTATTGATGTCACCGAAGCAGGGAAGCAGCTCGACGTTTTCGTCCAGAAACCTATCTAAGAATAAACTCACGCTAGATAGACGCATCGCCCTAAAGTAAACCTAGTGAGAAAGAGATGCATCTCCCTCGTGCCACCGAAGGAGATCTCAATGAGTTAAGGGAGTTACGAAAAAAATAAAAGGCAGTGAAACTATCAGTGTTATTTACGTCTGATCTTCTTACTAATCGTTAGCGTTTTATTTTCCCTTAGAAATGAGTGGCGGACCACTGCTCAACCTTTTTGAACATTTGCATTTGAACTTTTACTTGAATTTCAGTCTTTCAGAATGCCAATAAATACTCCAGTTTGAGTAAGACTCTGGTTCTTTGGCAGCATTTTCTCCACAGAATCGCTGGTTAGTATTGTTAGTTCATTCTTAGGTTGTCACTACAGAATTTGGTGTGTGATGTAATCTTGCCACTTTTCACTGTAGAAGCTCCTTGTTCTAACTAATGATAAGAATTCGAAGTTTTGATAAGAACGGCTTTTGAAGTTAGTAATCTGAGTCAGACCGAATAAATCTTGCTTGACCACGCGTTTGAATCTGAACACACTGCTTAGGTACGACCTTCATGCTACCGTACTTCCACGTAGTGAACATCAATGTATCGATCCTAGTAAGAATGAAAGAGACGTCATTGGCAGACTCTCTTCTCTTGCATCGTCTTGCGAACGGTGAGCAAAATACCCGAATTATACAAATGTAGGCAAACTGTAACGCAAATGGACTTCTCACTCACCTTTATTCATATTTCCGATAATTTTTTTCCTCGATATAAGGAGCATTACTAGTCGAAATGCGAAACGTGGAAGAGTAGGTGGGTGGGAGAATATCCCTTGATAGGATTACGATTGATTGAAGTATGGTTGAAATTTGTGCTGAATTTCAAACTTTTGATCTCCTTCATATTTGTAACAAAAATTTGAAGTCATTGACTGGTACGGAAACTACTAGAGCATTGCTACATGAGCGTGAAATTTACTACTGCCTTTTAGTCAGTTCGTAGAGCACAGAGAGCGATCCACAATTCAAAGGATATTGATGACGGAACAGTGTCATTTGTCGTATATCTACTTGTTCACGATCCTGATTGATACGTCGGATGTAGCAGGCAAAGCGCGGAAAGACACCTTAAGTAGATTTCCTTTCGGAATCAAAAACATTATCATAATCTTGACAAAGTCTGTAGGGCTAAAGGTTTACACATGATAAGCAACATAACTCCCTCTATTAGTTTATCATTTTGTCGTTGCTGGGCAATATTTGGAGTTGTTGAACTTCGATGGACGCAGAGTTTCATCTCCCAACAGGGTTGTCTAAAACCCAATAACTGAATAGAACAACTATGATAGTCGGCTATGAGTAGTTCTATGCAGCTGCATGGTCATATGAGTTAGCTAACGTTGGCTTCTTGTTAAAGTTTGTGAAGATAAATGGTCTCACTCCAAAAACCAACAAGGTTGCTTGAACGGAGGGTGGAGTTCGGCTTTGAAGGTTGTGCTTGTGCTGCTGCTTGTGTGAAGAATGTATGAATACTTTACAGGCGCTCACTTTCGCTACTTTACGATCGACGATATTATAGGTGCTACACCCTGGTGAAGGTTGAGCCGAACTTTGTTGCAACATGACACAAAGAAAAATTTAAAATGGTGAAAAAATTGGATAGTTAATTTCATTCTTCACCTTGACGTCTTGCCTCCTATATTCGGTTTTTTCGAT
The DNA here is from genome assembly GCA_018806985.1 of Angiostrongylus vasorum. Lineage (NCBI taxonomy): Eukaryota > Metazoa > Nematoda > Chromadorea > Rhabditida > Metastrongylidae > Angiostrongylus > Angiostrongylus vasorum. The sequence goes on from JADANN010000331.1 coordinate 248,059, forward strand.
AGCGAAGCATAGTTAAAAATATACCGTCGCGTATATCAAGGGCATTAGTTGAAGCACAACCAGTTAAGCAAGCAGGATTTCGAAAAGGATTTTGCTGCATTGGATGGGCCACATCCAAACAGTTGTTGTAAAAGTCCGTCGGGAATACCATCTAGTCCAAATCTTGAACCTTTCTAGACTACGATGTAGCGTTTGACAGAGCAAAACGAATGCAATCCTCTCAGCGCCTGTCGACCACGAAGTGGCCACGTCCCTACATAAGAGTTCTATCTGACTGTTATTAGACCTACACTATGGAAACACAGCTATTCCACTAACTTCTCGTCATACTCATTAGAAAATAGGTTCGAAAATGTGATCACATATCCCCAAAGCTGTTTACTGACGTATTAGAGCAAATAACGAAGTCACTTGGTTGGGATGAGAGAGCTTTACGTATTGATGGAAAATTCCTATCAAATCTTCGCTTCGCTGACAACATCGTCATCTTGTGAAAAAAGTGCCAGTGAAGCGCAAACGATGATGAATAAGCTCAATGTAGCGGGAAGAAAGATCGGACTACGCATAAATCGGAAGAAGACCGAGTTGATGAAAAACCCATTGTACGAAGGCGAAATAATTGAACCGTCGGGTTTCTCAAAGCAGACCAACTAACAGACCAGAACCCCGAGCTCACTTTCTCGACTGAATAATCCTTCCAGGTTTCTATTACCCAGCAGTGATATGGGCTGATGCTTCATCCACGTCAAAAATACTTCTCACTACTCACAGAGCGCTTGAACGATGTCTTGTGAAATACAACCAACATTCTCAATATCTAACTAGAATGTGAAGCTCTTATCTTCGAAATCTGTCACTTCTTCGATATCCAGCAGAATACACATCGATACAGAAACACAGATGGACCGGTTACATGATGAGAAGAACAGACGACAGATGGACGAAAAGAACTGTAGAGTGGATCAACGAAGATAGAGGCGTCCTCTTGGACGACCACCTTCAAATGGGGGTTGTGTTCGTAAATAAAGCCGAACAGCTGCACTGGTAGCTGCAGTTACTTTATAGATCATGGTATGAAACTCGAACACGCCTCTGTACAATCACAACCATAGACGCCGACTGCGGATGGTCCTCGCTTTGTGTGCTCGAGATTACATGCGACCCAATTGTAGTACGACACGAATCTACTTTTTGATATCATATACTATGAGGTAGTGTCTCCGATCACTATTTAGCGACTTAGGTCGGAAAGGTTGGAACTTTGAGTACCCTATTCCACTGAACTGGTAGGGAATTCTCTTAAAATCACATTCTAGCGCATTTGATAACACCCAATGGTAAGTTAGCCTATTTATTAAGGGATTCGTTGGTGGGCGAAGGAACTGGAAACCGGTAAATTGGCCAAAGAGTTTCAAAGAAAGAGAGAAAGAGAAGAAAGAAAGATATTTCTTTCACCACTGCGTCATGTCCTATAAAGGTTTCGAAGAATGCCAGCGATCGTGAATGAGGCATTAAAACCAAGTCGTTTTCTCGTTAAGACCACTTTTTTTTAGGTTAAACCGAAGATCGACCACTTTGGATGCGCTGCTGAAATCGACCTGAACTCGTTTCGCCCGTCTAACACTTGATGCTACAAGAATGACTGACGTCGTGAGCTAGACCGAACAGTTTTAGAGAAATGACTAGGCATTGACAAATCCTTATTTTTATGTCGACAATTATTTTTTCTACACCATGGCGTATTTCTGTCACTGAAGTTCTTTGTAGCTCAGTTCCAACGTTTTTTGTAACATAGAGACTCTATACTTGTCCAATTCCTCAGTGAGCGCTTCCGATGTGAATCGAACCCCTTCGATGAAAGTGAGATGATCACAGCCTCATCGCATAGTTCCGCAGTGCTTCAGTGAATTTCTTTACTACGTGGATATAATACCCAGTACTGAACGTTTCTTCGAAAACCTTCTTATACAAATTGTTGTCTTCGTCTGAAATCAGTTTTCTCAGGCCTTTCAGATTCTGGATCAGCGTGAAAATTTAAATGAGCTCTCTTCAAACATTGAGGCTTCCTCGAGTTGAAGTGGATACTGTAGAACTTATAAACAACGAAGTAACATGTTGAAGTCTGGGAAAAAACGAATAGATCAGCAAGTGATCATTGTGGCTTGAATCACAAAGTCCTCAACAAGTGTAAAGACGATCATTGTTTGACTTTTTTTTAGTCAGCAACGGATGATTTATTTTTTTTTAAAGAGCTCTGCTGAGATGAAATGCTATAGCTATGGGTTAGCTTCTAATCTTACTCCAAGGCAAATCTTATACCCTTTCGGTAGGGTCGCTCCAAACTAGCTCTCATAAATTTCCCATTCACTTGACTGCAACCTTTTATCTAGATCAGCACCAAGGATACAATCCGAATATTCCCAATCAGGGTAGATTACGCATCATCTATGCCTAAAATCGTTGTGACTTTGCCTGACAAAGTAAAGCAAATATTTTCGTAGTTGCTTTCGGTCTGCGTTAAATTTCTTATTTGTCTACTGGTTTTGCTCAAGTGAAGGATCCGACTAACCACGCAACTAATCGGAAAGGGATCCATCAGGTGAGGGAGTTTAACTCTTATCTATTACCCAGTGGGTCTATATGTATGTGCTCCGTGGGTCGTACAAAATGTGGCGCCCATTTGTGTGCTTTTGGTTTTGCTGACGCCATTTTCAACGTTCGATGAGAAGAAAGAGCGAATCAATAAACATGTTTTCTGTGGTTATCTTCAGCAAACATTCTGTACCAAACAGTAACAATGCAAAGTATTTTCCTAGCTATCAATTCGAGCAAAGCATAAAAATATTCATGCACTTACACTACATGATTCCCAGGCTCGTTGTTATAATAGAATGCGGATGAGGCACCAATTACAAAACGTGGACTACATCCACCTTCCGATGGTTTGAGTAATTTAAAGTTTTGTTGGTGTTGTTCTTGAAAAATCGTCATCAGAGTGTACCACTCCTCGAATAACCCGGGTTCGATTTGAGATTGTAGGCTTACAAGGTCGATTAATTTACGTTGAATGCAGAGATAGAGAACATATTGTCGATGAACAAGGAGAAGAAGAATAAGAAAAAGGAAAAAGAAGAAGAAGAAGTGATGGCACTGTAGTAGTAACCATAAAGATGGCGATTGTTTAACCATGGCACACCGCGTTGTTTGATCTCTTTTATAAGGCAGCGACTGATCAAATTGCTTGGTTTCGCTATTCCTGAGTAAACAATCGAAAACAGTTTTGAAAAAATAGTAACAGTTAGTTTCAAAATATAGGCATTGTCGAGCAGCATTCTAAGTGTCTATGTTTGCTCTGCTGTATACAATGAGGAGAAAATTTCAGCAATTATTCTGCGTCTGTAAGCTCTTCACCGTCAAGCAACTGACGTACAGAGCAATAACTCCTCAGTCCTCACTGCCATGCTTCTCTGACCAACAATAACTTTCGTTCTCTTTGATTCATTCAGCCGGGCTGTGTTTGTTCCGGTAGTGAGCTGAGTTCAGTAACGCAACCGACAGCAACAAATAAACACCGTTCTGTACTAGAAAAGTTGTCGCATTAAAAAGCGATGAATTTGATATTGTACTTACAGAACAAAACAAAACATAAATCTCCCCCATTTCCTAGTGGGAATTAAATTACTAGCCCAATATGCAGTACATGGATCAATTTCAAAAAATTTCCATAGATCTGTTGCACAGCAAGGGATGGGAGCATGAGGTTTTCTTAAGAAAACGAAATTGTGCGTCGCATTAAAACATCTGCTGTTCCCATTCAAATTCCCGCATGACTTTTTATAAGAGCGCCATTGTGTTGTAGACAATCGACAATCGATGATAACCACTTCAGCTAGTTCAACAGAAGCTGATACACCTACTGCATCACATGGAACTTCCTCTCTAGAAGTGATGTGGTGAGTCGAGAGCGGCACTATCAATTACGAGTTTCTTGTACAGCCTTCGAATCCTTTTTAAACAAATCTTAAGCTTGGTTATTACTCGAAAAACCAAATTCCAGCTAGGCATGACATTTATAATCAAGTTGTTTTCTTTCCTTACAAGCTGTTTCTAATCATATTCAATACCGACTTTGATTTAACTTCGGCATGAATTATCGATGCCTTGTTTTAGTGATATTGTTCCCACAAGGCTGTAACGAATCTTTATCGTGATTCATTTTGCTGCGGTTTCGTCTTCTTCAGGCACTCGATGATCCGAATTGAGTGACCACAGTAATTGTTTTTCATTGCGATTCAGGTCTACGTAGTCGTCGCATCGAATTGAATCCAATGGAGTGCATCACCGCATAAGTGAGGTAACATCAATCGGCACTGCCGCACTGCCACCTTCGTGCAAGACAGTGCTTGGCTGACTGACGCTGCACTGTCCACGAGTGATCTGATTTCCATGCTCGAAGTGTTGAGTACTGGACGGTGATGTTCAGAATTCTTTCACTGAATTTTCCTTAGAATAGTGGTTTATCATTGTTTTGTTCTGGAGAAGGATAACTATGAGCAGATCGCTAGGGTTTGTTGGAGTAAAGGTGAGGCTCAGTTTTTACAGGGGCCATCGATCCAACTACGACGAAAATTCACACTGTAAGGGCGAACAATTGATGTAGGAACTAGACTCGAATCATTGTGGCTGTAAAGCTGATACCTCTGAAAAGTTAGTCACCCTAAGAATGTGTAACTACTTCACGTAAACTCCACAATACCAAAAAAATTGTCCTTGATGACCTGACACGATGCTAACACGTAACTTTTACTATCGATGATTAACATTTCGGTCGATTCACCTTCATCAGAGCCAGGATGTACTCCTACACAGCATTCTTAACTGAATACACTCCAATTATGACTCCTATAATGAAAATCTGATGTACAAATCACACCGTGCTCCCAGTACTCCCAGTAAGTCGATGAAAACAAACAACCCTAGTCTGTTAAAAAGCACTCACGCTTTTCGGAAACCATGGAGAAGTCGAAGAAGCGTTAACCATCGGCAGTGCAAGATGAGTGCTGACAACCTGGTATCAAATCGTTAATTAGAGTCGTTTTAAAAAAAATTCTTAACTTGTTTTTTCTTAATTGAACGAATCATACCACTATGGCTCTGATCGGAGCGATAACTTCACCAAATGTCCTAGATCTTGATCAAATGATCTTTGAACCAAATACGGCTGGAGTTAGTTGGATTAATGGCACGGTACAGTATAGCTATGATCAAAATGCAGTACTATTAACAAGAAAATCATACTTATCTTCAATTCCTGGAAATACCAGGATTTGGTAATAAACAAAATGAATGTGAATGAGTCCTGCGGTGTTCGATCTTCATAAATAATCGTAAGAAACCTAGTAAATCAACACTTTAACTTGTTTGATGCTTGCTTACATATTTGTAGTCCCGAAGAACGGAGAAGTCCATGCCAGAGTGTCGCCATGTCATCAGCATAGGCGGTTGCCACTATGGCGATGGCGATTCCTACAGTTGATACTAATATTTCTAGACAGGCTGAAATGCTAAATTCCTTCCCACAGATAACCGCCCCGCAGAACCTCTGCTGTAGGTCATGGTGAGAGAAACAACAACATCCACCATACAAGACGATATGATCATCCATTTAATGTGGTAATGAACGTGATGAACGAAATAAGTTCTAAATAAATTTTTGGATTTATGCAGTATGCTACGTATCTAAAAAAATATATACTTCTATTTTGTATGTAGTGGAAATAGAGTGTAGCACAGTGGTAATGGTCGCCTTCATTATGTCTACGGACTAACCTTACCTAGGTTGACTCAGTTCCGCTCAGTGCGCATCAAGTCTCTCATCCGTTCGTAGTTGCGAAATAGGTAGACTAACTTGGAATCAGCTCAGTGCGATCACTCTATCACGGCTGTCTCAGCGCTCGACAGATAGTCGACTGGACCCGGTTTAACGACATTCCTGACGTACACGAAAAAAATCCTCGAGTACGAACAGAACTCACACGGAGAAGGGTTCGGTGGTCTTCGTGGAGGCTGGTAAGGAGGAAACGAATCGAATGCAAAGAGCGCTGGGATCCGCGCAGTGTGATATGGTGATACACATGGTGTAGGGTTATGTAATGAAAAAGATGCAATAAAAGTTGTCTTTAAAATGATTTGTGATGTTCACCCTGAAATGCCACAGTCGTATTCATGTCGAATTTTTAATCTGCATTAATCTGCTGCAGCCGCTTATTCTATTAACCACTTGCAATACCTTAATTGTAAAAAAAAATAATGTAGAAGTAGTAGGAAATATGAAGCTTGAAAGATGTTGGTTGTACAAAAATGAGTAAGTTTGCTTGTTTTCTGGAGCCAGGCTACTGAAATTGATCCTCACCTCAATACTCAGTTTGTTTTATGAACGCCCTATAGTACTTCAGAAGAAACTCAGCACAGCTTCTTCACTGATACTTGGAACTTGATGGCCCGTCATTACTGGTTGTGTGGGCCCCAGCATAACCTTCTTTTTTCGGAGATTTGCTGGTTACATCGTTATGGTTTCCTGGAGTTCCGAAGTCAGTCTAGCCAAAGTCTGCCCCCAGGTTTTCACCACCACAGGCTGTCGCAGTTCTTGTGGATTAGAGGGAAATTTGCCACCATGCGACCTTGATACCAGGACGGTGGTGGATCCTGGTATTGGTTTACTCTTAGCCAGGCTTCCTGGTGGAAACGGCGTACACCTTCATAGCTTGGAAGACCCTACCAGGGGATGCGTTGTACATCGCAGTCCGACATCCAGAAACACCTCCCAGCAACGATGAGGCGGTAAACCGTTAGGAGTTTGTTCACTGTACATGAAAATTAATTATTTCAATTTTATTAATACACTGGGCAAGATTTCTGGAGACGATCACCGGCTGCAGAACTACTCAGTTCATTACATGTATATCGATCGATCAGACGTTTAATGCAGATTTTTTGATCGATATGTATGTAATGTTTTAAGCCAAGTGAAAATTCCGAAACACGCCGACAAAGCCCTATTTTTTCGGTGTTGTTATAGAGCAGGTTATGTTCGATCTAGCGTAATGATCCGAATGGAATTAAAAGTTTCCGATTTAGCTCCATCCTTTCACTAGTCACGCGGAAAAGATGGCTATCAAATGCGCTTCAAGTATTGACGCTTGTCATGGTTAAGTGGGTCATTCATGTTGCAATAAATAGGGCTGGATGACATGAGGAGTCATTCCTTCAGCATATTTGCAATCAACGCTAACCATTAGCTCCTTTTACTTATGGTCATGAAACACTATTATGACCCACTTCTAGCTAAATGCTGCACTTTTCAAGTAATTGCATATCGTCACAAATGTCAAAGATGTTCGCAAACGTTCTTTTCCTATCATAAAGCTTTTTAAAAAACTGAAGCTCTCCACTGGAAGACTAAAACACTTCGCTATGTTTCAGGATACTTAGCCTAAAAATCCAGCATGAACTGCGAACTTATGAAAACTCGAATTTGGAGAGACAAAAAAGGCATTCATCGGAAGCATGACATAAAGAAAGAGAATCGCATGAAACAACTTTATGTCAGTATTACAGCTTTTTTATTTGAAGCCACAAGAATACACTGGTCTTTTAAGGCGTACTCAAAGGTGGGCTTAATTAAAATTTTTATGATAACAAACGTTTCGGATTTTTTCGGAAGTCATTGATTTCAGTGGATCCCTGAAGAAATGCTTTCAACAGCTGTAATTAAAGTGATTAGTGATAGAAGGATAAGGTCTTCAATGGTGATAAGTTCCTTAAAAAGTACACGATGCATTTGAATCCATCCATAGCATCGTAGAGATGACCAGATGAATATTCGACTTGTACAATCACCAGCGGTGCCTTCTTGCTCTATAATGTCAGTGATTTTTACATCCCCAGATGTGTCTGGTACTAATTTGCAAACTCAGGATTGACGGGAGGTGTGGTTAGTGTGCTGGAGGGCACTTATAAGCACTGTCCTGCGTGAACGCTAATTGGAATGCTCACCGAACAAATTTTTCCAAATACTCGTTGATAATAAATTTTTCGTGACCTAAAAAGCACATCAACTTTGCGGAGGTCAGCACTTTTCCATTCCATTCGTTTCGTCGCATCCATCATCCACAAAGGTGTTCTGATTTTTGCATGTGGGTCTGATTGCTGTTTGAGGGCTTTGGTCTTCATCATGAACTTCGTTAGTTGTTGATCGAGTCCCTTCTCTCCAAAATCATGGCATGGCAATGCTCTTCAGTGTTGGATTGTTGGATCGGGAGGAGCACGCTGAGCATAAGCCATAAACCAATTTCTCGAGTACGAAGTAATAGGAAGTTCGGTAAGCTTAGGGCGAGGTTGAACCAGCTCCTGTTCCTCGCATTTTTGGATTTATATTGTTAACCATGCCCTAAATATTTTTTGCTTCCTGTAAAAAAATAGGCAGGTGAAAAGAAAAGAGTCCACCAATAGGCCACTATAAATCCCCTTTGTCACTCTGTTAGAACATGATGTAACAGTGGCATTCTCGGTGTATTCCAATTAAATTCACCCGATTACTAATAATACTTCCTTTATATTTAATTTCTATGATGCTGATTTTGAAAGACTCAGTCTTCTTCGAGATTGTACTCATTTCCAGAATCTTACCGGAACACATCAGCTTCAAGCCATCTGGTAATCACCATGGTGTTATCGGCTTTAATAGCACGATGACGATATTAAAAAATGATGAACCACTTAGTAGTACAGAGATTTTGAAGAATGAAAGCACATCAGCATTCCGATGATGACGAGAATAACATGATAGAACATTAGGCAGCGTCCTCGTGAGATTCTCATATTCCCATTCCGAATTCTATATCCATCATTGACAATTGACAGCTTCGATCCACAAGCTCTCCTAGATTAGGCTGCAGCATGCTCCCCTAATGTTATTCGAGTTTCACGTTTCTAAGAATACTGCAAACGACGTCATTTCTCATTTCTAGAAAGATGTCATCAAAACTAAGTGAAAAAAACTCAACCCAGGCAGCCAACCCTATCCACCCACTTCTTCCTGTCCTAGCCTTCCTCAACATTGATTTCATTGGAACAGCTGCTACAACTAGTCCACTAGGTTTTCTGTCTGAAAACATTAGTCTTTGTTGAAGTAACTGTGAAGGTTATTTGTTGCAGGCAATCTCCTCAATCACCTCCCGTTACATCTTAGGCTATTCATTATTAGACGTTCCACGGAAATGTTTACATTAATTCACGCGTTTTCTTGGTTTGATCGATAATAATTTTCCATTTATAAACATCCACAAATCGTTGCAAAGCTAGGATTTTGCAATAGCTTCCATTTTAGTGCTACTGCCTTCACATTTACGCTAAGCTAAAGTTCTAGTAATCAGGATAAAAATAATCGCAAAGAAACTTGAACTGTTCTTCAGTGCGAATTCAAACATTAACATGAAGCTGCAGAAGTTTGCTGTCTTACCATTTCCAGTCGTTCACAACGCCAGCGATTCATGCGACAACTCATGAGACAAATGCAGAATGATGTACAAGGCTTAATCTAACCGAAAATTACCCAATAAAATTCTTCATGTGAACTAGCTCATAAAGTTTAGAAGATAATGAGTTTGGCGTTGATCTATTCCTGACTGATGCTTCATGTATTCGTCCACATCAAGAGTCGTATAGGTGATTGAAGGCATATCTGGACTGCAGTAACGTGCAAGACCAATGCATAAACTTAGTGATTTCTATCTTCTAGTGAGGTATGGTACCAATTTTTTTGCCTAGAAAGGATAAGAATGTTTGTAAGCTCTGAGCGCGGGTGCTTATGAACCGGCTACCGGATTGATAGCGCCTCCAACAAATGCGCTACACGTCTTCTAAATTATGTCGTACTGTAACAGACATTCTTAAAAATGAGCAGAAATTGATCGTAAATGCGAAGACATTGTTTTGTTTGATAATGTTGATGTTGGTATGGTTTATCAACCTGGTGTAAGGTTATCAAAGAAAGATTATACGAAGATGTTCAGAACAATGGGTTTCTCTTCACAGATAATCTTGCCTTATCCACGACGAAGAACGATGATGATTATGTTCATTATACATCATGAAAATATTGTGCGACTCGGCTATCATGTAAATATTCTGTAACTTGACTATCTCCTTTCCATTATATACAGCCGAATCATTAATTGTCATTCCCATCTAGCAATACAAATAGTTCAATGTCTGGTTCTGACAACTGCACATGGGAATACTAATTGAAAGGTATGACATTAAACATAATATTGTTGCCACCAACGTTTCTAAGAGCTGTCAATTCCAATAGCAGTAAGAGGAATCCTACGGTCTCTCCAGCCATCATTGCATTTTCTAGTCGTCAATAAATACATGGTGAATTTTTGCTCCGTATATCGTAGTTCGCCTAGCCGGGAACTTTCCCGCCCATGATGTGCCGACGAATCACTGCAAACATAGAGGACATATGGAAGTCCTGCGAATTGCCCTTGTTGAGCTGAAACGAGGGTTGGTAGTAGATGCTGTTGTTGCTGTTTTGTGATTCAATGGGTGATGTTTCGGCGACATCGCCTACTTCTACTATACTTTCAGAGCCGTTTTGTTAGGTGAGGGACCATCTGTGTGTTGTTCACGTGGAATGACAAACGAACATAGTTAACAAGGAAGAACACAGTTGAATGGCTTGAAATTTTATTTTGAGCGGGAAGAAATTAGAGAGTACTAGTGTGACTGAAAAAAATCCAAGTCTAGTTGACATGAATATGGACGTAAAAAATTGTTGGATTTTATGACTTTGTCAAATTCTTTCGTCAAATTGTCACATCAACGTTTTGTGTTCTAAAACTAAACATTCATGAGAGGAAAATCGAGGAATGATACTAGTCACGATGTTCTTAGTTAAGTTGCATTTGAACACCGAATATTATAACTCCTATGTCTTTTTAATTCCAGTTTTCCTACGTCTTTCCAACTCATTTCTTCATTTTTCTTCCTTCTCTGGCCTTATATACGATACTTTTCAATCTTTAAGTAGTCATCGATGTACGGAGAAAGTCAACTACCACTATGGTTTCATGAATGAGCTATGTTCATCACGAGTGTAGTCCATTCGAAGCGCCCAAAATATCTAGCTGATGGATGTGATCGTAAATTGACACCAGGTTAGCCATTACTGCGTGACTGGTGAGTGTCATGAAGAGCATTCACACATAAAATCACGAAACGTTGAAATATAACCGCATAAAAACTGTTTCTTCTTTCTTTTCTTTGTCCTTGAGGATATTTTCTTCAACGGCTACTGTATCGAAAAATTAGTCGTGTCAAAAAAAGAAACAATAAAGCTCTCGGCGCTGATCAACCACTTAGGGATGCCGCATGCATTCGACTTCAATTAGCATCGTTATAGATGAGTGAATGCATATCTGGCCTAGACAGTGTCTAGCGGTGGCCTTTCGATATATCATATCGGGTTCTACAATGCTTCAGACATGTGTGGTAGCAATCTGCCGACCCCGAAGGGAATGGAGAGCTTAGTGCACTCCGGGCGTGGTTTCGAATCCATAACCACGTATGTATTGTGGAGGACCTCTAGCCAGCGCGCTAAATGCATCATCTCCTAGTTAGTCATTGCACCGGAATAAAAGCCTATACATAATTTTTATCACGAAAGAGGTAAAAAATGTTACTGAAGAAGCAGCATGAATAATCACTATCTTCCAAGATTGTTCGGCTTAGACGACGTGGCTACCACAGTCGATTGGTCTGAGGCGATCGTCCATAGTCGCTCGTTCTCGCAATATGGTTTTCCGTATTCTCGTCGAGCCGAATCCTCTGGAGTGGAGCACCACTCGAATGAGAATCTCAGGCGAGAGTGCATCTTCATACAGAGTGACTGTAGCTGACAGTCCACCGACAATGATTTGAATTCATGCAGACATTCCATCCTACAGTAGTTGGCGTTATATCGGCGAGCGAGTGGCGAATCAGCACTTTTAAAACCGACCATTATCCAAACTCGGCATGAATTAAGCTCACTAAGTCAACTTCCGCTTTTTGAAAATTCGGCTCGGTGCGAAGAGTCTACGAAGAACCACAACGCGAAGACGAATGACTTTGGAGCTTCAGCTCGAATCAAACGGCTCTGAAGAAGACGAAGACGTCGAAACGCTAGCCTAGTAAGAAATTTCTCCAATCTGGTGTAAGCAGAAAATTTTGGGAGATATTGCATAGAGGTTGCAAAAAATGAACAATAAAAAAAATGACTGCGTAGGAATGATGTCTAAAATATGAACAACTATGGAATATTTCGTTTTTTACTACTGATTCTATTTAATTGATCTTTACCATCTTAAGAATATTGAGTACTTTGAATCTTATCAATTTTCATTTCTCCAAAACCTAAGCATCGTTGTGGATTTCATACCATTTTTTACCAGTATTGATCTTTAGCAGTTTTACAGTTAACAAAAATTTTTTTTATACGATCCGCCTTTCACATCTACTGAGCGGATCCCAGCACTTCTTGCACTCGATTTGTTTCCTCGCACCCATCATCCACAAAGGTCTTGCAACTTCTTACGTGTAGCTTCGGCTTCTGCTTGAGAATTTCCATTTCCTCTTGAATGTCGTAGAATGCTGGTTGAGTCGATTCGTCTTGCAGTCCTGAAATAGCCGGGCTAGAACGTTCCCAGATGGACTGCAGAAAGTGACTTTTTACCGGACAAATTCGGTACCAATTTCGCGATTCCGGTGGAATGAGAACCTTAGTGAGCCCGGAGTGGGATCGAAACAGCAGTGTGCTCGTAATGGTCGGTATCACTATCACTGCGCTATCTGCTCGTTCTAACAAAATTAGGGACCCCGAATCAATGTAAATGCTTTTAATCCTTTCAACTTAGCAAAATGAACTAGTTTAAATTTCGACAGATGTCGATAATGTTGAGACCCCCAGACTATTTGAGGAATTTAGAACTTGTAGATTTATAGAAGTGACTTTGCTCTGTCACATTGGTCGCATACACAATTCCATTACACAGTGTCCATTCAAAGTTCAATGCTTAGGGAAAAAAAAACTTTCAGGGAAGCCCATAAAAAAAACTTAAGTTCCTTAAATCTCCAAAGAAAGAGCGACATTGGAAAAAACATGAAAAAAATTGCGTTCCATGAACTCAAAAAAAAAGAATACGCCCTTCATATTGGTAGGACAAAAGAACTTGCATTTTCAGAACAATGATCTGTGCATTCCAATAGTTTTTTTCCGAGCCGATTAAACTTAAGCTGTTTTAATGGATCAGCTGTATCATCCGTAGTCCCGTTGATGGGCGAGTGACTCGAGCATGGACCAGTAAATCTACCATTTTTTCCCTGTCGCGTGCAAGAATAGACCAGTGGGTTCTGCTCACTTTGGGATTCGACCATCAGATCTCTCTTCTAAGCTTTTCGTGAAGAACTCTGAACATCAAGTCCGTGGTCTTCCTGCAGTGCGTTTAACATCCCGAGGAATCCAGTCACCAACGGCTTTTGCCCATTTTAATGCATATTTTGCGAATTTTCAAATTCATGTGCCATTATACATAGAGTGCACTGTACATAAAAGTTACTATCAAGCAGAAACTAACTCATTATCGTAGCTTCTTTTAGAATTCATAAACTAGAGCCAAAGAGAATCCTGTTATAAATTCCAACCCAATTTGCTTAAATTGTTAGAAAAAAATCACTTTGTATTCACTGACCGAAGAACCCCATTTGTTCCTCGGCTACTTCATGTTCTGAAGACGACGCGACCTTTATAGAAGTCATTTTAACGCGACATTTTGGCCGGTATGACCTGCACAAGGATCGTTTTGTTTCTGATGGTTTTTTTTGGCACAAAGAATCTTTTGCCACATTTTTTGTAATCACCTGATAGCTTGCTCAGCTCAAATCTTCTGGCATGCGTCAGACGTGAAAAACTCTGTCGTACACTTAGAAATATAAAAACCTACATACGTAGGAATTTACTGGCCGGTAATTCGAGTGGTAATTTACTACTATACCAACTCGAATAGCAGTGATAAATCAAACTCATTGGATGGTATGGGTGGGTATGAAAGATACAGAAAAAGGATCAAAATGAGTTGTAAAACCTTCAAAATGCTGATATCAATTTGCTCTCATGATGAACCGCAGTACTATAGTAAATAGTATCGTAAATATCACTCACGCCTGTAAAGCTGTAGAGCAAAGGCTCCTCTACAATCCTATTGTGTTCGTAATTTCTCACATCTGTAGTCATCGCGAAAATGTCATTTACTCTCAAAAAAACCAACAAGTCCCAGCCGGAAATTAGGCGCGTCATCGCGAATGTGTTAAGCGACGACACGGAACCTTCTTTTCGTCGAAAAATGCCCACCAACCGAATGGGGATCTAGTGCGCTGACTTCTCAGTCACAGCTCAAATCCAAAAAATTATGTTAAACTTCACTTTTCTGGTAAAAATCCAAAAAATATTCGCCAAATGGTTGGAGTTAAGCGTTATCGATGGGGACATGTCTACTACAAGCTTCTTTTTAAAGTTTCTTCAGAGAGAATTTTTAAAAGTTTCCGAATTATAATCTAGTTCTTTCTCGTGTTTTGGTTAAAAATACTATGAAAAACCCATAACTAATTCTTTTTCCTGGGAATAAAGACGACGTAGCCAAGAACTCACCATGTGTTTTGTTTAAAGCCATAGCATTGTGCGCATACATTAAAAAATGCACTTTTTTTCTGTGAATCTCCGTGAATAATTTTTCACGACGTCCATACCTACGTACGTACTTTGATGCATTTTCGTAGACAATTTCCCATTCGTCTCTAAATAGGCACAATTTGTCCGTCATTATTCTATTCAACAGCCAAAAAGTAGTGCGCTACTTTGCGAATAGCACCATTTTTCTTCTTCTACTTTATCCGAGCTGACGTCATGTTCACTGTGCGAATTCCAGTACTCCTTTTATTTGATACGCTCTCTCGAAATCCATCACCCATGGTAGTCTTCGGATTTGTATATGGGTTCGGTCGCTGCTTGAGGATCTCGTCATGTTTATGGATTACGTTCAATACTGGTTGTGCGGATTCTCACTGAAATCCTAGGATAGCCGCGTGCTAGAGTGTTCTCATTAGATTACATTTTATTTAGAAATCACCAACTCTTCTTTGTTTCCTTACGAGGTAAAAGAAACACTGCATTGGTATTTTCACTAAGGTTACTGATTGACTAAAAACCTTTAATTATCGCTATTATCACTTGAATCACTTTACATTGTGCTGAAAATGATAGCGTTGAACTTAGCCCTTGGGTCTAAGACAAACGAATTCACTTAAGCCGTACAGCAAACTTGTTACAGGTGTTCAACAACATAATTAAATCGGCTTAAGTAGATCACGTTCACCTCTCTTAGTAAGAAATATGCAAATTTTTTTTAATATTGACGTTTCTTTGCAATGTGTTGTAATGTGATCGTGTTATGATCGGATTCTTCACGAAACTCTTTCAGCTTTCTCTAATGTGGTGAACACTTTTGCTAATAATATTAAATGAACACTAAGCTATTCCGATTATGAAACTCCAGAAACCATAATTCTAATTGATTTGCTGGTAATTTAGGGGAAATTTTCCGTTTATTGAAGCCTAAAAACCCGTGACAGAGGCTTTCACAGACCAGCTGCTAGTTAGGAACTATTTTGCTGCCAGGACCGCAGTCATTCCTGATACTAACACAGTTTACTTTTAGCTGGCTTCTCAGATAACCGTTTCTCAACCATAGAGACCCTGCTTGAGGGATTACCCCCGACCGCACATTGTTGTTCGATACCCACGAAAGCTTGTGGCTGCGACCGGTTGAAAATAGGTTACCATTCCTAGAATGTTCTATTATACTGATGTTAATAAATCATTTTCAAATGTATGTTTATCAGTTTAAAAGGTCCTTAAACCATTTATTTGTTTCCATAATTACACAAGTACTGGTTTTTACCTCACACACGAAGGTAAACAATTGGTAAGAGCAGATAATAACGGCAAAACATTCTGTATATGCGATTTTTGTAGATGTCTGTAAAAACTACTTCGGAATACAAACATGTTTCCTGGTGATAATTTACATCTAACCCCACGATCGATAATTACAGAATCCATTGCATTGTTTGGTGAAGCAATCCATCTGGTTCATTTTATTACACTCAACAAAAAGCACACTTTTAATTCTTTGGAATCAAGGCTACTCCTTCTTTTTAACAAGCACATATTATGTAAGTGGTTCTGAAACTGTAGAAAGAAATAATGTACACTAAGTTGCTTTTTGAAAGGTCCTCTAATATTGCATGAAAATTAGTGCCAAACGTTTTGTCTACCTTTTTTTTCCACGACAAGCTAATACAACATCGTCATCAAACTTTAAGCTAACGTTCCGGCGCTTTCGCCTTCATCAAAGCCTGATTGATCCCAGTAGATTGTCCACAGTCTTCCTTGTTCCGATGTGGGTTTTCGTGATGGCATCGAATCGAATCCAATGGAGCATCGCCCGAATGGGGGTAACCTCAGTCCGTGGAGCCCTCCAACACAGGACGGTTGTTGATAGACAGATTTTCAGATGATAATGACTTGTTTTTTTATAAACTCCGTATACAACTGAGAAGTATTGATTCGTTTTTCCCCCCTACAGTCCATCCTCCAGCACTTAGAATTAGATAAGCTTGCACAGAGAATGCTGGATACTTGCTCATATTCCATACGCGTTGCATACGAATGTTTCCTAATTGACTTTTTTAATCGAAACAGTTTCCATCTAATACACCATCTATCATGTGCATAATATTAATTAAGTTAAGGAAGAATACAATGCAATGTGTACATAGCGCGACAATGCAGCTAGAGACCTAGACAGACAGCCTAGACTGGAAGACATGAATAATTTCGATTTATAATAATAGCACGACTCAGTGGACGCGAACTTATAATTCATCGGTTGGAAAGAGTTCAGAAAGAGTTCATTTCTTTTCTCTGGCTCACCCTCTCTCTTCCTCTTTATTCCTTCCCCTTTTCTTCCATTCACTTATTGTCTGTTTTTTCCCTTCACGCCCATCCACCCTTCCTCTCGACCTACCTCACAGTTGTCCAACACAAACATCGTATTATGTTGGCATTTAATAGGTTTGATGTAAAGAAATTTAAAATACTCTGTGACCAATTATATACTCGATTCATTCATGTTCCGAGGTTATCTTATGCTAAATTTTATGAAGGGATTCCAATTTATTCCTCAACAAAAAGCCTCTTTTGGAGAAGAAAGTTCAAATTTATTCTATCTATTTTGTTCTGCAAAGTTCACCAGCGCATTTTCTTGGTTTTGTTGATCTTTTCCCATTCATGGTTATCAAACTGAACACCATCCCTATACAGGCGTGTTGTAACAGATACGAGAAGTTGCTTGGCTGCTGAAAATCTAAGCTTGAAAATTTGCCTCTACAATCTAACTGGCCTATCAATATAGCTCCAAGCTCATTATCGATTTCCTATCAATGAAGATCAAAAGTTTAGTGAGTGCCGATTTTTCGTTGAAACTCAAGAAATGACTCAATGGTAAACGTATTTATGTACGTAGCCTATAATTCCATTTCTTAATCACTCACCTCATATGATAGGTAATCACCTCTGTCACCTGTCACCGTCAGTCTCATTAATAGTGGAATGACTTGAGTGCTTGGATCTAAGAATTACAAAGATTAGTTGGATAAGTTTTCAATGTCTGGTGCTTGGAACATTCTATTCTCCCAAAATAACTATGGGGCATATTTGGAAGTTGGCCTCAAGTCACTTCCTATGTACTTCTACTTCTACTTTTAATTCCTACTCATTTAACTGTATAAAGGATAAAATATTCGGCATCGATCAGTCCCGTAGCAGTGGACCGTGCATTTCACTCAGTTCGCACCACCATAAAGGTGATTGAATGTATATATAATTTATATGGTGAATTTTATTGCACCAACGATGTGTCACGTCAGTGTTTTTACCCTTCCGCACAACTCTACCATCAATTTTTTCGACGCTGAGGGAATGGAAGGCTTGGTGAACCCGCCGCATGGGATCGAACCAAGGGCCATACGTGTACTGTGGGGCACCTCTTACGACTACGCTACAAGCCTTACCTTCGATTGCATAAGCATTAAAAAAGCATTCAATTTTTTTCCCCACTGTTTGAGATCCGTTGTAGATTCTTGTTAAAATGTGATAATGTAGTCTAAGACATTCTTGCCAAAATGAGCATCGTAGGTAGGTACTGCGAAAAATGCTCAGTGCCTCAAACTTTGGCAATTTCTGCATGAAGGAACATGGTTCCCAATTTTTGCTTGATTTTCAGTGGTTTTGTTTCGCGGTGTTTCGGATTCACAAAAAGTATAAAGCTCTTGGCGTTGATCAATCCCTGAGGGATGCGCCATGCATTCGACTTCATTAAGTATCGTTGGAGGTGAATGAATGCATATCTGGCCTTTACAATGACTCGCGGTGGCATACTGATGCGTCGAGCCAGTGCTGTTATCCTTCCACACAAGTCTGGTACCAATTCGCCGACCCCGGAGGGATGGAAGGCTTGTTGAGCCATGGGCGCGAGGATCAATTTCACGTTTGTGTCGCAGTGGCGCCTCCAACCACTCCGCCACACGCCCCCCAGATTCATAACAGATCGAAATTAAAAATTGGCAAACTGAGCGAGGACGAATATGCTAGAACAAGTCGAATTTCCCAGTTAAATTCCGAACTTCCCCCATGATTCATCTCCATCTTCGTGAAGGATGCCGAGTTGTCATTCACGACGAGAGCTTCATTCCATGTACCCCTCCTGACATGTACTTTTAGTACAACTTTTGATACGAATACCTTTCAGTGGCACGGAACTAGCATTTTGAGAAACCACATACTTGTTTTTACAATGGCTCTTCTCTCGATGGTTATTGACTCTTATGACGACTTGCAGCAAACTGTCTTCTGCAGGAACATATACGCTTCGAAGGTCATTTCCGTGCGGACGAAACAGCAACGATTCCCAGTCGGACACTGAAAGAACTCCTTGATTGGAGTCACTAAATTGATGAGAAATCTATGTCTACTAAATCTGATAAGCGTAGGTGCAGAGAGTACAGCCCGTTGCCAATAGCCATACAGACGTCCATGTCGTTTTCGCCAGTTTTCCAGTCTTAGTATTTTTTAAAGTCACTCCATAATACCGTGTCGACTCTCTGGATGTCCATGCTGATCACCGCGGATCTTTTTTTAAGGCTGTGTCGATGGATTCCATTTTAAACCACCAAGAAGAAGGAAAGTAAACCATATTATCTTTGAAAGACACGTAGAAGTTATCTGCGGCTACTCGCACAGAGGGTGCTCATAGAAATTCACAGTAGATGATTACTAGACAAGAATTTTATTGCTTGCTCAATTGAAGTCGTAGTTACGCTGCCAACTGCGGCTACTTTCTTACATATCCCTTGACAAGAAACTTCGAGAACATTCTAGAATGAAACTGCCAAAATCTTGCGCAATATTCTTCTTCACTATTTTTGCAAGTCATTCCAGAAATAGTTTTTTCTACGGATCAAATACATACGGAAATAATTACAATACTATTGTCTAAGAAGCGATAATGGATATAACGTTTAGGTTCTTCGGAGATTAATGCGGGATTTGCAATTTGTTTTTTTTGCATAAGATTTAAGAAAGTAAGAAATTTCTTTTTCGAACACTGTACTATCTGCTTAGGCCGGAAAGTCAATATGATCAACGACTTAGCTCCAGAGTTGAGCAGGGGGGAATAGAACGGCTTAGGGAGCTTTCAAGAGCTTCGAGGATGTAATGAAGAGAACAAGGAACACCCGACTCCGTGCCCATCTTTTCGACTGAACGGTACTTCCTGCCCTAACGTATGCGTCAGAAACTTGGTCGCCGCGTAAGCAGGATGAAAGATCACTCGGCGTTATCGAACGCTCAGTCGAAAGGACGACGCTAGGGAGGATCTCATATCGCCCATGTCAGGAAAGGGATCCGAAGTTCCGAACTGCGGCAACGATCTAAAATCAAAGACGCTGTTCCATACACCAAACTGTCGAAGATAAGGTGGGCCGGACACGAAATGTGTATGGACGGCAACCGATGGACAAGCGTCGTTAGTGACTGGATTCTTCGGGATGTCAAACGTACTGCAGGAAGACCACCAGCCCCATGTTCAGAGTTCTTCACGAAAACACTAGAAGGATACTATGCTCAACAAGTGCTTGGAGCGAGCAGAACGCTCTGGGCTCCTCTTGCACTGGACAAGGGAGAAATGAAAGGTTTGTTGGAGTCGGCTAGAGTCACTAGACAACTAAACGGTGCCGCACTACTATATTTATAGGCAAAGCTCATTTTATGCACTTCCGCTCCGTACAGCTGAGTTGTAACAGAAATTGCTCCTTTTTACAAATTTGAAATGTCAGAATTCCCGGTGTCAAAACAGCAATTTCAACAAGACTACTTCTTCGAGTTAAAACTCCGACAAACTCACTGAGAACGAATCAAAGCATTGATGAGCTATGAGCTAAGAAAAGTGTTAAAGAACTGGCACTACTTGAAAAAATTTCTTCGTGACGAATTCGGGTCGCGGACGTCCTTCAACAATTGACAACGATGAATTGGAATCTTTGTGGAAGTGATACATGCATAACTCTTCGAACTTGCAAACGAACTCGATGTAATCATTTCAACTGTTTTGGAGAATCTAAAAATAATTGGAAAGTCTAATAAGCTTGACAAATGGATGCTACACAAATTGAATGATCCTTCTCTACGATAACGCGAGATTAAACGCTGCACAACCGACTTGCAAAGGTTGAACGAGCTGGACTATGAAATTCTATCTCATTCACCAAATTCGCCTGCCCCCCTTTCCTACTGACTTTCATTCTTCATATTTCTCGACTCTTGCGTGAGAATTATTTCATAAACTAAGACGAAACCAAAACTACCCTCAAAGAATTTATCGCCCCCATAATTGCTAACTCGTAGGCAACCGGAATAAATAAATTCATTTCTCGTTGGCAGCAATGTGTAGAATATAAGGTTTTCTATCTCATCTTCAGTAAAGTTTATTCTGATCTGAGATATGTCGCCTTAAAGGTACAAGGTAAAACACCGCATTAGTTTTGAAGATACGGGATTGAAATCCTGCATTCATCTTCGAACAACCTTATCCTCAAATATAGTTATTCCACTTCCATTACAAAATGTGCAAAGAATGTACATGTATTCCTTCCTTGCAAAAAACATCAGACAAAATAAAAAGAAGAACTTCTACAAATTCTACATGTTGTTCCTCAGCTTTGTGAAGCGTCACCTACCTTCTGTTGCTTCCAAAAGCTTTAATTTTCTATTGCCAAGGTGTTCTTTGTTGCGATCTAATAATTTCTGCTAAACGATTAGTAAAAAACAACGTATATACTAACAGAATAGTTTCGTGGTCGGAAATTATACCTTCATTATGAAAGTTTAGTGTGCTATCACAGTAAAGATATATTATGTCTACAAAAGCCCATATTAAAAAAAACCATCAGCAACTAGAACCTTTTGGCAAAGAATAAGTCGTAGAATATCGCGTGGTGTCACAGCGTCAAAACTGAAACAAAATCGCCTTATATTCTATACTCTCCCTACCACTCTCTCTCCCTCTCTCTTTCTCTCTGTCTGGAATCACCTTTCCGGCGGTACTTTATTCCTTCTCCTCCTCTTTTCCTCTCTCTCCATTTTTCTGGAATCTTCTCCTTCTCGATGTTCTTTCTCTCTCGCTCTCTCGGTTCTTCCCTTTCTTTTTATCTGTCTCTCAGGTGTGCATGTGCGTTTGCGTGTGCTTGTGCGTGTGTGTGTGCGTATGTGTGTTTGTTTGTTTGCTTGTTTGTTTGGTTGCTTGCTTCTTTGTTTGTGTAGCGCAGTGGTCAGAGGTCCGATATAGTCTTTAGTTCGATCCCGTGCCCTTGACCACCAAGTCCTCCGTCCTTCTGGAGTAGGCAAATTGGCACCAGACTTGTCTGGGAGGATAGCAGCAGCGAAATAATACGTGGGTACGCCACTAGAAGTCATTGTGTGGGCCAGAAACGCTTCAGTCACTTCTGCCACGCCTGATGAAATTTATCTCATCGTGCTATCCCTCAGGGATTGGTAAAAACTGAACGGTTTATCCTTTATTTCACTTTTTGTTCATTCCACTTGTATTTTAGCTTTTACTTTTTTGTGTTTAGCTGCATTAAATTCATAATTTTGAGCAAAACAAACAAAACTTGGCATTGTTTAGTAGATGGATACTGTCTTAACGGTTCTTATACTAGTTTTCATTCCGTCTTGAAAAGGAAGGCTTCACAAAGGAAAAGACAGTGAGACTTCAAAATTTCATCGCTTTGTGGAGAGAAATAAATGCTAAGGTTTAGCCTAAATTCGTCGTCGTTTAACATTTTCCATACTATCTGATGGATCTTTCGTATTCCACTGAACAAAATCCAAAAATAACAAATAACATGGGACGTTTCCTTGACTGACTATTTGAAGATAGAAGAACGTGACAAAAAGTTAGCTAGAGGAACAGTTACAGGAACACTCTACGTGGAATCCGTATCGGAACAATAGTACATGATTTTAAATGAAAGCATACAAAAAAATTTCCACTGCTTCTTTCCTCTATTACTCACGTCAACATATTGTCCGGCTTTGTTGACTTCTTCATCCTAATTCAATGTCCCTCATTCGTCATCCACCAAGATATCTGGATTAACGGCGGTCATTCTCTCACATGGGGTGAGCAACGAAGCGGTCAGTACTCGAGGGAGAATCGACTCACCCAGCATTCATTGACATCTGTAAAGAAGGCAACAATCCTCGAGCAGAGGCAGAACCCACGCGTGAAAAGTTCAAGGAGCTTCATGGGTGATGGATGCGCGGAAATGAATGGAATTCAAGAAGTGCTGCAATTCACAGATTAAATGTGAAGATAGATCATACAAAATCTTAAAAAAAAAGTCTACTATGTAAATATTTTGTCATCTTTATGAGTGTTGATGAACGCTAGTCAAGTCAATTCTCCGCAGAATCTTGGGATAGCTCCACTAAAGCGTCCACAGGTCTTAACCGCAGAGCCAATCACCGAAAATTTTGAATCGGAAGGTTGAAATTCCCACAGAAAGGTCTGGTACCATTTCCCCGGTAATTTTGGAAGGCTAGGTTAGTCTGAACGAGTCGAACCATTGACCATGCGTGTATTGTGTGGCGTCTCTAGAGACTGCGCTATACGCGTCTTAATCAGTCTAAACACGATAAATAGATTAATATAGTTAAAAGAGACTAATAGCAATGCACTATGACTGTTAATATAACGAATAAAATTGTTGATAAATAATCTACATTGAGTTAGCAACACCATTACCTGCTGGCCTCATGCTTACTCTAGCTATTACGCCATAAATATGGATCAAATGAAAAATAGTTTAAATATTTTCTCATCTTTAAGACAACCCATTCATTCAGCAGTTAAAAATTAGAACATAAATCATGTTTATCATCTTAGTTCTCTGGAGAACTGACGGATATTCACAATCTGAGGACAGAGGACCAGCCAACATCTACAATGTAAATCCGGATTATTTAACTAGGCTGTGGGTAACCGAGTGGTACTGATTCAATATGCGCAAGCCTATGATTCGACCCAGACACCGGAAATTGGTATCAGACACGTCCAGGATTAACCGCCTTCCCACAAAAGAAATTGGCGACAGCTGTGATGAAGAATTTGCGACGTCCTAGAAGAGCCTCAGAATTCTAGTAAGAACCCACCATTCAGGAAATTCATCAAGAAGGCCAAAATCCTTGAGTAATAGCAGAACCCACACAAAAATTCGAAGACCTCCATGCAGTATGGATCCAAGGATCGAGTGTAACGCTGCTGGCAACAAATAGAACAAATGCAACGTGTAGAATACAAAAAAGCTCTAGATTTACTCAGAACTTCATATTGAAGTTATTAACAACTTCGCGACGATGCGCATTGGTTCCAACGCATACGATGCAAAAGTAATGGCCGCTTCGAGCTCTAAACCGACGTGTCTCAGTTGATTTTTAACTTGTTTACTTCCTCTAGAAATCATTAGATCTACAGATCTTTGCCTAGAAATAATTTTGCTGTGCTATCAAGATAAAATTCTCATTTTATGAGACCTGTGACATATACCCCTTCAACTTTCCTTCTTTTTGAACCAATGGTCTTCTTTCCAAACTGGAAGCATCTGAGCAAATTCCGTTTGCTGGAGGTGACAGTGTTCCACTACACATTGTTTGTGCTTCTTGTGTTTTAAATTTCAATGTCGTTTCGTCGAAAACTTCGATATTAAGGGTATTTAAAACTAGGGCATAATTGGGAAGAATTTAAATATACGCTTATACTGATAGCTGACGAAAGTTGTTAATGCTCTTAACATCCAAAAAAACACGGATATTCCCATGGAATAGGGTGCCAACTCCCTCTTGAGTCATTCAACAATATCCAAAGTACTAACAGTCTCGTAAAATGTCGTGGCTTCGTTATGAAAAAAACAAGTAACAACGTTAATAGACGCCTATTACAGGTATTATACTTGGCAAAAATGAGCAACTTCTTCCATTATCTGCTACTTTTCATTGTTCTCGGCCTGTCTGTTGCATTACCGGTTTTGTGGTTAGACGCTGACGGAGAACTTCAATACGGTACACAAATACCGGTAATTTACATTTTTCCACTAACTTTAACTACTTATCTGTAAGGCCCAACTTATGTCCCGCTCCTTGGGTTTGCATCCGTTATTCGGGAAGATCTTTGGTCTTATGCATGGTCCTATGCAGGATTTTACCGTCCTCATGTGGTTCAATGCTCATAAAATTGATTCCGCTTTGTGAATAGGGCCGCAGTTGTTTTTAGTCTTCACCACAGAACCAGGTCGTTGGCACTGTGGATCCGACTGATCTTTCTTCGGAACAAGTTTGATACCAATTTCACAAAAGATTGGAGACATTACAAGATTAGTTGATCCAGAGCGGACCAAGCCAGGAACTGCGGGTATTGCAGCGCATCTCTAACCACTGCGTTTTTCGCACTCTTTATTTGAACAACTTTCACTTGTACTTGAACTTGCTTGTAATTGCTTAACAAATGGTACAACAAGTAGTGAAGAATTCCCTATAGTAATCGCATGAAACTAGGGAAAAATGAAGTACTTTAATAAAGTGGTAATGCTTTACTTGCAGAATCTACTGCGATCTGAAGAACTACTTTTGCCAGAGAAACGAAACATTGCAATTGGCCGAGGAGATGGTTTAAGGCCTGGAAAATAGTTGTCCACATACAACGAGAACAACCCTTTCAATGTTACTGTCAATAAATGAGCAGTGTTCGTTTTTTCGTTTCTTTTCGAATGAAAACTAACTTCTTAGACAGAAGCAACAACATTGTCTAATGAATAGGAGAAACACGACAAGTAATAAAACTAAGCAATGAGTAGGAGCAAAAAGCAGGAAGAATAACTTTCATCAAAAGGGTTAAACATTTTAAGCAAGTAAAAGACGAATAAATGGACGTAGTGGTATCCACGAAATGTCTCAACAGTCTCACTGAGTGTTAACAACAATTTAAAGTGTTCTTGATAATAGTTTACGATTTCAAAGTGGTCATCCTTTATACCACGATCATATTTTTCAAGAAACTCTCATTATTAAGGCTTGCTTACTTCAAAAGCTAATCCAAATTAAAAATGAAGGATGTGAATCGCTTAGAGCTCAGAAAAGAGTTGTTTGGGCAAAATCTATATCATCACCAGTTGTAGATCTCAGTGCGCTAATTTCTTTTAATGTGAAGAGTCGAAACGCAGAAATGAAAACTATTTTCCAAGCACATACGTCAACCGATTGAACAAAGTACGACATAAGAAGCCTAGCCATCTGTGACAACGTTGCTTCATGCCCTACAGAGCTATTTAATAATTATAAACAGTGAACTTCTACGATTATAAGGGAAAGTAAAGAAAAATCTAATGAGAATACAACCACATAAATAAAATAACCAAATATATTATAAATATTACCACTGCTTAGAAATCATTAATTGGGCACTTGTCATAATGGTTATGTATTCAGAAAACACCTAACGTGGCACCAAATAGTTGAAAAGAAAAAAAAGGGCTTCGTCATCGGTAGAACTTAAGAGATCTCTCCATAGCGAAATGTTCTCACTATTCTTGAAAACGAGCAGTACGACGACTCCTCCGTTCCCTTCTACGTTCTTCAATAGCTTCATCTGAACTAATGAATCAAGCTCTAGTTGCAGAAGCGGGCACATTCGCATAAATTCATGCCAATATGGAAACACCCGCACTTTCCTATTTCAATATTTAATAAGGAACATTTGCACATTACCAAAACACTAGTCAAATGACAACGTTACGGTGTAATTCCTAACATATAATGAATTGCTGCATTGCCACGATGTCACAGAAATAACTTACAATCGCGATACGTTCGATCTTCACGAATATTGCCGTCATTTGAATCAGGTGAATCACCAGTATATCTAAACGTGAAAATAGGGTCACCGAAATCAAAAAGAAGTTGAGATCTCAACATGTATCTATGCAAAGCGACCAATTTTTGAACAAACCCGTGCCGACGAACTCTTTCCGGGTAATAGCTGACACTTTCGCCAGGTCGATACACCGACTCGATTGTTTCTACATTTTCTAAAAACGACTGGGGAATTAAGAAGAATCTTTATTATCGAACCTTGTTAGTCTAAAATAAGAAATAAGTTGCTTCTAAACTAAATCACCATCGAGAATTTGGTCCTCCAAATACCTTCTTGTATCAACAGAATACCTCGCCAGGTCATGAGGTGAACACCGAACACTCCGCTCTACCGTTACTTTCTCCGTGTACTTCGCACCACGAGGCCTGAGAATATATAATTAGGGACATTCCCGTTTCTGCAATATCCTTTCCATGAGTGAAAAATTAGTAAACATTCGCACGTAACGTAAGATCAACATAACTCTTACCCTCGCTGGTTTAAATCGTCACCATGTCTTCCGCGTTCTACTTTAGATTGTTTACAGCCTTCTGCAGCTCTGGGGGAATCTTTCCATTTAGAAACGACACCTCTTGCATTTCTCTGACGATCAGCGTAGCCAGCACGTTGCTGCAGTGTAACATTTGGAACCATTTCCATTCAACAACTCACTAACTCCAAAATTTAAATCCATGTACGCCCATTTTTTCATCTTTCCAACTGCACCGCTTTCCCACCCTATCAATAACCACTTCAGACTTCAGGAAAGACTTGTCACGTTTTAAACGTGTTCGTTTTCTTTTCAATTACTTGGGTCCAAAAACAAGAAACCATCCATTGCTATTTTTTTGAGCAAATCCCAGCTTGTTATCACGATAGCTGACGTTTCGGCGTTTTCTTTAAAGCCCTAAAAAAGGTCAAATTGACCTACAATCTACTCTATCAAGCAGATAGAAGAAAAAAAATGGGTAAATAAATCTTCATTCGCATAGCAAAAAGGTTTTCAACAATGTCAACAAACAAAAAAGAACAACGTTTTGATCCTTGTTAGCCTTGCAGTTGTTTAAGGGAGAGCAGCCTCAAAAAGTTTTACATGGGTGAGGAATATGACTGGCTCAGGTCGAAAAATCAGGGTGAGGTATGGTGGGAGGTTAGGCGTGATCACGTGGCACTCCTCATTGCGGTTCATTTTTGGATTCTTCGAATTAATACAAAACGGTTCAAGAGTTTCACACGCAGACGGTCCGGATTTCTGTGCGACGATAGTGACTTCGGTGATATTTCAATCACTGATACCGAATTCTAAGGCGGTCCTTTTTAATGTACGTTTTTTGCCGTGCTATTTCGTTGGAAATGAAAGGGAGGTAAAAAGAGGTCTTGTTTTCGCTAGACTTGTCGTTTGCGGATTTTGTCTGTCCTCTAAACCTACCTCAAGCAAATACCACTTTGTAGCCATTGGAAATGGCAATTTGGTGCTCCACGTTCACGGATTACTCATTCTGGTCTCTTAATGTACACACACTTGATTGATGTTCAAAACATGTATATGATGAACACCCTCCTAGTGTGTTAAGTGTGAAAGGATTAGTGACAAACCAGTATGTTTCTGCTAATTGATTTTCGGTACCATTTCATGAAGTAGTCATTTTCTATAGGTCAACGTGAACGTCCAAAAACGGAAGCCAGCCTTTCATCGCTTTCTAACATTTATATAATTTGACTGTTGGTTTAGCATCCGTTCAAAACATCCGCACAATTTCCTTTTGTGTTAAGCAGACGACAAAACAGCCATCAATAAAAAAAAATGATTCTAAGAAGCTGTTTACTGTGCGAATAAAATTTATGTAAAACTCTATCCTCTGAGGTAATAAAAGCGTTTGAGCAGGCCAACATGACCATTGTGGAACCGCCGAAGCGTCACCTATTGTGAATAAACACTGTAATGCCAATCTAATGCCTGCTCACCAAGAAAACAATTATTGATTAATCCTGGCTGAGATTAAAAGAAAGTCGGTCTTGAGATTTTACAAGTTGACCATGCTGATCAATTGATATCTCTTAAGAATAAATAAGTTCAACGATAAGAATAAGAATAAACAGCGGCCCTTAACTTTCTTTCCTACCCTCTAATTCAATATGATTCAATATGTAACCACACTATATACCAAAAACGATTAATGAAAGACAAAATATGAACTATCAGAAGTCCCACATATATCTTGAAGGCCTTACCTCGAAAAATATTTTGAAAACAATCCCTACTTGAAAATGTTCACCTTACTCTATAAAAAACTTTGCCATATTACTATTCATTGCATATTTAATCTGTCTAAACACGAATAAGCTCAATGAGTTGCAAAAACAATTTCTAATACTCCAAGTTGAGCAGTCGTTAATTGCCATTTGATCCGATCGAGAGCCGGCAGTTTCCATTCGCGAACAATAAAGAAAGATCTCTGATCGATGGCCTTCTCATAGGCTTGAAATTGTTGTTAAAATGGATCACATGCATCTCACCTCTGATGTTCCACATACTCGTGTACGTGGCAGCGTCTTCGATAGTGGACAAAGGTAAGAACTTTGGATACCATCTCACTTGCATGAAAGCGCTTACATAGAGTCCACGTTTTCACATTATATGTTAGAGCAGCAACAATTTTAACTTCCAAAGTGTTGGCGCGGATTCCAGTGTTCTTTAACCTCCTTACAACGTCATCACTCGAACAAAGTCGTTCAGTGTTTATTTCCTTCGATTACTAGAGTGCATCGAGATGCCATTCTCGTTTTAGGGCAACTTTAGATCATATACAAACCTATTTTCCATGGACATTGTTCTCTTTGGGTTGAACTAATAAATGATCTTCAAACACGTCGAAATCCGCATTCCTTTTGCTTGACAAAATCGTGATTTTATGAGTGACCACCAAGGCAAAGATGGCGCAGGTGCAGAGCAATTTCGATTCTAGTTTTTCTTCCGAGTTTTGATTTTATGTCCTCGAATAACTATGGAGCGACTAAACAAATTTTTAAAAAGATGGCACCGCTTTGTTGGATTACTCTTTCCACATTAACGGAAATATCGCTGTAGAATGACGAAATTATAGTTTCGAAGCTGATACGTAAATTCCGTGACCATTTCTGCACTAATTCAAAATCGTTTACAATTCCGTTGAAGTGAGATAAAATGTAATTTCATTCTTCCGTGACACTTCGATGTGTTTCGCTAATGTGTAAGCATAATCCATTGCGCCCAATGTTTTTCGGAACCTGGGTTGCTAGACCTTCCTTAGTCTAATAATCTAACGGCCTATCAAGGTTAACCACAGATCTCACTCATAAAGGGATCTCACGCCGGTTAGTCGCGAGGCAACGAGGCGCTTCCCTCGGTGGTGGATTGGGGGTTAACCGCGGACCAAAAACGACGTTTGCTTTCTGGAGGCACAAGTGGATCCTAAGGATGGCGTAACTATTTTTTGCAGCACCGATTTCGTAGATACCTTCTCTATTTACGAGGACACATTCATGCATGAGTGCATGGGTGTATTCGCGTTTAAACGGGATGTATTCTACCATACAATTGAGCCAAAAGTAATCAAGTACCAGGGAAATGATGGCAAAAGGTTAAGAGACGTCTCGAACAAATAAGCTGCCATTTTGCTCCGGCACAGACCGGAAAGCTACCTTTGAGTATACCCAGTTCCCACATTCAGAGCTGAGAAAGCTACTATCTAGCCCGGAAAGGAGAACAGCGCGTTGGTTCACTACCGCAGACACCTGCGGTCCGGAGTTTTATATCTCAGCATCATAAAAGTTATGAAGGGCCTCATTACCCTGACCCCTAAACAACCGCTGATACGGTAGCGTTGGGTAGGGACGACTATGAGAACCAAGTGACGATCTGTACCTACAATGATTGCACATCTGCATCTGAGTCCTCCGTAGAAGAGTTGATAATGCAAGCAAGAAGGACAAACGACATAATTGGCCTGGCCGAGACGAGACGACGCCACCCATTTAACGCCGTCTATGACACCGGAGAAGAACTATTCCTCGGAACATGCGACAGTGGAGGAGTCGGCAGCGTCGGCGTTCTCGTCAACACTAGTTTGTCCATGAACATCGATTCATTCGAACAGCTTACAACCCCAATCGGACGTTTACGATTAAAAAGATGTGGATCAACACCGGCATTGACAATCTTGCCGTTTACGCCCCGATATCAAACTATGACTAAGTCGAAGCGTTCTATATGGACTTGGAGAAGTTCTACAGAGAACATCTTACATTTTTCAAGGTCGCCATTGGAGTTTCTAACGTTAACATTGGACCAAGAAGTACGTATGAAGAACGTCACATTGGAATCCATGAATAAGAATGGAACGAGCAGGGTGAGCGCCTTTTTGAGTTTATTATGACGACAAAGACTACCCGTGGTAATTCGCAATTCCAAAACCACTACTCTTTACAATGGGCGTGATAGAATGGAGAGCACCATAACGAAACAGACTACATCATAGTAAATCGAACATTTTGCCTAACCGATGTCACTGTTGTCCCGAAATTCTAACCAGGATCAAACTATCATTTTCTACGTGCAATATTTCATTTGTCGCGGAAAGCAGAAAAATCCGCCGAATTAAAAACGAAGTCCCAAAACCATCTTTAACAGGGATCTGTTAAATTAATTAATCTGGTGTTGGGAAGATGCCGTTCTCAATAACATTAACGAGGAAGACGACCGGCCCATTGAACATCTTCACTCTAGCGCTATGAAAGCCGAGTTGAAAAGACTGCAAGAGACGTCTCTTTCGAGAAATACTGGAGCTGATACGCCAACGTGGAATCGCGCAAGAGCCACAGCCAACCGCCAACTCATGTACGAATTTGCAAAACAATGCAGATAGGGTAGTAAGAGAAGGTTTTTAAGAGAGAAGAGCAGCAGTTACGGTCGAAGCTGCATTGGATGGGAAAAGCATTCGCAAAGCCAACAGAAGCTTTGCTAATTACAAAACCGAGATGATTGCAGTTCGAAGCCCAGACGAAACAGTTATAGTTTCCTGAAAGGCAATGGAGAAAATCATTCACGACTTTTACTGGAGTATCTTCAATAGCCACGTTCTCCTGTTCTCGTATAAAATAAAAGAAGAAGGATATGTCGTCTCAGCGGTTCTCCCCTTCCGAAATCAGACATGCTATTTCGTCGGTGAAAAAAATCGAACAGCTCCAGGTCCGGACAGGATAAGACCAGAACACCTGAAGAACCTTCCGCCAGTTCTCGTAAACACACTGACTTTGCTGTTAACATGTTAGCTGTCTGAATGGAAGGTTCCTAGTCAATAGAAGAACAGCAAGACCGTGCTATTGTTCAAGAAAGGTGACCTCCACGACATCGGCAACTATTGACCAGTGTACTTAGTGTCCATTGTTAACGAACTTTTCATTCGAGTCACTGCCAGAACACTGAATGAAGGACAGCAATGTGAGCAAACAAGGTTTCGTAAAGGATTCAGTATGATGGACAACATCCACACGATAACAAGATCCAATGAAGTATTGTGAGAGTACGAAAAAACCGCTGTGTCTTACTTTCATCGATTAAAAGAAAGCTTTTGACATAAAAGCAATAATCCCTGCGCAGCATATAAAGATTCTTCATGAGCTATACAAAAATTTCTCAGCCGTAACATCACCACTCTACAAAGATATTAACATCGACGTCAAAAGAGAATTTAGGCAAGGCGATACCATCTCGTCAAAATTATTTACCATCACCTTCGAGAACATCGTGCGAACACTGGAATGTCATCTTCACTTTGCTGTTGGCCTCGTTCTTATAACGTCAAGCATTAGTCACGCTGAACGAAAGCTCTCCGAGTTTGATAACGCCTTTGGAAGAACTGGTCGTTGACTAAATCTCACAAAAACGACGTTCATGAAGAGCGGAAGCGGATTGGTTTCGCATGCTCCATTTAGGGTTAACGGTATACCTCCGAATGCTCCAACTATGTCTATCTAAGCCGGGAAATCAACATGATGAACAACTAAGTTTTAGAATTGAGCAGGAGGAAACTAGCAGTTTGGGGAGGTTTCGAGAGCATCGAGGACGTAGTGAAGAGAACAAAGAACAACGGACATGCCTTTTTTCGACACAACGATTCCTCCTGCTTTACCGTATGCGTCAAAAACCTGGTCACTACGTAAACAGGATAAAAGACCACTCAGTGCTGTTGAATGTGCAGTCGAAAGGACGATGCTAGGAGTATCCCGTGTCACAAGTGAGGGAAGGAGTCCGAAGCCTCTACCTACGTCATCTATCAAAAGTCAAAGACGGCGTTCTATACGCCAAACTGTCGAAAATAATGTTGGCTGGTCACGTTATGCGTCTGAACAACAACCGATGGATAACAACCGACAGTGACTGGATTCCTCTGGATGTCAGTCGTACTGAAAGACCACGACTCGATGGCCAGAGTCTTCCACGAAAATGCTGAAAGAAAAATTAAGTTCAATGAGTCCTTGGAGCAAGCAGAACTCACTGAGCTACTCTTGCACGCGAGAGGCAAAAATGGAAGATTTCCTAGCGCCAGCACGAGTCGCTCGACGATCATCGGAACACGAGGTGACCCAGATGATAGAGGTGGTCGAGGATGACTGGACTGAGAAGAATAATGGACGTGGGTTATCAAAGCAATTGAATGATAAAAGTTATTGTCATGCTAGGTATCTCATCTTGTGCAACAACACAGTTCTGCTGTCACTCTACTGACGCAGAACCTGGAACTGTGACATGTAATGTGTGAAAACGTTTCGACGTGTTGGAGTTTTTCAAAGCCGTATTATTCTTAGTCAATTGTCCACGGTTGTTTCTCTTTCCAATGTGGGTCTACGCAATCTGCTCGACTCGAATCCAGTTAAGCATCGCTCGAGTGAAGTAACCTTATTCAGCACCGCTCTTTATACAGGACGGTTAACGATACTGGTTGTCCATCGATAATCGATTGCTCTTCTCCGGACAATCCATCCTGAAACAGCCGGTAAAAAAAGTGGATGAGTATCATAGCGACAGTGATGTCGACACGGTTTCAGGAAATGGCTACCAAACCTGCCTAGGAAAAGTTCACTCTCTCCAAGTCAAGTGGGAACTCTCTTGCATGGAAACCTTAAGACTAGCGAGAATCGACTCGAACAGAATTCAACAACATTCATGACGATAGGAAAATCTCCACACAGCAAGTGAACTAAAACACAAGACTTGGAAGATCTTCGTGGATGATGTTTGCGACAAAACGAGTCGAATGCTAGAAGTGTTGGTATCCGCAGTAGATGTGAAAGACTGGTAGTGCAAACGATACCAATAATAATGAATGTGTGAAAACCCTCACCAGAATCTAAGGGTAGAAATACTCGGCGTTGATCAATCCCTGAGGAATGCGCTATGCACTTGACTACACCAAGCATCGTTAGAGGTGATTGAATGCATATCTGGCCTAAACATTGAGTCCCTGCTGGCCTGCCGCTGTATCGAATCAGTGCTGCTGTCCTCCCAAACGGGTCGGTTGCCAATTTGCCGACTCCGGAGGTATGGAAAGCTTAGTCAGCCTAGGGCGTTGGATCGAACCCATGCGTAACCACTACGCTAAACGCGCTATAGTAGAAATGTCCCAGTTTAATCCTATCGTGACTGAGTTTAGGTAGGAACTATCAGACGCAGTAAGACTATGAAACTCAGATGGATCAAAAATTGAACTGCTACACAATTTAGGAAAACAGGAAATAAAAAGATTATTTAAGTGTTTCTAGCTTCTTAGGTTGCTTCTCCTAGCAACATAAGGGGAATGTCAACTTACATCCTTCTCCTCGGCGCGAATATCTGCAACAAATTGGCGCAAAGTTGGGTTCGTTGTTAGCAAACGACGAAATTCCTCAAAGGTAATTTCGTCCTCGTCGTTCGGATCAGAATCATACTGCGATCCCTGTATAAAACTCGATAAAAGGAATGCCCGAAATTTACTCAAGAATGTACTTGAAAACTAAGAGTTTGACCTACACATACGAAAAAATTATGATATATAGGTGAGTAACAAGTCGAGTGCTATAAATTTACGTTCTACTCCACATCAAACTGACTTCACTCTATTAGACAACCACGTCGGTACACATTACTTTAGTCTATGCATACCGACACGGAAAAGGAGCACATGTTCGACGTGCAGAAATGGTTGCGTGGGTTTCCAAATACACCACTTTGAAGCAGTTCTATTTCCGCTGAGGTGGTGCTGCGAACTAACAAATTAGCACTCCGAAACTTTTATGTTGATTCCGCGAGTGAACAAGAATCTTAGCCGAAAAAAAAAGCAGATTTTGGTAAGTCAACATCGTGCTTCGTAGATTTTCGCTAAATTGCCTATAGAGTACAGGTGTGATTTTGGTGTCAGAAAAGAAAAGCACAGTATTCAAGGCAGGACACTTACCACCGGACTGATATATTAATTTTCCGCAAACAGAAATCCAGTATTACGTCGGATATCGAAGCAAGCGCTAGTTACAGGCAAAACTTAAAGACATTTACTTCTCGTCAACAGTGATTACAGATCTGAGCTGAATCTCGATTCTTTCACGTGAAAGCAATTGTGGACTGATAAGATTCAACAAAGTTTTCGAATATACCACGGCTTCTCCAAATGAAGAACAGTCAGGCGAGGATCCGTAATCATGTCTTGACTGACGACTCAGGAGTAGAAAGCAGAGTTAATGTTCGAAGACGATGCTTTAAAATGAGCGATGAACACCAATAATTTTATTGAATGGTATTACCTATCGAACTGGCATAACAGTGAAGCTAAAAAGGAAGAAATTAAGAGAAAATCAGAAAAATCTACTAATTATCGAAATTTTGTAACAGGACCTTGTCACCGATATATTATGCCCAACAATAACATAAAATGCCAAATAATAAGTATTGGAAGACTTCAATCAAATGTTTGCAGCAAATTAGCAATAAATGCGTTGCAAACTTACTTCTGAAAAATACTATCTACTACACTTCTCTTGGACCAACTCTTAAATGTTATTACATCACAACGTTGCTTGATTTCTTACTACCGGTGACAATTTCTTGATGAATATCGAACTTCAGCACTTGAGAATTGATGATCTAAGAAAAATATACCACATTACCATTCGAAGGCTATGCATAGGTCTTGCGGTTCTATTTTCACTTCTGTTTATCTTTGAACATAAAATTTGTTTGTCGTATTGAATACTTTTCGAAACTCTACTTGCTCACATGGCTGTACTTCGTCCAGTGCTCTGTCATTCGTGTTGAGGACGACTCAAGTGAAGAACTTGTAGATGACAAAGAGTAAGCACCTTGGGGGATAGTTTCCGATATCGTGAACGCCAGCCTTCTTGAACAATACCGCGGTCTTGCTGATTTTCCATTGAGTAGGGATCTTGCGTTCAGATAGATAACGTGTGAACAGCCGAGCCAATGTGTTCACAAGGACTGGCGGAAGGTTATTCAGGTTTCAGATCTTATCCTGTTCGAGCATGGTGTTGCTCGATTTCTTCCACCGGCGAAGTAGCATGTTGGATTTCGGAAGGGAGAACAGGTGGCACAATATGTCCATCCTCCTGTATTTCATGTGAGGAAAGGAGGACGTGGATATGAAAGAGATCTGAGTGATAATCGTGAATGACTTTCTTCATTGCCTTTCTGGACGCTGCAACTGTTGCGTCTGGGCCTCGGAGTGCAATTATCTTAGTTTCGTAATTGGCTATGCCTCGCTAGCCTTTGCGAAAGCTTTTTCCCACCCTCTGCAGCTTCGACCATTACTGCTGCTCTTCTCTCTTTAAGATCTTCTTTTATCGCCTGTCTGCATTGTTTTGAAAGTTCGGACGTAAGTTGGCGGTTGCCCGCAGCTCGTGCGACTCCACGCTGGCGCATAAGTTCGAGTGTTTTTGAAGACAGACGTCTCTTGGGGACTTTCGAATTCTCAGCTTTCATAGCGCTAACGTGAAGATGTGGAACTAGCCGATCGAATTGCTCGTCGATGGTATCGAGAACGGAATCTTCCCAACAGCCAACTAGTGAGTTGAATGAATCCCAGTTTAAGGTGGTTTTGGGACTTCGTTTTTTTGAATTTAGCGGCTTTTTTTCTCCTCTCCGCGAGAAATGAAATCTTGCAGGAATGAGGCGATGGTCTGATCCGGTGTAGAATTTTGGGACAACAACGATATTCGTAAGGCAAAACCTATTTACAATAGTGTGGTCAATTTCATTATGGTGCCCTCCACAAGGAGACTCCCACGTCCAGCGTTGAGGGTAGGGCTTCTGTAATTGCGTGTTACTATGAATGATCTTGGTCGTTATGATAGACTCATACAGTCGCTTACCCTGCTCGTTCCATTCTAATCCGTGGGTCGCAATGTGAGGTTCTTCAGACGTTCTTCTTAGTGCGATCTTAGCGTTAAAATCTCCAATGATGACCTTAAGGAATCTACGGTCTTCTTTGCAAAACTTCTCCAAGTCCTTATAGAACGCTTCGACTTCTTCTTCGTCATAGTCTGATGTCGGCGAGTAAACGACGACAAATGTCGAAGCCATACTGATCCACATCTCTTCAATCGTAAACCTCCCATTCGGGTAGTTAGTTGTTCGAATGAATCAACGTTCAAGGACAAACTTGTGCTGACGCGAACGCCAACGCCGCCGACTCCTCTGTTGTCGCATGTTCCGACGAACAATAGTTGTTCTGTGGTGTCACAGACGGTGTTGAATGGGTCACATCTTCTCGAATCAACTGGTAGGAAGACCGAGCGAAGGATTCATAGCCGAAAATACACCTCCCTCTGATCCACATCGTGGTGAAGACCTGGATACGCTCTTGCAAGGTTACGTCAGGACTCCATGGAGGACCAAGTTGCACGACCACCAATAGGCCAGCCTCAGTACTCCGCACACTGGGTGCTCCCGTCTATGACGTCAAGCGGTGAGACGACTGGTGAGAGGCCAGAAAATCTCGGATTACGCAGGACGTCATTGGAAAGGGATCTGACGAACACATGTACGACACGCCATGGAGACTGTTTCTTACTATGCACGTATGATGCCAGAACACTCTCCACAGACGTCGATCTTCACACCCTCCTTGTAGGCGCAGATCACATTAAATTTCATGTGATCGCATTACAAGAAACAAAAATCAAGAAGACCGACATACGCCAACTAAACAACGGGACCC
Source organism: Angiostrongylus vasorum (assembly GCA_018806985.1). Classification (NCBI taxonomy): domain Eukaryota; kingdom Metazoa; phylum Nematoda; class Chromadorea; order Rhabditida; family Metastrongylidae; genus Angiostrongylus; species Angiostrongylus vasorum. The sequence goes on from JADANN010000331.1 coordinate 285,983, forward strand.
ATGTGATTCGTGCAGAAAAGGTCACGTCATAAAATGCCGGCGGCGCGGGCTTTGTCGTCCACCCGTTTCCCCTCGCATAGCCGTCCTCCGTCTTCAACTGTCGCATTATAAGAAGATCACTATCGTCAACTGCTATTCACCGACCGACGCAGCTGATGAATACGAATTAAATGCGTTCTACTATCAGTGGGAGAAAGTCATCCACAATGATAAAGCATATCATAAATTTGTTTTCGGAGACTTCAACGCTAGAATAGGAAAGGCCAACGAGAGCGAATACAAGATCGGACATTTTGGATTGGAAGAAATGAGAATGGGAACTGTCTCGCAGGACTCCTGTCCGCAGCACGTCTCTTCCATGGAAACTCGTTTTTCCACAAGAAAGAAAGCCGCCGCTGGATATGGGAGTCTCCTAACGGCATGACTCATGTGGAGATCGAGCATATTCTGACAAACAGAAGATGGTGCCTACTTGACACATCGGTAGTTCCGTCATTCTGTACTGGTTCCGATCACCGCCTTCTTCGCGCGAAGATTCGATTCATCCGCAAGCTGGAAAAGAACTCTCTTCATCGACCACGAGGAAAAAGTCTAGCTGTATACGACGAGAACATTCTAAACGAAGTCCTATCCAAACGAGACTGGCAGATTAAAGAAGACCCGACTGAACACTACAAGCTGCTTGTCGAAGGATTGAAAAGCTGTGTCGAATTCGCCTCAGTTGCTCAAGCAAGAAGATCGGATCGCATCTCCATCACTACTAAGGAGTTGCTCGAAGAGAGAAGGAAACTGAAGTTTGACCCTACTGCAACACGTCTGACATGGTAAGTAATAAATGCCAGCTGCAGAATAGCTTTGCAGGAAGATCTACAGCGGTACAAGCACAAGAAACTACTGGAAACAGCAGAGAAAAGAAGCAATCTGAAAAAAATGCCGTCGGGACTTGTGTGATCATAATGTTCCGCTGTCAGTCCTGATGAACGAAGATGGGATCGTCAAAAGTTCCCGCCATGATACGGAATTAATAGCGGAAACGTTTTACACCAACCTTTTCCGTTTCATAATTCCCGTCCCGGACCCTAGTATTCCCGCTGGAGAAAAAACCACCTGGAATTCTACCGTCGGAGGTTCGAGTTGCGATAGAAAAGCATGAAAACAGGCACAGCTCCAGGACCGGATAATATTACCGCCGACTTCCTTAGAGCTGGAAGCCACGATTTACATGTACTTCTCGTAAATCACATGACCTTGACTACCTTCAAAAGGAAAAAATCCCAGACCAATGGAGGACGTCGTACACGGTCATCCTGCCAAAGAAAAGGAGACCGAAGGGATCTTCTTAACTATCGTCCCATATGCTTGTTGAATATACTCTACAAGCTCTTCGCGAAGATTGTTGTCTCGCGCATATAAAGGACACTGGATGAAACGCAACCAGTCGAGCAAGCAGGATTTCGAAAAGGATTTTGCTGTATGGACCACGTCCAACCGTGTCCAGGGTCATCGAAATTTGTCGGGAATACCAGTTGTCTCTAGTCCTAACCTTCGTCGACTACGAAAAGCGTTTGACAGTGTCGAAACGAATGCAATCCTATCAGCGCTCGTCGACCAAGGAGTGGACCCGTCCTCCATAAGAACTCTGTCCGACTGTTATCGGAACTGCACTACGAAAATACAGCTTTTCCATCGACCTCTTACCATACCCATAGAAAAAGGGGTTCGACAGGGCAATACAATATCGTCAAAGCTGTTCAGTGCCGCACTGCAGTGGATAATGAAGTCACTCGACTGGGATGAGAAAGGCATACGTATTGATGGAAAATTCCTATCAAACCCTCGTTTTGCCGACGACATTGACATCTTCTCAAGAAGTACCAGCGAAGCAGAGATGATGATCAACGAGCTCGACGAAGCGGGGAAAAAGATCGGACTTCGCATAAATCGAAAGAAGACCCAGTTCATGAAAAAATCCATGGTGCGAAGGCGAAAAAAACTAAATTGGATGGCTCTCTTATTGCAGAGACCACCTCGTACGTATACCTTGGGCGATCAATGAACATGGAAAACAACATGAAGGAGGAATTAAACAGAAGAAGGAGAGCAGCTTCGGCCGCATTTGGGCCTCTCAAAGAAGCCACCGACCAACTGAAGAACCCGAAAATCCGCGCTCGTCTCTTCGATTCTACGGCCCTCCCTACGCTCTGTTATGCTGCAGAGACGTGGACTGATCCTTCAACCACGTCAAGAACACTGCGCACTACCACTACTCATAGAGCGTTTAAGCGATGTCATCTGAGATATAACCGGCACTCTCAGTATCTAGCCGGAATGCGAAGCTCTGACCTTCGAAATCTGTCACATTTTCGAGATCCAGGAGATTACACATCGATAGCGAAACATAGATCGGCCGGTCACATAAAAAGAAGGACAGACAACAGATGGACGAAAAGAACAGTACAGTGGACTCCAAGAGAATGCTAACGTCCCCCACGACGACCACCTATACGTTGGGCGGACGTATTCGTAAACAAAGTTAATCAGTTGTACACGCAGCTGCAGTTGTTTTTCTCGAACAAGACTACCACCATGGGCTACGATTGCGAGAGAAAGGAACGAATCGCTTGTGTGCTGAGGTCCACACAGCTCGTGAAGACGGACCGTCCAAGTATCCAAGTATCCAAGTACTGCACATCTAACTACTGTGTTACACGGGTTCTGATGCTATGTTTACCACAAGAAATATATGTCTGAATAGAATGGAAGAGTAATAGTGGAAAGAGTTCACGACAAATAGATGACAATTAGCGGAGTGGACACCAAGGGAATGTAAACGCCTCGCCCTCGTAAATAGGCGAAAAACATTGAAGTTGGTCAAAAGTGCTTGTCATCAATAGCTACAACAATCTTGAGTTATGGATCAGGGAGCACCAAGCAAGAAGCAGACTACATTCATGGACATTGATCGCGACGAACCGCATGGTAAGCATTTTACAGAATTTTTTTATGCAAAAACTGTTTTAAGAAAACCAAATTACCTTCTGGTGAATAAAACAAAAATGTTTGGCTCACTTACTTCGTTCACTAACTTTTTAGTTGGCGAATTGCAATAGCGTCGGTTAGACCGCTGTGGAGACCGAATTTGGTGCTCCTTTCCTAATTTTTCAGGAGATGGCTCTGATTCTTCACGCAATGTTCTCTTCGGAGACACATTTCCTTTTGAATCAGACGAATGAGGGATGTCCTTTCCAATGTAATCTACAAGGTATACCCTATGACATAGAAAAAATTTTATGAAATACATTCGCCTTACACGGTCGTGCGCTTTTTGTTGAAACACTATATAACAAAGACATACAAAAACTAGTGAACGGCTAGAATTTTTCAAAAAAAACAATACAGTCAGTAGTTAGTTACCTGCAAACATCCCCCGGAGTAAATCTACTTCCTTCCCACGCTCAATGACCATCTGCCGAATAGATCGAAGTTCCTCAGCACGCTCTTCATCACGGATCTTCAAAGCATCTAGTGACGACTTCACATCTTTCAAAATATCCATCATCGCTGTACGCTGAATATAAAGGATAAAGCTCTCGGCGTTGACCAATCCCTGAGGGATGCACCAGACACTCGACTCCATTAAGTATCGTTGGAGGTGATTGAATGCATATCTGGCCTTTACAATGACTTGCGGTGGCCTACCGATGTATCGAGCCAGTGCTGCTATCCTCTCAGACAAGTCTGGTACCAATTTGCCGACCCCGGGAGAATGGAAGGCTTGGTGGGCCATGGACGCGGAGATCTACTCCACGTGTGTGTAGCAGTGGCGCCTTCAACCACTGCGCCTCACGCTGAATATACCTTAGATAATCCACGCTAACCTGCACCTATGATAGAAATGAAACACCTCATTATCATCCTCTCCAGAATTCTGAGGTTCATTTTCCTTGTTTTCAGAGTCCGATATCGCTTCCGCACGCGAGGACTCCTTCCTATCCATTATATTTCGCAATTTTGCGAGACGAGAAGTACCCTGAATAGCAAAGTAAGCCATTCCTGTCATCAAGTTCTTTCAAAGAGAACTATGGAAACCCCTGCCTCTATTGTTTGGGAGACGTTTACAGTCTTGCCAAATGCAACCGTCTTTTTCTTCAGATTTAGTCTGGCTGGAATGACTGTAGGGACGCTTTTAGTAAGACAAGATTTGCGAGGTGGCTGAGAATGAGGTTTTAAGGGAGAAGTATGAGCCGACTTCTTCACCGATGTAGAAGCAGATGGAACAGGTTGTTGTGTCGTAGACGACGTAGTAGACAGTGTTCTTCGTTCACCAAGTGTTTTACCAGTAATTCCAGGTGTCACTCTTGTTGTAGGATGAACCACTTCTTCTCCAGGATATAGACTTTCGTTTCTAACTGTTTCTTCAGTGACACTACAAAATTAAAGTATGATTTCAACATTTAAAAATACCGAATGCTACTGAACATAAAGAACAAGGGCAACTAGAGTTAGCAAATTCGTGGCAGCATGGATCGTATTCCTAGGCTTACATAGCGCGAACTTGTTGAAATAATAAACTGTACTCATTTCGATAAAACCCTGGATCCACTTTACACAACAATTCTCATAGTTTTTTTTTTTAGTGTACACAAATAAGTTTTTTATCTCGAGGCTGATATCTCGAAAGGGCCACCGCCATCGACTGAACAACTGGAATCCCGTTCTCCGTCAATGATGGTATTTTCTATTAAAACCTTTAGAATTTCCACGGTTTATTTCCTAAAAGTAGATCTCAAAAGATTAGAAACAAAGTTGTACCAAAAAGAAAAAAATTTATAACTACCCCTAAAATTCTCCCTAAAGTCTCTTCTAAAGGGTGAATGTGTTAAAATCGCAGATATGTTATGAAAACGCGACTTGGGAAACAAACCCCGATTTCTTCGCACTGATAGTTTCTAGTTGAGTAACTGTATATGGAATAGGATCAGCCGACGCTACAACGGGGACGCGCGACAGCCCAGCTGAAAAGGAATAACACAACATAAACAGAGGAAAATTTGCCGAAATGGGTTTCAATGAAGAAAAAAAACCTACGTGGTACGACGTAAGATATTAAAGAGCACTTTGGGCCATCATCGACCTCATACATTACACGGAGCACTACAAATAAAGTCTCTAATAGTTGAGTATATGAGCAGAATCATACAGGGCTCAAGATAAATATCGCCAAAAATTAACGGAAACGACGATGTATGGAACATATGGGAACAAAAACAGGAACAACAACCTACGTTTCCACGCATCTTTGTGGCGTGATTGCTCCAGTTTGTCTTCAAGCTATTGCTACTCTCTTTAATCAATTTTTATTTGCATACTTAGATGGCCCATCCTCACTGGTTTTACGGGCCCCAGAATAATCTCCATTCGTTCGCAGTTTTGCTGCTTTAGCCACTGGAATTCCCTGGAATCCCTAGGTTAGCCTAGCTAAAGTCTGCCTCAGATCGTCACCACCACAGGCAGTCGCCCCCTTGTGGATCAGAGGGCGATTTGCCGCCATGCGACTAGGTTTGATACCAGGACAGTGGTGCATCGTTGTATTGGCTTACTCTTAGCTAGGCTTCCTGATGGAAACACCGGACTGACTCCTAGTAAGCTTCGGAGACTCTGCTAGGGTGAAGAATCCTCTCACTGTACGTCACAGGCCAACACCCTGGAATACCACCCAGCCACAATGAGGCGGTAAACTGCTGGGACGCTTTATCATAAAATAATAAAAAAGAAAGTGCGAAAGACTCATAGAAACTACAGCAGTCGTACAACGGAAGATTACACACCAAAGCTCTTTACAGCCATAAGTAAACTCTTGGTGAACATTTATGAAGCAAAAGTAGAGTCATACGTAAGGAACACTGTGGATATGAAAGGATGGCACATGCAGAGCTACTTACTAGTGTTGTTAGCATTAGTGATTCGAAATTTGATTATTGCAACAACAAATAATCGACTGATTGATTGATTGGCCAGTTTCAATAGCTTTATCATTAATAGTAACCGAACGTTACAAAGAAGTTAGATTAAAATGTAAAGTTACAAAAATTAGGGTATTTAACTCGAAAACGTAGGCTACTAGGAATAAACCGTTGTGTCAGGAAAACATAACGATACACAAAAACTTATGACGTCACAGAATGCAGTAAAAAAGCATTCAAGTCCTTAAAGCTGTGATCTGGACCCGAAGAGGAAGATGAAGTAAAACAAAAGAAACTAGTTCCTCAAAATTAGTATAAATGTAAAGAAAAACAGCTAGCAGATAACTACGACATACGCCTTCTACTCCATAGTCCTACTTGTTAATCGGTGAGTGGCCGATGTTACGTTGTTACCCAATCCTACATAATGGAAACCAGTCAAAGCAGCAAACTTAATCGCTTAACAGAAGTAGTAAAGGGGTACACTGATTGTGAAATAATAAGGAATCGAGAATGTTTCCTAAACCAGAAGAAACATGGCAACAACCAGCGCTTTCCAGACATGGATGTTCTATAAAATACCGAAAATACTTCCACTTTGGCAAAGATATTATTCTGCGTTTCTACAATCCAGACTTTCATTGAACTCTAAACGACGAGGTAACACATCAGGAGTCTTTGCAGTTGGACTTACTACTAGCTCCGTGTTAGTCTCCAGTTCAGTACACATCTGAAAACCAGAACAGATGGATGAATAACTGGATAACATAAGAGTTATGAACATTACACGAAGTAATATACGTAGGCAAAGAGAGAACTAAGAATACTGTTACATGGAAAACTTAGCAATGCATGTCCTTAAAAAAATTCATACCCTATAAATAAAACGAGGTGAAAGCAGATTTTATATGAGGACATAACCTGCATGAGAGAACGATAACGATAGAAAGACGCTTTCCTTAGAGGTAGCCTTTCCTTTTCCCGTACCACAAGTTGGCTAGTCGACTTTGACCTATGCCACTTGTACTGTATTAAAGACGACACATGTGCAGCATCCGTCATTGGAACGTAGCCACATGGAACACATTCCGACTAGAAAACGAACATATTATAGATCACAAAGTGTAGTAAGCCATAGAGAAGTTGCTAATATAAAAGTGGTGTGAAAATGGGTTCAATTCTACGAATGGTAGTACGAAGCAAAAGGGTGACCTTGTAACTTCCGTCATTCCAGAATTTTCGATAACCTTGATCCAACAAGTACATCTCTGCATAGTCAACTTTTGGATAATCGAGCTCGTTACGTTTGCGGTCTAAGCTCCGTAGGGCTAGCGCCCTGGAAGAACTACCAATGAAGATCGTCTAGTCCATGACTATCTTAAATACACTTCGCAATGGGAAAAAAAAGTAAGAAATAACTGATAAAGCTTGCTTTTATTTAAAAAAAATGACCAGAGTTTCAATGCTTTAATTACAACCCACATTGCTGGACCTCGCTTCTGACTGAACTCGCAATAGAAAATCGGAATTCTTGAACGTATAGGATGATTTGGATCCTCAGGAAAGAATATACTTTCTAGATCGCTACGGTCATGAATGTTCACAGCACACTAAACGCTTTGTTTTAACAACGAATTAACAAAAACCGGTAAATCAATGCATTCAACAGCTTCTTAGGTTGCACTTAGACTTCTATCAAGTACAAAGCGTCCGCTATACTCTTTTAAAACAATTAGCGTTAACACTTCTAGCAATTCAACTCTATTTGTTACCAGATACAAAGTCACGGATCTCCCTCATATGAGGGATCTCGAGCCGGTTAGTCGCCAGGCTACATAGCGCGTCCCCATGTGGCGGTTAATCGCGGACCAAAAGGTACCTTTGCTTCCCTGAGACGCAGGCTGATCCAGAGGATGGTATCCATGTATCTACTGCGCCGATTTGACACAGTTACAAAGCACAGACCAAAAAATATTACAATTTCAAAGCATAATTTCTTGCCTATTGATTGAAAAGATACTCCGTTACATTTGCTGTACACATCCAAAACACCATGAATCACGCTTTTTGACTGGCTACAAGTGTGCTATCAAACTCAAGGAAAAAAGTCCTTAATGAATGCTGCACTATCTATGATTACGAAGTATCAGCTAGCCCCTAATTCCCTAACGATGCTGTTCTCATAACGCAAAAACGAAGACTGGAATTCCATAGCTTAAAAAACTTCGTTTTAAATGATGCGGAAACTTGTAATGTGACTAAAAACGTATGAATTAAACAAATATCAATGAAAAACAGACCATAACGTGTCCACCATCGTATTCATAGGGATATCTGCAATCCACTAGCATGTAACGACGATTGAAACCTTCTTGGCCAAGATGCCGAATTTCCGAAGCCAAAGTAGCAGCCGATATACTTCGGAACGCAAGTGACTCCTGCTGTGGATTTTCGACGCCCGGTAAGGAATACTCCTTAAACATGAAAACAACTACAAAAACATCTTAACAGGTATAGACAGTTAGAGCGCCCATATTAAGACGTACGATGAAACCGAAACGTATACTATCACCACGGGTTTGCACTCTGCAACGAAAAAATGTTTGTATTATCACAGTGGTTCTCTCAAAGTCACCAATTACTGAGTCACTTCTTAGCATCAACAGCTCTCAAAATTAGAGGCGAGTTAGCTAGTATCATCCTAAACCACAGCCATCGTTATCGATCACTTGCCCGATAAGGTAAAAAAGCAGAATTATCCAGAGACCAACGTTTCGAATGCAACGCACCAATTCACATACGGATGCTAAAAAGAACCCACACAAGTAACTTATTGTAGTAACGCACTTCCGCCTTCCCTTTGTGATTTTGTAATAATAACTCGAAAAAAATTCTAGTAGGTTTATTACTCTCAAAACTCTGTCCCTGTTTAGACGTCTTTCCCTTCTATACATCAGCTAGAAAAAATAGACCATAAATCCGCAACCACTAAATATGATCTGGTCTTAAACTACAAACACGCAAACTCCACTAGGCATTTAGATTTTCTATGGTTGCGGATCTACGGTTTTTCTTGCTATCTGATGTAGCGAGACGGAAAACTTTGCGACAGTAAATAGCTTTTCTATTAAGGATAAAAGATAAAGCCCTATGCGCTGATAAATCCCTGAAGGGTGCGAGATGCACTCGACTTCATTACCCATTGTTGAAGCTGATCGAATGCATAACTGACCCTTTACAATGACCTGCGGTGGCCTACCGATATATCGAGCCAGTGCTGCTATTCTCCCAGACAAGTCTGGCAGCAATTTGACGACCTCTGAGGGATGGAGGCCTTGGTGGACCTGGGCCGCGGTGGTCGATCCCATGTGTATTGCAGCGTGCACACGACCAGTGCACTAGACGCGCCCTTAGAATTTTTATACGTGAAAAAAAGTATCAAAATCCCTTCGGGCAACTGGTACCTACTATGCATTCAACCATTCTGTAATATATATTAGATATGTACATATATATCTAAATGCATGTACGTATATATATATATATATATATATATATATAGGTCGTCGATTCCACGTGTGTGGCGCAGTGGTTGGAGGCGCCACTGCGACACACATGTGGAATCGATCTCCGCGCCCGTGGCCCACCAAGCCTTCCATTCCTCCGAGTTCGGCAAATTGATACCAGACTTGTCTGGGAGGATAGCAGCACTGGCTCGTTACAATGGTAGGCCACCGCGCGTCATTGTAAAGACCAGATACGCATTCAGTCACCTCCAACGACACTTAACGAAGTCGAATACACGGCTCATCCCTCAAGGATTCACCAATGCCCAGAGCTTTACCCTTTACATATATATATATATATATATATATATATATATATATATATATATATATATATATATATACATATATATATATATATATATATATATATATATATATACATATTAGTCATGCGACGAAACCATACAGAGCATAAGTTTACTCTTTTTACGAATACGGCTAATGTTCCAACGATTGACGCAATTTCAGTTGTTCTTGAACAAGGAACTCATGTATTTAACTCCTCAAATTTACTTGAAGCACAAGAAATTTTATACGTTTCTTTCAAGTACTATCTTCCCAACGGTTTACCGCCGCCTCATCATGAGGTGCTCCTGGGTATCGGGCTACGACGTACAGCAGGCTGGATTCATCACCCCAGCAGTCTTCCAAATTGAGGAGACCGGTGTTTCCATCAGGAACCCCAGTTAAGAGCAAACCAATACCAGGATCCACCACCATCCTGCTACCAAACTAGTTGCATGGTGGCAAATCCCGCTCTGATCCACAAAAGCGGCGAGTGCCTGTGGTGGTGACGACCTGGTGCAGACTTTGACCAGGCTGACCTCGAGACTCCAGGGAACCACAATGGCTAAGCAAGCAAAACTCAGAAAAAAAGTGGAAATTTTGGGCTTGCACAACCAGTAAGGACAGGGCTATCCAAGTATCCAAGTGAGTAAGTAAGTTCAAGTACTTTGAAATAGCAATTTCATACTGGTGGCTTCATGACTGTTTTAAAATAAGAAAGCCTGCCCTCTCAAAATGGATGAATAAAAAATGGTAAATGAAATTGCAAAACGATGACCCACCACTTCTTGACTAACTCTAGGCAGTTTCTGTTGAAATTCGCCCAGTTCCAACTGGCCAGTACTTTGCGTACGCGTGAAACTTCGTGAAAGATTGGTTGATCCAAATAAGCCGCACTCGCTTAAGTAGGAGGCGTTAGGTGAATAATCGTTTGGCTCGAAAGTCTGATCGTGCAACAAGTTTATCTCGCTCTGAAACATCATTTCCTTGAAAATGCAGTATTGACATGAAACAAGAACAATCAGAAACTACAAAGCTCAGAGATTCCAACGATACCTGGCCAAGCCAATCCTCCACGTTTTTATACTTTATAGTCGTTTGACTTCCAAAAACAATATTTAACCCGACCATATAGATAGACTATAGGCTTATCATATTTTCGTCCTCCGTCGAAAGTCCCTCCTTAGCCTTACCTTCCCAGAATTTACATGGGAAATAACAATAGTTTTCATGCTTACGAGTTTTAAATTGTTTCTTGCTAAACTACCATGTAACAAACAAGGTATTGGGTGTAGGCAGAGCAGTGATAGAGCTGCTGGTTGCAAGGCTATAGTTCGATCCCACTCACGACCTATCAAGCCCCATTCCTCTGAGGCAAGAAACTGGTACTACAACTATTTAGGAAGAGCTTCCTGTGATCCATGAACGCGGGCTACTGCCTGTGATAAAGATTTCAGGACTAATTAGCATGGTTAATCCAGAAATCCAAGAAGAATAAAGCCGACCAGCTTTCAATGACATTCATAAAGAATTCTCAAATAGTAGCTGAACCAACACGTAAATTAGAAGGTCTTCACAAATGATAAATACTAAGAGACGAAGTGAATAAAAGAGGTGCTGGGATCTGCAGAATATGTGGTATCACGACATGTAAAAAAAAGTAGTTGAAAACCTTATTTTGTTCTTCTTACATCGCAAATACCAACTGTTATACAAAGCTTAATCTTTAGAGGACTTAGTACTCCTCAAATAACTTCGATTCGATTTGATTTTTCGCATTTGGTTAATCTACTATTCGTGCCAACCACGTTGGAGGATTTCTCTCAAAAGATGATCTCAACCATTAAACTGTATCTTCCACTTTAAAATTTGCTTTTCTATGCACATTGTTAGCAAATTCTGTGTTTTTCATGTTCTACGCATAGCATTCTGCTACGTGTAGCGTCAGTTTTTGAAAAATTTCCAATTTCTGTTTCAATTCCAAAAACAAGGAGCATCCGACTCCGTGCCTACCTTTTCGACTCCACAATAGTTCTTGCCTTAACATATGCGTCAGACACTTGGTCGTCACGTAAGCAGGAAGCAGGATGAAAGGTCACTTAGCTTTATTGAATGCGCAGTCGAAGGGACGATACTAGGAGTATCCCAAGTCACAAAAAGTGAAGGAAGGGATCCGAAGCTCCGATTTACGTCAGCAATAAACAGAGGTGATATTCTATACGCCAAACTCTCGAAGACAGGGTGGCCCGGACACGTAATGCGTATGGATGACAACCGATAGTCATGAGCCGTTAGTGACTAGATTCCTCGGGATGTCAAACGTACTGCAGGAAGACCACCGACCCGATGGTCAGAGTTCTTCACGAAAAGCCTAGAAGAAAGGCATTATGTTCAACGATTCCTAGAGCGTGCAGAACCCACTTGGCTACCCTTGCACGAGACAGAGAAAAACAGTACATTTACCCAGGCCCGCTCGAGTCACTTGACGATCAGCGGGACGATGGGTGATACGGATTATAGGTGATGTACACCCAACAAATCCATACGATAGCCGTGACTCGTCATAACGATGCGAAATGGAGTAACAATCAATTACTATTTAAAATAGACAACAATGTGCTTAACATACGGTGGCTTTTTTGATAGCTCCAGATAATTCGCTAAATTCTTGATAAGCATGCAAAAAAATGTTGGTATATACTATTTATTTACAACTAATCTCTCGGCAGATTTCGCCTTCTTGAGAACGCAGAAAGATCAAGTTAACTGCAATCTAGTCGGCCAAACACCTCCATAACCTCAACAAAAAAAAGTATAATATGTTTTCAATCGCATTAGAAATAAGACAGCTTCATCAGAAGAGAGAGAGAGAGAGACACACACACACACACATACACGCACATACACACACATTCACACACATTCACACACATACACACACACATACACCCACAAACACCCCCCCACACACACACACACACCGTTTTCTGCGAGTTTTCCATGAAGTATTCAAGCAATCCATTTGAGGACCTATGGTGGCACGTAGCTAGCATGGATGGGTAATGAGCCGCTCTCACGTTTAGATATCAATTTCAGATATTATGAGATCTCGCGTGAGAACGACGCATTCCTCACCACGGTTCATTTTTGCATACATGGAATTCATCGAGAATGCTCCGAAGGTTTTACGCGCCGACCTTTTTCATTCCTTGTGCGAAGACCACGACTTTTACTTCAAGATCTTTTTCCGCTATGTCTCTGTGTCCCATACGCGCGTAGTAGAGTATTTGGTTCAACTTCAATTTTTACCAACTGCGCGTTCCTTTATACGGACGCAGAGTGGTCCACCCGTTTCGCTAATGTACGAGTTCCCGCATGTTTCACAAAAGATCAAATACACAAAAGCGGAACGCATGCAATCATCGCCTCTAGACGATCATTCAAACAATTACGAACTGGCTGGAATTTTTAGTGTCCGGTGGCAATTCAATCACTGCTACCGAATTCTATCATTGATACCTAATTAATCAATATAACTCTCTCCACTGTTCACATACAAATAGGGTGATTGCGACGAACATGTTTCGAACAGTTACCAGTATGCAAATGAAGACTTGGCTGGGAACTGGAATTTCCAACGGCTACGAAATGGCATTTGCTCAGGATAAACTTAGAGGAAAAACGGTGCCCACAAATGATAAGTTTAGAGAGAATAATATACCGTTTATCTTCACTTCATTTCTTTACTTTCACTTCCAATGAAAGAAGTGCACTTATATAACATTGCTTAAAAAAGGGTTGGTCTAGAGAAATCGCTGTCGCTGAAATACCACCAAATACTCTATGATGGTAGCTAGTTCATAACCGTTTGTATGACCCTCTATGCTTAACGGATAATTCCATAATGTGGCCCAACGGTAGAGGTGGTGATTGTATAGGTTGGGGCACGGTTTTATAGAGCGTGAGGGGACAAAAAACATTGGCGAAACGTGTATACCGCTCTACGTTCGCATAAGAGCACTTAGATACATATGTGGAAGGTCCGCCTTCACAAGTTGTGTGGACTCCAGCACATTTGCCACTTACTTCTTTGCAATCGTCATCCATTGCGGTATTTCGATTCGAGAATGATGGCAGGTGCGAGTGTAATACGGTGGTCTGTAAAACAACTACAACTACAAGTTCAAGTGTTTAACACTGGTTAGAAACACGTCGGTCCAACGTGTAGGTGGTCGCCCTGTGAGACATCTGCATCCTCGTAGAGTTCACTCCATAAATATTTTCGTCCATTTGCCGTTTGTTCTTCTTATTATGTGACCGGCCCATGTGTGTTTCGCTATCGATGTCCGTTCTCTTGAATCCCGAAGATGTGACAGATTTCGAAGATCAGAGAATCGCATTACGGCTAGATATAGAGAGTGCTGGTTGTCTTTCAGATGACATCGCTTAGCGCTCTATGAGTAGTGGTAGCGCGCAGTGTTCTTGACGTGGTTGAAGTACCAGCCCACGTCTCTGCAGCATAACAGAGCGCAAGGAGGACCGTAGAATCGAACAGATGAGCACGGATTTTCGGGTCCTTCAGTTGGTCAGTAGCTTCTTTGAGGGGGCCCGAATGCCGTCTAAGCTGTTCTCCTTCTTCTATCTAGTTCTTCCTTGATGTTGTTTTCCATGTTCATTGATCGCCCGAGGTATACGTAAGAGGTGGTCTCTGCAATGAAAGTGCCATGCAATTCAGTTTTTTCGCCTTCACATCATGAGTTTTTTTCATGAAGTGGGTCTTCCGATTTATGCGTAGTCTGATCTTTTTTTCCCGATTCGTTGAGCTCACTGATCATCGTCTCTGCTCTGCTGGTACTTCTTGAGAAGATGACAATGTCGTCGGCGAAACGAAGGTTTGATAGGAATTTTCCATCAATATGTATATCCAGTTATGTAGCTTTTTTCGCACCCTTTTCCTGTGGGTATTGGTGAGAGGTCGATGGAAAGCTGTTTTTTCGTGGTAGGACGGGTCCATTCCTCGGTCGACGAGCGCTGCTAGGATTGCATTCGTTTCGACGCTGTCAAACCCTTTTCATAGTCGACAAAGGTTAGGACTAAAGGCAGGTGGTATTCTTGACAAAAATTCTGTGACTTTGGACATAAGGTCTATGCAGCAAAATCATTTTCGAAATCCTGCTTGCTCCCCTGCTTGTGCCTCATCCTATGACCTTAATATGCACGAGACAACAATCTTCGTGAAGAGCTTATAGAGTACATTCAACAAGCATATCGGAGGACAGATACGAAGATCCCTTCGGTCATCTTTCTTGGGCAGGATGACCGTGCACGACGTCCTCCAATGGTCTGGGATGTTTTCCTTTTGAAGGTAGGCTGCCATATGGTTTGCGAGAAGTACATGTAAATTGTGGCTTCCAGCTCTAGGGAAATCGACGGTGATATTATCCGGTCCTGGAGCTGTGCCTCTTTTGACGCTTTCTGTCGCAGCTCGAACGTCCGATGGAAGAATTCCAGGTAGTTTTTTCTCCAACGGTGATAGTAGGGTCCGTTACGGGAATTGTGGAACGGAAAATGTTGGTGTAGAACGTTTCCGTTATCGATTTCACACCATGGCAGGAAGTTTTGGTGCCCCATCTTTGTTCCCAGCGCACTTAGTTGGGAAGCTTAAAGTCAAACACAGCATTCTACTAGGCAAACACAGGATACAGGTACATAACTGGGAACATTTTAAAGTAGATGTGAACAGTCTTACATAGCTATTTAAAAATTTGGTGCGTAAAATCCCCGAACCACTTTGGATAAATTCCAAGCCTCACTTTCACGCGAGATCTCACACTATATCTCAATCTCACATTTCAACATTTCTAACATTTTGACATCTTGAGAGGAGCTTATTACCTATCTATACGAACTCTGTACAGTTGTTCTTTACATGGAGTACTCAGTAAAAGACATAGAACACGGTGGGTGTGTGAAAAAGCTGTTTTATTTCAAGGCGATTGAAAATTAGACACTGTGTTTTTTTCTGCTGGGGTTGCTAAGGTCTTGGGCTGACTAGATTACAGTTAACTTGACCTTTTCCCGTTCACAAGATCCGCCGAAACATTAGATGTTGAGAAAAAATAGCGTATAACAACAACACCCACGTGGGTGCTTATCAAGAAAATAGCGAATTGTTTGTTAATGCCGAGGTTAATAGAAACTGTCTTGGAAACTCCGGATAATTTTTCAATAGCTAGTGTACTTAAAGAGTTAGATACTTCAAAAAGATTTAGAAGGGACTTAGAGCTACTGGTCTAATGGCAAATAGAGATTTTGGTTGGATACAATTTCCAGGTACATTTTTGTGAATTGTTCATGGCCGGTGATTGGAATCTGACTGTAAATGAAACGAACAAATATGGGCAATAGGAAGACCACTAGGATGAACTGTCATACTTTAGAGACTGAAATACTAAGGTCTCAAGTGAGGACTCTGGAGGGCATCCCTAATCGCTCCAATGTAATTACAGTGGCTGTTCAGCAGTTAAAGCAACCTACAAAATACAAGACAAAATGTGCAGGATTAGTGAATTTGTTACACTGTAAAATACGAATTATAGCAGAAGAGATGAGGAAAAAGGTTGGTGTATTGGTGAGCACCTCTTAAGATTTAGAGAGGAAGTTGTTACACTGTAAAATACGAATTATAGCAGAAAAAAAGAGATGAGGAAAAGGTGGGTGTATTGATGTGCACCTCCTAAGATTTAGAGAGGAAATATCTCTCTGACAATACACCCCCATATAAGAAGCCGAAATACCAGATAAAGTTGTTGAAATTGTGAAGTGAAAGCGGATACATATTCATGACGATGTGTTACACTAACGGCCCTTTACCAACTTTAGGTGTAGTTGAATAGATGGTGATAAAGCTATGTGGCGATTTAATGAACTAATTACAGCAATAAATGGTATACGAATGTCTCAGTTCAGAAACTACTCCACGAATAAACGCATTTTATTGGCACTTACTGGAAAGGACTGCTAAAATGTGTCGTCCACTGGAAGTTAAGAAGAATATGATTGAAGTCGTAACATAGTCGAACCCGCATAACCGCAACAAAATGAAAAGACAGGAAGGTCATTACCACGATATCCACAACGCATGACGTTCCTTTCCGTAGAATCATTAAGATCGCTAATTGTCGAACGCAACAGCTTTGGTAAAGCTCTTCGCAGGCAAATGCGTCCATATGACCTTTTATTTACCATATTCTGAAGAACTGGTAAGCAATACGTCCATTTTCTTATTTCCATATGGCCCAGATATACACTTTTTCCTAATGGATGCGTGAACGGTGCTGTATCGCTCCCGATCGTGTGCCACCAAGTCTCTCATCACTCCGGGGTCGGGAGATTGGTACTAGACTTGTGCGAGAAAAAAAAAGTCATTCTGTGAAATCCAATGGGAACGGTCTAGCCCGGCTATCCTTGGATTCCGGGAAGAATCGACTTGACCAGCCTTCTACGACATTCAAGATGAACTGAAACACTCAAGCAGCAACCGAAGCCACACGTAGGAGTTGGAAGACCTTCGTGGATGACGGAAGTGAGAAAATGAGGAATCGAATGCAAGAAATGCTGTGATCTGTAGAGTAGACGTGAAGACGGGTCGTATGAAAACGAAGAAAAAACTCGGTATTTACCCACATAATCTTTTTGTGCTATTTTGCTACTCAGATGTATATGGTGAACACATGGAGTTGCAAGAACATCCAAAATGTCGATTATTAAGTTCACTTTCCACGTTTACATACGATTGACTTCCAGTGATAACTGCATACTACAAGGGTACCTTCAGTCAGTTATGTCTTCATGAGAAATTGCGCTGGATGCTATAAAACGGTAGCAAAAATTAACGACTCGAGAACTTCTGACATATATGGACACTGATAAATGCCTAGCCTGTATTTCATAGACAATAATTCTGGTGACGCTGAGTACTCATCTAAGGTTCAATCCATCTTTGTGTCCTCATGAGTCCCTCTTCTCGCATAAGTACAGCAGAAATATACTCGTATCGACCTTAAAACCACCTCTCGCCACACAATTCAAATCGGACAAATAAGCTCGTCCGAAATGATCGCTTTTGCTATCGGATGATCCGGTATTAAAACTGATTCCTCCATGTTAGAAACGTTATCCACAACTTCCAAGATACTTACGACACCATGAGGAAAGAAGTATTGCTGTGAATTTTACAAAATAAGCGCACGAATTCATTTTTTAAAGGATGTCTGAACAAGCATCTTCGTAGCAAATACTGCGTATGTTAAGCCTAGTTTACATAGGAAATTCTGCTTCCATTCATCCCATTCACTACTCTGTAGTCTACTAAACTTTTTTAGCATTTGTGAACTTTAAGAAAGTAGAATAACCAAAACATTCCTCAAAGCGTATCCGAGGGGATCGTCGCGTTCAGTTCTACTGGATTTTAATCTACAAAGTTAAAGAACTATCAAAAAATGGTTACATCATGTTTTTTAAATTGAGGTTACAATAGATCGAGATGTTATCACGATTACCTAAGGGAAGTCAAGTCCAGAGGTAGGAGCCTGAATAATTCCCCAGGCAACCTAACATAAGCCATTGTTAGCAGCGATTTATGAACGGATCTCGTCCCCCTTCTTTGTGTTTGTAAAGCATCTTATGGAACTCGGGGCACTTTGTCTTATAAAGACAAAAAAGTGTCACAGTATCAAGATGACTTAGTTGGACAGATTCGATTTAAAGACAAGACAAATAGTGGACCCGAGAAAGTGTTCACAGCACAGCATCCATACTTGTTGGGCTTTCTCAACCATTTTATCTTCCATAAAATGACCCTTGAAAACTAAGAGAAAGTTCACATTTAACAAGATCGTCGGTAGGCGACAACTAAAAGTTAAATTTCCACTAGCCTGGATGGAATCGCATCGGATAGCACAAGACCTCTTTCTTGCGACTCCACTCTCTGACACTGTACTTTCCGTAGAACGTTTCCTAAAATTCGCTGTCGGTGCCCTCCTTTCCCCACTTAGTGAACGTCGGTGTGCTACAGTCGCTTTTGGAGGTGTCCAAACAATATCTGCTTCTGAACACTGAAACAAAGATTTTCAATAATTCGAAGCCAACAATACTGTCTACCCATCATTTATCAAAAACCATGTGAAGAAAGCTAACTAAAAGTGCACTCACTGAAAACGACGATGTTGAAGAAGAAGACAGCGCAGCTCTTGTATTCGTAGGAATAACACTTTCTAAAGAAGGCAAGGATACGACACTTGCTTCTGCTTCGTCATAAGAAGATAATAATGAATAGGAGAGAAGACGCTGTGGAGGACGACGACTTGTCACTGGAGAGTCGCCAATTGGTGCCTTTGTGGCTTTTACTAAAAATATGTTATAAACATATTTATTGGAAAATAATACTACATATAGCCCATAGGGCGAAACTTGCTTCGTGTTCATATCGAGTGTTTAAGGTCATGAGCCTTTAGAGTGTGCAGCACATTTCAATAGAATGTCATAATAATAACTAAAATATGGGACACTTAAAAGAATGAAATAAGGACCAATGATAACTAGAGTACAATTGTCGATCTATACTCTTCCATCTTCGGATCAAACGTGGCTCTACAGGCCTTGTTACTACAAAAAAAACCCTAAACACCATTTTGTTTAAACCAAAACGCATTCACTTGAAAACTAACTTGGATACTTGAATCGCCCGTGTTCACCGGTTGTGCGGGCCCCAGCATAATCTCCATTCTTCGGAGATTTGCTGGTTTAGACATTGTGGTTCCCTGGAATCCGGAGTGACATCCTGGCCAAAGTCTGTCCCAGGTCATCCTCACCACAGGCAGCCGCCGCCCCTTGTGGATCAGAGGGCAATTTACCACCACGTGACCAGTCTGATACCAGGACAGTGGTCGATCCTGGTATTGGTTTACTCTTAGCTGGGCTTCCTGACAGGAACACCGGACTCCTCAGCCTGGGAGACCCTGCAGGGAGGATGAATCCCCCCCTGTTGTACATCGCAGCCCGACGTCTAGAAACACCTCCCAGCTACGATGAGGCGGTAAACTGTTGGGAGGAGAACGCATTTAACATTGCTTTCTATTTAAAGTATCCGTTTCGGAAACTTAGGTTGCAACACAGACCTAATATGACTTCTAAGAGCTAGTGGGTATGATTCAGAGAATCCCGGTTTTTTTGATTGTTGCCCACTAGTTTGACAATAACAGCTCGACAATAATGGGCTAGATATGATGACAAACCTATACCTTGGGAAATTCTGTTCAGGATGGGAATCAGTGTTAGTTTTATCGGTTAGTGCCTTCCTATCAGTGATCTGAAATTAATTTGAGATGAGAACACATCGTAGTTCTATCTCAAAAAGAAAACCCGCCTTAACTGGTTCAACAACTACTTTTAACGGGCTAACGTAATCAGATACTATTCCTGAAAAGCACTCAATAAGGAGCAATATTCATGTAAGTAGAAGAAGACTCTAGAACAATACGGCAGAAAGCCTCAACGTTGGTTAAAGCATACCGGAATCCCGTGAATTTCCGTCTTCTTCTTGTTGATTACCAGTAGAGGAGCAGGACTCTGAAGCGTAGATATATTAAAGAATTTCAAAAAAAACCCAAAAAGCTGGATCCATTACTGGAAACCGGTGAGCAAACAATGACAAGGCATTCTTTCACTACCCACTGCTTCTAGTTATTCCGTTGTTCGGAACCAAGTTCTCCAGTTATGACAATCAAGAGTCACTTTTGGGGTCTTTTGGGCTATATAAGCGAGCCCGGCAACAAGTATACCAGTATATCGTAGCATGTTGTTTACTACTATTTTGTTCCTACTAATTTCGAGGGGAAAAAATTTTTTCAGACATGGTGATATTCGCTGAGCCCATAAGCATCACTCTCCCGGAATCCGATATCTGGATAACACGGATGATTAATTGATGTTTACACAATTTCTGACATGTGAGTATTCCTAATGCAACTTGAAATTGATATCGAACAGACAACAAACCACTTTATGTATAAGTTTTTTTCAATGCACTATGCGACAACTCGCACCATGGACCTCACCTTTTTTTTCCGACATCCAAGAAACTTACTTGGATACTTGGATGGCCCGCCCTCACTGGCTGTGTGGGCCCCAGAATAATTTCAATTTTTTTCGGATTTTGCTGGTTTAGCCAGCGTAGTTCCCTAGAGTCCAGAGGTCAGCTAGGCTAAAGTCCGCCTCAGGTCGTCACCACCACAGGCAGTCGCCGCCTTTGTTTTGTGGCTCAGAGGGAGATTTGCTACCATGCGACTAGTTTGGTACCATTCCGGTGACCAATCCTGGTATTGGCCTACTCTTAGCTGGGCTTCCTGAAGGAAACGCCGGACTCCTTCTCAGCTTGGACACCCTGCTATGGGTACGAATCCCCCGCTGTACATCGGAGCCCGACACCCCAGAACACTTCCCATCCACGATAATGCAGTAAACAATTGGGACATTCAAGAGAAGACCAATGGAGTTCCTGTTACACATTTAAACTGTATACTGATAATCGCGCGTATAGCGCAGTGCTCGGAGGCGCCCTGCAATACATTTGAGATCGATCCCCGCGCCCAAGGCTCGCCAAGCCCTCCATCCTTCCGAGGTCGGCAAATTGGTACCGAACATGTCTGAGAGGATAGCAGCACTGCCTCAATATATCATTACTCATCGCGAGTCATTGTAAAGGCCAGATAAGCATTCAGTCACCTCTAACGATGCTTAATGAAGTAGAATGCATGGCGTATCCCTCAAGGATTGATCAACGCCGAGAGCTTCTTCATCATCATATTGATGATCAACCAACCATTAGTTATTGACCGAACGATATTTCTTTCTACCATCATTACCATAGCTGAGAAAACCCCTGTTTGTGGAATCCGTTCATGAGATTGCCTGTATCAATTGTATGGAACCACTTCAGCATTTTTTATCCCATACTTAGACTCAATTCACCTAGTGATTTAGTTTAAATGTCACCTCGCGATATATGAGTGGGAAATATGACTATTAAAGACTTCATCGAACATTAGTATTCTGTGTTCTCAGAATTCAGTCTCAGTGAGAATGTTTGATGCTCACTATCTTCTCTAGCTACCAAAACTAGAATAATCCACTTCGGATACAAGAGCCAAGAAACCACCGACGATAAAACCCGTTGCCATATTACGAGTGATCTGCCAAGTATTCTGAAGATTATTTAATTCTCCACATGCTTAGCAATTGAGCGAAGTGGTACTAAACTTCAGGTATGGGTAACGAGAATTACAATCTCTCCAAAGGGTCACTTCGCTAATCAGGTCTTATCAGAAACTATCAGAACATCCAGCAAGCTATGTCATTGCTATTATTAGATAAAAAGAAAGCTAAATCCCGTTACTTAAAATGTCACCGTCATTATACTACCTTCGCTGTCATTCGTATCTCTGTTACTACGCTTTTGGATTATGGTAACAAGAACATTTTACACTTAGTAAACTTACTTACATTTCTTCGTCGTTCCAATATCAGGTGAATCCTATCACTTCTTCCATTCGTTTTGTTGTCCAGAGACAGCCTTCCAGAGAAGGTCAGGTCTTTACCTACCACATTGAGTCGGCAGCTCATCTGTGTTGAAGCTAGATTTGCTATCTTCTGATACGAATTTTCCAGAACGACAACGACTTCCACGGCAGCAACAATTCCTGTCAGTAGTCGACGGAACGATCCAGGATTGTGTAATTCCGAATCTCCAATGGGTGAACCTCACATCTGTTATAATAAATGTTCCACCGAAATCCAAGACGACAGAGGATACATCACAAACCAAGCCTTATCAACCGCTTAGAAGTTCCAATGTTCCTTTGTTCGCAACTGCTACTTTCCAATCACGAAATCTTGTACAGATGATTACTCAGGTAGTTTACCAGGTACTAAGGGCACCATATCAACGTGCTTTCCTCAGTTTTTCACAGCCGTGAGAAAGCACGAGTAGCAGTAGGAAGTGATGACAGGTAGAATGAAACCAAGTGTAATGAAATGATTGAGTATTGGTTCCATGGGAACTCTTTATCCTGAATGAAGAGCTTGATATCTGATTAAATAAAGGATAAAGAGTAAAGCTCCCGGTGTTGGTCAATCCCTTTAGGGATGCACCATGCATTTGACTTCATTAAGCATCGTTGGAGGGGTATGAATGAACATATGGCCTATGCAATGACGAGTCAGTTCCACTATCCTCCCAGACAGGTCTGGTATCAATTAGCCGACCCTGGCAGGATTGAAGGCTTGATGAGCTTGGCGCGCAGGATCGAACCCGCATATATTGCAGGCACCTCTAAGCACTGTGCTACTCACCGCCTTATGCCTTCCCTCCCCATACGGAAGAAAATTTGATGAGGTCAAAAAAACTCACTGGTAGGATGATCGACGACAGCTAGCTTTTCCTCTTCAAGATAAACGATAGCCTCATCCTGACCAGTCGGCATCTGCAACATAAGGGTCACTCCATGCTGAAGTATTACCAAACAACTAGCGTTATAAACACAGCATTAAGTAGGAACAACTCGACTTCTAATAAAGTTCTTGACTTGCAATAGCAGCTCATCTAGAAGAATTCCTATTCATTTACGAATCTTTCAAGGTAAGAGAAGGAATACACAATCACTAACAAGAAGAGTAAATCTAATCAAATCTAACTTCGAGTAGTTGATCACCTTTCCTTGAATAACTCATAAACACAACACGAAAGAAAAATACCATCGGAACAATCCAGGAAGCATAAAAAACAACCAACCACGGACCGTAACTTCCTAACGAGACGTCTTGACGAAATGACTAGATGATTCAAAAAATTAGTGGCACGTAGGGCTACGCGGTGAACTCGTCCGCGGAGGACGGCTTACTGTAATCCGTGTCGGCATATAGTGAACATATAAAAAATCTACAACCAGACTGATGGCTAGTGAAAAGAAATCAAGAACGCTCGCAAGGGATAGACTTCATCTAATGTGGATGCTAGAAAATCTCTTCCCGGAGTTTCTAAAATAGGCCTGTTTTCAGGCTAGTCGCCACTTGCAGTTTAAAAAGATAAAAGGATAAAGCTCCCTGCGTTAACCAAGCCCTGAGGGATGCGCCATGCACTAGACTTAATTAAGCATCGTTTGGAGGTCACTGAATGCACATCTGGCCTTTACAATGACTCGCGGTGGCCTACCGATGTATCGAGGCAGTGCTGCTATCCTCCCAGACAAATCTAGCACCAATTTGCCGATCCCGGAGGGATGGAAGGCTTGATGGCCCATGTGCGCGGGGATCGATTCCACGTGTGTGTTACAGGGCGGCTCCGACCACTGCACCACACGCGCCCTTCATTCACACTTTACGGCCATTCTTGTCTTAGGCTTAGGCATTTTCCACTCTGTCACAATTCCTTGTATGGATTTACTATCGACTAGTCCTCTAGATGGAAACCTCATGTTTCTTTACAAAAAGAAGTTGTTTATAGCTTTTACAGCTTACCTATTGAATCCCCCTTGCTCTCCAGTTTACATATCAGTAGTACAGTTGGAGAGAACCTTAGCCACATAAAGGTGATAAATAGCAAAGAAGAGGAAAGATGACATTGGGAGAAAAAACAGATTTATGTTCTATAGCAATGTAAAGCGTAACAAGTAAACTAAGATGAAACATCTATCGATTCCTACTGCCACAGTTTCCAATCGATGAGAAATTTCCTCAATCAATAACAGAGTTACAATGGACTAAAGTAAACTAAAATAACATGAAAATTAGTATACCATTATGAGATTTTAGAAAATCGTACAAAACCATGAGCAGATTTCCCTAGGCATGTAGTCGTTCGGCCTGTAGCCCTGTAATCACATCGATCTGTTCATCGATTATCGGCCTACAGGGATCATGAAGATCAAACACTGTAGCTGCTGCTCATTTATGAAATCATACAAATAATTGCCAGTTATGACTTGTCGCTTTACAATGAAAGGAGAACACCTGTAGATGTTGAACAGTGGCTTGTACAGAGTTTCATCCTCTGAAACAGCTATTCCTTCTGTGAAGTTCATCCGCCGTAGTAGCCTTGTAAGTTTCAGATTCAAGTAAGAACTTCTTCGAACCAGAACATTATCTGGGCCAACCACGCCCCCTGAATGGCTGACAACTCCTTCACAAGTGGAGTATTTGAGTGGTTGTGAGCTTAAACGACTTGCAATGAAGGGAACATTGTCCTATCGCTACAAGTTTAAACGCGATTCTTTTTTGAGATATCATTTTTATTTCGAGACCATTTCGGGCCCAAAAGGATCGACTGAAGTGGATCGCGGTAAAAAAATAGCAACTATAAAAAAATTGAGAGGAGGTGTAACGCAGTGGTTACTTATGCAGTCCACCAGGAAGCAACGTTCTCGTTCGACCTTCTCCCAACGCTCTCCTCCAATCTACATAAGAACGCCTTAGCTCGGATATCCTCAAGATTTCAAACAGAATCGACTCGACCAGAATTCTATGACATTTGTGAGTAAGACGAGATCCTCAAGCAACTGCCGAAACAACACGCAAAATGTTCGAAGACCATTGTCGAAGTTGGATGCGAAGAAACGAATCGAATATACAAAGTGCTGGGATCTGCACAGTAGGTATGAAAAAGCAATCATTTAAAGTGCTGAAAAGTAAAAATAAAAAGAATGCAGCGCTCGGCGTTGATCAGTTCTTCAGGGATGCACCGTCTATTCGACCCCTTCAAGCATCGGTGATTGAATGCATAGCTGACCTTTACAATAACTCGTGATGGCTTACCAGTGTATCGAGCCAGTGCTGTTCTCCTCCCAGAGGGTCTGGTACTAATTTGCTGACCTCGAAGGGATGGAAGGCTTGGTGAGTCTGGGGCGCGAGATCGATCCCCTGTGTATTCCAGGGTGCCTCCAACCACTGCGTCACACGCGCTCATAAACCCACCAGAATCTACAGATCACTGGTTAGAAGATGCAAATTAAATTACCTTACTTTACCAACATGAGCTTCTGATTTTATGGAGCCTATGGCACATATTTCTTTTCGTTTCTTTCTGTTTGAATCAAGGCCCGTATTTTGTTCACGAAGGCAATTGAACAAGCAGGATTTTATCCAACAGAACACGATGGTCTTCCTCAATGTATTGTTTACTTTTGCATCTGCCGTTCTTGCATTGAAGGTTTCACAAATATGAATCTTGTTTGCAATTGTTAGTACGCATTGGTGTCAATTCAGAGTTTTTAGAGATAATAGACGTGCACTGCAGTGATGCCCATTTTACTTTTCGTTTTCTTTGAAAGATATTTCCTTGTATGATTTCAGTTTACCACTTTTCTCACAATTAAACGACTAAAGGGGTAAAGCGTCTTGCGTTGATCTATCCCTGAAGGAGGGCGCCATGCATTCAACTCCATTCACAGCGGTGGTGAATGGATGCATATGTGACTGGCTATGGTCTGTGTGAAGCCAGTGTTTTTGTCTTCCCAGGTAAGTTTGGTTGTAATTTGCTCACACCGCTGAGAGATGGAGGGTTTGATTAGCTTTGGTGAGAGACTGAAACAGCGAGTACATGGGTGCTTCATAACACTTCTAAACGCTGTGCTACACTCGAATATAATACTAAGAATTAGTTATTATTTGAACTTGTTACGCAACGTTGTTGACTCTACCGATTATGCTATGCGCGATTTCCAAAAATGAGAATCAACTCCGAGCAATATCGAAGAGTGATTTTTTCCAGAGATATCCATCTTTCTACATCTTTGTGAATCTCATTGTTCGATAAATTCGTAGAGAACCAGTTTTACACGAAGCAAAAAGCCGGTCAGCTGCCCGGTACAATATTATTTATAACATCGTCGACAACATCTATTACCGATCAAGGTCATATCCATCTGTGTGCTCATTATGGCACTGAGTATAACCCATAGAGTGGCGGAAGCCATCAGAATTCCAAACTACTCTTGTCTAAAGGAGGTAGACAAAGCCTGAAAACCGATCGTTGGTTTTTATATGCGATTTCCTCTTCGATCTCTTCACTGGTCTTCTTTGGTGTGATTATTAACCACCGATACTCCCTCGGGACATTTCATACATCAATTAAATGTAGAATAAAGATATTCAGAAAGTTTCACTATTAATAAAGAACAGCTGGTGTTTTTGACTTGTTACTCCACCTCGAAATGGATTTACTCAGACGTTTTCCTATACTTTTTCGTAACGAATGTCACTGTGATAGAGCATCTGTTTCGGTACAGTGTCCTAAAGCCTACATCATAATAAAAAATGAGGTTTTCTTTTCACACATACTGTCCTCAGTGAGGGGTCCGAGGCCATATTCTTTCAGTGTTTGTCGGCTTGTTGGGATGGTGAATGTAAATCTCATCTACACTATTACCTACAGGGTTCACTTGATAAGTTATAATTCGCTATATAACCAGTCCTTTCTGTGTATCTGGTCTTCCTTTTCGAAAAAAAGAATGAATGACCGATGGTAAAATGGCTCCAGTGAAAGCGAAATGTCCACCATCCCGAAAGCTTAGCAATTGTGAACGAAACTTAGTATCCACAACCTCGTATCAGTTCACAGCGAACAATTCATAAAAAGCATAGTAACTTATCGTCAACACGTTGTCCATGAAATATGGTAATGTTATTGACCTATCAATAGATAGACCTTTTGGAACGGGAAAAGTACTTGTTTCAGATGGGTGCTATGTAGAACTGGTCAGTGAGAAATGATCATGGTGTTAGGCTTTTCGCACAACACTTAATGTATTTTAGAGGCTAAACTAGAAAATTCAGAAAGAAAGTTGTTCAGATACTCCAATATAACACTAAATATATATATATATATATATATATATATATATATATATATATATATATATATATATATATATATAACGATCAACGAGGGTCTATTTGATTACTTCTAAATTAGGGGGCGCATTGAGCGTAATGGCTAGCGGTGCTTTAGACCACTTACCCGTATTATATTTGTTTCCATCTCCAGGCTAACGAAGTCCTCCGCTTTCTCTGGGATCGTCGAATTAGTGCCGGATGTGTCTGACACATCAGATGGCCTCTACTTGTCAACTTTCCAAAGTTTTTTTTTACAATTCTTCGAACCTTTTACTGATCCAGTACATCAGTTCACGATGTTTTATTTGACGAAGTTCGGTCCATAGGTATTTTCGGCTTTTGTGATTGGTTGTGTATGGAATTGGATTGGGGTCGATCGTGGCGGTATAAGCGCTGGTCGGCGGCTTTGCATGGCTGGCTACATCACAGCGAACATAGTGGAGGCGTGACCATATATCCATCCTCATTTGCTTCAGCTCTCACAAATTCAGCTAGATGTTATTCTACAACCTTATCGTCATTCTTCTACCTATCCTCATCAACTCACAGGTGACTACTCGTTAGGCCTCACGTAGTAACAACGATAAGCCTCGATTGTACTCGAATGTGCCTTTCACTGCCCCGGTCACACTGACCTCGTTCACAGTGAATCATGAGAATTTATGGCCTAAGCGAAGTGCAAGCAATTGCAGTGTTTTTCTAGGGAAAAAACTGTTTGCAAGAAACAAACTATGTGCTAAATTATAGTCTTGCTTTCTTGTTAACTCAATCGTTTGTGAAGATGGAAGAAAGTCAGTTATGTAGCAGTTTGAGTTCATATTCAATTTGCTACAATGACATGGATGAGGCAAAATTTAATGTTTGAGCTGAACACTCCTATATTCTTTTTTTGGCAAAGTGTTAAGGCACAGTTAATGGGGGTTCGATCGAGTGATTTTTGAATTATAACCTAAGCTGATAATTGGAGTCGGATCAGGTGATGGTTGTTTTACAATAGCTAATAATCTATCTGCATCAGAGAATGGCCCAGTACACCTATAAGTTACAAGTAGCAGTTAGATCGGCAGCAGCTACTTTTTCTTATTCCTTGACCTCACAGTGCTAACTTTTTGCAGATCCACGATTTTTTCCATATAATCGAACATACATACCGTAACGTAACTCCGTTCTAGGACAAATCAATAGAAAAGGTCGCAGTGATATAGACAGTAAGAATCTCAAAAAACTAGCAGTTTTGAAAGAGTTTTTTAAAACAGTAATAATGAAACAATGAAGAATAGGAGAAGATAGACTCGCCAATAATCAGCTCAAAAGCGTTCATGTGAAATTCTTGAGATCTCGCGAAGCCATTTCATTACTTACTTTATAGCGTGAAAAACATGCTTCTTACATAAAGTACATTACATTCTTATGGCTTTTTTTGTTGTTTAAGTACCACTCCGATGAATGTTTCAATACGGGTTTTCCCTTTAAAACATGCACGATGCGGCTCTGCTTCAGGTTTCACATCTAGCAACATCCAGACAGCCCAGCGACAACTCGTTCACGACACGTATATTTTGTGTTTTCGATTTCAGATGACTCTTTCACCGTTGATGGGATTTTTACATCCGGATAATGTGCATCGAATGACGGACCTTGCTGTCGAGTTATCCAGTTTGGCAGCTCGTTCGATAGCCAAAAAATGAAAATGACGTCGCGTGGGTGTTTCTACTGATAAGTTTCGAGTTTTATCAACTGAACAAAGGCAGCGGGTGTTACTTCCTCTTGCTATGACAATACTACATCTTCTGTCCTTCCTTTTTTTCTTTTCTCCTGACGTTTTGTACTTAGAAAGATAAAGCTTTCGGTGTTGAACCATCCGTGAGGGAAGCGCCACGCATTCGACTTCATTCGTGGCATCGTGATGGTGACTGAATAGATGTTTGCTCAACATTGTGATTTAAAGCGGTCTACTGATGTAACACGTCAGTACTGCTATGCTTCCAAATAAGTGTGCGGTCAATTTGCTTACCCGTGAGGAATCGAAGGTTTGGTGAGTCGAGGCGAGGGAGCTACATGTGCCTTTTCGCATAGTTGCCCACCAGATAATTTCAAGATCACTGACTGGTTTTTGTTTACTAATATTGTTTGTAAATTTACCACTAATTTGAATGGGTAAAGCCAAATTTCGTTCCCCCTTCTGTAGGAGTCAGAACTGCTCGTTCACAGTACGCGAACACTATATGTTTTTGGTACTACGACCATTTTCACTACTTTTGGCGAGAATGCGGCCATGGGTAACCTTTCAATCTTTATCATTCAAAGATGTATTCTTAGCTCGAATTCTAAAATTGTATAACTTTTTCTCGATATGAGTTACACATTACAGTTAGTTTCTCTAAGAGAGCTGAGCATCGAAGTTCGATAGCTAGGAGCAGCCCTTAGGTAAGACGGAACTTTCGTGGAATAGTAGGAAAACAGTGGAAGATTAGGTAGAATTGAATACAATTGACGCTAACAATTTTCAAATTTTAAATGGGCAGCAGTTTACTCTCTAAGGGCTCTACTAGTTCCCATTTATGCTAAGACAAACTTTACATAGAACTTATTTCCCCGGTCATTTTCCGCTTCTTCGTTTTATCTTTTGTATTGTGAAGGACGGCCTCATATAACAAATGAGAACTTTTCCTTTATTCACAATAAAGAACATTCCTTTTGAAAACACGTTTTTTTTCTCATTAACATTCTTTTGCGTTTTCTTCCACGAACACTTTCGATTTCTGGATTCGACTTATCTCAACGATGGTGTGGTTGCTTCATTTTCGATTCGATTTCATCGGCTTGTAATCGCAGCTCATAATCGAACTTGTCCGCTGGAGATCCATAGAGAGTTCCTCATTTTCCTGGATTATGTACAAAAAAACCGAAAAATCCGAAAATCCACTATATAATAATTAATCGATCTTTGTTTTTTTTTCATTGTTTCGACGTGAACGCATAAGCTCAGAAACTAGTTTTTTGCAAACTGCTAACATTTTTTGGACAACTAGAATACCCGATGACTTCGAAAAATGACAGACTTATCGCATCTCTCAAGTATGGTTCTTTAGAAGCACTATTTGTCCTACAATTTTATTTGGAACCGAGAGCTCCAAAGGAAGTGAAGACGAAATATGAAGTTTTTAAAATTCGGAACAAATTCCCGAAAACCACCAATATCAAGAATGCATATTGGACACCACCGCGTTCTAATGAACGAAACATCGCTTTCTCAATTGCGTTTACTTTCAAATACGAAACTCGCAGGGAAAAAAAAAGTAAAATTGCATAAAATACGCTCGCTTGGCCAGAGAAAATCAAAATGAAAATAGAAGATCATTTTTCCCGTAGGAGAAGAACAATGGATTCAGATTCCTTTTATTGCAATAACTAATATTTACTTCAAACTGAGGGCTAGTGATTTAAAGTTGAAGGCGGCCCTTATTTCTGCACTACACAAGTTGAAATCAACTCAAGTTGACCTTAAGTGCTAACAAAAGGGAGGTTTCACGGAAATGATGTGGTAATATAAGTTACCGACTGTTCGCGCTAAATGTATGCAGAATCGATCGAGATATTGATTTCTTCTAGTGTATGGGCACGTTAAGGGCTCGTGTGGCGCAGTGGTTGGAAGTACCACTGCGACACATTCGTGGAATCGATCCCCGCGCACATGGCCCACCAAGCCTTCCATCCCTCCAGGGTCGGCAAATTGGTACCAAACCTGTCTAGGAGGATAGCAGCACTGGCCCGATACATCGGTAGGCCACCGCGAGTCATTGTAAGGGCCAGATATGCATTCAATCACTTCCAACGATACTTAATCAAGTCGAATGCATGGTGCATCCCTGAGGGATTGATCAACGCCGAGAGCATTATCCTTTCTTTATCCTTTATGAGCATGTCGATATTTCAGTTTATGGATAAAATATAAACGTTTCGTTTCAGTAAAACAATAGAAGAGCCACGAGAAATCCCGCTAGGTGCAGCGCGGCCATCTGAAATACTTGGACAAGGTGAGTGTCCGATCGCAAAGCAATAACTCTTAGTAAAGCATTATGAAATATGGACTTTAAAAAAAATAAGGTCTTAATTCTTGTATGGATCTAGTATGACCAGTTAATAACCTAACCTCTTGAAAAAGAGTTTTTTTCTGCATCATCATGTGTTCTCTTAAAAACATCTATAGACGGTATGTTTCACGACTTTTAGCAGTATCCGATATCACCACTCAATCACGAATGTCATTTCTGAAGGCGTTTGCTCCACTTGAACAAACTACATCTGGTACAGATGCCATTTCCTCTACAACGTCAACGTTATTAACTACGACAATCAGCGACCTAACTTCAGTGCCGCCGTTTCATGAAGGTTTTTTAATCGTTTGGTGCTTCGGATTTCATTTACTTACAGATTCTTTCCGATGCTTCATGGTTTTACAAAAGTGCCGTTAATCGTAGCGAACTCATTAGCATTTAACATTAGTTAACATGCTAATATAAATAAAGGCGGAGGGAGCGCGATGGTTGGAGATGTCGTCCAACATAGACATGATCTCCGTTTCGACTCCAAATCGAGCCAGCCAGGAAACTCATTCTTCTGGTGTCGGCAAACACGGTACGAGATTTGTCTGGACAAAACCCACTCCTATCCACGAAGGCCAACGACCACCTGTGCTGGAGACCTGAGCTCTACTAGATTTACCCCACAATTCCAGGGAAATCAATTCAACCATCATTACGGCATTCATGAAAAAGACAAAGTAAAACAACGAAACGAATGAAAGAACTGCTTGCATCAGAAAAAATGTGTGAAGATGGGTCAGATGAGAAAATTGTTGCTACTTCACTCTTCAATTAGACTTCAATAACTATTTCTATGAAGAGGGGATAGCACAGCGGTAGTGATGCCGGTCATCACGAGCACAGTGCTGGTTCGACGTCTTTGCGGGCTCACCAGGCTTCTGATCCTTTCGGAGCCGAGAAAATGGTACCGGGCTTGTCCTGGAGAAAATCACTTTCTCAATCCAATTGAAAACGCTCCAGCCCGGCTATCTCAGGACTCCAGTGAAAAAATGATTCGACCAGCATTCTACGTCATTCAAGATGAAATCAAAGCCCTCAAGCAGCAGCCGAAGCCACATGTAAAAAGTTGGAAGACCTTGGTGGATGACGGATATGAGGGAAAGAATTGAATGCGAGAGTTGCTGGCGTCAGCACAGTAGGTGTGAAAGACAAATCATGTAAAAAACAATAGATAATATTAAATTGATCACGTAATAAAATGGGGCACATGGCGCAGTGATCGGAGGCGCCCTGCAACACACATGGGATCGATCCCCGCCTCCTGGCCCACCAAGTCTTCCATCTTTCCGTAATAGGCAAATTGGTACCAAACTTGTCTGGGAGGATAGCAGCAGTGGCTCGATACATCTGTAGGCCACCGCGAGTCATTGTAAAGGCCAGATATGTATTCAGTCACCTCCAAACGATGCTTAATGAATAGTGGCAAATACATGGCGCATCTCTCAGGGGATTGATCAAAGCTGAGAGCTTTATGCTTTGTCCTTTAAATCAAAGCACTTTCTATCTTCTGACAATGGCGAGCTTAAATGTCTCTGGCACATCGTCTTAATTCTCCTTCTTATACCATCCATGTACGGTGCGCCAAATAATCGCTGGATTCGTTTGCGTCGGGAACCCAGAGTATCCAGAGAATAAAAATATCATCTAAAACACTGTGACTAAAATCCAAACGGGCTGTCTCGTTTATTTATATTAAAACGGACATTCGCCACCGAAGACGTTTTTCATCTCCCTAACAGCCTAAACCACTTTTCTACTCGTCTGTGAATAAAACTAAAAGGATAAAGCTTTCGGCGTTGATCAATCCCCTGAGCGATGCGCCATGCATTCGACTTCATTAAGTATCGTTTGGAGGTGATTGAATGCATATCTGGCCTTTACAATGACTCACAGTGGCCTGCCCATATATAGAGCCAGTGCTGCTGTCCTCACAGACAAGTCTGGTACCAATTTGCTGGCCCCGGAGGGATGAAAGGCTTGGTGGGCCATAGGCGCCGCGATCGATTCCACGCGTGTGTTGCTGGACTCCTCCAACCACAACGCCACACGCGCCCTTTCGTCTGTGAATATATATGCTAGTGTATCTACTTGCAAACGCATTTTATATGCTTTAGGTGCTCGATCACTTAATATCAAGCCAATAAAGCCTTTACCACAATGTGAGTTTTGTCATTTCTCTCGATTTTAAATCTACTGTCAGTCCTAAATTTCACCCCACATTTCCGTGTATCAACTATGATCCCTTAAATCATCAAGTCATTCAAGCCGAAAGGTATAAGGTCTCCCACCGTTCCTTTGATGCTCTGGACCAATCCGAGGAGCTTAGCTCTCTTGGGAACGCAAACAACATCATGTTTTTCGTGAGAGACTTTTATTTTTGCCTTTTGCCATTTATATTGAGAAGGTATACACTAATAAAGCGCACTGAGCTCTGCTGTGAGATTGGAGGTTGGGGAGTTTTGGAATTATCGTTGATTCTCACAAGAAAGGCAACGGAGCTGCCTTCTGAATTTGCCTTCGCCCTACGGCAAATACCTGATTGTTCCTTGTTTCCGTTTAATATCTCCTGCCTTCTATTCTTGGGATATCTTATCTTGAAACTAGTCGGCTAGAGATACTCACATAAATGCTTTTGCGGAATTGAACGCCATTTTGTTAAATTTTAACCGAATAAACAAATCCGTGTTTTAGCTCCCACTATCTCATCTTCAAAAGTTCGCTATGCTCCTAAAGTTGAAATTGGTGCACCAACGCACTCGGAGAACTCAATAAAATCTACACAGCCAGGTCATGTTAAGGTTAGTCCATAGTGGTTGAATTTCACATCATACCTGCCGTGAGAAATAATTATAGGCAGTAAATAAAAAAGTTAATGTTGTAATTTCGACTACACCCTCAGCTTTATTGGGTTCAATTCCGATTTGTGCTCCCTAGAACAATCCCGTTGACGGGTGATTGCTGATGAAGGCGCTAGATAGAAAACTGGCTGAGGTAAAAGCAAAGCAAGGGCCTCAGTGGTGCCGTGCATAACACGTGAGCCTTCAGAAAGGGTAATCGCGGTTCGTTCTGCCCTCTGGTCTAAGTTTAGCAAATATTTCAGCATCATAGGGGTTGCATTTCACATCATGCCCTGCCGTGAAAAAATAATAATAGGCAGTAAGTAAAAAGTTAACATTATGAATAGGATAAATTAGGGTTAACTGTCTTTTAATTCGCGAATGCTCTCTCACAAGGATCTCGGGTTCCTTGAAGAAGTTCTACCTCATTTGTGAGAGACATGATGAGGCACGCAGATAGGAAAAGCTCCAGACTCGAACTCGTTTGTTCTGTGAAGTTTTAGGGAACCAATTTTCGTGCTGCACATTAGGACCAATCTGATTGAGCAATGACAGCCGTTCTTTCTGATCAAGATTTGAATCATTGCTTCGATATTTGTACAATGCTGTTTGCGTGGCATATTTCCACCTATTGTAACAGTTCCCAGGATTGACTTTCTATTAACCTCGGCATTGGATTATAAATGCGTCCTTTTTCTGTCTCAACAATCGCGAGGTTGTTATACTTCGCGATTGCTGAGACAGAAAAAGGATGCATTTCTATCCATAATTAAAAACCCGTAATGGGTGCGTGTGGTGCAGTGGTCGGAGGCGCCCTGTAAAACTCACAAGGGATCGATCCCTGCGCACCTGACCCACGAAACTTTCCATCCCTCCGGGTTCGGCAAATTGGTACCAGACTTGTCTGAGAGGATAGCAGCAATAACTCGATGCATCGGTAGGCCGCCGCGAGTCATTGTAAAAGCCAAATACGCATCCATTCACCTTCAAACGATGCTTATTGAAGTCGAATGCATGGCGCATTCCTCAGGGAGTAATCAACGCCGGGAGCTTTATCCTTTTAACCTATAATTGAGGACACCGACTACCAACCACCGAGTAGGAGAACTTCATCCCTTCGAGGTTGCAAATTCACCTTATGACATATCGTTACTTTTCATAAACATCCAAACACTAAGCTAAGCACGTGGAGTACTCATTTTTACCATAAGTGATACTATGCGACCACTTGAAAGATGTCTTAAACTTCTCAACACTCTTTGAGATCCCACGTTGTTTTCACGAAGATTTCTAAATGTCTCAAATTTCACAAGAAAAGAAACGCGAGAAAAAAAAGATCTCCAAATAAATACCTGCTTAACAAAAATGAATAGTTCGTTCAGTTATTCACCATTACACCACGTTTTTTCCAGTCATGAGAACGAAACGAGCAACTTTCAAGATTCATTTCAACTATGATGATTCACTGAGAAGAATAGATAAGAATGTGTGTAGACTGTCCTTGTGCTGACGACGCAAGGTTATAACACCTTTTTTAACTCTCATTAGCTAACCCTTCGGTGTCCTCGCTTTCTTGAGAACCTGTATACTCTTACCTGGTGTACAATTCTGAAACTTTGATAAAGAGTAACCAAAGGGAAAACATCAACCCTTGTAGGAAGCACTCAATCAAAAATAGTGCAATCAACTATGGCGATGCAAAGTGTTCTGAAGTTTACGATATGTAGTCAATCACTCGTGAAGTAAACAAAAGCATTTGTTGACTAAACTGAAAAACGTCCGTTTTTCCTCGCTTTGGAAAACCGTACATTCGAAACTGGGCCACCATACTAAGGGAAAAACGCGGAATGCTTTTCTATAACATTTGGCATTCCACTGGCACCAAACCGGATGCATTCCATTAGCACAAAACCGGATGCAACCCCTGCTGATGAAACTAGTTTTCTTTCGGGGAGTACTGTTAACAGTTTGGGGTATCTTGCTGTTGACAGATTCCTTTATCAAAAATGGACTAAGTTAGAAAATTTCACTTTTGTCTTGTTTACTTCCTCTACACTCATTATGGTACTTACTTCATCAACTTCATGTTTCATTTTCGAGTAGCGACCAGGAACTGGTTCTCAAAAAAGGGAACAGGTGTTTTATGTGTACATCAGACTGTTGAAATTAACACATATAGCGTAGAGGTTAGAGGTGCCGTTCTTACACGTGGTCGTTGGTTCGATGCCGCTCGCAGAACAAGTCAAGCTTTTACCCCTCCGCGGTGGGCAAATTGCTACCAGATTTATGTGGGAACATAAAAACACTGATTTCATACATCAATAGACACCCGTAACTTATTGCGTAAAACAAATATTTCGCCATCGCCTCTACGACACTCAATCAAATCGAATGCCTAAGATATCGATCATCGCAGAGCACATATCACCATTTTTTGTTCTTATTGGAGTTATCTAACTGTAATATTCATCCATTTTGGTTGCAAGAAATTCTAGTCCGTTGGCGATATTGTCAATCTTCCGTCGTCCGTCGTATCCAAACCATTCTACTCATTGGAACAAAATCCTCTATTCAGACTCGCGTCCACCTTCCTACAAGGTATATATGGAATATTTCAGATTTTGCTACTTCTTTCAGAAAAGTATTCTGCACCTATGTCTTTACAGGTCCATTTGTTATCCTAGACCTTAATGTAGCGATTATCATGGATCTCCCTCATGAGGGGATCACATGCCGGTTAGTCAAAAGACAACGTAGCGCGTACCCAGGTGGTGGATAGGGGCTTAATAGCGGACCAAAAGCGACCTTTGTTTTCCTGAGGGGCGGGTGCATTCAAAGGATGGACTTTCTGTTTCTGCTGCGCCAATTTCGCGCATACTTTTCGTATTTACGAGAGCGTATTCATGCATGCGTGCTTGTGTGTTTTATGATTTATGCGAATTATATTCTACGAGTCATTTCAGCCAAAAGTTTGCAATAAAGTGACAGGGAAGTTTATGGGAGGCGGTTAAGAGTGGACTGCAAAAAATATGATACCCATCTACTCTGCGGGAGAGTGGCAACTTACGCCTGAGTATGCTCATTCCGCACGTTTAGAGCTCAGCAAACTGGGGATCAAGCGCTAAGCACACGCGATTCAGCAACGTTCGTAGGATGACTATGGAGAGGCTGCTACAATTTCAGGACCGTTATAGGCTGCCTAAATGGAGGGAACTAACGTGACGACATGCACCTACAATGCATGTATACTTGCATCCGAGTCCTCCATAGAAGTCTTCATCGTGCAGGCAAAAAGCATAAGGAGACGTCATCATCGGACTGGCTGAGACGAGAATACGCCACCCATTCGACGCCATCTATGACACCAGAGATGAGCTATTCCTCGGAATATGCGACAGTAGAGAAGTCGTCGGGATCGGCGTTTTCGTCAACACGAGTTTGGCCATCAAGATCGATTCATTCGAACAACCAACAACCCGAATAGGACGTTTACGATTAAAAAGATGTGCATCAATAGCGGCTTTGACAATCTTCGTCGTCTACGCACTAACATTAAGCTACGACGAAAAAGAAATTGAAACCTTTACTCACGAAAACTCGAAAAGACGACTCTCGAAACTCAAAACTCGGAACTCAAAAACTGGAAACCAGTCGTACGACCTGGTTTAGCACTTCCTCCATTTGGTTATGGATGTAGATCGCAGTCAACTTGCTTTCCAAGCTCCGAAGAATGCAAAGTATGCCGAAATGTCAGGCTGTTCATAAATAAAGACTAAAGTAACAAGCGCGTGTTGGCTCATCGAGGAAACAGTGAAAACCAATCTTTTCACAAGCGTTATGAAAGTCGGCTAGCATTCGTTCGGCCTGGCTAATGCTTGGTGTTATAAGAACGATGAAGCAAAGCAAAGATGGTGTAATTTTCGACAATCAATTTTCACTCTCGTGTTGTGCCATTCCAGTGTTTGCATAGCGTTCTCGAGGGTGGTGATAAGTAACTTTGACGAGATAGTATGGCCTTACCTAACCCATCTTTTGACGTCGATGTTAATATCGTTACAGAATGGTGAGAACTTGGTTGTGAAAATTTTACATAGCTTAGGAAGCTTACAGCCGATAGAAAGGAAGCAGATTGGCCGATAGTTGCCGATATCGTGGAGGTCACCCTTCTTGAGCAATAACACGGTCTTGCTGGTCTTCCATTGAGTAGGGACCTTGCATTCAGACGGGTTACATCTGAAGGGCCGAGCCAGTGTCTTTATGGTGATTGGTGGAAGGTTCTTCAGGTTTTCAGATCTTATCCTGTCCGGGTCAGGTGTTGTTCGTTTATTCACCGACAAAATAGTGTGTCGGATTTGGAAGGGTGGACCGGTGGTACGACATATACACTTTCCTCTGTTTTTTATGACGAGATGAGGACGTGGCTATTGAAGAGATCCGAGTAGTAATTGTGAATGGTTTTCTCCACTGCCTTTCTGCAAGGTGTAACTGTTCCATCTTCACGTCGTAGTGCAATAATCTTGATTTGGCGAATTTTCGGTGGACGTTACGAGTGCTTTTTCCCAGCCTCTGCACCTTCAACCATACGTGCTGCTCTTCTCTCCTTAGAATCTTCTTTACGACATACCTGCCTTCTTTTGCAAGTTCGAACGTGAATTGGCGGTTGAATATAAGTCGTGAGTGTTTCTGGAGAGAGGCGTCTCTTGGAAACTTTTAAACTCTCAGATTTTATAGCGCTAACGCGAAGATGTTGAATGAGCCGATCGTCTACTTCGTCGATTTTATCGAGAACGGCATATTTCCACCAGCCGACTAGTGAACTGAATAACCCCAGTTAATGGTGGTTTTGAGGACTTTGCTCTTTGAATTCAGCGGTTTTTTCTCCTTTCTGCGAGAATTAAAATCTTGAACGAAGGAGGCGATGATCCGATCCCGCATAGAACTTTGGGACAATCGCACCACTGATTAAGCAAAACCTTTGATTTACTATGACGTGATCTATTTCGTCATGGAGCTCTGCTTTAGGAGGCTCCCACGTCAAGTGTTAAGAGTGGGGCTTTCGGATTTGCGAGTTACCATGAATGGTCATGGTCGTCATGATAAATTTAAAGAGCCGCTCATCCTGATCGCTGCATTCTAACGCATGGGTCCCAATGTGATGTTCTTCAGATGCTACTCTGGGTCAAGTCTTAGCGATAAAATCTCCAATAATCACGTAAAAGAATGTATGGTCTTCTCTGTGGAGCTTCTCCAAGTCCATATAAACGCTTCGACTTTTTTCTTCGTCATAGTTTGATGCCGGCGCGTAAACGACGAAGATTTTTTAAACCCTGTATTGGTCCACATCCTTTCAATCGTAAACGTGCTATTCAGGTCGTTAGTTGTTCGTACGAATCAATCTTCATGGCCAAACACGTGTTGACGAAAATGTCGACGTCGGCGACTCCTCTAATGTCGCTGTTCCTAGGAACAGTTTATTTCCGGTGTCATGGACGGCGTCGAATGGGTGACATCTTCTCTTATCAGCTAGTCCAGGCTCTGAAGAGGACGAAATCCTCTGATACTTCATTTTGTCCATAAATAAAGAATGAAGCAACAAACTCGCGCTTCCTCGTTAAGGAAACGGTGAACGGTGAATTATTCGATCAATGCCAATGATTATTAGAAAACTAGTAGTGGGAATTACAACAAGAATGGTCTTCGACTAAATCTCACAGAAACAATGTTCATGAGGAAAGGATTGGTTACGTATGCCCCATTCACGCTCAAGGGAATGATTAACTCGTAGGGTTCCAGTTACGCCTGTGTAGGTCGTGAAATCAACATTGACGACTTAGCTCCAGAGTTGAGCAGGAGGAAGCGAGCGGCTTGGAGAGCTTTCAGAAGCATCAAAAGTGTAGTGGGAGAGCAAAAGACACCAGATTCCGTGCCCGTCCTTCCGACTCAACGATTCTTCCTGGCTTGACGTGTGCGTCAGAAGCCTGGTCGCTATGTAAGAATAATAAAGGATAACTCAGCGTTACTGAATGCGCACTCGAAAGGACGATGCTTGGAGTATTCCGTGTCACACAAGTAATGGAAGGAATCCAAAGCTCCGATCTGCGTCAACGATCTAAAACGCTGTCCTATACACAAACTGTCGAAGATAAGATGGGCCGACACGCAATGCATATGACCGAAAGCCGATAGACATGAGCGGTTAGTGTCTGGATTCCTCGGGATTTCAAACGTTGTGTAGGAAGACCACCGACACAATGGTCAGAGTTCTTGACAAAAACCCCTAAGAGAAAGATCTGATGCTCATCGAATCCTTACAGCGAACAGAACCCGCTGGGCTACTCTTACACGCGACAAAGAAAACCTCTCTCGAGTCACTTGACGATCAACGGAACGACAGGTGATACAGGTGATTCTTTCATTGATGGCAGAGAGAGCAGCAGAGTGATGAGTGATGCAGTCCATCAGGAAGCAGGAGTTGGTTCGACCCCCTGCGACGCCATCCTACAATGCACGTGAGAACACCTTAGACCGGCTATCTCCAAGATTTCAAGAAAATCGACTTGACCAGCATTCTACGACATTGAAAAAGAAAACAAAAAAGCGCAAGAAGCAGCTCGAAATGCTCGAAGACCATTGTGGACGGTGAATGCGAGAATAATGGGTCGAACGCCAGAAGTGCTGCCATCCACACAGAAGTTGTGATGACCCATCGTGTTAAAAAAGAAATAAAAATTCTTTCACTTTTGAGCTAACACGAGGTTGATATGAAACTTTATTCGGCTAACGTTCCGGCATCTTCGCCTTCTTTAGAGCCAGAAGCCTTAGAAACAGTGAGCAATAGACTCGGATCTGAAGGCGCTGAGGAAGGGAAAAGGCACCGAAACGTTAGCTAAACAAGGTTTTTATCAACCTTATGTTAGCTTATCAATGAAGGAGTACGCATTGATTAGTCATACCGAGGTTAAAGGAGACTCGGTTTTTTAAACATATTTTTAGTTTTTCAAAAATCCAATTAGTGACATTTTCCATGTGCAACACAACAATCGAATTCAGAGGAGACCAGGGCTAGTAAAAGTGGACAACAACGAGGTAGTTTTTCCAATCAGACGTTCCGTTTTTTATTGAATATTATTCTCTATTTCCTTCCAATGATCTTTCAAAATCGCTGTTTCAGCAGAGCTTTTTCGATCTCGGTGGTCTTAGAGATTATGTTCCCGGTGCCAACAACAATTTTGGACTTCGCAAAGGACCAGGTATTACTATGTTACTAGACAAGTGAAATTAAATTTTGCAGAATAGAATCATGATAGAGAAGAATAAAATACTTCAATGATCGTACACTTCTCAAGATCTTATAATTAATTTGGCCTCGTTGTATACAGTTTAGATCGTGATGCTAGTTATGGTAGCTATGGTAGCGTAGTCAAATCATAATTTTATGCAAGACTCTTATAACTATTCAGGAAGTGACCTGATCCCAAACAAATCTGGCACAAATTTCGCTACTCCGCAGAAGTGGGACGAGGGTTTTGCTGGGCATGGAGCAGAATCGAACCATTGTCTTGTGCTTGCTCAGCGGCATCACTACAAGCGCGTTCCAGCACCCCCGTTAATATACAACATAATATAATTTTTACACGTAGTTTCATATATAATACAATCTTGTTGACTAATGTGGTGAAATCGGCGCGCGTGGCGCAGACGTTTTGTGTCCTGCGATGTATACATAAACTTTGATTTGATCTCGCGCCCCAGACTCATCATCCC
The DNA here is from genome assembly GCA_018806985.1 of Angiostrongylus vasorum. Taxonomy (NCBI): domain Eukaryota; kingdom Metazoa; phylum Nematoda; class Chromadorea; order Rhabditida; family Metastrongylidae; genus Angiostrongylus; species Angiostrongylus vasorum. The sequence goes on from JADANN010000331.1 coordinate 328,453, forward strand.
TTCCATGCCTCCGGGACGCCATGTTGATACCGGACTTGTTTGGGAGGATAACTGACTTGATAAGTGGGCAGGCTACAGGTCACCGTAATTCACTCTGTCGGCATTCATTCACCTCTAGCGATGCTTAATGAAGTTGAAGGCATGGCATGGTACAAGCCTCAGGAATTGATGAACCCTGAAAGCCATACCCTTTTTAATACATTGAACGTCTACATCTTCATTTCAACAAATATTTTTCAATCTTGCCCATTTTCACATCTTTTCACTCACGAGTGGTTATGACAGGTTGTCTACCGTTTCTCTCCGAATTCATGCAGGTGGCATACGGTAACTGCCAAAAGGTGGCCGACGAAAAAAGCTTTCGATGCTTGGGGAGATGAATTGAAGAGCGCCATATATACAGGACAGATCGACCTTCTCAAAGCAAGGTTTATTTCTCATTTATATCTTCTGTGAAATAAGCGTTTGAGTCTTCTACATCTATCGCACTCACAAGACTGAATTCTGTATATGTGGAAAGGAAACTGATGGCAGAATGACGCAGTTAATGATTTTAGATCCTTTTCATTCCTCCTCATCTTATCCCCCTTTTTCCTTCGGATGAGGTCACCACTTATCTCCTTTTACATTATCCGCTTATTTCGGCCTTTGGTGTAGTGGTCGGAGCCTCATTATCCTCAACTGGTTGTCAATGCGACTTGTTCAAGCAACCTCCTCATCAAAACTACCGTTTCCACAAGATTGCTGAGATATTTGCAAAACTCCGGACCGCAGGTGTTTGCGGTGGGGAACGAACGCGCTATTGTCCTTTCCGGGGAGAAACAGGCGAAACGAAGGACCCGCATGGTGTGGTGGTGAACGCGTTACTCCCTGGAAAGGACGATAGCGCGTTCGTTCCCCACCGCAAACACCTGCGGTCCGGAGTTTTGCAAATATCTCAGCAATCTTGTGGTTGTGTTTAGCATAGTAGTAACCTGCCATAAAAAGTATAAAAAGGCAGAGAATAAAAAGCTAAATATTGTGAATTCAACTACCGTTTCCCTCAACTACGATTTGGCCAAGTTGATAACTCTTGTTGCTTTCCAGCTTACCTCTGTGTGATTACTATTCACCACCTTAATATTTCCAATGTCGTCGTGCTCCCACCAGATCAACATTCTTCAATCTTTCGCAGCTTTTTTCATACCAGAACCTCTTCCAACCCGTTGGTGTTCTATTGATCTGGCTGGAGCATCCACTACACCAATGTGCACGCGCGTACAAGGCGATATCAGACAATGTTTTCTTGAATTTACGTCTATGAGCAAAATGAGTAGAAGAGAATAATATGAAGAGGTTTGACCCCACACGGACTTATATGGACCAATACACATACCTTGTTTCGGTAAAACCCTCGTCAAGGAGATGGAGATATGGAATTTATTCCCTTGGGAACTCGTTTATTACTAAGGAAAACTACTTGGCCTCCCGTTACGTCGTATTGAAATCGTTCTCAAAATCAAATAAAGCACTCAGACGACTTATTTTTCCTTTACTATACTCTTCACTTTGATGGAGACCGTACGAGTTTCTCCTGAGGTGCTGCTTTACTTGACTAGTTCTTATTGGTACCGCTGGCTTCTAGTAGTATAGAAAACACCTGCTTTCGAATCCTCATCTTAAGGCATAGCTTTCTGTTACTATAAAATTATAGTGTTAGGCTAGACGCTCATCTAGTCGTATAAAGTTATTGCGCGTCATTATAATTATAAGTGGGAATTCAGGCTTAAGATGGCACATTATCGCGATTTGACGAATGTCGTCCTTCGCTTTTACTGCTTCAGGAATAATTCCCTTTACTTATATGGATGGTACGGAGCCCGTTCGCCGGTTGTGGTCGTGTTCTATCCACCGTTCAGAAATATTTCATAATTAATGGGGACACGTCTATTCACATCTGTTGACGAACGGAGAATACTTATTCTCCTATCAGAGGCGCATCCTAGGTGTTTTTTCTTTCTTTTTTTCACTTGAAAAACTGGAGCCGACTGAGCGCCTACGGTACATGACGACGACGAGCGAAATTTATTGGTGCCCTTTTGAGTCGTTCAATGATTACCAACATTACAGAGTAATAGGTGAAAGCTCTCAGTTTAAGATCTCCCACTTTCGGTGCTGTATATTCACGTATATTTGTACGTATGTATACATAAGTTTGCAGGTATTTATATATATGTATGTATGTATGTATGTATGTATGTATGTGTATGTATGTATGTATCTATGTATGTATGTATGTATGTATGTGTGCATCCATCCATCCATCCATCCATGCATGCGATGGTGTAGCACAGTGGTCAGAGGTGCACTGCGATACACACGTAATAGTTGGTTCGCTCCCGCACCCCGGGTTCACCACGCCTTCAATCCCTCTGGGGTCTCCAAATTGGTACTAGACCTGTTCTGTGAGAATAGCAGCGCTGACTCGATACATCGGTAGGCTACCGTGAGTCATTGTATAGGCAGGATATGCATTTAATCACGTCCAACGATTCTTAATGAGATCGAATCCATTGGATATTCCTCAATTAATCAACGACGAACGCTTTATCCTTCATTCTCCAATGTAAGTGGGTACTTGTCTATGTGTTTATGTATGTGCGTGTGTGCTTACATGTATGCGTGTGTGTTGGCGTTTGTGTGTGCGTGTATGTGTATGTGTATTTGTGTATGTTGTGTGCGTTTGTGTGTCTCTATGTGTGTCCATATCTGTTTGTCTATCTGTCTGTCTATCTGTCTGTCTGTCTGTTTGTCTGCCTTTGTGTTCCCGAACTCATCCACTGGTAGCTTGTCTAACGCCGTCGACTTCAGCCAGGAGACGTGTCGTCGTGGTGCCGAACGTCAACAGTGTGGTGCTTTGCGACGGGCCATCTCTAACTGTGACATCATGGAATCGCTACAAATCGGAGCGCAAATGCAACGGGCAATGAAACGCTGTGAGGAAATGACCGGATTACTCGATCAGGTACCATCAAATTTTCTAACTGCCCATTGGTGGGTTCCACTATACAGCATGTCATCAGCACAGACCATCATAATTTTAGCCATTCGCAGATACTTTAAATATAGAATCTAGCGATGGTTTATCATGACATTTACCCATGTCTGCACTAAAAAGTAGATGGTAAGAAAAAACCAGCGTTTCGCACTACCACATCTAGCCGATTGCTATGTATCCATTGATTTTCGCTGTTACATAACCATTACTGGCCACTTCCATACCGAACACACCTAAAGGCTTCTATTGAAGCCTAAATACTTGGATACTTGGATGGCCCGTCTTCATTTGATGTGCGTGCCTCAGCATAATTCTCATTTTTTTCGGAGTTTTGCTGGTTTAGCCGTTGTGGTTCCCTGGAGTCCCGAGTTGAGCCTAGACAAAGTCTGCACCAAGTGGTCACCACCACAGGCAGTCGCCGCCTTTGTGGCTTAGAAGGAGATTTGACACTATTCGACTAGTTTGATATTAGGACGGTGGTGGATCCTGGCACTGGTTTACTCTTAACTGGGCTTCCTAATGGAAACGCCGGACCCCTTCTCCGGTAAGAAGACCTTCCCTGTGGGGATGGACCTCCCTGCTATACATCACAGCCCAAGACCCAGGAACACCTCCCAGCTACGACGAGGTGGTAAACCGGTGGAAGGGAAGCCCAAATAGATACAAATATTTGATCTATTTGATATTATCTGACAGAAATCATGTTCGCAAGGATTTACTCGAGAAATGCAATTCTATCCTACACGGTAGTTGTTCCATTCTTTATCAATCTTTGTACTATTTCAGAATCCTCTAGTCATTCTCGGTCAAATCAACAAACTCGTCGGAGGCGAACTCGCTCAAGGATTTCTGAATAAATTTTTAAGTGGAGGCAAATAGCCGTGATCTCATGAACTGCCATAAAAGAAACGAAACAAGATTTCTAAGTTACCATATCTATTTGTACATAATGTACTACTTGTACTATTTATTGATTGATTGTTGCTGCGTGTAAAGCACCAAAGTTTCTCATAAATTGTTCATCTGATCTGATTTCAAGAACATAATCTCACTAGCACAGCAAAATCGGTATAGTACTCTCTGGAAATGTGCTACTTTAGTGATTACAAATGAACTGCGCCTTTAAATACTTTGTAGAATGACATAAATGACTTAGTAGATACAGGAATATCAAAAGAACTATGGACTACGGTAGGCCAAGACAGGTCAAAAGATTGGGACGCGCGGGAAAATCTCATCAATTTGTCATCACACTAGCCATTCTTTTCTCATTCGTTTGACATCTTACTGGTGTGTGGCTAACATATGTAAGTGTGCTAAAGTCGAATAGTACCATCTTGTGACGTTTCTGGACCTTCTTATATTTCTCGTACTATCTAATGTTTACTTACAGACGATGTTCCTACTCTCTACTTTCTTGGTTTTTACGATAGTTGAAGGCTCTCCAACTACAACTAAACCGGCCACTACCTACTCCGCGACCCATGTTTCTAAGAAAGAGGGCGTCATCGTAAGCAATGGGTGAGCTCTTAACGTTTTGAAAGTAGTAGTAGCGACTTTTCCTCACTATGATTCGAATATTCTCAGAGAAACGTCATCTTCTATCAAATTTAGTCCTCAGGGCAATTCCACATTGTAAATATGTAAAACTATTCCCACTATAGCAATAAAATGAGTTCCTACCATTTCGAGTAGATATACTAACCTTACTTTGAAATCAGTACCCATCTTGCTCATAAGAATGACTCTTCTCATGTGGGACTGCGCGATTCATTGGAAAAGGACATCAGCTATCTCCGTTCCAAGTATCAGAACGTAAGACAGGGCTTCGATGATTGGATGGTATGTTGTCTAGGCATGCTTCTTCACAAAGTTCATGGCGACCTAGCTGACCACTGATTTACTATTAAACATTCTTCAGGAAGCTCCGTACCATCGCAATGTAGTGATTCCGGTTCTTATTGGAATAATCTCTGCAGGAACTGCGCTTGTTTGCTACTGCCTCCTGAAAAACCTAAGCAAACGATGTATAAAGAGATTTGCACGGACACGAATCTCCTACATGAGTCGCGATTTTGAGGGCGAAAAGAAGCACATGATTCCGAAGAGAGGGGGTGAAAGTGATGACGACATGTGAATATCATTCTCATTTCTTATAACTAATAATTATAAACTGTTATACAGAGACTTTGCAATAAATGTTACTATTTGTTTATGATAACCTCATTCCACAAGTTTGCTACAATAAGTACATCTCCTTGCACCTCACGTTGATGGTTTACCACCTCGTCCAACAGTTGTGGCCGTTCTTGAGGTTCGTGCGACATAGCGCGGAAATCCGTTCCCCTGAGTTGTCACCTAGGCTAAGAACGTACTCCACGATTGTCTCTAGAGTCCAGAAGAGAGTAATCCTCAGAGACGACATGGAACCCAGAGCCATCTGTAGACATCTCCTCAAACGCAACGAATCAAAAGGATTCATATGACAAATGATTTTGTTTATGCCCTTTTAACCTCCACCAGCGACGGAATGGAAAATTCACTGGTACTAGGTTGGATCATTTGGCGACCAATGGTGTAAGGGGTGATATCTCCCAAAACCCAGTAATTCGCTTAAGCATTACTGCAGAGTCATTGTGACGGCACACCTAAGGATTAAACCTTTACACCTTTGTGGATAACATGTCAAAGTTTGAAAATACGTTTACTTTGGTTAACACTGTCGCGATGTGATTGTTAAGAAAAGAAGCTATTTTCACTCGATTCCTAGACTTGCATAGACATCAATCCGTAATGCGAATATCCACAATAAAATCTCCGTTGGAAACCACTATTCTTTAAACAAAAGTATAACCCAGTGTCACTGTGGACTTTCCTTTCGTCTTACAAGTGAATTAACCACCCATTCGTTTTCTTCTTTGTGCAACTGCAGCCTCGTAATTTAAGAATCAATAGCTAAATAAAAGCCACTGGATGGTTTTCGTCCTTCACTAGCGCTTCTGTAGCACATCAGCTCTGGCTTACAAAGCAGTACTTCGACAATATTCATTGATAAATTAAGACGGATCACAATGATAAGTCATTTAAAGCGTTCCGCACTGCTTACGTACACGTCTCATGTCAGTTTGTCTTCAGCATTTATAACTATCGTCTCCCATGAGAATGACGATGCCTTAAAGTCCGAGGGTAGCGAAACTCCTCCTACACGGGTGAAATCCTCTTTTGAAATCGCCTGAAGATGACAAAATTACTTTATGAACTATCAAACAGCACTCATTCTGCTAGAAGTTGTTACATACTGTAGAAGTGATATTTTCCCGCGAAAAAGAGCTTTGAAAACCAGAAACTTCAAGCAAGATATCTGGCAGAATGAGCATTTATGAACTTCACCTTAACGACGTTGAATAGGCCGATTTGGTCTGATCGAGAAATTACAGGACCATCGATTTCGAAAACGAAATCACCCAAACGACATAATTTCACACTGAAAAAGAAAGTTTCCGAGCATTATCTCACGTACTTGAATGGTCTGCTCTTCAGAAATCATGAAGAATCGTACGCGCCCCAAAGACAGTTTCGAACTGGTTAAAGATTTGCTTGCTGGTCAAGGTGTTTTTTGCTTGAAGTCTCAGGAGCTATATTATAGCTTTATTACAAGACAGTAACCATTGCAAGTTAGGTACCATGTTGTTGTTACGGCGATACTAATTCCTCCTGGAATGAGAGACTGTCGAGGTGCTGTGGGGTGAACTCCTTTATTGCACACCACAGTTCAACATCCAGGAACTCTCACCGATAAGGAAGCGGAGAATCATTAAGGTGGGGAGAGGCGCCACGTATAAAAGACCAAGCAAGCTAAAAAAAAAAAGAGAAAAGTGAAGGAATTTAAAATGTTCTCAGTTACTAGTGTACTTCTTTGCATTTACTACAAAACTGAAATGTTGAAGTGAGGCAGGATTTTAAAGGAAATGCTATAAGTAACCCGAAAAGGTCAAATGATGGATTCCAGAAAGAAACCATTTCTAGATCTACACCATAGCAAATATAAGTTCCTTTTCTAGGAGTCAGATGAAAACTCTAAAAAGCTCTCGGCGTTGATCAATCCCTAAGGATGCGCCATGCATTCGGCTCCACTAAGCGTCGTTGGAGGTGAATGAATGCACATCTGGCCTTTACAATGACTCGCGTGGCCTGCCGATGTATCGAACCAGTGCTGCCATCCTCCTAGACAAGTATGGTACCAATTTGCTGACTCCGGAGGAATGGAGGGCTTGGCAAGCCACGGCCGCGCGGATCGATCGCATTTGTATTACAGGGCGACTCCCACCACTGCGTTACACGCGCCCTCTGGGGAGACAGATACTTATGTTAAACATCAAAGTGAAGAGAGACAGTGGGTATAAAGGATGAAAATAATACGTAAAGTCCTAAGTAACAGAAGATACAACATTCTGCAAATACTGGTCCTACGGCGAGAATCCCTTCTGCTTCATAAGAACATGTTCTTAACACCGATAAGTTAAAGAAGTCAATATAGGCAAAAGAAACTTACGATGAAGCAAATCCGTAGTCCATTGCGACCTCGGAAGGTAATGTTACCGTTTCAAATGGTATACCCTTAGAAACAATTTCACTGCGAGCAATTGAAGACAGGTCTTTCAAGTCATTCTAAAGGAACAAAATTGGAAAAAAAGCCCATACAACGGGGAAACCCGTACAGAATGTCCCCTCACCTCAGATAATGGGCTTCCCAAACCAGTTAAGTCAACTGCGAAATAACTTTTGGGACTAAAAGTAGTATTCAGGGTCAAGCATGTCAATAAAATAGCAAATACACAAATGAAAACAGAAAACATGAGTAATACTTATATCCATAAATAACTGACACTCGCTATGAAGATTAGAGATAGCTATACTTTCCTTAAGACCTCTAAGAAGGGTTACAGCTAACACTATACTGCACGACCTCCAATAGGCCTAAACATATGACGATTAAGAACCGGAAGATAAAGGGACCCGTTTTACCAAAAAGGGTAGAAACCTTTGCTGAAATGACGCTAACTCTGATTAACATCTTGAGCATAATTCTCTGTTTGAAAATCGATCAGTTCAAAATCACATTTGTCCCGCAAGGGCTCATTCATGCTCTCCAATCTGGCTTCTTCCTTTGGATACGAGACCCTAGCGAGAATTGCTCTTCTAGCTACCATCATATTCAAATGTTTTGCGCAATCGTATGATGTGGAAACATTTCTGTTCATCAAATAATTCCTCTTTGTTCCATTTTTCTGCTGTAAAGTGACAAGAATTTTGTCAACTGTTCGACCATCCTGCTTCAAACGGCTCCGAATATCATCGAACAGTGCGCTATCCAGTTCTAATCTCGGTGACGATAATGTTACAGCTGAAAAAAAAACAATTAAAAGCTAAGGATAAAGCTCTCAGCGTTGATTAATCCCTGAGGGATGCGCCAAGCATTCGGCTCCATTCGTGTCATCGTAGAGGTGATTGAATGCATATCCAGCCTATACAATGATTCGCGGTGGCCTACCGATGTATCGAGCCAGTGCTGCTATCCTCTCAGACAAGTTTGGTACCAATACGCCGACCCCATAGGAAGGGAGGGCTTGGTGAGCAAAGGGGGGCCGGTTGCAGGGCGCCCTCTACCACTGCGCTATACGCGTCCCTAGGAAAACCCATATTACATAAAGTACACCTGTTTTATTAGCCGTTGCTACACCACGACATTGCACTCCTATCACAGCCGACAGTGTTCGTAACATTCCCTGAAATCGAATATGATAATGTACTACTTACAGCATGGACTGGAGCAATGGAAGCGGTATTGATCGGTCTTTGAAGCCGATTAGAAAGAAACGAAATCTCAGACCTAACAAGCGATGTTAACTCTGCACCTATTTTACTCACTCTTAAAGAAATGTGCACTCTAGTGCGATCAATACGGGTAAAACAACTTCTTACGGGAAAATATAAGATAGTAAACTAGGTATAAGGGAATAACCTACTGCCATATCTAAATAGAAATTCCAGGAACGACAGTAAAACGAGCGGAAAATAGAAGTGGAGACTGCCCGACAAGAGGATAGCTGCAGATTCAGCTACCCTCGATGTGGACGAGTTTTCATGCGATCGATGTCGTGTGTACTTATTTTTGTTGGGTTGAATGGCCGGTCCTCACTGCTTGTGCGGTTCCCAGATTGATCTCCATTCTCCGGAGAGGAGAGTTGCTGGTTTAGCCATTGTGGTTCCCTAGAATCCTGAGGTCAGCCTAGCCAAAGTCTGCCCCCAGGTCGTCACCATCACCAGCAATCGCCGCTCTTGTGGATCAGAGGGAAATTTGCCACCACGCGACTAGTTTGACACCAGGACAGTGCTGGATCCTGGTATCAGTTTGCTCGTAGCTCGGGCTTCCTGATGGAAAAGCCGGACTCCTTCTGAGTTTGGGAGACCCTGCCCGAGGGCATGAATCCACCCGCTGTACATCGCAGCCCAGCACACAACACCTCCCAGCCTCGATGAGGCGGTAAGCCGTTGGGAGGGTGTACTTATAATCATAAGCTTGTTCGTAATTTTCTTTGTATGGTGGCTCTCGTCTTCACTGCTTTATTTTCTGGTGTAGTCCATGACTTCAGCAAATTTCAGTACATTTTCTACTATTCTGGGGTTCTAACAGCTGGTTATGTCATTGCGAAGAAGATTCCTGGAACTGCAGTGGTTTTTCCGTTTAAGGTATGTGACCCAGTGGGTCAGAATTCATAGTATCATTAGTCTTTCTTTTTTTTTAATGATGTAGTGTTGAAGTAGTGTTGAAAGACGATATCGATTCCAGAGTGGGTCGATTTGTAGTTATTGGACTGTTTCTCTTCCTAACATTGTTTGTAGTTGTGTATCTTCAACGTGGAGACAAGGCTGGTTTGATTTTTACCATTATTTCTTAAATGTAAGGATGGCTTGTTAGTGTATGACTTATTAGTGTAATGCAAGTGTAAAGTGAAATGATGGGGGATGAGAACATAGTGGGAGTGATGTCGGTCATCACGAGCATGGTGCTAGTTCAACTCCACTCCGGGCCAACAAAGCCCCTCATCTCTCCGGCGTCGGGAAATTGGTACTAGACTTGTCTGGGAAAAAATCAGTCTGCAGTGCAACTGGGAACGCTTCAGCCTCCTTGCTATCTCAGAACTCCAGGGAGGATCGACTCGACCACCATTCTACGACATTCAAGATGAAATGAAAATCCTCGAGCAGCAACCGAATCCACACGTAAAAGTTGGAAGATCTTCGTGTATAATGGATGCGAGGAGACGAATCGAATGTGGGAAGTGGTGAGATCCGCACAGTAGACTTGAAGACGGGTCACATAAAATACTAAAAAAGTAAAAAAAGATGCAAAGTTTATAGTAAATAGTAGTAACAATAGCAAAGTAGTAGTAAAAGTAGTAGTCTGAGGTACTAATGAGATAAGTAGGTAGGTAAGTGTAATAGTAATAGTAATAATATAATAATAATAATAATAATGATAATAGTAATAACAATGATAATAATAATAACAGTAGTAATAATAATGATAACAGTAATAATAATAGTACTAGTAATAGGTAATAGATAGGTAATAGTAGGTAGTAGTGATAAAGTAGGTAATAAATAGTAAGGTTTAAGGTACATCAGTGTCATGAATGTGTCGTGAAACTTTCCTAAGAACTAAAACCTAAAGTGTTCCAAAACTGGACTTACCAGGATCACATTACAGCGGATTCTTTCTGGCATTACTAGTGGAATCGCTCCTCTCCCTGATGGATGGCAGAATGAAGAGTTAGCTGGAAGTGTTGATCCGAACACTGTTCTTTTAGAGGATGGTCAACTTGGTAACTATGAACCTAAAGAGCCAGAAGTGCCATCTAACCAGCCAGGTAGGCTAATTGCTTTTATGCCGTAAAGGAAGATACAATGACTCGAATGGCTTGATACCACCAATTATTTAGCTATTTCTCACCTCTTATGGGGACAACTTCATTTTTCGATATAGTACTTGCTGTGATCGTTTCCCTTTTCTGTAAAATTAACAGATAGCCCCTCAGAGGTGATCCCGACTCCACCAAAGATGGTTGTCACCGACCCTTATGGATTGGTGGGAGATTCGTAGCTTCGCGAAGAGTTTTGCTATAAAAGCGGCGATGCTATATATAGATTTGCCCCTGGCTTTCTTAATGCAAAATTGAACGTTTTTTGTTCAAATAGGGATGAGGTTTGGGATGAAGCCTCTATATTCTACGTCCCTGAACACGTCCTTTCACGTTGATACACTGGACGATAATGTTTTAACCACTCTTGACAGTGAGGCGGTGAACAGTAATGTAACCATAATGGTGCTGAGAAATTTGCAAAACTCTGGACCGCTGGTGTCTGCGGTGGGACCGAACACGCTGTTGCCCTCATAGTGTTCAGTCCCTACGCAAGACACCAGCGGTCCGGAGTTTTGCAAGTATCTCAGCATCGTTATGGTTGTATTTCGCATAATACCCTGCCACAAAAAAATGAGTAGGCAGTAAGTAAAAAGTAGCGATATTGTAAACAACAATGTTATGCGATGAATCTATTGCTAAGTGCGCGTGTGGCGCAAATGGTCGGAGACGCCCTGTAATGCACTTGGGATCAATTCCCTTGCCCCTGGCCCACCATGCCTTCCATCCCTCCGGGTTCGGCAGATTGTTACCAGACGTCTAGGAGGATAGCAGCAATGGCTCGATACATCGGTAGGCCACTGCGAGTCATTGTATAGGACAGATATGCATCCAACCACCTCCAAACGATGCTTAGTGAAGGCGAATGCATGGCCCATCACTAATGCATTGATCAGCGCCGAGTGCTTTATCCTTTGTCATTTATTGAATCTATTGCCACAACAGTGTCATATATAGGGTCTGTATGTCTGAGTTATCAGTTACAAGTTTAGGTGAAGGCGGTTTACCAGTTGTGGTGTCTGATGATGCTGGTTTGAGAGAATCGAAACGCGCTGATCAGGAGTACGGCTTCAACACCTATGTCAGTGACATGATATCACTGAACCGCACTATTCCCGACATAAGAATGGAAGAGTAAGTCGGCCTCATTGTCCAAGTTTTTCCTACGCCTTTGTCCCAGGTGTTCAACATGGTATGTTCGGTTTTCTACGTCGAACATTTAGTTTTGCCGTGAGTCCTTAACACTCTGTTCCTAACCTTCCAGTGTCACTAACAGTCTTGAGTTTTCTACGACTTTTCCGAGCTTTCATGTCCAAATGCGGACTTGTCGAACTAACGACGAGAGGCTTCTTTTCTTTTTTGAGGAAACTATCGCTGAATTACGACCACAGTGGTGCTGAGCTATTTGCAAAACTCCGGACCGCAGGTGTCTGATGACGGGATTGAACATCGTTATAACCCTTTCCGGAGGCTAACGTGTTCACCACCACATCATGCTGTTCCTTTGTTTCGCCTTCCTCTCACCTACTTTTCTATCTTTTTTATCTACCATTGCCATCAGCAATCACCCCAATCCCGTTGTTGCCGTTGATAGATGACTGATGATGGCACTGGTAGGTAGAAAACTAGTTGAGAGAAAGGCGAAACGAAGGACCCACATGGTGTGGTGGTGAACACGTTAGTCTCTGGAGAGGGTTATAACGAAGTTCGATCTTCGCATCAGACACCTGCGGTACGAAGTTTTGCGAACATCTCAGCATCGTTGTGGTTGTATTTCATATAATACTCTGCTGTGAAAAATTGTAGTAGGCAGTAAATAAAAAGTTGGCATTATCTCTAAATTCAATTTTTTCGAGCTGTTACTGGAACATTATTTCCACTTTTCCACTCAAAAGTTTTCGCGACTATCACTTTGATTCATGTCGAAGAAAAATTTCCACAGAACGTCGCATGTATGGAAAGTAAAGAGGTCGAATACTCGGGAAACAGGGATAATTGGCAAACTTCTTGGCTTTCTAGTGATGCATAGGTTTTTCATAAACGGAAATTTATATTTTATCAGGTTCTACAATGTGTTGTACGTGCCACAGATTTGATGCTATTGTCGTTGTAGATGTAAACACTGGAATTACCCAGAAAGCCTACCATCAGTGTCGGTCATCATTGTATTCCACAACGAAGGATGGACACCGCTACTGAGAACGGTGCATTCTGTGCTTCTTCGATCGCCTCCGAACCTCTTAAAAGAGATTGTGATGGTCGACGATTACTCTGACAAAGGTAATTGAAATCCATCAGTATCCTGTGATCCTTTAAACCACTTTTTACCGCTGTAGTTTAGAGCATCTGGAAGAGAAATTGGAGAAGTATATTAAGCGATTCAACAACAAGGTAATTGTTTCTCGTCGTTATATTGTGTGATATTACGAGCGAAGAGGTTTTAGTGGTAGTGCAGAAATGATACTGAGGTCATTATTTCATTTATTCTCTCCTTGCTCACCAGAAAGAACAAGTTTCATTTAGTGAGATGGTACGCAAACCACATTGGTTTTTCACACTGCTTTTTGAAGGTAAGACTGGTTCGTACAGATGATCGTGAGGGACTTATTCGAGCTCGAACCATTGGTGCTAAACGTGCTACTGCAGATGTTATCATATTTCTTGACGCTCACTGCGAAGTTAATGTGAACTGGTTGCCTCCCCTTCTTGCCCCAATTAAACATAATAGGTAAGATAACTTTTTTCCACTTTTTGAGCTTGTAAAGTTCTTGCAATGGGCGAGTGTGGCGTGGCTCACCAAGCCTTCCATCCTTCCGGGGGTCGACAAATTGGTACCAGGCCTCTCTGGGAGGATAGCAGCACTGGCTCGATACATCGGTAGGCCACCGCGAATCATTGTAAAGGCCAGATATTCATTTAATCACCTCCAGCGATGCCTAATGAAGTCGAACGCGTTGTGCATCTCTCAGGGATTGGTCATCGCCGAGAGCTTTATCCTTTATTTATCCCTTAATGGAAAATATGTTGCTTAGGTTATTTCAGTATTATAGACGTGTTATGACAGTGCCGGTCATTGATGGCATAGATGCTAATACCTGGGAATATCGAAGTGTTTATGGTGAAGTGGATCGACATTTTAGGTATTGCCTTTCTATGTTTTTGTTTCTCTTTTGCCTTTGTAATTATAATTGTTATACCAGTAATGGTAAAAACAATAAAAGTTCGTGTCTTTTCCATCATCCTCTTTCGCTTGGTCGAGTAATCGCAGTAACCGCTGTTGTTTTTGAGTATTAGTCATAGGGGAGAAATCTCTCTCCTTTTCACAAAGACAGGCAGCTGCTTGTAGTGAATGTTTGGGAAGATGTAGAACGGATATTTTGCAATTCCTATGAAGAACTTCTCTACACCTCCATTCTACGTATCGTTGGGAACACAAGGCAACATCCGTAAACCGCTTCTAAGGTTCGATAAACCAAGGGCTCCTATACGGGAGATTACTGTTACAATTGTTAGATCACTTTATTATTGCTTCCTTGGATACTTGGATGGGCCATCCTCACTGGTTGTGCGGACCCCAGCATAATCTCCACTTTTTTGGAGTTTTTGATGATTTAGCCATTGTGGTTCTCTGGAGTCCCGAGGTCTGCCTGGCCAATCTGCCCAGGTCGTCACCACGACATGCAGTCGCAACCCTTGTGGATCAGAGGGAGATTTACTACCATGCGACTAGTTTTATACGAGGGTGGTGGTGGATCCTGACATTCGTTTGCTCTTAGCTGGGCTTCCTGAGGGAAACGTCGGGCTTCATTTCAGATTGGGAGGCCCAGCTGGTGTATGAATCCCCTAACTGTACATGGCAGCTGGACACCCAGGAGCACCTTCTAGCAACTATGAGGCGATGAACCGTTGGGAAGCGTTATTATTAATTAGTCATCTTTTGATGCTGCTATAATTGCAATTGTATCTACTTATTATCGTGATCGTTGATTATTATTCTAGTTGTGATTATTATCGTCATCATTGCTTTTTTTTAATCGTTTGCTCATACTGTTACTAATTGTTATTGTTAACTATAGCCGTCACTCAGTATTATCATTGTTATTAAGACTATCGTTATCATATTATCATTATTATTATTACTACTGTTTTTGGTAGCAGCGGTACTAACAGCAGTAGTAAGTAGTCGAAGTAGTTTAAAAATAAAAACATAGAGTTACTTGGTAAAATTTTATGTATACAAGTAAGGCGACAGAGCAAAGTCGCCTATAAATCTGCAATGTCCACAATTTTTCGAATGCTTTTATGACAGAGAAATCATATTTTTATCATCAGTTGTTAAGAAACAATTTTTAAGACAGAGTTATTAGAGAAACTGTTGAGTACATATAGCGGTAGTAATATTGCTCATAACCGTAAACCATAATGATGCTGAGGTATTTGCAAAACTCTGGAACGCAGGTGTCTGCGATGGGGAAGGAATGCGCTATTACCTCTACCGGGGATAACGCGTTCACCACTACACCATGCGGGTCCGTCGTTTCGCCTGTCTCTCAGCTACTTTTTGCTCATAGTTCATTAGTACTGGTAGCATCTTTCAATTGAAGTAGTTGAACATGATGGCATTCTTTAAGTGGGATTTTTGAATGGGGACTTCTTTACAAGGAAGCACAAATATCAAAGAAAGAAAGGAATTCTCGGAAGCACAACAGCATGCCCTATCGGTACGTATTTTATTCATTGAAATAGGATTTATTTTCAGTTGTTTGGATGGGACAGACGTGTGTTTCAGTTCACCAACTCATGCGGGAGGCCTTTTCGCCATTGATAGGTTGTGGTTCCATGAACTAGGTTACTATGATGAAGGACTCCAAATTTGGGGTGGAGAACAATACGAACTTAGCTTTAAGGTAGACATTATCTAATTCGGTTGGATTTTTCCTACAAGACGTCTTTTTTTTTCGAGGCTTTCGTTTTGTTTCGATACAAGTTTGATGAATACATTGAATATTTCCTTCTCCGTAGATCTGGCAGTGTGGCGGTGGTATACTGTTTGTACCTTGCTCTCATGTTGGTCATGTTTATAGATCGCATATGCCTTATACGTTTGGTAAACTTTCTGGAAAACCGATCATTTCGACGGTAAGCGTTTCACCTATTTAATGTACCTATTTGTTCTCTATATTCTTGTTGAGCAAACACGAAGTGTTATTTTATTCTTTACTCACGAACAAGCTAACGTTTCGGCGGATTTCGCCTTCCTCAGCCTTTCGCCTTTCGGATTTACTTTCGATCCCCCCCTTTCCTTTACTCAACAAGAATATAAAGAATTGTTTGATCAATGCCGAGGTTAATAAAAAGTCGGTCGTGGGAATTGCTGTTTGATCCTATTTGACAGAATTATGTACCACACATACGTTGTGGTTTCGCTAAGGTTACAGACCAGGTTATACAGTCTAGTAGCAGTACTGACATCGCCATGAAATGTGTTTCGTTTAGAATATGTTAAGAGTTATTAGGACGTGGATGGACGAATACGAGCAATATTACTTCATTCGCGAGCCTCAAGCTCAGCACGTAGATCCGGGAGATTTAAGTGCCCAACTTGCTCTCAAAGAGCGTTTGCATTGTAAATCATTCAAATGGTAAGTCTTTTTATTTCTTTTCGTGCCACATCTTTTTTGTGCTCCTACATTGCCACAAACGAACAGTAACTGTTCATAAATTGTGAAGAGGTATTCGGGAAAAAAGAATCGGTCTGATAATTATGGGTTTGTTCAGGTATATGGAGAATGTAGCATATGATGTATTATCCCATTATCCATTCCCACCAAAAAATAAAGTGTGGGGTGAAGCACGCAATCCTCATACAGGTAAATAGCTTCTTCGTTTTTTCCTCTTTTCTAGAATTTCCTGCAACCAGCGAAGCTTTTCTTATATTACACATTTAGTTCAATTTCTTAGGAAAATGCCTTGATCGGATGGGTGGAATTCCAGGTCCGTTAGGTGCGAATGCTTGTCACGGATTCGGTGGAAACCAGGTAGCTTTTGGAACTCTATCGCTTTACGATGGTAGATACCTTTTCTTGCTTTTTTTTTATTAAAGTGGCAAGTTATCCTATAGTCTGCTTCAGTACTTTTTTTATGTCTTGCTTCATTGAACAACATGAAGCGAAATGTTTTTATCTAAATTTAGCTGCTTCGGCTGAATGTAGAGGGCCAACTAACACAAGGAGAATGGTGTTTGACTCCTAAAGGGATCCGTGTTCAAGGTAATCATTGTGTCAAAGGCACTGTAAATGGTCCATGGGCTTATGAAGAAGTAAGCGCTGCTTTGTTTCTACAGTTTTTTTGCCACTTTTGTTATTATAAAGGATAAAGCGGTCGGCGTTGATAAATCCCTAAGGAATGCGAAATGGATCCGACCGATTGAATTCATATCTGGCCTATACAATGACTCGCGGTGGCCTACCGATGTATTGAGTCAGTGTTGCTATCCCCCTCAGACAGGTTTGGTACCAATTTGCCGACCCTGGAAGATGGAAGACTTGGTGAGCCTGGCACGGGGATCAATTTCGTGTTTGTTGCAGGGCACCTCTAACCCTGCGCTAAACGCTTGTCTTGTTAGTGGTATTAGGCCGATCGCCAAGTTGTCGGTTCTGATTGTATTCGTATAAGCGCGATAGACGGTGCATCCACTGCAAATAGTTCACTATATATGTGCATCTTACGGAGTATGGACTAACGTGGGGAGCGTGTTGCGCAATACTGGGAGGCGCCGGGCATTACACATGGAATCGTTTCCAGCGCCCGAGGCCCACTAATCCCTGTATCTCTCCGGGCTCGGCAATCTAGTACCAGATTTGTCTCGTGACGACAGCAGCACTGGCTTGATGCATCGGTAGACCACTGCGAGTCATTGTAAAGGCTAGAAATCCATTCAATCACCTCCAACGGTGGTTAATGAAGTCGAATGTATGGCGCAGTCCGCAGAGATAGATCAACGCCGACAGCTTCGTTCTTTTATTTTTTATGAACTAACATGAGTGATATGTTAACCGTGACGTCGAATGTAAAATTGATCTAAAATAGTAGTGAAAAATTTAACAACTTCCAATATAGCAGTGGAGGTAGGATACTATCCCCACACCTCGGTATATATTTGTTCATCTGTTGTCCCATTGACTCGAATGAGCGCAGGCGCGGTCTCCATTTGTCCCTACTGCGTGCAAGAGTAGCTTAGGGGATCCTGTTCACTATACGGAACCGCTGAACATAATATTTTTCCTTGGGCCTTGGTGAAAAATTCTACGATCACAATGCCGATCTTTCTGCTATGCGCACAGGATGCAATACCCAACAGCTGTTGTTCACTGGTAGTCAAAGTACCACATATGCAGCCCACTTGACCTTTAATGTTTTCGCGTCTATGGTGTGAGTTTTGCGATTTCTGGCAATTACCATAAGTAGGAAATTCGGATTCCATCTCTCAGTTGCGTTATTCCGAGATATTCCTTTCATTGCCCCTCTACCACCTCACGTTGATTGGCGCAGATTAATTTCACCCAACACACACACACACACACTTCCAGGTTTTCGACTCATACGTCAAGAGCTAAGTAGTGCACAAAGTTGACTTCTCGACTCGGATACACACAGCTGTAGCGTTTAGAGTTTCTTATTCTGTTAAACGTTAATGGGACATCAGAAACAAATTCGTTTTTCATTAACATCTTTTTTGTGAGACACTCGAACACCGATCTCTTGACGTCGATGTCGATCGTCATCTTCAGCAAAGCGAGGGTAACGTCGCTGTCAGTCATTGTTGAACGTGGTGTAGCTGTGACTTCCCATGTTTTCTTATTCCAGTTTTCTCCCTGACGTCTTCGAAAGTGCTTGTAAATAATCTTAAGAAGAGGCTACCAGTTTGTCGAAGCTTTCTATCTACGTCAATGTTAATGTCGTTGTAGAATAGTGATATTCTGGGTTGTGAAATTCATGTGGGCCTGTTCAACAACATGTTCTTCCGGCTCTCAGCTCTTTCAGTGATCTTGAACCTTGTACTCTGCCGGATAATGTGCGAAGAGCCGAGTCGCTGTGTTAATGAGAACTGAGCAAGGTTTCTCAAATGTCCAGGTCTTATCTTGTTCGGATCTGATATGTGAACGTTCTTTACAGCCGCCGGTCGAAAGGAGGAACCACTGGCGCAACACTTCCATCATCATTAATTTCATATGGAGACAGGACGACATGGCTGCTGAAGAAATCAGAGTGGAAGTTATTGATGATTCCGTTCTTTGTCTTTCTGGAAGCTGTGACTGTTCCGTGAGCATCTGAGTGCAGTCTTGGTTTTGTAATGGCCAAGTTTCGGTAGGCGTTGCTAATGCTTTTTTTATTTCCTCTGAAGCTTCGACCATTACTGCTGTTCTTCTCTCCTTAAGTTCTTTTTTCGTCTTTCTCCAGTGCTTTCCATGTGCAGACGTAAATTGCCGTTTGTCTACGGCTTATGAGAGGTCGCTGTGTGACTTTTGAGCTCTTGGCTTTCGTATCGCTAACGTGAAGATGTTAGGTAATCCGATCGTTCTTTATCGATGTTTTGGATTACCTTGTCTTCCCAAAATCCTGCTACTGAGCTGAAAAAATTCCTGTTTTTCACGGTTTTGCTGTCTCATTTCCTAGATTTGGCGGCTTTCTGTGCTTTCTATGGAGTGAAGAGGAGTCCTGCGAGGAGGCGATATTTTAACACCTTGTGAAACGCTTGTGCATTATTAGGTTGTAGTCATTGAGCAGAACGTGATTGTTCAGTTAGCTTCAGAAGAGAAATCTTAATTGTCGAAGATGAGTCACAGAGAACTTGTATAACCGTAATATAGCATTCTAGGAAAATGCATCAATAAATTTGTTAGATGGAAAACAGTTGCAACTTTGCAACTCCGGCGTTTTCGAAAGCAAGTTTTTTTTTTTCAGGATACCGGTCTCATAGTACACAGACATACACGCCAATGCCTCACTGTAGATAAACCGAGCCCGGGTGATCTCACCCTGACCCGTTGTGATGCGCAAAACCCTTTACAGAAGTTTGAATGGAAAGAATTCTACCAGTAATCATCAACTATTTCTTCTCGTTTGCGATTGCTAAAATTCTATGGACGTATAATAGTGCTTGCACTTGTAAAGTTTCCTCGCATTTTTTCACACAATTTCTTTATTTCAGAAGTTACAGCTATTGAAATTCACAAATTAGGCCATTGTAAATCTACTGTCATTATATTTATTTGAGGTGTGGTTATTCTATTGGGATGTCTCTGTTTTGGGAGTAGTTCACTTTTCTTGAGCTTCTGCTCGTGCTATTGATCATATTTAATAAATGCTGTCTGTGTCCATATAATAGGGACAAATGTGACTAATTGTTTTCCATTCTTACGGGAACTTTAACTATAGTCTGATAAAGGGTTTCGAATTTGTACTGTTATCTTTTTGTACTAATTTCATGATTGGTATCTTCTCTGAAGCATATGCACCCTCCATTTCTCTATGCTGAAGTCAAGAAGTACCTTTTCCGATGATCAAGTTGCTATTATCCTATTGTTGTTGTTGTATCTGAACACCTATATTTCATTACATATTAGATTTGAACAACATCCTTCTTAAGTTGTCGGTTTATTATGTAAATCTTATGACAATATACGCAATTTGTGGATCCATTATCATGAATGTTACACAACTTTCCGACTAGATCTGGATCTCCTCTTCCTTACTTTCTTAGATCGACGTTGAAGTGTATTACGAGCTCTCACTTTAGGTGGATTATCCATGGCTTTTGAGAACTTCGAATGAGCATTCCTTAAAAGGTATTTCATTCTGAACCCTGGTATAGTATGTCTGTTAGTATCTGTGAACGTGATGTCATCGTATTCCTCCCAATGCTTTACCGCCTCATCGTGGATAGGACTTGTTCCCGGGTGTCGGGCTGCGATGTACAGCAGAGTGGATTCATCCAGCATGGCCACCAAACCGAGAAATCCGGCGTTCCCAACAGGAAGCCCAGCTAAGAGTAAACCAAAACCAGGATCCACCACCGTCCTGGTATCAAACTAGTTGCATGGTGGCAAATACCTCTCTAATTCGCAAGGGCGGTGACAACCTGGGCAGATTTTTGCTAGGCTGAACTCTGGACTCCAGGGAACCACAATGGTTAGGCCAGCAAGGCTCTAAAAAAAATGGAAATTATGCTGGGGCCCGCATAACCAGTGAAGACGTGCCATCCAAGTGAGGTGTCCTCCTATTAGACATCACATGGGGCGGAAACTACGAAAGGGTTTGTTGTGCCGGTGTATGGCCGGAATTCTAGAGCAGTCTAGAACAGCATTTTATTATCACGAACCAAATTATCGTGTACAATCATCACTGCTGCGTTGTTATCGAACTCCCCACAGTATCTGGAAATATTGTTTCTGTTGCTTTGAATATATCAATTTGTATATGTGTTGTGGACTTCAGCTCTTTTTTATGAACTGACTTGGGAGCGGAGAAAATGGTGACCAGGCGACGATTAGCGAAAAATTCGTAGCCATCTTGAACTACTTGGTGAGCCCTGTAAAAGAATTACGCGACTGGTAAACTCTGTGAACGCAGATTTTCTTTAGTTCCTCTACCTAACGATTAGATCCAAGTCCATTTCTCGACAGAACTTTTTAACGACATCTGGTCCAAACACGTACGATACTCCACGATTGTTCCTTGCCCACCCTTGAGTGTACTGATCAGGATCCGACCAAAGCAAATCCTATACGTGATGCGTGAAAAGGTTTATGTGACTATAATCGATATTTGTCCACAGATGTACTACTTCTGACCCCAATGAATAGTAATAACGAGTTCGTTCCAATAATTCTAATCTGTTACCAAGGGTGCCACCTGATGGCTTAAGTTTGCGAAGTAACAATTTGATGAAATAACGACAAAGAGTTACCCCAGGAACGGAGGAAACTTCCACGAGTATGCGGACTTTTGATTTAGACCATACCATTGCCAATGGGTGTTCTTCGGGATCGAATGGTCTTCTCAAGACATCCATTTGGGACCAAGACCTCAGCCTTGGTGAAAGACCGCCATGCATTCCCAGTATGCGACCACTAATCAGTGAACATAACGGTAATGAGTCGAAGAGATCCTAAGTTGCAAATATTTATGTCGTTTCGAATATATATATATATAAATATATATATATATATATATATAAATATATATATATATAAATATATATATATATATATATATATATATATATATACATAGAGGATAAAAAAGGATAAAGCTCTCGGCGTTGATCAGTCCCCTGAGGGATGCGCCATGCATTCGACTTGACTAAGCATCGTTTGGAGCTGATTGAATGCATATCTGACCTTTACAATGACTCGCGGTGGTCTACCGATGTATCGAGTGCTGCTATTCTTCCAGACTAATCTGGTACCAATTTGCCGAACCCAGAATGATGGAGGGCTTGGTGGGCTATGGGCGCGCGGATCGATTCCACATGTGTGTTGCAGGCCGCCTCCGACCACTACGCCACGCGCGCCCTTCATATATATATATATATATATATATATATATATATATATATATATATATATATATAAAGCACTTTCTGCAAACCTGGAAGATATTGTACAGTTTGACGGAGTAGCGGCGCTTGCATTCGTCGTAAAACCCATACACCTAAAATCTCTCTGCGATATTAAAATCATTGAAGGGCATATTTAGCAATTAAGAAGCAGATTTGATATTTTCCAGCTAGGAGTACGATAAAAATTTTTGTGTTAGTTTTCTATCATTCGATACATATTAGCTGGAGAGTTGTCTTCCCTTGCTATTGATGAGATTTCATCGTCATAAACAGATGGTAACAAGATAATGATCACTTCACTGGCCTCCGACTAGCAGCCATCAACACTGAATCACGAAGAGTACTGTAAATTTGGATTTGAAACCGTTTGAATCCCAACAATAGGTATAATTCGTCTAGCCGGAAGTAATCAACACGCATATTTTGGCGACCAATTTTGCAAGTACTGAAAGCACTGTGAAAGCGAACGTCCATATGCTTGTCTCCACCTCTTTGGAGATCTTGCTGAGCCTCGAATAGTTCCGTATTCAAATTTGCTTTTCCGATTAATAGTAGTTCCGATAACCAACCTTGTTGATGATTTTTGCATTCGTGGTTACCGCGTAGAATAAAAAAACATTCAGGATAAAGAATCTTGTAGCTGATCAGTAGTGTGATCACCTCGAGTTGTTGGCGGCCTCTAGAAATGATTTGATTTCTACACGAGTCATTCGGGTGATTCTCATCACAAATGTTTTGATATGTGTTTATTTTGTGAATTTACACGCAAGTGTAGCTCAGTTGTTAAAGATGCCTTGCAATACACATGTGGTCTGAGGTACCTTCCCGCGCCCCTGGGCCAACCAAGTTCTGCTCCATCACTCCGGTGTCGGCAAATTGGTACCAGAGAGTTGATATATTAGGTGGCCACAAGTGATTTGTATGAGCCAGATATTCCTTCAGTCATCTCTACGATCGTTTGTGGAGTCGTATACATGGCGCATCTCTAGGGTGGTTGACCAACACCGAGCGTTTCATCATGTATCCTTTACATTTGTATGAGGAACCTGTCTACATAGTCTCCAAGAAAAAAGGTATGAGCGATCGGGTGGATAGCCACATCGGTTGAAAATCCGCAGCAGGTCGGGGTACTGACCGTGGATGTCACCACACACCTAAATCTATGTAGTTGTACTCGTCTTTGTGATTTACTGACTTTCTAGACAGCCACAATATGACACTGTAGGGATTCTCCATCGTATTTATATGCGATGATGAAATGAATAGCAGCTTTCAATTCTGGTGACAAGATTTCTGAACGGTTAAATGTCAATAATGCATGAAGAAGTACAACCATTAATTTATCTTATTCAAAAGTTCCGTGAAGAAACTGAGACTTTACAGTAATAGGAGCTTCAATTTCAAGCATTGTATCCTGCTCGAGTAGAATTTGTGTACACTGTTCTGCCGCTTCACGAATGAGATCCTCCGTGGTGGTAAAAGTTAGGGGAAGGATTCGACACATCATTAACTGTAAATAAAACATTGAGTAATCTGCCACTATTACTAGTACTATGGAAGCACTCCTGCCATCAGGACTCTTTCTTGTCTTCTTTTATATCATTGAAAAAAAGTAGGGATATTGAAAATGTTTACCTGATAATAAGTCGTCTACTAAATGAGCGATTTTTCCGTTGATCATGGCAATATGGCGATTCGCCACTCACTATGAGTTTAAAACTAACAATGATGAATGAACTACACATGAATAAATGTGTTCTTATTGTTGATATTATTAGAATTATGGTACGTATAGTGTAACATCTTGAACGAATTCGTTGCTGTTTGTAATAGATTAGATATATCAGTTATACTGACTCTACCACAATGATGCTGAGATATTTGCAAAACTGCGGAGAGCAGGTCTTTGCGGTGGTGAACGAACGCGCCATTGCCCTTTCCGGGGGCTAACGCGTTCGCCATCACACCATGCGGCTGCTTCGTTTCGTTTATCTCTCACCTATTCCTATCGATACCTGCGTTCCGGAGTTTTGTAAATGTCTCATCATTATTGTGGTTGTTTCACACGTAATACCCTGCCATGAAACATTATAATAGGCAGTAAATAAAAAGTTAACACTATATTGACTCTCTTCCACTTATCATAGACATAGATCATATCATAGTCGTTCAAGCTGCTATTCCCTATATCTTCTTTGGCATGACAGCTTAGTAGTTTCCTACCATGTGCTGGCACTTAAAGAATAAGGGAAATACCTTATGCAACAATGTCTTTGGGAAATCCATTAATCATTGATATCATATTCTTGTGGTGTGCTCGATATAGTGTGATGTCCAGCAACCACCAACTCTGATACAGTGCTTCTCTTTAGAACCTGCAATCTATTCAGTACAGTTGACTTCCGATATTTTGAAGGAATTAACAGTGAAATATAACTACAATGATGCTGAGATAATCTTAACCTTTTTATTTACTGCCTATTCTTTTTAACGGCAGGGTATATTGCGAAATATAACTTCTATAATGTTGAGATATTTGCAAAACTCCGGACTGCAGGTGGCTGCGGTGGGGGAACTAACGCGCTACTGTCCTTTCCAGGGAGTAACACGTTCACCACCACACCATGCGGGTCCTTCGTTTTGCCTGTCTCTCAGCTAGTTCTATCGGTCTTCTGCCATCAGCAATCACTCGTCAACATGATTGATCAGGTGAGCATAAATCGGCATTGAACACAGTTAAGCTGAAGCTGTAGTGTTTATCAATAGCTGCTATAAATTATCAGTTTTTGTGATTTTGTATTGTCGGGATAGATCAGAGCTACAGATTATATTTCTTCATTATGTGAAACCGAATACCCCTAGTGTCATTTTCTTCACAGTATATTCGATAACGGTTATCGCATTATCATCCTATCTACGTAGCCTTTTGGTTTATCATATATTCACCTGTTACCTGTATCAGCTATCTTCCCTTTGATCGTCGAATGACTCGAACGGGCACCAGAAAATTTTTCATTTCTCACTATCCCGTGCAAGAGTAGTCCACTGGGTTCTGCTCGCTCTTGGGAGTCGTTGAGCATCATAACTTTCTTTTTATGGTTTTCATGAAGAACTCTAACCATCGCACGGTTATCTTTCTGGAGTAAGATTGACATACTGAGGAACCCAGTCACTAACGGCTTTTGTTTATCGATCATCGTTCGTATGCATTTCGTGTCCGGCACACCTTATCTTCGACAGTTTGGGTATGGAACGACGTCTTTTATTTCTCATCGTTGACGTAGGTCAGGAGTTCTCGCATCCCTTCCGTCATTTTTATGGCACAAGATACTCATAGCATCGTCCTTTCGACTGCGCTATTCAATAACGCTGAGTGATCTTTCATCCTACACAGAGATGAGGTTTCTAAGGCATACGTTAAGGGAGGGAGAATCGTGAAATCGAGAAGGTGAGCACAGAGTCGGGTGTTCTTGATTTTTTCCTCATGACATCCCGGTGCTCTTGAAAACTCGCCAGGCCGCTCGTTTCCTCTTGCTCAACCCCGGAGTTAAGTCGTTCCTCATGTTGATTTTCGAACTAGATAGACGTAACTGGAGCATTCGGAGTTATTCGTACCGTTGAACGTGAATGGGGTGTACGAAACTAATCCATTCCTCGTGAACATTGTTTTTATGAGATTTAGACAAAGACCAGTCAGATCTGCAGAACTTTTCCAGATCCACGCAGAACATTTCTTCTTCATCTTCGTCATGGTTTGATGTCGGCGCGTAGACGACGAAGATTTTCAAACCCAATCTTGATCCACATCTTCTCCACCCTAATCGTCCGATTCGGCTTATTAGCTGTTCGAATGAATCGATGTTCGTGACCACCATGTTCCGACGAGTAGTTCTTCCCCGGTGTCGTTGACAGCGTTGAATGGGTGGCGTCCTGTTGCCAGTCCGATGGAGTCGTAGTTTATCCTTCTTGCTTGCATGATAAAGTCTTCCATCGAGGACTCGGATGCAAGTGTGCGTGCATTGCAAGTACAGATCTTCACCTTAGTCCTTTGTGATCTAGGGCGGCCAAGAGTGGCGCTGAAATTTTAGCAGCCTCTCAGTACTCGTCCTACCCAACGCTGTCGAACTGGGGACTCTTTTTGTGGTCAGGGTAACGAGGCCCATTTCTTTTACTGCGTCTAACTTTTTGAAATCACGTATAGCCTACTGACCTACTGAGCTCTGAACATGGGGCTGGGTATGCTCATGGGTAGCTTGCCAGTCTCTCGCAAAGTAGACATGGAGCTTATTTATTGGAGGCGACTCCTAACCGCGTGCCATACACTTCTCTGTTACTTGATTCCAGGCTTTTATCCATACTGACTCGTAGAATACAATCCGCAGAAACGAGAACACACTCACGCACGCATTCTCAAATACGTCCTCGCAAACCCAGGAAGTATGTGCCAAATCGGAGCAACAGAACCAGGGAGCCTATCTCGTGGATCCACCTGTGTCTCAGGGAAGGAAAGTTCGCTTTTGGTCCGCGATTAACCCCCTATCCGCCACCTAGGGACGCGCTACGTTGCTTCGCGACTAACCGTTAAGAGATCTTTTTTGTGTGGGAGATCCGTGCTCTCATTTGTTGGGGCAGGGAAAAAAAAACTAGATCAGAGATGTGTTGTCCTCCTCACTACATTTCGGATGCACTAAGCTACTCTTTGCTTCTGCTCGGTTCTGGAGTTAAGAAGATCATCATGTTAACTTCCCTACCATAACACCTACACCTATCCATAGCTCAAGAATTCAGAGAAACTCGTTTCATTAGATGTAAATGCCGGCATCGAAAGCAAATGCATCTCTCGTGGACATTGTTTTTTCCTAGGTTTAACCATAGATCATAGTTGAATAGGCGATCGGGTTGGAGATGCTACAAGATCATCGGACATGTAATGATGATGAGAATGAAAACGTTGGCTCCATTTATCTTTCTAGATTTCACTGTCATTTTTCCGTCTGAACTTGCTGGTAGGAAACTTCTACAAATTGGGATCGACCTATCTTTCACTCCATATTCATTGAAATGAATCCATGGTTGAACTACAACCGATCTTTCGGACTTCGTCGAATTAACAGAGCATGAATAAAAGAAACTCGTTATTTACCAATCTGATATCCAGATTTGTTTGCTGATATCTATGGTCTAAACGATCTTGGAAAGACGGCATTGTTCATTTACACAAAGTTCGTCTTCATGTCTGGATGCAAGTTAGATCGGGTCGACTTCTCGTTCAAATAGCCATACTCGTGTCAGGGACTTCTTTATACTGATCGTAAAATCTCAATTTTATTTAATGAATGACGTTATTTTAGTGTTTACATGTGTTTTGCATTTCCTCCTTCGAGCTTCAATTCATCTAATACTTCTATTAGCTCTGGTATGTTATCTATACACGTCAACAAGTTCCCCTTTACTTTTCATCACATACATTTCAGATGACAACATCACATCGTTAATTACTAGCACCGAAGACTCAAGCATCTATGAGGAGGCTCCAGTTCCCACCATAAATGAAATATCTGAAACAACCGAAATAACAAATGAAAGCACGTACAGCAATAAACCAGTTATAAGTCACGCAATGAGCAAGTGGATTGCAGAGTATGGGATGGAGGTTAGTGATAAATCATATATGCATATATATATATATACATATATATATATATATATATATATATATATATATATATACAAAATGTTGATCCCAGTGCGTGTGTGTGTCGTGTGCTTTTTTGTGAGTCCGTGCGTGTATGTGTGTGTGTGTGTATGTGTGTATGTGTGTGGGTGTGTGTGCTTGAGCACGTGTGGGTTAATATGTGGAGAAAGGTCACGGTTTCTGCCGTTCATATCAGATGCCTTACTTTTTCTTAGATATGTAAAAAGATAACGGCATGAACGGCGCAGTGATTAGAAGTGGCTTGCTATACGCACGCTGTCTTTGGTTCGATTCTGCGCTTCTGGTAAACCTTCTCCTGTATAGAGTTGCCAAATCCCTACGACCATGTCTGCTATATGGCAAACAAAACTGGCAAGGTGGCAGCGTCATTTCTCCACCAAAAGTCATTCTATAGGCCAGATATGTATTCAAACACCTACAACGATACTTGATGAAGTCGAAAGCATGGCCATCTAACAGGATTGGTCAACTCTGGTAGCTTTATGTTTTGGTGACGATGAGGTTTCTATTATCCTCTCAAAACTATTCTTGTATTCCCAGATGGTCAAAATGTTAGGAAAGTGGATAGACCTTATGCTCCAAATCACGAACATTTTGCGCTCAGAGGCAACATTTTACTCATTGATTAATAGCTCTGTGCGCCAAGCATAAAAAAACCTCCGTGTTTACGACTGGGTAAAATTTCGTTTTAACCCTTACGCGACTACACATGGCTTCTATAGGAGTCATAGGATGCGAGAGTAATAGCCGCTTTCAACTTTAAATCAGGATATCGCAGCTTATAATGAATTTTTTGATTTCAATAAAAAGCTTTTAGAGTCTTCAAATTCTTGCTTACAAGATAGAATCCTCTCTTGCCTGATCATAACAAAATCTGGTTTTCTGGAGCCCACAACACATGTTTCACTTTCTTCCTTCAAAGCTCATATTTCGAACATGGAAACAAATGAACAGGCGGAATTTCGTGTAGCAGTACAGGCCGATGTTCCCCAATGTACTGTTCGTTCTCGCAACTTTCGCAATTTTTTAAAACATCTGAACTTCGTTCTCAGTTTTTGAAAACGCTGATTCTAAGCATGTTTAAATTCTAAAAAGAAACTGGGCGAAAAATTAGATACATAATTACTGCGATAGATCAAAGTTTCTTCCATGAATGTACAAAGCTCTGAACTCCTGAGTTACCTTAATTGGTCGAGGAATTATCATTATCTATCGAAAAAACCAGTTTTGTCGCCAAAGAGTTAATCACACACAGGTGGTTTTTAATTGGTCACTTCTGGAAAAAAGGAGCGAGTAACATAATATGTCTAAAAAGTAGCAGAGAGAGGAATTATGGTGAGGAAGGATATAAATACGTACATCATAGAACAGTGAGAAATAGTTGATCACTGCACATCTGATAAGGGAATTCATGAAGTGAATTCATCCAGACCGAAGTTGTTCAAAACTGCTTGCTGAGAGAATCTGTAGACATCAGAGCACCGCAATTAGTGTAGATTTTGGCACTGTACAGTGTCGTCCGTTACCACATCTTAGATGATTACAAGGTCCGGTTCTTTATTTAAGAGGTTAAATTATGCTTATTATGCTGAATGGAACAACAATAATGTATAAGCGTAACGCGTTGAATAAAAAAAGGGCAAAGCTCTCGGCGTTGACCAATCCCTGAGGGATGCGCCATGCATTCGACTTCATTGAGCATCGTTGGAATCTGATTGAATGGATACCTGGCCTTTACAATGACTTGTGGTGGCCTACCGATGTATCGAGCCAGTGCTGCTATCGTCTCAGACAATTCTGCTACCAGGTTGCCGACCCCGGAGGGACGGGAGCTTGGTGAGCCACGGGCGCGGGGACAGATCCCATGTGTGCATCGCACGGCGCTTCTGACCACTGCGCCACACGCGCCCTTCAAAGCGTTAAATGTTGATTAATCCCTGAAGAGGTTAAAGCAAACTCGGTGCTGGGATTTGCTGTGTGAATTCCCGAAAAGGTTTATGCTGCATTCAACCCCATTCGTAGCACAATAGAGGTGGTCGAGTATGTATCTGGCCTTCACAGAGCTCATCAGCGTAGTACTTCGCTAGTTTTATCCTAGTAGACAAGTCTGATATAAATTTGCAGACTGCAGAGGGAGGGTGGGATTAGGCTTGCGTAAGGTCGAACCCAACTTTGCTCTTTTTTGTCGCTGGGCTCCTAGCTGGTGCGGTACCTGCGTCTCGGCAGCAATATTAGTTGGTACTAATCCAAATTCGGAATGTAAGAATACAACCAGAGAACTTTTTGACAGTGATTGATTCCAGCCAATATTTTTGCCACTGCGAATTCAACAAGAGATTTCCGATCAGCTTCGTCTTTTAAAGGTATTTGGCGTACTAGATTGTTCTCGTTTCTATTCAACACGCCCTATAAGACGTAGTAATAGTTTTGTTTTTAGAGATTCCGACAGGCAATCGTGCAAAAACGGGAACCGCAGAGGTTTCGGGGTCTCTTAATAAACGTGAGATGTTTTTTTTTAATTAGTAGTAGATTTCGCCTTCTATTGATATGTACGTAAAAAAATCAGTATTGTATTTGTAACTGAGAGTTTTCAGAACACTTTTGATGTTGTGCTGTTAGCAACATTCCTTCTTGTGATGATCATCGTCACCACGTCCACGTTATGGATTCGTAGACAACGTAGCCTCGATTTTGTTCGAAGTGCAACGATTCATTATAAGCGTGAGATAGCTTCTGACTCAAATTCTGAGCTGTCGAAGGCAAAGGTTTGAGTTTTGCACCTTTTTTCCTGCAAGTGAAGAAAACGGCGCCATCATTTGATCTATGCATCTCTTTCATTTATCGTACTATCTCTATCCCGAGATATTTTCGGAGTTTATTATTCTATTCGCTTTACTAGCGAATTTTAATTGCTTGGATACTTCGACGAGCCGTCACCGCTTGTTGCGCGGATCCCAACATAATCTCCATTTTTTCGGAGTCTGGTTTAGCCATTGTGTTTTCCTGGAGTCCCGAGGTCAGCTGTGGATCAGAAGGAGATTTTGCCACCATGCGACTAGTTTGATACCAGGACGGTGGTGGATCCTGGCGTTGGTTTACTGTTAGCTGGGTCTCCTGTTGGGAATGCCGGACTCCTGAGATTGGGTGGCCCTGCTGGTGCACATCGCATCCCGCCACGCAAGGACACCTCTCACTCACGATGAGGCGGTGAACCGTTGGGAACGAATTTTACGTGTCACAATCATTTAAATCTCTCTCTTTTTATGAATAACTAGTTCTTTTCTTGGCTTGAGAACTTTTTTTAGGGTTTATTAAGAGAACTTGCGCGTCAGAAAGGAAATTACAATCGCGGAAGGTTGAAGGTGCTGTTTTGATTTGTTTCTCCAGTATCTTTAGGAAGGTTCTCACGATTAGTCTAGCAAAATTCCTTCCGGTTTCAGCCGATGACTTACTGCACACTTTTCTCTTTCTAACCAGAATAGGCCAAAAAGTGAAGTCTGGCCTTGCCTGACGACTGATGAGCTATTTTAGTGATAGAAGCTATTTTCTACCTCCGAGTGCTTGGTCTCGATGTGATTTAAAAAAAACAAACCTTGTGTGCTCCATATTTCCCAAGATACTGCATAAATGGGTTATCTCTAGTTCCGAACGGATGGGATGAAAATTTCTAGTGCGATTCTGTAATAAATATCAAAATCTTCGAGAAAGCGACAACACACCATGAGAAAATATTTGATGATGATATTATAAAACTATAGAACTGGGGAGCATGTAGCGCAGTGGTTAAAGGCGTCATGCATTAAACATGGGATCAAACCCTACCACCAAGCTCACCAAGTCGTCCATCCCCTATATGGTCGACAGACTGCTACCAGACTTGTCTTCGAGAATATCAGCACTGACTCTACCCTTTGCGAGTCATTGTACAGGCCAGATATACATTCAGTCACCTCTAACGATAGGTTAACTAGGTTAATAGGTACCTATAAGTTAAAATACGGCCGAGAGAAAGGCGAAGTGAAGGACCCGCATGGAGTGGTGGTGAACACGTTAGCCTCCGAAAAGGGCAATAGCGAGTTCGATCCCCCACCGCAAACACCTGCGGTCCGGAGTTTTGCAAATATCTCAGCATTATTGTGGTTATATTTCACATCATGCCCTGCCGTGAAAAACAGATAAAAAAAGCTCTAAAGTATAAAGCTCTAAGCGTTGATCAATCCATGAGGGATGCGCCATGCATTCAACTTCATCAGTTATCGTTGGAGGTGATTAGATGCATATCTGGTCTTTACAATTACTCATGGTGGCCAACCGATGTATCAAGCCAGTGCTGCTGTCCTCTCAGACAAGTCTGGTACCAATTTGCCGACCCCAGAGGGCTGGAAGGCTTGGTGGGCCAAGGGCGCATGGTTCGATTCCACGTGTGTGTCGCAGTGGCGCCTCCAACCACTGTGTCACACGCGGTCCTATGAAAAAAAAAGAATAGGCATTAAATAAAAAAGCGACTACATTGTGATTTTTTACTACAGCTTCAGCTTAACTTGGTTCAGTGCCGATTTGTACTCCTCAGATCAATTCTGTTGACGGGTGATTGCTGGTAGCACCTATTGGCTAAAACACGTCTAGCGATGTTTGATGAAGTAGGAAGCATGGCTCATCTGTCAATAATTGATCAGTGCTGAGAGCTTAGTTCTTTTTATCCTTTTATTATAAAACTATTT
Source organism: Angiostrongylus vasorum (assembly GCA_018806985.1). Classification (NCBI taxonomy): domain Eukaryota; kingdom Metazoa; phylum Nematoda; class Chromadorea; order Rhabditida; family Metastrongylidae; genus Angiostrongylus; species Angiostrongylus vasorum. The sequence continues at coordinate 361,532 of JADANN010000331.1, forward strand.
TCTCCTGAGGAATAAAAAACCCTGTATTGCGCTTGCCTTTTCGCTTCGCCGCTTAATCAACATGAAATGAAACCCGATCGAGCCTTCTTACTTCTCTTTGCTATACTTAGGCGTAGGCAGACTTCGTAGGATAGTGGTGGTGTACGAAGGCGATTGTTCTCAAAACTTCTTTTCTCGAGATCTGCATCTTTTGAGTAAAGCAATAGAAGTTTTCAATAGTTTTAAATTTCAATAGAAAAACGTTTCTATTCGCCAGAAATGCGAATACAAAAAGAATACGTTCTCTATCCACCTCGTGTGTGCCATGCCACACGGCGTCCTTCTTGAGCCTTATGCAGACATCCTCACTGAGAGATGAGAGAATATCTGAACGCGAAAATTGATGGGAGAACGTTGTATGGTGGCACTGAACCTCTTTGCAATCCGGATAATCTGTTAGCTCACATTACAAGCGAGCTGTGCTAAAATGCTTCAAGATTTTTTTGGTATTTGCTTAATTTCCAGTAAACATAATGTTAAAGCTTGAACTTCGACTTTCATAAAACTTCGGCAATAATAGCCAGTGTTTTACTATATTATTAGAGATAGCACAAGTCAGTTATAAAAGGTTTATTGAGGCTCGGGGACTTCATCTTCTCCAGACCAGCCGTGATCCGAGTCAGTTGCCCACAACAAGTCGGTGTCGCCATATCGGCCTTCGTAGTGCCATCGAATCAAGGCTTCTGGAATGGAGCACAGCTGGAATGAAGAACCTCATTCATAAAATACGAAACATTTAAGTCTTCAGCCCTGATTAGTCTCCGAGGATTTGCCCCACGCATTTTACTTCATCTAGCATCATAGAGGGAATTTAATGCACATCCGGGCTTTATAATGACTTGCGGTAGCTCGTACTGAGTTTGTATAACTAATCTTCGACATAATTGTGGTTGGTAGTAATTTGCCAGCGTGAGGTGGATGGAGGGCTTGGTGAGCTCCGGGTGCGGGGTCGAATCAGGGTCCAGTGCCCATCGATGGTTACCTTCAAACGCGGTATATATATATATATATATATATATATATATATATATATATATATATATATATATGTATATGTATATATATATATATATATATATATATATATATACACTTGTTGGTATGACCGACTAAATTTCAACTACGATCCCTGAAAAACTATCTTTCTCATAGAAACAAGGTTGTTTTTCAGGAGCTCAACAATGTGTTTAGTCGATTAGGAACTCCGGCTCCACTTCAGACACCCGAACTATGCTTTCCAGATGACTTCAGTCCAGTTAATATGGTAGAATTACTATAAATTCAGCATCGATTTACGAAAATCGTGAATGCCTTTTTCTTTCAGAACCGGAATATACCGTGTGTACGTATCAAATTGCTTACGCCGGAAGAAGTCGCTCGAGAAGAGTTTTAGTCGTTGTTTTTTTACAATACTTAATCAACATATACATGTCGAATAATTGCACAATTGATTGAACTCTTTCAGTGTTGCAGATTAATAAACGTTTTATATCATAGTAATATTATTTAGAACGGAATAAAACTTTATAAAAGAATGGACAGAATTCAAGGACGTTCACCGCCTACTGGTTGATTTCGCTCGAAGATCAATACCCATGAAGCACGTGCATGCTTTCCATGGTGCTTGTTTGAATAATTGAATTTTAGAGGAAATAAACTTCCAAACTCTCCCAACGGTCTGCCGTCTCATCATGGCTGGGAGGTGTTCCTGGGTGTCGGGCTGCGATGTACAGGGGGATTCATCCCCTCAGCAGGGTCTCCCAAGCTGAAAATGAGTCCAGCGTTTCCATCAGGAAGCTCAGCTTAGAGTAAACCAATACCAGAATTCAACACCGTCCTAGTATCAAACTAGTCGCATAGCTGCAAAACTTCCTCTGATGCACAAGGGCTGAGATTGCCTGTAGTGGTAATGATTTGGGGCAGACTTGAGCTAGGCTGACCTCGGGACTCCAGGAAACCACAGTGGCTAAACCAACTATGTTCCGAAAAATTGGAAATTATGCTATAGTCAGTGAAAATAGCGAAGACGGCCCATCCAAATATCCAAGTAAATAAGTGTTATGCTACGTTTGTTGAGGGCGTGCGTCCTTCATCGTAAATACTAGCAGCTGGTGACGTGATGCCGTCTACTTGCTGGTCTTAACCTCTGACCACCATAAGGCAAAAAATTGTGGTGCTATCCTCATTCCTGGTTAATTGTAAAGAACGAAGCCAGTGGCTCGTTTTGAATATATCTCATAATGACTACTACCACAAATAACTTTAAAGAACAAGCCGAATAAAAGCTACCGACAAACAGGCATTGATTTTTTACTATTTTAAGCTGATAAAGTATGTCTTTTTATTGTCACTGAAGTCGAATCCATTGATTATGAGTCGCTATCCTCACCCTGAAAAATAAAGATACATTTTTTCATTTTGAATTTAGGTAAAATTATATTACTCAGCATAACTAATGCTATCCGCTCTCAGCGGTTTATTGCCCCATCGTGGCTGAGAGGTGTTCCTGGGTGTAGGGTTGCGATGTAAAACGGCACGATTCGTCTCTTCGGCAGGGTCTCTCAAGCTGAGGAGGAGTTTGGCGTTTCCATCAAGAAGCCTAGCTAAGAGTAAAAGAATACCAGAGTCCACCACCGTCCTGGTATGAAATTGGTGGCATGGTGGCAAATCTCTGTCTGATCCACAACGGCGGCGACTGCCGGTGATGGTGACGACCTCCTGGGGCAGACTTTGTCCAAGCTGACCTTAAGAATTTCACGGAAACGCAATGGCTTGACCAGCAAAGCTCCGAAAAGACGAAATTTGTGCTGGGGCCCGCACAACCAGCGAGGACGGGCCATCCAACTATCCCAGTATCCAAGTAATTAATTCTATCACAGTGATACACACTTCATCTGAATATATAAATGGCCCATTTTCATGAAACATGAGGAAAAATAGGGGCTTCAGAAATTAAACGGTAATTGGCTATGGAGTCTCAAAAAAAACCATTTCCGCAGATCGCCACAACTGGTCAGATAGTAGCGATGGATTTAGCAGCACGACAGACACTGGTTGCTGAGCTTCTGGGTGGAAATATCGGATTCCTTCAAGACTTAAGAGACTGTCGTCGTGGGATGAACCACCACTATGAAAACCATCAATAGTACCCTTCAAATTCATCGATGTACTTTACTGGTTGGCAATATTTCACACTTACTTCATCTGCACTACACGATTCATCTGATTTCAATAGCGGAATCGGCTTGTTGTTGAACCTGATAGGAGCTGGCCGCTGAAATCCCACAGAACGTAGATTTTTTATAGGAAAATTTCTTATAAGAAACTTCTAATGATAACTTTTTATAAAGAACGGATAGCGCAGTGCTAATGATGTCGCCCATTCCCTAACGACTCACAACTTACCCATGCGCTGGTTCGAAAACGATCCAGACCCACCATGACTCTCAACCCTTCGATGTGACGAAATTGATACGAGACTTGTGCGGAAAAAGCTAAATTACTCTAACTCACTTGGGAACGCCCTAGCACGGGTATCTCAGGATTCCAGAGAGAATCGACTCGACCAGCATTCAACGACTGGAAGTGGTGGGATTCACACAGTGCGATACTATGCGATGTCTGGTCATGTAATAAAATAGATAACCCTCCTACACTCATAATTGTGTGGTGTTCACAAGCAGTTTAGAAAACGCATAGTGTTTCTTTGACATGCTACACAAGACCTACACAATGCATCTCAATTAAAAAGCAGACATTAATTGTCGACGTTAGAACAGACGGTACGGAGCGAATCATTATGATATAGTGGCAGAAGAAATCAGTAGCTCGGCGATTCTATAACGGAGAAAAAAGAGGGACAAATGGTTCCTCATCACGCTCGTACTCATATCGTAGCCCATATACTGAAGATATAGCGAGAAATAAATTGCTAAACGCCAAGGTTAATAAAAACTTTGTTCTACGAAGTGAGAATTCACTTCTACTTATTGTTCATGGAGGAAATTCTCTGCCAGGCCGAGAATACATTAGATTTCCACCAACGCCTCACAGTAAGCAGACTCGAAAAGATAGCGCATGTTGCTGCTCACAAACTTGAAGCTGTTCAGACCGTTTCCTTGTGTCAGCGTTCTATTATTATGCACGAATTGGCTCCTTTGTGAGAACAACAATTTTTTTTCTGATGAAATTTCGCGTACTGAATCACTCTTTCAAATTGCACCATCTGCGAAAGTTGAAGCTTCATAGCATTAACTCTGCCCACTCCAATACGAATAGGAGCTGTAGCCACCCGTCCACTGGGCCGCATATTATTATAATTTCCTTGATTATCCACTTGATTGAGCACTCCAATGACACAAACAGTATTAACCTGTTATAATCACCGACGCATTAAGATTATTATTTATTATTATATAAACCTACTACGGCTGTTAATCTCGTTAAGTTGTTGTTGTCATATTGTCTTACCGTCTAGAAAGTTCAGTTATCAAAGTATGAGGTTCACTTGCCAGCAACCAAAAAAAGACCGAGGAAAAAACCATAAGAAGATTAGAATTCTCTACCTAACTCAAAAATGATCGTATATAGAAACGTTGGTCTGATCATTTATAGGAACATATTCAACTCAACTAGCTAATACGCAGCCGGTGAAAATTCCCAGACAAGATTCAACAACATGCTTGATCTTACCTATCGTCGCAACACAATAAAAAACTACCTTTCGTAATTCTTCAAAATAGTCATGTTGAAGTAGTTCAGCTGCTGGTTTACGTTTTTTCGGATCGTATACGAGGACAGCTTGAAGCAAAGAAAGCGCTTTTTTACTAAATCCAAAGCCAATATACTGAAAACAATATCATATATTTGTGTGAGAAGTATATCCTATTATAGCAGCGTGGTAAAATGAATAGAAGACGAAAGCAACAGATTTGAAATTGGATACACACTCACTTTCTCGAGACCACGAGCTGTGGATCTATGAACTCGGGGACGACGGCATGACATCGCTTTAATGTCTTCCGAAGTAGGATAACCTAATACGTCCACAATAATTCTCATCTAAATCACTATTGCTTTATATTGTTACTTTGTCAGGCATGAATTTTATGGTTCCTCAATCTTGCAAGAAGAATAGGCGTCAAAGCATCGAACCTGATTTTCTGAATCTTTTCCTTTAAATAAAGTTTTTGTACAGATGAAATCGTAAGTAACACATGCAGCGGACCACACGTCTAGGAACACAACATTTAATTGACGAAGACGTGATGGAATAAAAAAGGTACGTCGAGCATCAAATCGTAGTAAAGTTTGCCAGCCGGGAGCATGACACTACTAGATACAGTTGCTTCGTCACTATCGTAGTGTTTCCATTTGAAAATTTACTATCCCCCTGGTCCAATAGCGTCGACTGATTGACCTGCGCTGATGATCTAGAAGCGCTCTAGCCCTGCTGCAAATTAGGATGCTAGGAAAAAAATCCGGTCTAAGTAGGAAAAATATACCAGTCTAATAGAAGCCATGCTGAAGCCCACATGGTTTCTGACAAAAGAGGAGTTAAAGCTCTTTGAAAAACCTTATAAAGACAAGTATAGTGAAGCAGTCAGCAATGACATCGTGTTTGTAAACTGTATGTTTCTCAGAGTCGCTCCAGGTGTGAGTAGTATAGCAAGTGCAGGCGCTTTGGGTATAGATGGTTCGAGCCTTCCGGGGTCGGCAAATTGCTACCAGACTGATCTGGGTGGATAAAAACATTGACTTGGACATCGGTACGCCACCATGATTCACTGTATGGGAAAAACATGCATTTAATCACTCCTAAGACCCTTGGAATGGAATCAAATGCATGGCGCGATCCGAAGGGACTGATCAGCGTCGGATGTATCGTCTTGCATACTTTATTATTGCTGCGAATCCAGCTATACAATGGAAGCATCTACAAACCTATCGCAGGTGTTAACGTAGTGCTTCCAAACAATAATTCGGGTGGACGATAATATCTGGTCACCTAGAACAACGAAATGTTTTCCATTTTGCTTATTTCCCCTTACGAATTTCGAACTGACCCAAACAGAAACTTTCTCAATATTCGAAAAAAACTGCTACTTTTGACATCATCTTCTTCACACACCTGATATGAATTTGCTGTTGTCGCGCCAAAAAGTACAGCGTTACCAAAATCAGCCAACTTCAAAATTCCATCCTAAAAATTTTTCAGATCTTTTTCCTGTAGTGAGAACTCCATCGAGGTTCATAAGAACTAAATTTATGACTCACCTCATGATTCACAACTAGATTAGACGGTTTAATATCGAGATGTATAACTTTACAGACGCTAAGAAATGCGACTGCCGAAAACAGCTGATATGAGTATAACTAAAATATTCAGTTCATTTTTTTCTACAATCCTTGTCTTCTAGAAAAAGCCTTCCCACTTTTTTCAAGAAGAAAATGTTCTAGAAAATCTTTTACAAGAACAACGGAGCAACATGTATGGTAATTCATAAAGAAATGCATAGTTACCGATATGAACAATCGGCCATTAGCAAATTACCACGTGAAACTTTTTGATCGGAACTGTCGTCCAAGCTTAGATAGAACACAATGAAAACCATGTCAGTCGATCAATCGCCGCGCAACAAAATACCAATGTACAAAGCTGTGCAAATAATACGACGCCCAAACAAATGGTGACCGAGGCGGAAGACAATGATGACTCTGATGAGGATGAGTTGTACGAACTTCGACAACCTCAACACTCATTAATAACCGATGCTCGACATGATGTTCGTAATATGAACATCTATGAGGTGTGCATCGCTGGTCAAAATTTGACGCCAAATTGATCAATATTTATAAATTTCATTGTGCGCATAGAGCATGCATGTAGGAATCGCTGCAACATTTTCCATAATGCTTGCAAACTAGAAAAGTTAAAGCGTTCAGACTTGAATTAGCCGACAGATTGGTATAGATTGTGTTAAGACAATATTCAACCATGACCTGTTGCTGCACTTATGGCGAAGTTCGTAGAGAACTTCTGGAAAGTTGACTGCTGAGACTTGAGAGATGTTAGCAAACACTATTTTGAGTCTAATTCTATAGTAAAAGTTCTATTTATACACTGTTTTTCAGCGATTCAAATCACTACATCTGTTACTAACCTGGGCATCTAATGTGTCAAATTTTATGCCCTTCTCTCTTAATCTTTGCACATCATCAGGAAGATAGTCTAGTACAAGGCAATGAATAGTCTGAAATGCAAAATGATTGGCTACAAAGACCTCAGCGGGATTAAATCCTTTTACGGTCGATTATTCAAAGAGATTAGAAAGTGTTGTATGTGCTCTTTGATGATCATGTATAAAATATTCTACTAAAGCACCTCATTGTCTATTTTTCTGGTGAAATAGTATAAAAGTGTGACAATATTTCGATGCGGTGGAATCTTCGAAAGCACTTCAACTTCAGGGTAAACTTGATCCTTGGCGATAGCAATATTTTTCGGTTCCCTACAAAGGAATTGAAATATTCTATAAAAGCACACGAAATATAAGTCAGTCCTGTCAATGACAACACCCTACGAAATTATGTATTTATTAATATGCCTGTATAAACGCTTAAAGTAAAAGCGACCATATTCATGAGGGTGACATAACAAACATCATGGCAGTCTTTCTAGAAACTTCTACAAAGATCATCAACAGAAGATCTTTATCTTCTACTGTTCTTAAGAAGGTTTGAGCCTAGACAGAAAATTTACGGCGAATTTGCGATAAAGGATCTAGAAGGACGACGCGTTCTGCCTTGACCAATCTTTTTAGCGATGCCCCATACATCTAACTGCACTGGTAGCATAGTAGAAGTGACTTATTACATTTCTGGCCTACACAATGACTTTCGGTAACCTAGCCATGTAATCCTGTCAGTGCTTTTGTCCTCTCAGAAAAGTATAGTACTATCTTGCCTACCGCAGGCGGGTTAAAGATTTTGTTTGTCCGTGAAGCGGAGTCGAACGAAAGACTATGAAAGTATTGCACAGTACCCTAGGCACTACGCTACCGGCATCTCCTTCCTTAACATATTCATAACATGTTAGCTTTCGTTCTTTTTTTCATCAAATAGACTACACATGCCATCAAGAAATCGCCAGTAAACGTTAATTTGTAGTGCTAGTTAATAAATACAAGCATTTGTCAGAGTTGTCCCATACGAACCACATTATCACCGACCACGAATTTTTTAATGGCAATTTTACGTTGTTCAGGTAGAATCAGATCTGCCACGTAGACGTTCGAAAATCGACCACTACCACATACACGTTCACCTAAAATCAACATACACTTCTATCCGTCTTACACCGTGTAAATCTGCGTACACTAATGAACAGCTTTATAATCGTGGAACTTAAATAACTAGAATATATTCTATTTCTATGCACACTCTCAGTCTCAGAATAATTAAACACTTCCAGCAGACATATTTTTTCCTTTCAGTTTCTTCCTCTTGGCAGGGAACCTTATCATCTTGTCCATCTAATTAGGCATAACACTTAATAGAGTATACAAAGCCTGTACCCCTCGCCAGATCGAACCACAGTTGCCCTTTTCCACGGTTCGCGTAGTACACGTTGCACCACTGAGGTCCTTGCTTTGCGTTTCACTCAGCTAATTTTTCTACCTCACGCTGCCAACAGCAATCATCCGCCAGCGGGATTGATCTGGAGAGCACAAATCGGCATTGAACCCTGTCGATCTGTGGCTGTAGTCGAAATCACTGGACACTTCACACTTGGCACTTGAATGGCCCGTCCTCACTGGTCGTGCTGGCCCCAGCATAATTTACATTTTTCAGAGAGTTGCTGGTTAAACCATTGTGGTTCCCTGGAATCCCGAGGTCAGCCTGGCCAAAGTCTATCCCGGGTCTTCACCACCACAGACAGTCGCAGCGCTTGTGGATCAGAGGGAGATTTGCCACCATGCAACTTTGATACTAGGACGGCCGTGGATCCTGGTATTGGTTTACTCTTAGCTAGGCTTCCTGATGGAAACGCCGGACTCCTTCTCAGTTTGGGAGACCCTGCCAGGGGATGAATCCCACGCTGTACATCGCAATCTGACATCCAGGAACACCTCCCAGCCACGATGAGGCGGTAAACCGTTGGGAGTAGCCGAAATCACGAGGCTAATTTTTTTAAATATCTCAAATATCTCAGCAATATTGTGGTTGTATTTCGCTTAATACCTTGCCATAAAATTATAGAAGGCAAGAAATAAAAAGTTTGTTGTCTCTCATAATTTTTTCACGGCAAGGTATGATGTGAAACACAACGACAACGACACTGAGATAATCGCAAAACCTGGACCCCTGGATTGGTAGAAAATTACCTGAGAAACACAAAGGGAAGGGCTCAGTGGTGCAGTATGTAAAACGCGAGCGCTCTGAAAGGGAAATCGTCGTTCGAACTGGTTCGGGCTCCAAGCTTTGCGAATATCTCAGGATCGTTGTGGTTGTATTTCACATCAAACCCTACCGTTAAAAACTATAGTAGGCAGCAAATAAAAGATTAACTTAGTAAAGAATGTTCTCTCCTTTCTATGCAGTCTCATATATCCTTTATTTACCATACACTTCCACAAAAAATCACGGTTATTATTGATTGAAAGCATGCTTCTATCTACCGTACATCTCTAATCATTCGCATTCTCTATAGTCAATCGTGATTAATTGTTTATCGCTTCGTAACAATGTAGACATGTGTATGCCAGCATACGGGCTGATAGTCCGATCCATTCCAAAGCGGTATATAAGGAGTTCCAATCATTTGCGAAGCCATTTCTTCTTGGTGTTATCCACCGTGTCCCTCAACCTTCTTCGGTGAGTTGTATTACAAGCATGTCTTTGGTATGCTCTTTATTTCCCAACCTTCTAAATCAGTGGATCGTGAAAGTTTGATTGTCATCGCGTATTTATTCCTCTGCTCTGTTGCTGTTCAAGCAGTGGGTGCAGGAGTTAGTGATGCAGTCCAGCAGAAATCAAGGTGCTGGTTCGGCCTTCTCTCCATCGCTTTCCTTCAATCCACATGGGAAAGCCTTAGCCCGAAAATTTTCAAGATTCCAAAGGGAATTGACTCGATCAGCATTCTACGACATTCATAGAGAAGGTGAAATTCTCAGACAGTAGCCGAAACACACTTCGACGGCCCATCTGCACGAGTTGTGTGGACCTCAGCATATTTTCCATTCGCTGCTTTCCCTCGCAATCGTCGTCCATGGTAGTGGTTTGATTCGAGCATGGCGGTAGGTGTGTCTCATATCGTGATCTGTAAAACAATCACAGCTGCGAGCACAGCTGTTTGACTTCAGTTACAAACACGTCCGCCCAACGAAATGGTCGTCTTAGGGAAGCTTGCATCCTCGTAGAGTACAACTTCCATCTTTCGTCTGTTTTCTCATTACATGGCTGGTCCATCCATGTTTTGCTATCCATATGCGTTCTATTTCGAAAATGAGAGTTTCGCATTCCTAGTAGATGTGTTTTGTGCCCACGATATTTCAGAAAACATCGTTCAAGCCCAAGGATTTCGCTCACAGAGGAGATTTCACGTGAGTTACTTACGAGAGCACTAAAAAGTGACCTTATGCTTGAATTGGACTTCCTGTTTGTGCTGCATCGACTTGGCATAACCTGCGTCTGCGAAGATGCACTCATGCATGCGTGGGTGGGTGTGTTCTTGTTAGTGCGGATTGTATACTAGAAATCAGTTCGGCCAAAAGCCTGCAACCAAGTGCCTGAAAGGTATATGGGGGGGGCCGCCAAGAGTCACCTCAAACAGATAAGCTCCCCTATCTACTCTGGCAGAGACTAGCAAGCTACCTGAGAGTATATCCAGCTTCCACGTTCAGTACTCAGCAAGTTACACGTGGTTATCAAACGCTAATAAGAGTAAAATAAGTGAGTCAAATTCCCTGACCACGAGAGAGCCCACGATACGACACCTCTGGGTAGGAAGTAGGCTGCCCAAATCAATGAGCATTAAGGTGACGACGTTCTGTACCTACAAGGCACGTTCATTTCCATTTGAGTCCTTGATGATAGAGGATTTTATCACGTAGGCAAGAATGGTAAGGTGCGACGTCCTCGAACTGCCTGTGACGAGAAGACGTCACCCATCCGACGCTGTCTACACTCTGCAGAATAACTCTGTTCCTCGGACCATGCGACAATAAAGGAGTTGGCTGCGTATGGACTCGGAGAATTTCTACAGAGAAGACCATGCATTCGTTAATGGCATCATTGGAGATTTCAACGCTAAAATAGGATTCAGAAGAACGTCTAAAGAACGTCACATTGGGAACCAAAGAATAGAGTGGCATGAACAGGGTGAGCGGCTGTGCGGGCTAATGATGGCTAGCAAGACCACTCATGGTAACCCACATTTCTGGAAGCCCCCACTCCTAACACTGGACGTGGCAGTCCCTCAATAGAGAGTTCCACAATGAATTAGACCACATGATAATAAATAGAAAGTATTGCCAAACAGATGCCATTGCTTTCCAGAAATTCTACACGGAACCAGATCATCGCCTCCTTAGTGCAAGAGTTCATTTTTCATGTAAAAAAACGCCGCTAAATTCAAGACAGAAAACCAAATTTCCGAATCACCATAAACTAAAACTTATTCAGTTCATTATTCGGCTGTTGCGAAAATGCCCTCTTGATAACATCGATGAGGAATACGGTCGGCTCATTCAACATCTTTACATTATCGCTATGAAAGCTGAGAGTTCGAAAATCACTAAAAGACGTTTGTCTCCAGAAGCAGTGGATCTGATAAGCAAGCTTATAATCGCACGAGGTACTGGGAACCTCCAAGTCACTCTCGAAGTTGCAAAACAATGAAGACAGGAGATTAAAGAAGATCTTAATGAGAGAAGAGCAGCGGTTTTGGTCGAAGCTGCAGAGGTTGGAAAAGCATTCGCAAAGCCCACCGAAGCTTTGCCAATTATAAAACCAAGATGATTGCACTCCGACGCCCAAACGGAAATTGCAGCTTCACAAAATCAGTGGAGAAAATCATTCATGATTACTATTCTAATTTCTTCAATAGTCATGTCCTCCTGTTCCCATGCGAAATAAAAAGAGGATCCATATTTCATTCTACCGGTTCTCGCTTCCGAAATCCGACATGCTATTTCGTCAGTGAAGAATCGAACAATACTAGAATCCGGAAAGGATAAGATCTGAACACCTTACGAACATTCCGCCAGTTGTCATCAACACAGTGGCTCGGTTGCTCACACATTATCTGTTAGAATGAAAGGTTCCTATTCACTCAAAGACCAGGAAGGCAGTGTTATCGTTTAAGAATGATGATCTGCACGATATCGGCAGCTGTCGCCCAATCTGCTTGCTATCCGTCGTCTACAAACTTTTCACTCGAGTCGTCCTGAACAGGAGTGACAAAATAATGGGCGAAGGACAGCCATGTGAGCAAACAGAGTCTCGAGAAGGATTCAGTACGACTAACGGCATTCACGCGATAACAAGACTCAATGAAGTATTGTGAGAGTACAAGAGACCGACCTGTCTCACTTTCATCGATTTAAAGGGAGCTTTTGACTCACTAGAAGTAGAAGCAATCGTGTAAACCGTGGACAGCGAGGAAGTCCCTACTCAGTATATAAAGGTTCTTCGTGAGCTATATGAAAATTTTACTACCGAAATATCACCATTGAACGACGATGTTAGCATCGACGTCAAAAGGAGGGGTTAGGTTTGGCGATACCATCTGGCCAAAATTATCCATCACTACCGTCGAGAACGTCATGCGAACACTGGAATGGGGGAAGCATGGTAGTAAAAAACTGATGGTCAGCAATTACACTATCTTTCCTTGATGATGACACCGTTCCTATAATAACAAGTATTATCCTAGCGGAATGAATGCTAATCGACTTTGATAACGCACACCCACAGATTGGTCTTCCACTAAATCTCACAATAACGATGTTTATGAGGTACGGATTGGTTCCGCGCGGTTCCACACTTAACGGAAAGAATATATCCGAATTTTTCAACTATGTCTATCTAGGTCGGCGAATCAACATGATGAACGACTTAGCTCCAAAGTTGAACAGGAGGAAGCGAGCGGCTTGGAGCTTTTAAGAGCATGGAATATGTAGTGTGGAGAACAAAGAACACCAGACTCCGTGCTCCATTTTGAACTTCACGATTCTTTGCGTCTTAATATAGGCATCAGGAACACGGTTGCTCGGTAAACAGGATGCAAGACTACTCAACATTATAGAATGCGCAGTCCAAAGGAGTGTGCTAAGAGTATCCCGCATCACGCAAATGAGGGAAGATATCCGAATTTCTGATTACCTCAACGATAAAAAACTCAAAGACGTGGTTCTATCCGCCCAACTGTTGAAGATAAGGTGTGATGGACACGTGATACGTATGAACAACAACCGGTGGATAAGAGCCGTAGCAATGGATTCCTTGAGATGTCAAACGTAATGCAGGGAGACGACCGATCCGATGGTCGGAGTTCTTCACGAAAACCCTAGGTGAAAGTCACGAAAGCGTTGGCAAGAATACTATGAAATGTGTGATTTTCACGACTCGAGACAACAGACAACTTATGAATCGGAGGAGATTTGTATCTAAAAGTTAAATGTATGATGACTTTATGCTAAGACGGTGCTGGAGTGTGATGCACGCTATGAGGTGGCGTTTGGTTCATATGAGCGATAAACTCATACAACAATAACTATACAGCAAGATTAACAAGTGCAGAGCAGTTAAATAAGACTTGAAGATGAACCCTCAATACATTGATAATGTAGGACTCTGAATGGATCCTTTAAGGTTAATCCAGTTTGTCCTGTTCAAAAGAGGATTAGGCAGCTAACGTTATGCAAAGAAAGCATGGATGATTTAGCAATCAGAAGACGCTTCCTACATAGGGTTTGGAATAGGTTGAAAATGCTGTAAAAGCCGTGACCCTTTACTTGCTTCTGTTTTTATAAGCGTACAGGTGTTAGCAAACAAAAATGATCACAGAGTGCTTCTCAATCATTGGCTTTTGTATCTTTTGTATACATGCAACTGCGTATATTTCATGATATTACACAACACTTTCCAGCCAGCTGAGAAGGTAGTAATAAGCTGACTGCGATGAAGCATTATGCTATCAAAATAGGAGTTTCCAGATAGGGGGGACTGCATAGAGAAAGTTTCCTATGGTAGAAATAACATTCGTTGTAGCTTCCTTCCTATTCCTGGGGTAGAAACAATATTTTTATGTAGTAAAGGTTTTACAAGATTTTCTGTGTTTTTAGGTAAGCATAAGGCCAAGGGACAAAACAGCGATAAAGAAACATTTTGCTCTTTTGACATCTAGCTACGACATAAGCTCATAGCGATTTACTGAAAGAAAGACAGCAGTTTGAAAAAATCGTACAATGCATTGGTACCGGTGACTGAAAGATCATGATTAGTTTCACGTTGAATAGATCACGATGTAGACGAAGAATCGAAAAACTTACAGTTTGAGCTAAAAATATAAACCTTTACTTCGACACAAAACAAACGATGTAAGCAAGTGAACCAAGTCTACTACTCGGTAAGAAGATTTCAGCGAGCTCACACAGAGTGAGCACATTCAAATTCACGAAATTATTCTTTATTTTGTAGACAAAGGGCATGTGTGGCGCAGTGGTCGAAGGCGCCCTGCGACACACGTGGAATCGATCCCCCACGCCCATGGCCCATCAAGCCTTCCATCCTTCCTCCGTCGGCAAGTTGGTACCAAACTTGTCTGAGAGGAGAGCAGCACTGGCTCGATACATCAGTAGGCCACCGCGAGTTATTGTAAAGGCCAGATGTGCATTTAGTCACCTCCAACGATGCTTAATAAAGTCGCATGCATGGCGCAACCCTCCGGGATTGATCAACGCCAAGAGCTTTATCCTTTATTTATTAGCTTTCGTAAACACATCTCACCTTGTATAGTTAGATGAACTTCTTCTTTATCACCTTTTCCATGTATTTTACGTGCTGTTAAAATTCCCATATGCTTCTAAATGCTAGTCAGAATTTGCAATAATCATGTACTTCATAGTAATTTATCACTTAAAAATGAATATGACACTAGGCAATGTGTGGTTTCTACGATTCGAGACAACAGACAACTTGTGAATCGTGGGAAATTTGTATCTAAAAGTTAAATTTTCGATGACTTCATGGCTAAGATGGTGCCGATGTAGTAGGGACATATTAGGCTACAAGTTATGAGTAAAGCCAGATAGCCTAAATTAATGAATGGAATCTGCATGTGAACATTGATCGCACACAAATCTACAAACTCACAATATAGTTGTGATCTGCATCGACGAACAACTGCACGGTAACGTGTACTATTAAGAATAACCAGCCCACTGAAGAATTATTTGCGGAACACGACTGATATGTAATGGTTTTATTTATCACTTAGTAGAGCAATTAAACCTGAGTATGATTATGTTAAGCGGCGGGATAGCGCAGTGATTGATTATGCCGTAGATCAGGAAGCAAGAGGCCCTAGTTCGATCCTCGCCTCAACGATCTCCCTTGAGAACGACTTGGCCTGACTACGCACAACATTGCAAGGAGTGATTCGACTGGCATTCTACGACATTTATAAAGAAGACAAAACCTCAAGGAGCAGCTGAAAAGACAGTGGAGAGCAAATGAGAGGGAAACTAATCGAATGCGAGAAGTGGTGGAATCCGCACAGTAGACGTTATGAGGAGCTATGTTAAGAAAAATGATTATTTTAATAAGGCAGGATTCGGCCACTCCCGTATTTTTTCTGCCGGTCAGTTTTTTAATCGATTTGACGTTACTTTCTAAAACTACAAAAAATAGCAGCCACCTTTGATGAATCCCAGTTAGGAAGTAACGAACCTTCTTCCGATTCACAATGACGGCTACCTTTTTGTGAAGAAATTGTCATTCAGCATGCCAGTGATGAGAGAAGAGCAGATATTGATTCCGTGACTGAACCCACACACGAACCAGATTTCCTTGATAGATAGGAGTCACGAGGTAACCAAACGAAAAGAGGATGTACTAAGGCTCGAACTTTATGTGATGATGGGATATATAAGTACTTAAGAAAGTAGCTATGAAGATACGACATCATCTACTTGAAAATTTTGGTGTACAGTATAGGTGTCATTTGCACTCCTCAAATGTAGAAATCAGTGACAAACGTTTGCCGGACTGAGCTTCCTGCTAAGCAAATGAAATAGATGGTATTGTTCCTCACAGCGATTGGTATTGTTGTTTACAGCGATGAATCGAATATCCAGCCAGAATGTGGTAGCACGATTATCCCTGTGGTGCCCAGTAGTGCTGCGGTCGCGCTTATTTTTAGCTTATTTTAAAAAATTGGTAGCAAAATTACTACTGAGTGGATCGGTTTCATTATTAAGACTGCTGTTATTACTCTCATTATTATTAGCACTATTATTACATTACACTATGGTTGTCCCGCAGTTTCGATAACTGTCTCTTAGTGCTAGTATATAGGAAGGTTTTTCGTCGACACTTCACTATACCCATAGGAAAAGGGGTTCGACAAGGCGATAAAATATCATCAAAGTGTTTACTGTTGCATTGTTTTTTGATAACGAAGTCACTCGAGTGGGCGAGAAGGGCATACCTATTGATGGAAGATGCCATCGAATCTTCATCTCGCGGATGACATCGTCGTCTTTTCGAGGAGTACCACTGGACCAGAGACTATGCTCAATGAATACAACGAAGCGAAAAAAAGAAATTGGACAGTACATAAAAAGAGCGAAGACCTAGTCTATAAAGAACCCATGGTGCGAAGGTCAACAAATCGAGCAGGGCAGTTTTCTGGTTACAGAGACCACTTCATACGGGTACCTTGGACGTCCTATGAACTTAGGGAACAACATGAAGAAGTAATTAGATAGAAGAAGGAGAGCTGCATGGGCCGCATTCGGCCCAGTCGAACCACCGACCAACTAACGATTACCTAAAACTCCCCACTCAGCTTTTCGATTCAACAGTTCTCCAATGCTCTGTTATGCAGTAGCAACGTATTCTGATATTTCAACCACGTCAAGAAATCCACGCACCACCCACAGAGCGCTTGAACAATGTCTTCTGAAATTTAACGGACACTCACAGCGTCTAGCCGAAATGCGTAACTCACATCTTCGGAACCCATCCCATCTTTGGGATCCAGGAAAATATACATAATTAGCGAAACAGCGAAACACAGATGGGTCGATTACATAATAGGAAGAACAGACAACACATGGACGAAAAGGACAGTGGAGTGAACTGCAAGAGAATGAAATCGTCTTCTTGGACTACCTCCTAAACGATGAGCGACATGCTAGCGCCTAATGTCAACCATCGGCACTCGCAGATGGCAACGATTTCAGGAATACGGAACGGGCCTCGCGGACGTTACCATGTTCGACGCAGACCATCACGATGAACGAAGATTGCGCGAAGGAGAAACGAATACAAATTTTTGCAGGGGTTCGCACAACCAGTGAAGTCGGGCCATCCAAGTATCAAAGTAAGTCCAAGAACCGCAATGTTGCTGAGATATTTGCAAGGCTTGGACCCCAGGCCAGATCGAACGGCGATTACCCTTTCGAGGGTCACGTGCTATGCACGGCACAGCGGAAGCCCTCGCTCTGAGGTTCTCTCAGCCAGTCTGCTTACCCTAACAGTGCCATCAGCAATTACCCGTCAGTCGTACTAAATTAAAGTAGTTTAGTTTTGATATGAGTACCCAAATACGTCAGGTAAACATGATTGGTTGCAATACACTGTACTGTTTCACGTAATGGGGAATCGTCCGAGATCCCAGCATACTTTCATTCTGATCAGGATATCATCTGTCACTTAACCTTGAAGCTATTTATTAGGATGTAAATAGGAATGCTCTCCAAGTGGTTTACCACCTCATTCTAACTGAAGCCATCGTCTAGATGACGAACCGTAGTTGGCGGCCCACTACGGAATGTGTAAAATATTCTGTGTTTATACATACTACTTAGCAATCTCTGTTTTGATTTTTACATAATTTTCGTCTTCTCCACTTTGTTACTAGGTCGTCTTGCCTGTACTACTTAGATCGTACATGTCCATGTTTAGTATTGATTACCTGACTTGTCCCTTTGTGCCCCATGATCACTGTTAATCTCCGGCCCAGACTTGTTGCAACGCATCTTCTTGTCCTCAGTGATGTAGAATATCTAGAATCTGACAAGCTCCGCCCATTCCCAAACCAGTATATAAAGGGTGCCATTTCGCTTCCGAGGCATTTCTCCTCGTGTGGTCTTGCGCGCTACGCTCGCGTGTGTTCCGTGCATGTCATTTGATTCTTTTCGTACTTGATCTCAGTCCATTGCAAAAGCCATTCTCGCTTGTTGTTAAGGCTAATCGTTACGCTTTGGTTTACCACTACAGTTATTGACCTGGTTGTTGGTTTGTTGTTTGAATATGCATGCATGAACGTGTAATTACAGAGGTTTGAGGTTTTCATGCACCTGTGCTGCTTCACAAGTTCCTCCATTGCCAACAAAAAACAAGTCTTATTTCACTCACTACGTTTTCTGTGTAGTATGTTGAAAGTTAAAGAGATTATCGCAGTGTACTGAAAGAGTCCATATTCTCTTAAAAATCACCCACGCTGGAAAATTATCCACCATTCTATCCAGAATACTGGTTAAGGGTAAAGTTTATGCTACAGCAGAGTCCGACAGGCTTGGTTGTGACTGTTTCCCTCTAGAAACTAGCAAAAAGGCCTGGTACGAAAATTGTAGTGCTTTTCGTCCTTCGAGTGGAGCCCACTGAGCTGAGCTTCATGATGCCTGGTCGATCGCCTCGATACTGTTCCTCAGAAGACAGGTTTAAGTATTCCGAATGACCTCTTTACCTTCGTATTTTTTTGTTATAAACTTTCTTCTTATGATTGTTCAAAGGCATCTCGTACCGATTTAGTGATGACATGAAAACGTGCAGTACTGGTTACGTTCGAAAGTGCCCTTTTTTTTTGTAAGAATGGCAGGAGAAACATCAGTTCGAATCCGAACTCGCTGAGTCTCCGACAAACTCGTTCATGATCAAACGTCGTTGATCAATTCAGGACGCGAGTTGACTGGAATCCTTGCTGATCACACAGATCAGATCCACTCGTTGTTTCGTGCAGTAACGGTTTTTACTGACCAGATTCCCCTTAGTACAATGGAACTTTTCGCCTTCACTTCAAAAAAAAACACATGGTTTAATCAAATGTATTGAAGTACTGTAAAGTTGGGGAAATAAACCAACTGATTTTAAATTCCCGCCAATTTTAGTTCTTGTTCACTGGCCACATTGTTGTAGATATCATCCGATCAATACGCATGTTTTGCATAGTTTCATAGCGGTTTTCCTTGATTCGATGATGTTACATTTTGTGAGCACCGTCATGTGAAAACCAAGCAGAACACGTTTAGCCATGTAGTCATTCTATGTTTACTTAACTGACACGTGTTGGGCGGAATGCTAATTCGTTCTCTTTCAGTAATTTACTATCTTCGCTTTCTGTTTGCCTCGTGGTTGTTTCATGAGTGAACTTATTCTCTTGTATTGGGTCTCAGGTTGGGTATTTTACTTCAGTAATCTTTTCCTTTTGGAGTTGAATGCTCTTTAGAAAGGCGTCTTTACAATCGTGGCGACTTACTGGACAGGGGGGAACCGTCTTTGTTTTGAGAATGCTAAGAATCCGTGTTTTATCTTCAGGGGGATATTTTAAGGTCTTTTAGACCATCTACCCCACAGCCTAGTCATTCTTTTATTCGCAGTATTCCATTAAATCTGCATCGAAACGATAAGTAGGGGACTTGACCAACTCTGTTCATGACACCATACATGACATGACACACACACATGACCAACACACCTGTTCTTCCTTTATCACTACTGCTAGATAACATGAGTTTTTGATGGATATTTCATCGAAGCGTTAATGAGAAGAATTTAATATAGAAGACTTTTTTGCGAACACGCTGATTTGTTCAGCTTACCTCTGCTTAAGAGGCTTTCAATCATGTCATCTTGTTAGGTCATTATCTTTAGAATGTCGATTTATGACTAGGAAGAGAGAATCTTGATAAAAAAAAGTGGTTCGTTCACCAAGTTTTTGGAATTCTCTCTCCGGCTGGACTTTTCGATAGACTTTAGGACAGAGATAGATAAGATAAGAAGGTTTAAGATGCTGTTCTTTTCCTGGGCTGCTCGATTTTAGATGAGACTTGGGAGATACGGATACCTCTTTTGTGTGTGATAACTGTTGTTTGAGCCTTTTAATCGTAAACAACAGTATGAGACAAGCATGATTCACAATTTTACCATCGCATGGTAGCAAATCTCCTTATGATCCACAAAGACGGCGACTGCCTGTGGTGGTGACGACCTGAGGCAGACTTTGCCTAGGCTGACCCTGAGACTCCAGGGAACCACAATGGCTAAGCTAGCAAAACTCTGAAACAGCAGATACTATGCTGGGGCCCGCACAATCAGTGAGGACGTGCGGTCCAAGTATCCAAGTGAATAAGATCTACGGGAATTTTTACTGTAGTTCCTGTACTCAGTAAACACATCCAGTAGTTGTCAGTGTCGGTTTGGTGGACGAGTTCAGTCAGTTGCATGGACGCGGACGTGATTTAGTCTAGCGCAAGATTTTGTGTTTCGAGCAAATCTGCTGACGCATCAGTGTTGTTCTAGTATAGGTTTTCTTTGAAAGAAAAGTGTAGAATTTATTTGGTGGACTGTTGTTTTTATTATATTTCTGTGTCGATTCTAACGTGCTTCTCGAAAATTGCCTTATGATAAGCTCATCTATTTTAGGATGTCCTCAAGTGGCTTTTCGATCACGCCTGGTCTTCATGACGTCATGGAATGTCCGATATGTTGTCTGCGATTCGAAAGACCACTCCAACTAAGCTGTGGACATTCGTTCTGTAGTAACTGTGTGGATAGACTGGTTAGTAGATTGACTTACCATATGGGGATACCATTTTTCTTGAAGACCGCATCTACTGGGCGTAGAGTCTTGGTCCGAAACTTCACTGTTGGATGAATTGAGATACTATAGAATGTTTACCATATTATCTGGAGCTCTCTGCTATCGTGTTCAGGAATTTATTAGCGGGTTCGCTATTTCAGGTTGCCGATGCTCGAGCTGGTGGAAACAGGAACGATAATTTCCTCAATATGATCCCACCGGAGCCGGTGCCTATTAGAGCGAACGTAAATCGTGGAATGGATCAGCCGAACGTTGTAAGAAGAGACTTCTGAAATTCGTGGCTAGCAGTATGACCCCCTAGGTTTTCCTCTTACACAGGAAGATTTTTATATGTAGACCGCAAAGAAGTCGCTTCTGAACACTCATCCGTTTAGAGTGCTGGTGAAGCTTTATGCTGTCAAGACTTATCCCTATAAGATTTAATGTTATACTTTCCTCGGCGTTAAGGGTAAAGGTAGTTGCAGAATTGCCCCGTTTCCTGGTCTGAGCATTGTCGACTTCCTGTTCGGGAAGAGCCATAGGACATGAACAGGGCGCTCTTAAGATAACGACGATGGAAATATTACCTTAGGGTTTGACGTCGTATAAAGCCGAAAGTAGTTCAGAATACTGAGGGAGAGCCAACTGACTATTTGTATCCATATTTTTGCTATATGTACATGTATATGTATACGTGTACTATGTATGCATACGTATATACGCGTCTATGCATGTTGTAAGTAAATTTGCATATATACGTGTGCAGCGCAGTGGTTGGATCCGCCTTGCAATAGCCATGAGATCGATCCCAGTGCGCAGGCTCACCAAGCCGTCCATCCCTCCAGGGTAGGCAAATTGGTACGAGACTTGTCTGGGTGAACAGCAGCATTGGCTCGATACATCGGTAGGCCACTACGAGTCATTGTAAAGGCCAAATATGGATTGAGTCACCTCCAACGATGCGTGATGGAGTCGAAAGCACAGCGCATCCCTCAGGGATTGATCAACGCAGAGAGCTTTATCCTTTTTTATCGTTTTACATTTATACAGTTGCATATGTCAACGTGCATATTGCATATAGACGGTAATGATAAGTATTGCAGAATCGTATGGGAGGAGAGATATGGATGCATATTGCTCATATGGCACATCCTCCTATTCCCGGACTAGGAGGTTTTGCACATCCCCAATATCTAGTTCGAAATATTGTTCCACACGATGAGGTATTCATTTTCCCTCGTATTATTGCTTGTGTTTGATTCATGGAAGCGTGAAAGTGTAGGGGTGGGTATGTTTAAATAATGGCTTATTCTTCCACAGCAACCGTTCATCCATCGTCGAATGAATTTAATGGGAGGCGGTGACCATATTATTAAGTGTCCAGAGTGTCGTCAGCCTACCAGAGTGCCACCAGAAGGACTTCCAGTTAACTTTCGTTTGCAGGGTGCAGTGTTTTATTCATTTGCTTATTAGCTTCTATAAACAACGTTTTGTTTGGAAAATATATGTTGTAAGAGGTTAGTTTTTGAGTTTGTCCTTAACTTCCCTGTTTAAGAGGTCTTAGATCGTATGGCTGACAGCAATGCCGCAGCCAATTCACTTGATTCTCGAGACACTGCTTCAACTGAAGCGGACACGGACATTCACCCTAGATGTTTGGTTTGCAATGACGTGATGCACAAAGGGATATACCTTGTTTGTCTGACATGTGTTGGCGAAAACGTGGTAAGTTATGCAGCGAATGTGGCAAACAGTTTTTCTAATAGGAATATTAGTTCAGGAAGCAGTGTGTCAAGTTCTGTTTTTCCACAAATTATTCAGAAAAGCACCACTGGCCCACCAAGCCTTACATCCTTCCGGGGTCGGCAAATTGGTACTAGACTTGTTTGGGAGGATAGCAGCACTAGCTCGATACATCGGTAGGCCACCGCGAGTCATTGTAAATGCTAGATATGCATTGAATCACCTCCAAACGATGCTTAATGAAGTCGAATGCACGATGCATCCCTCACGGATTGATCAACGCGGAGAGCTTTGGAGCTTTTATTCAGAAAAGATTATTAAACTCTCACATCTAATGCCAGCTTTAAGCAACTTCGCTTATCCAACATTCAATGTTTTCCGATACTGTTGTAGTTATAACTAGAAATAACGTGTTACGTTCCGTCTTACATGAAGTTCATGTGCCGTGCTTAATTCTAGCATCAGCTTTGTTCAATGTGCTGCCTTCGAAGTCACAATGGACACAAAATTGAGGAAAGGCGTTTTCTCACTAGGAATGACGTAGAGGTTAGCTGGTCTATCGTTTAGCATATTCTTCGTGATGTTTATGATCGGCAGGTTCTCCACGTAACCTCCATTTTAAGAGGCGTGATGTGTGTTTTTCGTACTACTTATCTGTTTGACGCGGGCGCGTGTGGCGCAGTGGTCGTAGGTGCCCTGCAGTACACCCAAGGGATCGATCCCCGCGTCCATGGCTCACCAAGCCTTCCATCCATCCAGGGTTCTCATATTGGTACCAGAGTTGTCTGGGACGATAGCAGCACTGGCTCCATACATAGGCCACTGCGAGTTATTGTAAAGGTCAGATATGGATGCAGTCACCTCCAACGATGCTTAATGGAGTCGAACGTATGACGTATCCTTCAGGGATTGGTCAACTCCGAGAGCTTTATCCATTTTATGTTTGAGAATCTGAAAATGCCAGGACTACAGGCGGATTCGTTTAGGTCGCTAGAGAGACTGTGTCAGAAGCAACCAGTCGTGGTTATCAATCTGTTGACCATATCTTAAATGAGTTCGACGCAGTAGCTGACGGAATGCGGGAATATCTTCGGATGGTATGCTTTTTCGGATTTTCTTTGTTTTATGCCACCAGACTAACAACACATTCCCAACGATGTGTTATTGTCAATGTGTTTGCTCTTCGGTTGTTTACTTTGCACAGTTTTTTTAAACCAGGTTTTTCCAATTAAATTCATAGGCTTCTCAACATACAGAGATCGTTGCCAATGGGAGGAAATAGTGAGATTTATCTTCTGCGCGGATTCCGACTCATGAGTCTCCAAGAATCATCTATTCTTCGTTATAAAGCTGTTTAGAATGGTATTGCAGAGTACACAGACCGCAATGGAAGCATTTGGAACGGTTGCCGATAGTATGCAGTTCGAGTTGCTTTCTCGTACCGAGCAGCTAGATAGCAAGGTTAGAACGGCCCAGGAATTGTGCAAAAAATTAGAGCAGGTATGATTTCAGCGCGCTGCTGTTCCAGGATTTCAGTGGTTCTGGTGGGTACTAGTATTTCATCAACATTTTTCAGTTGCCTGGTGTTATAAAAAACATAACCGATGAGTTCCATAATAGGATTGTCACTGTCATGGACGAATTTATTCGTAATGCTCTAGAACAGGACGACATTCGCAGAGATCTAAATCTTGTACGTAGAGGATGAACATTGTTCATTTAGAAATACCACTAGTTAGCGACCATAACTAACATTTCTGTTTTTAATCGTAGTGGTTGCAACCGCAATGATATTGAGATATTTGCAAGGCTCCCAATCGTGGGTTTCTGTGGGGAATCGGACACGCTATTATCCTTTCCGGAGACTAACGCGTTCACAACCACACTATCCGGACCCCCATTTCACCTTTCTTCAGCTAGTTTCTCTATCGAACAGTGCCATCAGCAATCACTCGTCACCGGGATTGATCTGGGGAGCAGAAATTGGCACTGAATCCAGTTAAGCTGTGACTTCCTTACTTGGATACTTGGACAGCCCTTCCTCACTGGTTGTGCGGGCCCCAGCATATTCCCCACTTTTCGGAGTTTTGCTGCTTTAGCCATTGTTGTTCCTTGCCCTTTGTGGACCAGAAGGAGATTTGACACCATGCGACTAGTTTGGTATCTGGACGGTGGCGGATCCTGGTATTGGTTTACTCTTAGCTGGGATTCCTCTTGGAAACGCCAGACTCCTCAGCTTGAGAGGACCTGCCAAGGGATGTCTCCCCCCGCTGTACTTAAGCTGAGACTTTAGTCGAATGTTGTGATTTTGGTTGTATTTCACATCATATCCTGCCATAAAAAAAGATTAGTCAGTAAGGAAAAAGGACTATATAGTGTTTACGTTTATAGGGAAACTCACTGAATGGTAGTGATTCTGACGCTTCTATGGAATCTTCCCCTGTAAATCATCAATCTAAGGAGATGGAAAGTTGGAATATTTCGAGGTTCACAGTTTCTCCATTCTTATCATATTTTAGGCATTATTTTTAATATGATGACGGTATTCACGAGTCAGTAGCATGTTTGGTAAATTGTGTTTGAAAGTCCGCAAGCTTATTTCGCTCTGCTGACTGATAGCATCCACCAAAACTAATTTGTTTGAACTCCTTGCAAGGTTTCGGATGATATTCCGTATTTGTTCGGATAAAGGCTGCAAAACTAATCCCCGGTCATTCATTGATTGCTATAGCTTTAGTAATCGTAGTGCTTTCTTTGATTTTACTCTTTTATCTACTCCTCTATGTCCTGTTTTCACTCAGAAATTGGCCCACCCATGAGAATAAGTCCCGACATTTGCGAACGATGCACAAACCTGACATTCTCCGTAAACATCCCTACGTGACACGAGCTAGAAGTAAGCAGGAAGGATACAATTCTAACATTTCGGATCTAGAAGCTGATCGCCAGCGCCGCGAGCTTATTCGTGATAAACATCGGAATGGATTTCTTGATGGTGACGTTGCTCGAGCCCCACGTGCTACAAGATCACAAGCGGGACCATTGCGTATGGAGGTGCCTGTTCCTACATCAAGCTGTGTTTTACCATCAACGGGGATTCAACAAGTGCTTATTCTTATCGCAACAAGTATCACAATATTTCTGAACGTCACATTGTAGGATGTTATTGATGAAGTCACCTAGGTTGTATTTTGTTAATGGGGTCCACTCAATTTCTACCCAGGTTGATGGTTTAAGTCTCGAAATAGCCTAGATTAGTCTGGACCTTTCATATTACCCTTGACAAACACTGCTTCCTTGACTGAAATCGAAATTATTTTTGCATTTGTTTAGATGGGAAACAGAGGAAATGAAGGTGTTGAATTCATTACGAAAACGCCAGCTGCTTTAAGCGAAAACAGTGGAGATGAAAGTATTGAGATCCTTCCGGAAACATCGTCTGCCGCGGATGAAAACAAGAAAGATGAAAGTGTTGTATTTACTTCGGAAATTCCGTCTGCTCTGAACGATCTGGAGCATCGTGCTGAGAAGGTAGAGTTCATCTTTAGAGTACTTACTTGATACTTGAACGACCCGTCCTCACTAGTTGTGCGGGCCCCAGCATAATCATCATTTTTCGGAGATATGCTGGTTAAGCCATTGTGGTTCCCTGGAATCCCGATGACAGCCTCGCCAAAGTCTGCCGCAGGTCGTCACCACAATTGGCAGTCGCAACCATTGTGGATCAGAGGGAGATTTGCCACCATGCGACTTTGATACCAAGACAATGGTGGATCCTGGTATTGGTTTACTCTTAGCTAGGCTTCTTGATGGAAACGCCGGACTCCTTCTCAGCTTGGGAGACTCTGCCGGGGGACAAATCCCTCGCTGTACATCGCAGTTCGGCACCCAGGAACACCTCCGAGCCACGATGAGGCGGTAAACCGTTGGGAGGCATCTTTAGAGTAGCGGTGGTATTATTATATCAGTAGTGAGGTACGCTAGTTTTTATTCCCAGCTATTTTGAGGATCTTGTTTCCAATACTTCCCGCTTTTTAGTTGGTTATTACACCTAAACATGCCGTAATGGGAAGAGAGACTGGTCTTGTTTCAAATGTTCAAGGCAGTGCGACGACACCTCCGAAGATGGTACATGCTTTTCTTTTTTGGAAATTACCATGGTGAAAGCGATGACTTCAACATCGTACTTGGATGCTTCGACGGCCCGTCCTCACTGGTTGTGCGGGCCCTAGCACAATCTCCATTTTTTGGAGTTACAATGGTTTAGCCATTGGGATTCCCTGGAGTTCAGAGGTCAGCCTGGCCAAAGTCTGCCTCAGGTCCTTCCCACCACAAGTAGTCACAGCCCTTGTGGATGAGAGGGAGATTTGCCGCCATGCGACTAGTTTTATACCAGGACTGTGGTGGATCTTGGTACTGGTTTACTCTTAGCTGGGCTTCGTAGTGGAAACGCCGGACTCTTCAGCCTGGAAGACCGTGCGGGCGGTTGAATCCACCGCTGCACTTCGCAGCCCGTTAACATCGTACATATTCCATATAGAAGTGGTTGTTCTTATGGTTGTGACCAACATCATTATTGCTTGTAAATTGTTTTTTTTAAATACACAATTAACGTTATTCAGACTAACGGGAGGAACATGCAGAGACGTGGTAGGGGATTAGGGGCTACTGTCGAACGTAGCGCAGGAAACAAAGCTGTTGGAAATGACGGATATGCTCCTGTAGCTGAATCCTCATCGCATCGTGAACGTGTTATGAAAAGGAAGTACAGTGAAATGTAAGATAGTTCTTCAAGATTACACGGTTATGAATAGAAAATTTCCATCTGTTTGGGTGCATATTTCTCCTTTGCTTTCGAGAATCACTGTTGATGCATGACTCGATATAATTTAACATCGTCGTCCTTTCAGCGATCCCGCTCCTTCGTCGTTTTCTGCAACGCATGACAATGGCAATATGGACGATGAGAGTGCTGACCACATTCCAAACGACACAGGTGAATCCGGAAGCGACTAGAAAGTGGTGGACTCAAGTGCAATTGATTAACCAATCATTTTGGTTCGTTTTGCAATGTGTGCAAATGAAGTTTCCGCGGGTACAATTCACTAAGCTCGTATTTTGTCATCCATCGTGGTTTTTAAAAATGAAGATTGGCAGAACATTTCAGCACTGTGTGCGACCTTGTTCTTACCTTTTAATTCCTACGATATTTATCCAGGTTCGGACTCCTAGAAACCTTTAGCTGGTGTTAAATCACTTCACAAAGTTAACACAACCATGAATAACCTTTTCTGATATGTAAAGGCATTGTGTTTTTTCATTCGAGAGATCCTAATTATGGACACATAACCATAAGGAAGCTGAGATATGAACTACACTCTCGACCTCAGGAGGGTTTCGAACGCGCAATTATCTTTGCCGGGGGCTCACGTTCTATTCAGCACACTAGCAGAGGACCCTGACTTGCCATTATCTCAGGCACTTTTTCTTTACTTTATCGGTGCTCTTAATAGTCACCCGGGCTGGTAAGAGCAACAGAAATCGGCATTGAACCCAGTTAAGGTGAAGCTGCAGTTGGAACTACGATACATTGACTTTTATTTACTGCATATTGTTTCTCCATGGTGATGCAAAGAAAAGTGAATGAGTAAGAACATGGGTGAGAGTAAGGTAAAGCAAAGTCCCCCCATTGGTGTGGTTTATAACACATTAGCCACCGGTAAAGGTATTCGTGAGCTCGAAGTTTTCCTGAGGTTCTGGGTTTTACTAGTACCTTAGCATTCTTGTGGTTGTATTGCACATCCTATTGAGACGTGGGAAAAGTTTTACGCATTAAGTAAAACCAGAGACATTTTGGGCAGAGTTTCACGAAAGGTCGTTATGGGCGTGAGAAGTGATTCGCCGCTGATTTAGATTGCCGAAATAAGCAACGGTCTTCAATTCCCTCTTAAGTACCCAATATTTATTTAACACCTATGAAGCTTTTTATGTTAGGCTAAGGACTATGTATGAAATGACGTAAACGCTGCAGAGAATAGCGCAGTTGCTCTGTCACCGATGAACAGATCGGACGTTAGATGAAAACTTTGCAGGTGAAGGTTCAATTTAGATGGTTTAAAATATCTACGAGTAATCAGTTGTAGATTGTCAGTAGGGTATTTTACTGAGTTGTTTCTGTAGTGGTCCTCTGCTCACTCGAAAAGTCGAGTAGAAGATAGGATGCACGGTGATGGGAAGTCAATCCCTGTTTTAAAGTTCTTATAATTTATTTCCTAACCCTATTCGGATACTTCGATGGCCCGTCTTCGCTTGTTGTGCGGGCCCCAGCATAATTTCCACTTTTCCGGAGTTTTGCTAGTCTAGCTGTTGTGGTTATCTAGAGGCCCGATGGCTGCCTTGCCAAAGTCTGCACGAGGTCGTCACCACCACAGGCAGTCGCCGCCCCCATGGATAAGAGTGAGATTTGCCACTATGCGACCAGTTTGATACCAGGACTGCGGTTGATCCTTGTATTGGTTTACTCTTAGATGGGCTACCTAGTGGAAACTCCGGACTTCTCAGCTTAGGATACCTGCCGTGGGAATGAATCCCTTCACTATACACCACACTCCGACACCTAGGAACACGTCCCAACACGATGAGGCGGTAAACCGTTGAGATTTCTTAACCATTATTTTTTACAATAGATGGGAAGAGGAAGGCGTATAGCATGAATTTTTCCCGCCCGTGAACCGCATTCACCCAAGAACTACTGTGAATGGAATACATAATTTCTTGAATTCACTACTCTTCAAGTTTTTTCCAAAGTCGTTTGTTCTTTTGAGTACACTTGGGCCTTTAACCAAGCTCAAAGAAAGAAGTCGCACGGTGTTTAGGGTTTATAACTACCCACTCATGGGGACGACGATGACTGGGGAAGTAGGCATTCAGCCATTCCAGAACAACTACAACAAAGTGTGGTTGAGCGCTGTCTTACATAAAAGTCAAATCTTGAGTGTTCTCCAAAGTACTGGTAGCTGGTCATATTTCATCTCACAGTATTGTGAGCTACTTTTTGGCATCTTGGTATCGCGAAGGATGAAGAGACACATATTCCTTTCCTAAGTCTTTCCACACGATTGCTTTACAATTTTCCACTTTATACCATTACAATTCCTGGACGCCTTTGCATTAGCTTTAATACATGTTCCTTTAATGGTCCTCTACCTTCTTCGCACTTGAATAATGATCTTCAAATTTCGCAACACGCCGCTAGCTGGCCCTCGCCTTGCTGGGTCAGATGGCCAGCCATGTTTGTAAGGCTTCCAAATTTCAACTTAAATAATCACTCTGAAGAGACTAACAACAAAGATTTAATTCCTATGTATTAAGGAACATGAAGATAAAGGATAAAGCTCTCGGCGTTGACCAATCCCTCAGGGATGCGCCACCCAATCGACTTCATTAAACATCTTTGGAGGTGATTGAATGCATATCTGACCTTTTCAATGGCTCGCCGTGGCTTACCGATGTGTCGAGTTAGTGCTGCTACCATCTCAGACATGTCTGGTACCAATCTGCCGACCCCGGAGGGATGGCAGGGCTTGGTGCGCAACGGGCATGGGGGTCGGTCCTGTGCGTATCGCAGGACGCCTCCGACCACTGCACCACACGCGCCCTCTCGCGACGTTAGAGTGTCAAATTGATGTCCACCCTGTTGTATGTTTATCTTAATTGCTAGCCAGAAATTAGATAAGGTTTTTTGTCATTAGTCTTTTCGGTTGCCTTTTAGTCGCATGACCTGTATGCTTCATCTGATTCTCAACAGCTAGGCCTTACGGTAGTGTCATAAACATTTAATCGTCGTTGAATGTCGTAACTTTCAATGCCATGAAACTACTGTTATCACATGATCCCACGAAGGCGCATGTAGCGCAGTGGTCAGAGGCGCCCTGCAATACACCCTAGGATCGATCCCCGCGCACCTTGTCCACCAAGCCTTCCATCTCTGCGGGGTCGGTGAATTGGCACCAGACTTGTGTGGGAGGATAGCAGAACGAACTCGACACATCGGTGCCCCACTGCGAGTCGTTGTAAAAGCCAAATATGCATTCAGTCATCTCCAACAATGCTTGATGAAGTCGAATGCATGGCACATTTCTCAGGGTTTGATCAACGCCGAGAGCTTTATCATTTATTTTATTACATAGTGCGACATCACATATATCACACTATGCGCATCCCAGTACTTCTTGAACTTGATTGGTGTCTTCTCATCCACCATCTATAAAGATCTTCTTACTTTTTTTGTGTGTGGTTACCGCTGCTGCTAAAGAATTTTTTTTCGTCTTCGTTTCGGAATGTCGATGAATGGTGGTCAAGTCGATTGTCTGCAGTATTCTGGGATAGCCATGGTATGACTTGGATGAGAGGGATTGATGGGCGCCCAGACTATTATAATACCAATTTAACGAC
Organism: Angiostrongylus vasorum; assembly: GCA_018806985.1. Classification (NCBI taxonomy): domain Eukaryota; kingdom Metazoa; phylum Nematoda; class Chromadorea; order Rhabditida; family Metastrongylidae; genus Angiostrongylus; species Angiostrongylus vasorum. Next base: position 392,859 of record JADANN010000331.1, read on the forward strand.
ACCGAAAGGATAAGAAGCTTGGTGGAACCGAGTCAGGGTCGGATCAACTGTTAGTTAGATTAGGCTACACATCAGGGTTCCAAATATCCGATCGTCGTTGTATGTCGTAAGTTCGGATGCCGCGGAACACTCTTAGTATCCTATTCTCGAATGCTCTTTCGGTGTCGCTGACCACTTACGCCGTCCAGCATGATGTTCTACACTCTGTGTCGTTCTCATCACATCATCGATATCTCTGTAGGACTCCCAAACCGCTTATTTCGTCCTGGTCGCCTCTTAAATTAAGTTACTCAGATAGTAACATTCCAATTACGTCGAACACAGTCTTTGCTTGGCGTGGAACACTCTAGCTCGCTTGGCCACCGAACCCGTTTTCAAATAGAACACAGCCTGTACTATTAAAATCTATCCAAAACGTTTTTTTTCGTTTCAAGAGCAGTTCCAATAACATCACTCGAGAAAAGATGTTGGAAAAGTCCAAGTAACTTTTCTTTTCTTTCTACTTCTGTTTAGCAAACACGAGGTGTTATTTTTTATTCTTTATTCACGAACAAGCTGACGTTTCGGCGGATTTCGCCTTCCTCAGAGCCTGGAAAGGTCAAGTCGACAGCAATCTATTCGGCCAAACACCTCCATAACCAAACAGAGAAAGCGCTAAACCTATATTTCAATCACATTGAACACAGAATCTTTGCACACTCACCGCTTCCTGTGAGTCTTCCACTAAATATGTCACGTGAGAATAATTTGCAATAATAATATAAATATTTTACCAATAGTCCCAAATAATTTGTCGAATGGTAGAGAAAAAATAGTCCTACAAATGATGTAGTAGTAGTCCATGTGATTTCTGAGCTACCATTACGTTCCGGTTAACGGAATTACGATTGTTCATTTCCACTAAGGTTTGAAAAATGAGTCCTGACGCAGAAAAAAATGAATGAGATCTGTCCCATTGGCTCCATAGGAACAAAACTTTAAGTTGCTGGAATAAAACAACCAGTATATTGTGGATAAAGATCCGTAAATTTTTTTTAAAACAGTTTCTTTTACATGACCCGTCTTTCACATCTACTGTGCGGATTCCAAAAAAGTCTCGCATTCGATTCGTACTATCGCATCCATCAGACGAAAGACTTCGATCTTCTTGCAGTTGGGTTCAGCTGCTGGTAGAGGATCGTCGTCCAGCCCCGTAATCATGACGAACGGCATCACTACCACTGCGCTTGCTACCCACCATCTTTACGCGGTCCGCAAATTATAGAACATTGTAATCAATGGAGGTTGCGATAAGTTGAGATATTCTGGTTTGAAGTTGAAAGCGTCAATTTTTTTCGCCTCGTATAACCCCTATGGAAATCACGTTGTCGCGTAATCGTTAAGACAAAACGCCCGAGATGCATCTTGTTCAATGCATGTGTGGTGGGAGCAAAGTGGACGAAGTGGTGCAGACTGCGCATGTTGGCCGAAAATTGCATACGTCTGTCTGATGAACTTAGTGAATAAACTGTACAAGCGAAGTTTAATACATACCGTTTTAATTGTTGTGTTTTCTCGCGTCCACTGTAACATGCGACGAGAACACCTTTATCAGATGAAATTCCTTTGTGCCGACTCAAAAAAACTAGAATCTATTCGTTTCAAGTGATAGCTCTCCTTCATCGGTTATAACGTCACTCATCTTTTCCAAAAGTAATCTTATTGGGAAAATTTTGCCTTTTTCATCCATTTAAGTTCAATAATACTTTTTACAATTCTTGTGGTAGAATCTTACAACCTATTCGTCATATTAGGATGTGTGTGGCGCAGTGATTAGAGGGGAACCCGCGATCCAAACGTAGTCTTTGGTTCGGTCCCACGCCCTGACCTCACTAAGCCTTCCATTTCTTCGGGATCCATAGATTCGTACAAGACTTGTCTAGGAGGATAACAGCAGTGAAATGATAAATCGCTAGGCCATCGAGAGTTATTGTATAGGTTAGATATGCATTCAATCATCTCTAACGACGTTTAGCGAAGTCGAATCTATGGCGCATCCTCTAGGGATGGGTCAGCGCCGAGAAACTTTATCCTTTACCGTTATATATTATATTGTTGTTATCAGTTTCACTACACTGTTATTGCACTATTCATACAATGGGACTCAACAAGATACTACCCGGCTTTGAGCTTCATGCATCTGAAGCGTAAGAGGTCATGTGTGGCAGCATACTTAGTTACTTGGATACTTGGACGGCCTGTGTTCACTGATTGTGCGGGCTCCAGCCTAATCTCTATTTTTTTCAGAGGCATGCTCGTTTAGCCATTGTGATTCCCTGTAATCCTGAGGTCAGCCTGGCTAAGGTCTGCCCCCAGGTCGTCACCACCACAGGCATTCGCATCCCTTTTGGATCAGAGGGATATACACAGAAGCAATAAAATAATATGGAAATCAATAGGCGAAGATAATACGGAGTGGTAAGACATCCATTGCCAATAACAGAGTGGCTTCTGAAGTGGACTGGTGAAGTAGAATGATGAGCAAGTCTCATATAATACAAATATTGCTCAAAAAAAGAAATTTGGCCAAAATGAAACTGTATATTACGGAATGTCGAGGAGTGTAGAGCAATAGTTAAAGGTGTTCTGCAACACACATTGGATCAGCGCCTGGTTCAATCCCGTGACCCATGATAACGAACTCCTGTATCACTGCGAGGTCGGGACATTGGTATATAACTTATCACCAACTGGTGAAGAACGGACGGTTCATTTCCGCGCTCGATGTTGCACAGGACAAACACTTCTCAGTAACGGCGGTAGCATACGAAATAATACAAGATCAACATAAGAATTTTTTTTCGTTATATGAAAAAATAGAGATTACTCACTAAATCACAGATAGTATTCTTGGAAGAAGCTCTAACTGACCAACTACCTGAACCGTCTACACAGTAAAAGTGAGCAACGAACGTGTCGATGATTAGGACACATATGAATCGCTCTCAACGATAGCCTACCAACTACTGAAGACTAAAGGATAAAGGTCTCGGCGTTGATAAACCCTGAGGGATGCGCGATACGTTCAACTTCATTAAGCATCGTTGGAGGTGATTGAATGCATACTTGGCCTCTACAATGACTCGCGGTGGCTTACCGATGTATCGACGGAGTGCTGATATCCTCCCAGATAAGTCTGGTACTACTCTGCCGACCCCGAAGGGATGGAAGGCTTGGAGAGCCTTGGCCACGTGGATCGAACCCATGTGTATTACGGGGGGGCTTCCGACCACTGCACTACACGCGTCTCTTTTACCAATTACTATAGGAAATAGATTAATCAACTAGTAGGTACATATTTCTAATAACAACTGGAAAAAAACTCATACGGAATATTCAAGAATACGACTTACAAAAGAGGCGTCAACGAGGATTAGAAGGAACCCGGAAGGCAGGGGAGCTCATAACAAAGGTGAAATGCGGCAACCTTTATCGAACACGCTGTCGAAAGAGTGGTATTAATTTCCTATTTCACCGAACGGAAGTCCGTATATGAAAAATACTTCAATGAACGAACGTGAAGAAGGCTGCTTAGTATGACGAGATTTTTGAGGATCGGGTGATCTTGACAAGTGTAATGCGTTTTGAGGGGAATCACTAGATAGAGATCATTCGTTGAGACCATTCTCTGTCCCACAAGTATTCTTTACCCCCCATCTGCACTTATCCATGCCGCATGCTATTGCATGCCTCTTATGCTGTTTGTCGACAGTTCCGCAATCTTCTCATCCAGTGTATTGCGAAATCAACTCCCAGCCAGCAGTGTGTTGATTCCACTATGGCAACTGTCTCAAGTGTCCCTCGCATCTTGCACCAAAGGACCTGCGCTATCCTTGTTCTTGTAAATCATTCTAAGCTAACATCTGCATAACGTATATCTTTTCATTGATAAGCCAACACGATGTTCATTGAGAAGGAACTTTTATACTGTACTTGGCGCCTTCGCCTTTTTCGGAGCCGCTATGTCGGCCTTCTTCAAAGCCGCTATGGTTCGAGTCTACTGTCCTCATCCGGTTATTTCTGTGCTTTCGTTGTTGGTAATTGAATCCAGTCGAATTCAGTAGAATGGAGAACCGCATTTGTTCTTCAGGCCAAGTCTAAATGAAGATCAACTTTCAAAAGCAGTATCTCATATCATCTACTGGAAGAGTGCAGGTCTACAATGTATAACTTCCCATCTACTGCCCATTATTTTTTTTCATGGCAAGCACTGTATGAAATACAACCACGATGGGGCTGAGGTATTTGCAAAACTCCGGACCGCAGGCCAGATTCGAGCCCTCGATTACCCTTTCCGGGCCTCACGTGTTACTCACTGCATCACTGGGATCCGGCGTTCACGTTTTGCAAATACTTCAGCATCATCGCGGTTTTATGTATATACTATTACGAGAAGAAATGAATGTGTCCACGTATCTCTTTGCTCATATAGGTCCTGCATAGATTACGTGTTGAAATGTAGACTCATACAGTATGAATGTATTTGAGTCTAAATAGACGTTGTGTGTTTCACTATGATGAGTTATTCAATGTGGTGCCTATTTTGGTTCCCGTTAGTAAATCTCATGAATCTTTAAAAGTCGAATGGTCTGTAGTACATTGTTTTTTATGGGATTGGGAAGGGGGACGCTTGCGTGGTCGGTGCAACTTCTATAAATTTTACTCTTGCTAAGTTGGCATGCTGCTCAGTTTAAAATTTTGCATTAGAGTAGGAGTGAAAGTAAAATCGCAGAAATCACCGATTTTTTTCTTCATAAATAGAGAATAAAGCTTTCTGCGTTGGTCAACACCTGAGGAATACGCCATGCATTCGACTTCGTTAAGCATCGTTGGAGGTGATTGAATGCACATCTGCCCTTAACCCTCGCTGACCTACCGATGTATCGAGTCAGTGCTGCTATCTGGTATCAAATTGCCGACCTCGGAGGGACGGAAGGCTTGGTGAGCCTGGGCGCGGGGGATCGATCCCATATGTATTGCAGGGCGCCTCCGACCACTGCGTCCCTTTTTACATAGTTGCAAAAACAGTTTATTACAGAATAGGTATACATGCGTGAAGTATTGAGTTGGTAGGAAATTAATCTGGCACTTTGGAAACAGCGTCTTCCTATGTATTCTTTCATTGATGAGCTAACATATGGTTGATTAAAAAAACAACTTTATTCGGGTAACATTTCGGCGCCATTGACTTCTTCAGAGCCGGGTTTCTCCGAGTCGACTGTCCACGGTAGTATATAAAGTCGTTTTTTGGAGCAGTGTTTCCATCTTTCAAACTCATTAAATCCATGATTACTCCACGGAGCTCCAGTTCTCATCATTATTGATAGGAGAGTAGTAGCTCGTATAGGTTAGGACAAGCATCGTTTGAGCGTGACCAATGGCAAATTAGTGGGAACATTCGGCTGCTGCTACTTCAGTGTTGAGAGCACCTGTACACCCTCGAAGTGTGCGCAGAGTGATGGCTCGGGAGATTGGGAGATTTCGCAATAGTTGACAGACGGGATGAATAATCTGGAGACTTAGGGCGAGACTGAGTGTCCTGCACACCAGCACGTGCTGCCTCTTCTGAACGGAGCAAGGATAACAGTTGTCTGTTCAGCTGAGACCGAATATGAGGTACTTCTGTGCTTCTGATGGACTATGCTGTACAGGAGACCACTGTTGGGCGACGATTCTATGCGAACACTTTACCCTGATGTTGAGCTCTATCTCCTTCACACGTCTCAGCTTTCAAAATCAACTTCGGCAACACATGAATCCCCAACCTCGGCGGTTTAACTGGGGATGCTAGCGTATCTTCAACTAGTGGGGCTTGTGTAGGGCAGTGGTCGGAGGCGCTCTGTAATACACATAGGGTCGATCCCCGCGTCCCAAACCCACGTCTTGCATCCCTCCGGGGTCGGCAAATTGGTGCCATACTTGTCTGGGAGAATAGCAGCACTGGCTTGATACATCGGGAGGCCACAGCGAGTCATTGTAAAGGCCAAACATGCATTCATTTAACCCCAACGACGCTTAACGAAGTCGAATGCATGGCGCATCCTTCAGGGATTGATCAACGCTGCGAGCTGTCCTCTTTTTAACCTTCAACTAGTTGCCACTGTATTTATTAAAGATCCATGAAGATACCGCATGGATGCTGAGTTCAAGTAAGCGATCAACAATATGGTTAGTTCGTGCATTAAAACGAAGGAAGAAAAAAGCAGAAATGCTGCATCAATTCCCGAGCATCGTGCATTTCAGAATAGCATTTCAAAGCAGTGAATCTTGACAGAACGATTTTCAGTACTTCTGGACGTGCGGTTGCTCGTCGTTATCTCAGAGCTAACTATTGCTGCCTTTATAATTATCACTCGTTGCAGCAATCAGCTGATCCCGTATTTTCATAAGAGAAATGGATACTGCTATGAAACGTGACAAAATCCAAGAATTATTGGAGTGCTCGATCTGCGTTCTACGGATGGAACAGCCAAAGCAGTTATCTTGTGGCCATACTTTTTGCTCCAATTGCATCGATAACTTGGTCAGTTCTTCAAATTTGTCCTCATTTATTATGTTTTATTTTCCTTCAGGTCTGATATTGAGGAAAATTCTGCGTTGCTAAGTAAAAGACAGAGCAATTTCTCCCGTTATTAGCTTCTTAGTCCTTCATTTTTTCCTGTTTCTAGCATCTTAATCCTTTAGTTTGTCCTGTCACTAGCGTCTTAGTCCTTCAGTTTGTCCCATTACTAGCACCACTTCTAGCACCAAAAAAGTCCTTTGACGGACGTTTTGAATTCCTTAGCTATAAATAATAAACAAGTAATATAACATTTTCGTCTTTTTTCGCGCCATCGCTATCAGAAGACGCTTATAGGTTGGAGTTCTATTCTAACATACGTAGTCGTTCGTCCCATTCGATGGCTCGCACGGAAGCCAGCCGTCCCTCCGGGGCTGAAAACTGCTGCGGGACTTGTCTCTGGGGATGAAGAACGCTGAGCTCATAAATTAATTGGCTACTGCAAGTCATTATCTTGGTCAAAGGATAAGTTAACGATGAAGATAGGTCAAGGATAGATAGTAAAATCGGTTATCCACCGTATAGGGGCACTCAACACAGACGCAATTAGCCGGTTTGAGGTCTATCGTGAGGGATTTTCATAGAAGCGGTTCATAGTGACGTTGACGCCTTCTGTAGCTCCATCATTAACACTTCTTTGCGAAGTTTGATTCATGAAAACTGCGCTATCTAGAGGCTCATCAGAATAGTCCCGAGATCGGACTTCACAGTTTTAAAAGCAGTTGGGACTAGACGTGGAAGTTTTTTTGGTAAAGAACATCAGAATAGCCTTGACCACTCCATCTTCAACTCAAGGTCGTCTTGCTTGAATGATATGGAATAATAGTGTAGTGGGCAAGATTATAGAATTTTTGAGAACTAAATCCAGTGATGAGACTAATCTAGCCCCAAAAATCGGCCCTAGTTCGACATGTTGATGTTCATCACAACTTGCAAAGTATTTATGAATAGTTATTGTCTACTATCAGAATCGTCGTGCTTTTCATGAACGGATACTTCGAAACACGTTCGTTCGAAAGAGGACATTTAACGAACGGTTATTGGCGGACTACGTAAGTAAGTGACAGGCTTGATCAACTTGTCCTCATGATTTCTAAGTCATACTGGCACTCATATCACTAAGTGTCTAGTCCTATCATGGAGAAGGTACATGTAAATTTTATTGGCTTGGCAATGCAAAAACGATATCTGCTCAATTTTCTGAGTGAATCTAATAATCCTTTGTTCTTATTTGTACCATTGAAGTGTCGAGGGATGGTTGATAGGGTCTTCTGTCTCTTAAAAATGAGTACAAAAGTGACCAGGTCATGGTTTCAGATCAACAACGGAGAGGTGCTGTGCCCAACATGTCGACGAGCAACAAGCATCCCTCCTGGTGGGCTGCCGATCAATTTCTACGTTCTGAGTAAGTTGTTTTCGTCCATCGCTGGTATGTTTGCTGTTATTGGGTTATCTTACCTACCTTTGTTTAGATATCATTTCCCTATTCGAAGAGGACCCTCAGGATTCCACTTCATGTTCATGTTGTTCTACCCGAATTGAGGGCCGTGTTCATTTTTTGTGTAGATCGTGTAGAAAGGTTTGTTCAAAGGTCACAGATTTGGGTAGAAGCCTTTTTGCGTCTTACAATTAATCTCTTCCTTTTTAAGTAGGTTAGGAATATCGATACGATATGTATGGTAACGCTTTATTTTTAAGCAGGAAGCGTACGCCTTTAACTAACAAAGTTGTGTTTCAAAACCGACTTTCCTTTAACCTCAGTACGACTAATCAATATGTGTTCTTTTTTTGATAAGCTTACATGAGGTTGACTTATCAAAGAAGGAACACATATCAACAAAACTATATTTTAGGGTTTTCTTTGTGCCGTGTGTTGCTTGAAGCACCATAGGAACCATGAAATTCAAGAGAAAAGAGCTGCAACAAGTTCAGAGATCATGGTGTGTGTTTCATATTTACTCTGGAGATGGCGAAGATAATCTCTCATAAGTTGTCTAAGATGTCTTGTTGACTTTTTCATACTAAGATGAGATATAGGAATCCATTCCAACGTAACCAAGTTCGTACCTTTCCCACTCTTTCGCCGCCTTTAGCTTTTTGCAAATGTGATAGGAATGATTTCTATCTAAGGGCGAGGATTATTTCAAAAATTTTCATAGGAAACGTGGGATCGCAAGCATAGAGTTAATCAGGATATACTCGGAGACTTAGATGACCTGTGTTCAATGGTTGTGTGGCCCCCGGCATGATTTCCATTTCTTTGGAGTTTTGCTGGTCTAGCTACTTGTGGTTCTCTGTAGTCCCAAGGTCACACTAACTGAATGATTCCGCAGGTCGTCGCCACCACAAGCAGTCGCGGCCTTTGTGGATTTGAGGGAGATTAACCACCATACGACTAGTTTCATACCAGGGCGGTGGTGAATCGTGGTATTGGTTTACTCTTACCTGGGCTTCGTGATGGAAACGGCGGGCTTGCTCTCAGCATGGGAGACTCTGCTGGGGGGGTTGAGTCCCTCGATTTACATCGCAGCCCGACACCCAGAAACATTTCCCGACCACGATGAGGCGGTAAACCGTTGGGAGGAGGGCAAGATAAACTTTGCTTTAAATCGTTGTACAAATCAAGCCGTCTAGTTGTGAATGTATTTATGATTGTTTCAAATACGGTAGGCTCAGTTTTTGACAATGCTTAAGATGTTTGTCAGTGTTTTAAAGGAGATTCCATTTGTGCATTCCACTTCATTCGTGGTCATGAGAGTAGGACTTGTATGCCTGCAGTAAAAAGATGGTGACAGAAGCAATAAACCACTGCTATGACGTCGGTTAAATGGTAACTGAGAATATATGCGACAATTCTGTGTCACTGGTCAGCTGATCACATGCGTGCAGTCCCCCTGCCAAGTCTCCGAAGCGGATAGTGCTGGCATAATAACTAGTCCGTTTTTCTATAGTAAATTTAGGTCCATTATTTTTTTAGTGTGTTCATGGATGTGTTTTTTCCTCATCCATGTGTTATATTTTGATAAATTTATTTTTTGTTTTTTTATTCGTCTGTTTATTTGTTACTGCAGTTCGTTATTTTGTTCCCATTGTTGTCAAAGATGTCACTTCTTAAGCGCGCCATCGAAACAATTGATAGCGAAGTTGCGACTGTTCTTCACAATTTGTTCACCATAGAAAACTTATGGGATTTTTCTTCACTACACGCATCATTGGTCGAGGTAAGCCCTGACTTGTATGCCGTTTTACAAAACCTTTTTGGAGTCAAACTGACTCGTTCTTATTATTGCTCTTGACCCTTAGTGGTGAGATAGTTAAATGTCCTGATGGTTCTTGTTACCTCATTGACTAGGTACCTTTAACAAATATCGTGCATAAATCTTCCTGTTTTTACGGAAGTCTTTCTTTAAATCAACGCACTAATTCCTTCTGAAATTCCTAGCAGATGTAATTGCAACTTTCTATGTTTCTATTTATTGCTCTCGATTTTATTTCAGCCTCGCCCTTCCAAATACTGGTTAAGGTAAGCCCTAACGAAACGCGCAGCGATTTCGAAGACGTAACTAGACCTGTTATCTAGATAGTTAGGTCGTCTTCCTTCTGCTTTAAGTTATAGTACTTTTTGCATTCGTCTCACTGCTTCGAAATCGTCGTCGATGGAGTGCTCGGATTCGCTTGTGTATTCGAAGCTAATTGAAGACGCCATCTTTCGTCTTCACTGGCACTGAATCAACATGGAATGGTCCCCAAGAGTAGTTTTCCGCAGTAATCCTGAGATAGCCATGCTAGAACATTCCCTTATCTTTGTCACAGATATTCCCCATTCGCCTGTCGTGAAAGAAGAAGTTTGCTGGTTCACATATAGGATTTTCGCGGAAAGGCGGTGATTTCTATGACAGCAACGATTCCTGAGATTAGTCGACCGACTTCTTGACGACAGAGTGTTGAACCGAATCGCAATAAAACTGCTAACAACTAGTTAACTTTTTGTTTTTATTATTCCTGTTATACTATATTCCACGGATCTCCCTCATATGAGGGATCCCGATAGCCGGTTAGTCGCGAGGCTACGTGGCGCGTCCACAGGTGGCGGATAGGGGTGTTAATCGCGGACCAAAAGCGAGCTTTGCTTCCCCGAGACGCAGGTGGACTCAGGGGGATGGACTCCTTGTTTCTGCTGCGCCGATTTGGCACATACTTTATGCATTTACGGGGCGTATTCATGTGTCGGTGCGTTCTAGTTTATGCAGATTGCATTCTACGAGTCAATTCGGCCAAAAGCCTGCAATCAAGTGACAGGGAAGTATATGAGAGGCGGCCAGGAGCCGCCTCCAACAAATAAGCTCCATGTCCACTCTGGGAGAGTCTGGCAAGCTACCCGCGAGTACACCCAGCCCCCAAGTTGAGAGCCCAGCAAGAAACGGGCCTCATTCCCCCGACCCTGAAAGAGCCCCCAGTTTCGCAGCGTTGGATAGGACGAGTAGAGGAGAGCCTGCTAAAATCTCCGGGCCAGTGGAAGCTGCCTCGATTGCAAAGAACTAATGTGACGATCTGTATCTACAATGCACGTACACTTGCATCCGAGTCCTCGAAAGGAGACTTGCTCATGCAAGAAGGATAAGGTACGACGTCATCGGCCTGGACGAGACGAAGCGACGCCACCCATTCAACGCCGTCTATGGCACTGGAGAAGAACTGTTCCTCGGAATATGCGACAGTAGAGGAGTCGGCGGCGTTGGCGCTCTCGTCAGCACGAGTTTGTGCATGAACATCGATTCATTCGAAGAGCTTACAACCCGAATCGGACGTTTACGATTAAAAAGATGTGGATCAATAGCGGCTGTGACAATTTTTGTCGTTTATGCGCCGACATCAAACTATGACGAAGAAGAACTCGAAGCATTCTATATGGACTTGGAGAAGTTATACAGAGAAGACCATACATTCTTCAAAGTCATCACTGGAAATTTCGACGCTAAGACTGGACCAAAAAAGAACGTTCGACGAACGTCACATTGGGACCCCATGGATTAGAAAAAACACGAGCAGGCTGAACGGCTGTTGGAGTTTATCATGACGACCAAGACCGTTCGTGGAACTCGAAGTTCCTGAAGCCCTACCCTCAACGCTGGACATGGAAGTCTCCCAAGGGAGAGTACCACAACGAAATGGACCACATTGTAATAAATCAAAGGTTTTGCCTTATTGATGTCGCTGTTGTCCCGAAATTCTAACCGGGATCAGACAATCGCCTCCAATGTACAAGATTCCATTTCTCACGGAAAGGAGAAAAAACCTGCTAAATTCAAAAAACGAAATCTCAAAACCACCATTAACTCGGCAGTTGGGAATATGTCGTTCTCGATAACATCGACAAGGAATACGATCGGCTCATTCATCATCTTCGCGTTAGCGCTGTGAAAGCAGATAGTTCGAAAGTCACCAAGAGACGTCTTCTACAAAAAACTTTCGAGCTGATACGCCAACGTGAAATTATTCGAACTACAGGCAACCGCCAAGTGACGTCCGAACTTGCAAAACAATGCAGAAAGGCGATAAAAGACAATCTTAAAGAGGGACGACCAGCAGTTACGGTCGAAGCTGCAGAGGCTGGGAGAAGCATTAGTAAAGCCCACCGAAGCTTCGCCAATTACAAGACCAAGGTGATTGCATTCCGGCGCCCAAACGGAACAATTACAGCGTCCGGAAAGGCAATGGAGAAGACCATTCACGAATACTACTCAAATCACTTCGATAGCCACGTCCACCTTCCGTCATATGAAGTACAGGAGGATGGACATGTCGGACTACCGGTTCTCCCTTCCAAAATCCAACATGCTATTTCGTCGGTGAAAACTCGAACACCATCTGGTGTGGATGGGATAAGATCTGAACACCTGAAAAACCTTCCGTGAGTCCTTATAAACACACTGGTTCGGCTCTTCACACTTTACCTGTCTCAATGCAAGGTCCCTACTCAATGGAAGATCAGGAAGACCGTGTTAATGTTGCAGAAGGATGACCTCCATGATATCGGCAACTATCGCCCAATCTGCTTGCTGTCTGTCGTCTACAAACTACTCACGCGAGTCATCCTAAACAGGATTGGCAAAACACTGGACGAAGGACAGCCATGTGAGCAAGCATGGTTTCGAAAAGAATTCAGTACCATGGACTACATCCAAACGATAACAACAACTTTCGAAACATCGCGAGAGTGCAACAGATCTCTCTGTCTCACTTTCATCGATTTAGAGAAGGCCTTTTACTCAAGTGAGATACAAGCAGTCAAGGAAGCCCTGGACAATTAGGGGTATCCGTACTCAGTATACGAAGATTCTTCATCGGCTGTATAAAAAATTTGGCTCCATATATATCGCTATTTTGCAACGGTTTTAAAATTGACGTCAAAAGAGAGGTTAGGCATACTGATACCATCTCGCCAAAATTATTTAGCGCCATCCTCGAGAACATCATGCGAACATTGGAAAAGGACAACATTGGAGTGAAAATCTATGTTTGGCAATTGCACGATCTTCGCTTTGTAATGACATCGTTCTTATAAGATCAAGCATTGGCTAAGCCAAACGAATATTTGCCGACTTTGATGAAGCCTGTGGAAAGATTGGTCTTCGACTAAATCTCACAAAAACGATTTTCCTGAGGAAGGGATTGGCTTCATATGGCCTATTTACGCTCAACGGAACGAATATCTCCGAATGCTCCAGTTATGGCTTTCTAGGTTGGGAAATCAATATGATGAACGACTTAGCTCCTGAGCTGAGCAGAAGAAACGAGCAGCTTGGGTAGCCTCCAAGAGCATCGAGGATGTAGTGAAGAGGACAAAGAACACCCAACTCCGTGCCCACCTTTTCGAATCAGCGGTACTTCCTGCCCTAGCGTATGCGTCAGAAACTTGGTCGCTACGTAAGCAGGATGCAAGGTCACTTAGCGTTATTGAACGCGCAGTCGAAAGGGCAATCAATGGTCGGCAATTACATCATCTTCGCTTTGCTGATGACATCGTGCTTATAACACCAAACATTAGCCAAGCGGAGCGTATGATTGCCGACTCTGATAAAGCCTGTGGAAAGATTGGTCTTCGACTAAATCTCACAAAAAACGATTTTCCTGAGGAAGGGATTGGCTTCATATGGCCCATTTACGCTCAACGGAACGAATATCTCCAAATGGTCCAATTATGTCTATCTAGGTCAAGAAATCGATATGATGAGCGACTTAGCTCCAGAGCTGAGCAGAAGGAAACGAGTGGCCTGGAGAGCTTTCAAGAGCATCGGGGATGTAGTGAAGAGGACAAAGAACACCCAACTCCGTGCCCACCTTTTCGAATCAGCGGTACTTCCTGCCCCTAACGTATGCGTCAGAAACTTGGTCGCTGCGTAAGGATTACGAAAGACCACTTAATGTTATTGAACGCGCAGCCGAAAGGACGATACTAGGGGTATCCCATGTCACACAAGTAAGGGAAGGGATCCGAAGCTGCGACCTGCATCAACGATCAAAAATCAAAGATACGGTTCTGTACGTCAAACAGTCGAAGATTTGGGGCGTAGACGTAATGTGTATGAATGATAAGCGATGGACAAGAGCCGTCAGTCACTGGATTTCTCGGGATGTCAAACGTACTGCAGGAAGACCACGGACTGGATAATCAGATTTCTTCACGAAATTCCTAGAAAAAAGGATATGATGCTGAACGAATCCGTGGAGCGACCAAATCCCATTGAACTACTCTTTCACGCGACAGGCAAAAATGGAAGATTTACTAGCCGTACTAGAGTCAGTCGACGATCGACGGAATTACAGGTGATATAGAACCTCCCAACGGTTTACCGCCTAGTCGTGGCTGGGAGGTGTTCCCGGGTGACGGACGGCGATGTACACAGCGAGGGATTCATCCCCTGACAGTGTCTCTGAAGCTGAGAAGGAGTCCGGCGTTTCCATCAGGAAGCCTATCTAAGAGTAAACCAATACCAGCATCCACCACCGTCCCGGTATCACTAGTCGCATGGTGGTAAATCTCCCTCTGATCCACAAGGGCTGCGACTGCCAGTGATGGTGAAGGCCGTAGGCAGACTTTGCCTAGTCTGATTTCGGGACCCAGGGAACCGTAATGGCTTAACCAGCAAATCTCCCTAAAAATGGAGATTAAGCTGGGGCCCGCACAACAAATGAGGATGGACTATTCAAGTATCAGGTAAGTATGAATGATTTCCGTAGTTGCAAGACACACTCGAACTTCGATATAAACCTGCTTAGGATGTTTTTAATGAATATTGGGATAGTGTCTTATTGCCAAGCTTCAGAACAACTGAAGTTTCATTGTTTGCCTTTTGCAGTTCCGTCAAATTTTGTTTAAATTTCTTCAAAAGCCTTCCTTTTGTTCCTTTGTTTGCAGAAGAGTAGTAGCGCGCGCAGAAATTTACCATTCTTAAAATGTCTTGTCTGGTGAGCCAATCACAGTGAAGTTGTGAAGTCACTAATGAATCTTAGTTGTTCATTTTTTGGCAATGAAGCATGTTCGGCAGTATGTGCTTCTAAGGAGACTTACCGTCCAGCTGACGACTTGTGCAACTGAAAAGAAAACTGCAGCCGGCCGTAAGTTGCCCAGCGATGTTTTCTTCGAAACGTAGGGAACATTTCCGCAGATGGATATTTCCCTATCAGAAAATTATGATCGACCTCAGATGCTGGTTTGAACTAGACGATTTATCACAGGTTATGTTGATGGGCTAAATGTAGAATTTTCAGCGCTCAGATGCTGTGTTTCAAGCATATGAGCGAATCGTCTCTAAATTGCATTCTGAGAATGTGTTCTTTGACCAGCTCAATAGTACAAGCAATACAGCAACAAACATTAGAAGCTTGTTCACCAGCCTCTGCAATAAGATCGAAATTCATCAGAAAAAGATGATGGAGTCATGCCTAATTGATATCGTCGATTTTTCGAATACGTTGGAAAATATAATCGCCGCTTACGTTTGTGATTTCAATGGAGAGAATGAGATATAGACGCCTGCCGTCCAGGTACGTGCTCGTCGTGGTACTCTTCCACTGAACTATCTGCCTTACTATATACATTTAATTCATGGTAAAGTTAACACTGTTCTTTCTTTCCATTCGCAAGAATAGTCTTTTCCTCATCAGTTAAACATTAGCCAAGCGGAACGTATGCTTGCCGACTTTGATAAAGCCTGTGGAACGATTGGTCTTCGACTAAATCTCACAAAAACGATGTTCATGAGGAACGAATTGGTTTCGTATGGCCCAACGGAACGAATATCTCCGAATTCTCCAGTTATGTCTACCTAGGTCGAGAAATCAACATGATGAACGACTTAGCTCCGGAGTTGAGCAGAAGGAAACGAGCGGCTTCGGGAGCTTTCACGAGCATTGAGGATTTAGTGAAGAGGACAAGGAACACCCGACTACGTACCCACCTTTTCGACTCAACGGAACTTCCTGCCCTAACGTATGCGTCAGAAACCTGGTCGCTGCGTAAGCATGATGAATGATCACTCATCGTTATTGAACGCGTAGTCGAAAGGACGATGCTAGGAGTATCCCGTTCCACAGAACTAATTGATAGGATCCGAAGCACCGACCTGCGTCAGCGATCAAAAATCAAAGATGCCGTTCTGTACACCAAACAATCGAAGATAAGGTGGGCCGGACACGTAATGCGTATGAATGACAATCGATGGACAAGAGCCGTTATTGACTGGATTCCCTGGGATGTTAAACACACTGCAGCAAGACCACCGACGCGATGGTCACAGTTCTTCGCGAAAAGCCTAGAACAAGGATATGTTGCTGAACGAGTCCCTAGAGCGACCAAATCCCACTGAGCTACTCTTGCACGCGACAGGCAAAAATGGAAGATTTACTTGCGCCCGCTCGGGTCACTCGACGATCAACGGGACTAGAGGTAATACAGGTGATGCGCTAGAAGTCAGACTTCCTTTTATGGGATGTCGTACAGCGAATGCTTAATGGATTATATCCAAATACGCGGGGAGTTTTTTGCTTATACGCAGTACTTCAAGCGATTCACTATGTGTTGTTTAATTGAGTATACACAGCGATTTTTTATGTGGCGTCTTGTCATCACTTTTTATTTACTGTTTATTAGTTTTTTTAATGGCAGGGTATGATGTGAAATATAACCATAATGATGCTGAGATATTTACAAATCTCCAGACCGCTGGTATCTACATTGGGGACCGAACACGTTCGTTTCCCTTTCCGCGGGCTAAAGTGTTCGCTACCACACCATGCGAGTCCTTCGTTTCGCCTTTCTCTCAGCCTTGTTATAGACCTATAAGTGCTATCAGCATTAGAAAAGAATAGGGCGTAAATAAAAAGTGCCGACATAGTTTTCAATCTATTATTTAATATAAGTAACAACAGCTCCTTTACCTTTAGTGTTTAGTATATGTTTTTAGGTAATGAAGGAGATATGTGTTAAAAATTCGAAACTCTATCTTGTCTTGGAACTGAAGACGGCGTTATCCTTCGTTTATTGAGAAGCGACTTTGTCTCTTTCGCATTTGAAACTTCAGAAGTTTTTGTTAATGTGACGATTACTTGATGTTTCTACGTTCTATTTGCTCCATATTAAAGTACACTTCTTCGACTCCTATTAAAGCTCAGGTTCTGCAATGAATTGCTTAACAACATTTTTCCTTTGTTCTTCGATACATTTGTATTCCATTGTTCGTAGTATTGATCCCACAATAAACATCGTCTGCTTGGTTCTCACCATTTCTAAATTTAGAACTTAACGCTTTCATTGTATCTGCCTTACATTAGTGATGTGGAACCGGTTAGTCAGCAGATCCTAGGTAGTGGAACTCGGAGTTGAGGGAGGCCAAAGCATGTGAAATGCGTCGGGCTTATTGTATTGATGTTGTAATGTAGGCGAGTAGAACGCATGGTCGGCACTGGTCCCTAATCTCTCAAAAGGTAATTTTAACCTTTTTATTTACTGCCTACTCTTTTTATTGGCAGGGTATATTGCGAAATATAACTTCAACGAAGTTGAGATATTTGCAAAACTCTGGACCGCAGGTGCCTATGGTGGGGGACGAATGCGCAATTTTCCTTTCCGGGGAGTAACGCGTTCACCACCACACCATGCGGGTCCTTCTGTTTCGCCTGTCTCTCTAAAGATAATTAATTTACAGAGGTAGGGTTTGAGTCGTTAGGATTTCATAGGACTCGATATTTACCTTCAAAGTCTTATTGGTAGCGGAACCAACTACACTGAGCTGAAATAGAGTATTTCTGAGTTTCTCCGTCTGTTCTGTGAAGAACATAGCTACCTGCATTTTGTTAGTCAAATGAGATTATTAATAACTAATTTGCGATTCGTGGTCTGGTCTTCAATGAGTCCTTTTCTTGATGGGACTCGTAAGTAGAGATAGCCATTGTAAGCACGGTGATGGCAGAGCTGGAATCAGTGACCGTGGTGGGGGGCTGTAGAAAGAGCTTCAGCGCTTTGATGAGTGGATTGTTTACTGGAGGCGACCATAGATCGTAGTATGTGTATAACCCAGGCACGTAACTGCAGAATTTTCACAGTGGGGTACATTCTACATGCCTATGGGCAGAGCACACTCTAGCATCGAGATGTCTACGTATGTGCAATTGACATAAGTCTATCTGGCAAAGTATGAATACCATATTTATTCCCCTGAATCACCGTCAAATAGCGCAAGTGCATAGTTGTTTCTGGATTTCATAACACTAATTGAGGTTATAGTATTGTGCTGACGTTCTTTAGCACTTTTTTATGGACGGAATATTGAACTACTTATCATTAATTGTAGCCCTACTATTCGTCGAGTAACTCGAGCGATTATTAGCACTTTTTCCACTTACTGCTTTTTCCAAAGTTGCAGGGTAATGAATTCTGTGCGATCAAGGGCCTCCCTAGGATTTACCGCTCATCTTGGCTAGATGTTCCTGGGTGTCGGACTGCAATGTGCAGTGGGATTCCTCCTCATATGGCTAACAGATAAAAGTACCCAACCGAGTACTATAGTTTGTTTGCCGAAGGGCTTAGAACTCGTACCGAACTCGCTTCATTTCCTGAAACAGGAAGTTCAGACCGCTTCCATTACTGGAGTTGCTAGGAAAGAGAGGGACACTTAAGCTTAGCCCTACCGCAACACACCTAATGCGACTGGTAATAAATGCCAGCTGTAGGACGTCTTTACAGAGGGATTTACACCAGCATAAGCAAAAAAGTGATTGAAAGAGGCTCAAAAAATGATCCAGTCTAAAGAAGTACCGTTGGGACCTTTGGGACTATTATGTCCCATTATCCACTTCGATGGACGAGGATGCGACCATCACTATACGCCGCCATGAAATGGAACTGATGACGAAAAAGTTTTGTACCAATTTTTTTCGACTCCACCCTCTCCGTTTAGGACCAGAAAATTCCTGCTAGTGAAAAATCGTCCAGAATTCTAAGTTCTGAAGCTCGAACTGCGATAGAAAGCACGAGGAGAGATGCTGCTTTGGGATCCGATAATACCACTGCCGATTTCGTCAGAGCTGGTGGCTACAAATTATATATGCTTCTTACAACTAATGTAAGATCTTGCCTTCAGAAAGAGAAAGTCGCAGACCAGTGGAAGACATCGCGCATGACTATCATACTCAAGAAGCGTACCGAAGAGATCCTCGCAACAACCGTCCAACATGCTTGTTGAGTGCACTCTACAAGCTGTTCATGAATATTACCGTATTCCACATACTGAACACCTTGAGTGCGGCACAACAAGTTCATCAAGCATGATTCCGACAGAAATTCTGCCTGGACCACATCGAACCCCTTATAGAGGTTTTTCGGAAGTACTATGTGTACCTATTCGTATACCGACTACAAGGAAGCGTTTGAGTGCGTCTAAACGAATGCAATTATTAACGTTTGTCGAGCAAGAAGTGAGTGGATCCATCCTATTATCGAACATTGGCAGATACTATTGGAAGGCAGCACAACTATACAGCTTTTATCGGCCATCACCAACGCTTAGGGAAAGGGGTTCAACAGGGCGACACAATATCGCCTAATGTGTTTACATATTGCAGTCGTTAGTGAAGTCAGTCGATTAGGACGAGGACAGCACACGTATTGATGGACAATTCACATCAAATCTTTCTTTTTGCGGATGACATTGCCATCTTTTCGAGGGCTACCAATGAAGCAAAGGCGATGCCTAATGAACAAAACGAAGCGCAAAAAAAAAGATTAGACTGCGTATAAGTAGGATGAAGACCCAGTTCATGAGGAACCTGTGGTGCGAAGGTGAATAAATAGAAATGGATAGTTCTCTGATTAAAGAAACCAGCACGTAGGTGTACCTTTGATGTTCTGTGAAAATGAAGAACAACATGAAGGAGGAGAACCGCATTGGCTGCACTCGGGGCATTTGTAGAAGCCGCCGACCAAGTAACAGACCAAAAACTCTGCGCTAACCTTTTCGATTCAGCAGTACTCCGAGCACTCTGTTATGTCACGCACGTTGGCTGATACTTCAACCACGTCAAGAAATCTGCAGGCCACCCGCGGAGGACTTAAGCGATGTCTTCTGAAATTTAGCCAACACTCACAACGTCTAGCTGGAATGCGCAGCTCAGATCTGCAGAACCTTTCTCATCTTCGGGATCCAGGAGAACATACATCGATAGAGAGACAGATGGGCCAGTCACATAATAAGAAGAACAGGTGAAAAGTCGACCAAACTAATAGTGGAGTGGACTCCAAGAGAATGCAGGCACCCTCTTGGAAGACCACTCAAACGATGGGCTCATGTGTTCGTAGCTAAGTCAATCATTTAAACTCACAGATGAGGGACGGCAACGTTTTCAAAATTGCGAAATGGGTCTCGCGGATGTCATCACCTTCGAAGCACCATGGACGACAATTGCACTAGGGAGAGAACGATGGAAATTATTCTGGCGCTCGCACAACCAGTGAAGTCTGGCCACCCAAGTAAGAAAGTAAGTGAGTACGTTCAAGGGATATGAAGAAAGCCATAGCAACAACTTTCATACGGGGTTGCTTTATTTTTTGCTCACCGAACCATTTAGTGGGGAGGATAGGAGTAGTATAATAAATAGGCATATTGAGTTAATCAACAGTAAAAGTTATGGTTGAGGGTAGTCAACTTGCTGGATTTATGTTCCTCACAAGCATTATTATTTATTGAACTATTGCAATTGAATATGGATATGAACAAGGCGAAATCCATCGTGACCAGAGCATAAATTTCTCGTGCTAAAGAGGGCTGTTTGGTTAAGAGGTTATGTTAAATCTGTTGCTCCCGGAATTTACTATGGAAGGTGTAAACTGAGTAACTGTTTATTGTCATAGTTCCTATACTGATTTATTTTTTCTTCTGGTTTGACTCTTCCTATTTCCATTTTTTCGATTTAACCTCTGAATAAAGCATAAGAATTGGTCGTTATGGATTTTCAGGAGATGAACACTTCGTGAACATATGGTATGGTAGGTCTGAAAAACAGTTTTCCGGGTACAATATTCGAATATCTAAGAGGAAAAATCAACATTAAGAGTAACAGTGGTGATCACCATGAGACTAGACATTGAGCGCTATCCCTTATAACATTCATTTACTGATTTTCTTCGGTTTCGTTCAAATGGTTTTCAGCACATTCTGTGTCTTTGTTCATTTGAAGTTGTTCTCAGTTATTAGAACCATACGTAGTTGGATGGCACCTGAAAAGGCTATGCATATGAATTCATGCTACGTTATCGATGAGACGTAGGTCTTCATCGACACGACAGTCTTGAACAAGTAGCAACAACTGGCTTCCCTATCGAATTGAACTTTAAAAAATTTTAATGTGTAGAATAGTTGGACCGAATCTCTTACGAGAAAAAATCCAGTCGAAGATCCATCATCATTTATGTAAACATCGTCCCTTCACAACACCTATATCCTTCACAATATTCGACTGTACTCTTGCTCTCGAAAATAATTCGGAATAACGCATTTTTCCTTTCAACAAATGGTAAAGAGGTTCTAGGTCACCGACTTACCTTTAACAATCGATACCATAGATGTTCGAAAGGAGGAAGACGAAAGTCGAAAGTTCCTCACAATTCTTATGGATTACTTCTTTGCTACCATTAGTAGTATTAGTACTATTAGTAGTAGTAGTTATATTTCGCAATGTATGCTCTGCCGTTAAAAAAGAGTAGGCAGTAAATAACAAGTTAAAATTGTGACTATAACTGCAGCCTCAGCTTAACTGGGTTCGTTGCCGATTTGGGCTCCCCAGATCAATCCTGCTGACGGGTGATTGCTGATGGCAGAGATCGATAGAAATAGCTGAAAGAAAGGCAAAACGAAGGACCCGCATGGTGTGGTGGTGAGCGCGCTACTCTCTGGAAAGGACAATAGCGCGTTCGTTCCCCACCGTAGACACCTGCGGTCCGGAGTTTTGCAAATATCTCAGCATCATTAAAGTTATATTTCTGCAATATATGCTCTGCCGTTAGAAAGAGTAGGCAGTAAATAACAAGTTAAAACTATTAGTAGTGTTATTACTACACAAGATGAAGATAGCGCAGTGGAAGTGAGGTGGTCCATTACGCCGACGGTCCAACCCTCCCACGCCCGAGTTCGACCCCCGCCCGCGCCCCACGAGCCTCTCATCCATCCAGGGCGGGCAGTATGGTGCCGGAGTCCTCTAGGACCGCATCACTCCTTCTTACCCATGTGGGAATACCTCAGCGTGCCTGTCCCAGGAGTACAGGGAGAATCGACTTGATCAGGTTTCAACTTTTCATGACGAAAATGAAAAAATCTTTAAGCAGCAGCCGAACCCATGTGCGAATCAAAAGACCATCGTAGATGGTAGATGGAAGGAAATAAATTGTAGCCTCTAAGTGCTGAGACTTGCATAATATGATGTGTGACATCGGGTCAGCTAAAAAACAGTTGTTGTTAATATCACTTCTTTTACGCTGCTGTTCTTAGAGAGAGAACGGTGTGAATGACAAAATTCGTTAAAAATGAACAGTGGCAATAAACACAATGATGCTGAGATATTTACGAAACTCCAGACCGTAAATGTTTGCGGTGGAGAAGGAACGCGCTATTACCCTTTCCCGGGGTACCACCACTCCATACGAGTCTTTCGTTACGTCTGTCTCTCAGCTGGTTTTCCATCAGGCAGAGGCAGACGAAACGAGGGACCCGTATGGTGTGGTGCTGAACGCGTTAGCCTCCGGAAAAGGTAATAGCGCGTTCGTTCCCCCCGCAAACATCTGCGGTCCGGAGTTTTGCAAATATCTCAGCATCATTGTGGTTGTATTTCGCATAATACCCTGACGTAAAAAATTGTAGTAGGCAGCAAATAAAAAATTAAAGTAGCAATAAACCTCTGTTTTGTCGTATTTCGAAAAGTCTTACATAATACGTAGAAATCCCTCATATCAACTGCTTAAAGAACATAAATACTCTTAACACTCATGCTACGACAATGACCCTCTACAAGAGCATTTCTTTTGGTGCACCGTGACCTGTATGACTTATATAGAGGTTTTTTTTCTCTTTCTGACAGTTCATTTTGGCACGCAATGTTTTTCCTACAGTTTTCATACTCGATCGATAGCTTATCAAGCACAAATGTTGTAGCGATCGCCAGCACAGAAATTGTTCACTATTCTTAACAATTTACAAAACACTCCTTTTTCGAGAAGTTTGAAAGTGAAACTCTGTTACTGGTAGGGGAAGACAGCGGCCAACAAAAAGAATGCTTCAGGAGCGAACATGGATGTCTTTGCTTCATTTGAACATTGAGTTTCGATAACACTATAGAAGGCTTCTAGCGGTGATAGCGTGATGATTCATTGAGGAGACAGCAAAAATGAACACATACAACTGTAGTTCGGGCATGTGAGTCCAGTAGAAATTCCAACGTCACCCAATCTAAGTTCGTACACTGTAATTTTACCTGTATCTGTGTGAATTTTGCACAATATATCAGAGCTAGTTTGTAAATTAGTTATTTTTTGATTTTTATGGTGAATTACTTAGTATGCCGCCTTTCCTCTCTCCTTTAAGTACTTGCTACTCAGATAGACTTATTTATTCAACATTGGCGTTCAATTGTATTTGCACTTACTATTACTGTCACAGATCGTCAAAAGTCGTGTCTGTTCTAAATGTGTTTGTTGACGGATGGGGCACAGAATGCTTGAGGTGTCAGTGCGACCTTTGTCAATCGTTTTCCCTATGTTCACATGCTGCTCGATCGAAAACGAATTCATAATGTTGAAATTTTTGCATTGTAGTAGAAGTGAATGCAGAATTCACTTTTATGTATTTATATTGTTATATATTATATTATGTTATGAGTTTTTTATGTATTTATTGCGCACAATTTGGGTACTGGATCTTCCGATGATGGGAGTCTCGAAACCCACGACGATACATCTCCACGCGTCACTACGGGCAAATTAGGGGAGCATTCGGCTGCTGCTACTTTAGCGTTGAGAGCACCTGTAAACTCTTGGCTTTCACACAGTGATGGCCCAGTAGATTTCGCAATAACTGACAGACGGGATGAATAACTTGGAGAATAACCCTGTTAGCTTATCACTGAAACAAAGTACATTAACCTGGACACTTAGAGGGGGGGAAATTCTACACACCGACAAGCGCTACCTGGAGGATGGAGAACAGCTGTCTGTTCAGCGGAGACCAAACACTTCCATGAAGCACTTCCGTGCTTTTTACGGACTGTGCTGTACAGGCTGATTTCGGCTCAAGTGGCCTGTATAGCATAGTTTATTAAACACGATTGGGCGGATAGCACAGTGGTAGTGATGTCCATCATCATGAGTGTAGTAACTATTCTTTAAATAGCTATTTCCTATAATATCACATGTGTCCTATACTATTTACTTATAACTTTCTTAAATTTATCCATTCATAATGTATAAGTCTTTATACCATTTCGACATGTACTTCTCCCAATGTACCGTGTCATGCCCTGAATCAGCACTATCTCTGACTCCCTCTGTAAAAACCACACCCATTACAGACAGAATATAAGGAGCACCAGTAGTCATAGAAACTAGTGTCTGTCTTCTCCAATCTACCAGTGTCTGGGTTCCAACCCTCAACTCTCGTCTTCCAATCTACAATTGCCTGGGTTCCAACACCCAGTGCTCGTCTTCCAATCTTCCAGTGCTTATCTTCCAGTCTCTCAGTTTCTCAGTGCTCCACCTCCAGTGTTCGTCTAGCTTCTCTCAAGTATATCACTTGTTCTCATTTCAGTCTCGCTCATATCCACCCAGCCAGCCACGTGTCGTCACATATCGCATATTATTATTGTACCGTCGTTATTGCTATAAGCTGTTATAACCCAGGCTCGAGGTTGTTCACGGATGTTACAGAAAAATGTCCCGCATGGCGAATTCATATAAAGTCGAGCATTCCATGTACAGTTGGCGGACAAAAGACAAATCCGACCAACTCCCTAATCTACTGGCCAACTAGCACAACGAGTATGGTGCCAGTTCGATTCTGTTCCGGGCGAGCCAAGCCTGTCATCTCTCCGGAGTCGAGAAATTGGTACCAGACTACCAGACTTGTCTAGGAAAAATCATTCTCTGCAATCCAATTGGGAACGCTCCAGCTCGGCTATCTCAGGAATACAGGAAAATTGCTCGACCAGCGTTCTACGACATTCAAATGAAATGAAAATACTCAAGTAGCAACCGAAGCCACGCATAAAAAGTTGGAAGATCTTAGTAGACGGTGGATACGAGGAAGCGAACCGAATGTGAGAAGTGCTGTGACCCGCACGTTAGACGTGAAGACGGGCCGTAAAATAAAATAAAATAAAAAAATAAATCCTGTACAAGAGACTACTGTTGGGCGACCACTATTAGAACACTTCTCCCTAATGTGCATTGTATCTCCATCATACTCGAACGTTGTAGAATTACTTTCGCAATAGATGAATCCCCAAGCTTGTCGATTTGAATGCGATTCGAGCGTATCTGCAACTAGTAGCCACTGTCGTAATGGGGAATGTATGCAGATACCGCATGGATGTTGGGCTCAAATAAGCGATCAGTATTGTAGTTATTTCATTGGTTGAAAAGAAGGGATAAAAAGTGAAAGTGCTGCATTAATTTCGGAGTATCATTTATAAAGAAATCTTCAAATCTTTAAATTGTAGCAGTATAACACTCATTAATCCTTTGGAAATCAATTCTCAGCGCCATCTGAAAACTACTGGTTGAAAAATATTGCTCTGCTAGTGGTTGCCATTATTTCAAAGGATCGTTCTTTATAATAATAAGACATATTCTTGTGGGACGAATGGATAGTCCTGGGGAGCGTAAAAAAATACAAGAATTGTTGGAGTGCTCGGTCCGCTTTCAACGGATGGAACGGCCTACACAACTGTCTTGCGGCCATACTTTTTACTTCAATTGCATCGATAACTTGGTCTGTTCTTCAAATTAGTTTTCAATTATAATGTGGAAGAATTTATTCGCCTTTCACAACAATAGTAATAGATAAAATAGGGTTAAATTTCTCAAAAGTTTCGCGTTTTATGATGAGGAAGATTTCACATTGTTAGTAGAAGGCGGAGCAACTAAGGAGCGTTTTTTTTTACATCATCCTGTTAGTGATATTCACCGGCAA
Organism: Angiostrongylus vasorum; assembly: GCA_018806985.1. Classification (NCBI taxonomy): domain Eukaryota; kingdom Metazoa; phylum Nematoda; class Chromadorea; order Rhabditida; family Metastrongylidae; genus Angiostrongylus; species Angiostrongylus vasorum. Next base: position 419,187 of record JADANN010000331.1, read on the forward strand.
AGTAATCTGTTAACTAGAAGCCTTGAATTCCCCAGTCCACCTATATCAGCCGTCGTCCGGTTGACTATCGAGTGAGTCGGGCAGGTGCCAGTAAATCTGTTTTTCTATGTCGCTTGCAAGAGTAACCCAGTGGTTCTGCTCGCTCTAGGAAATCGTTGTCGTATGTTTCTTGCGGAGTTTTCGCGAAGAACTCTGAATCCAGTCATTAACGGCGCTCGTCTGTCGGTTGTGGTTCATACACATTACGTGTTCGGTCCACCTTATCTTCGACAGTTTGGGGTATAGAAAGGCATCTTTAATTTTTGATCGTTGGCGCAGCTGGGAGCTCGGATCCTTTTCCTAACTTTTGTGACACGGGATACTCTTGGCATCGTCCTTTCGACTGCGCGTTTTAATGACTATGGGTGATCTTTCATTTTGTTTAGGCAGCAAACAAGTGTCTGACCGATGTGTCAAGGCAGAAAGAATTGAGGACAGGAAAAGCTGGAATCGGGTGTTCTTGCTTCTCCTTACTACATCCTCGATGCTCTTGAAATCTCAATAAGCCGCTCGTTTACATCTGCTCAACTCTGGAGCTAAGTCGTTCATCATGTTGAGTTCCCGACCTGATAGACATGATTGGGGGATGCAGAGATAATCGTCCCATTGAGTATAAATCGGGCATAAGAAATTAATCCGTTCCTCATGAACGTCGTTTTTATGATATTTAGTCCAAGGCAAATCTTTCCAAAAGCTTTATCAAAATTAGCAAGTATTCGTTCCGCTTGCTTTATTTTTGATTTTATAATAACGATGGCATTAGCAAAGCGAAGATGGTGTAATTTCCGACCATCGATTTTCACTTCCACCTTGTCCCATTCCATCGTGCATTAAGACAGGCAACATATGAAGAGCCGAGCCATGCGTTTATGAGGAATGGTAGAAGATTTTTTCGGTGTTCAAATCATGTCCTGTCTGGACCTGGCGTTGTTCGATTTTTTACCGACGAAATAGTATGTCAGAATTCGGAAGGGAGAACCGGTGGAACGACGTATCCATCATGTTTCCTTTCGTATGAGAGCAAGAGGACGTGGTTATTGAAGAGACTCAGGTAGTAGGCGTTGGAGTGCAATCGTCTTGGTTTTGCAATTGGCGAACCTTCGGTGGGCTTTGCGAATGCTTTTCCGAGCCTTTGCAGCTTCGATTATAACTAGTGCTTTTCTCTCTTTAAGATCTTCTTCTGTCGCTGGTATGCATTGTTTGTCAAGTTCTGACGTGAGTTGCCAGTTGCTTGCAGCTCGTGCAATTCCATGCTGCCGTATCAGGTCGAGAGTTTTTGTAGACAGACGTGTCTTGGTGACTTTCGAATTCTCAGTTTTCATAGCGCTTGCATAAAGATGTTGAATGAACTGGATGTATTCCTTGTCGATGTTATCGAGAGCGGGATCTTTCCAACAGCCTACTAATAAACTAAAAAAAAACCCAGTTTGTGGTGGTTTTGGGACTTCGTGTTTCGAATTTATCGGATTTTTTCACCATTCCACGAGAAATTACGTCTCGCACGGAGGACTCGATGGTCTGATCCCGTGTAGAATTTTGAAAAAAAGAAAAAAAAAAACAGCGGCATCAGTTAAGCAGAACCTTCGATTTACTATGTTATGGTCTATTTCGTTATGCTACTCTCCATTGGGAGACTCCCACGTCCATCGTTGTGAGTAGGGCTTCTGGAACCACCGATTCTAGGTCCATCTCATGAGGCGTTTCCATAGAAGCAGTTCATGGTAAGCGTGGCGCCTTTTGTAGCTCCACCATTAGCTTCATTGCCAAGTTTCCGTCCATGAAAACTGAACTATCTAGAGGCTCGTTAGAGTAGTCCCGACGTCGGGCTTCACATTTGAGGATTCAAAGTCGTCTTTCATGTATGATATGGCCGTTTTGTCATACGTCTTTACATGATCGGATATACGACGTAGTTAAAAAGGTGATCTAGCGAAACGAGAAGCTTGAAAGTCTCAGAAGCGTCAAGACAAAAGACATCAATTTTCTTTCCTTTATTATCGTTTCCATGGTTATCAGAGATCTGGGAGTTACATATGCAGATTAAGAGGCTGTCAATGTTATTGAAGAAAAAGGTTGATATCTAAAGTAAATCCTATCATTCATGCATGATAAGGAAGATGGAAGTCCGAATAGCGTCGATGATTAAATATTAGCGATATTGGCTGTGACGATAACCTCACTGGAAGAACGGAGTTTTTCGAATTTAATAGAGCAATGTCATAACTTTTGGTTTTTTTTTGTGGTTTTCATCGCTGCCATAATCGGAACACTGCAGACAAGTCGCTGGTTCGATCCTGCATTCTATTTTAACACAACTATGGTGAAAAGTCGTTCAGGTGTGTTGGTTCTGCCACATGGGTGTTTTTGATTCATCGTCGGGCCCAACCTCTCAAGTCTGGTTGATTGAATCGTTTGTACGCATAACATTAACATAACAATTCACTGTTCTCTTGGCGAGCAAGCATGAGGTTATTATTTTATGCGTTATTTATGAACAAGCTGACGTTTCGGCGGATTTCACCTTCCTTAGAGCCTGGAATGGCCACGTTTACTGAAATCTACCAAGCTAAACTGTTCCATAATCAAGCAGACAAATTACCAAACCAAGAGTTCAGTCATATTGAACACAAAGTAGCCTCTTCGCACACTCATCACTTTCTATAAGTCTTCCACTCAGTATGTGACATGGAGACCAACTGCACATAGTTCACATGAAAGTGTAATATATCCCTCACATTAAGACATCAGTCTTAAACACTGTGTGAGATCACGTCTGGTTAAGAGGTATTCCTCCCTGCAGTTTATTTTCGAATTCTTGGAATTTATCCAGAAACCCGATCATACAGGCAGTTGCAAACTAGCTGGCGTTTTAGAGTGTTCGGTGGTATTTCAATTACTGTTACCGAATTCTCTAGACCATTCCTTGACAAGTAACGTTTTATAGCTGCACTTATTTCGTTTGAGATAAAGGGCAAAATAAACGGGGCCTTATTACCGCCAGAGTTGTTCTTTGGGGACCAGGGTTTTCCTCAACACATAGCTCGAGAAGCTTCAGCTTCGTAGCCGTTGCGTACTTGGATACTTTGATGGCCCGTCTTCACTGATTGTGCAAGCCCCAGCATAATTTCCGTTTTTTCGGAAATTTGCTGGTCTAACCATTGTGGTTCCCTAGAATCCCGAGGTCAGCCTAGCAAACGTCTGTCCCAGGTCATCACCACCACAGGCAGTCGCCGGCTTTTTGTGGAATTTTGTGGAATGATCCCAAAAAATGGTTTATATTTTGAAATGTGCTTCTTGTTGCATAGAGTAGTAGCGTGACGAGTTATATCACACAAGTTTCTACAATTTGATGCAGTGATGAGACACATATAATGCATAAACTCAGCGCTGGTTTCATACCTTGATGTTCATCATCACATCAGTATTGTTAATTTGTATTTGCGCAAGGTTAGAGTCGAGGATCAAGATCGTCATGCTTTCTATAAACGAATAACTTTTGTTCGAAATTAAACAAATAGGAAACGGTCAATTATTTTACTCCTCAACTATTTGGTAAACTTGGGTAAGTTATGAATCCGTCGTTTTCTTGTTCAGCAATCGCGAGGTTGTTAAACAGCATACATTTACTTCCACAGAAAAACACAGTACAATACAACAGTAGCTGACGTTTCGGCAGTATCGCCTTCTTCAGAGCCTGGAAGGGTATACTGACATACAATTTACTAGGCCAAACGCTTCAATGACACTTACAAAAAGACGAAAAACTCTATGGTAATTACATGGTCAACAGCTTCTCGAAAAAACCTCATCTCTTATCTCTAACCTTACAGACGCACAAAAATGTGGCATGCGAGAAATTAGAGAATTAATAAACTCAAAAACAATAAGATTGTCTGTTAGTGATAAGGTGGAGAGTTCGTAGTTATTCCTCGCCAGCTGGATGTTGAGATAACAGAGGAATATCTTAGTGATGCTACCCTCTATCGCCCATCCTCTGAAAAGGAATACAAAAGTCAATACCGAAAGCTAAACAATCAATGGGTCAGTGTGGCAAAGGCTGCAGGTTTAAAACCATCGGTTATTTCGCACTTTAAAATCGACACACCAACATGTCCCGTCCTATACCTACCTAGTAAAACACATAAGTTGGTATCACCTGATGATCTTGCGTCAACCAATCCGTCATCATTTAAGGTTAGACCCATCATCAGCTGTGTAGACGGGCCAACGGATAGAATAACCTGGTTTTTAAGCCTAATACTTACCCAGTTGCTTAACCAAATTCCAGCTCACCTCACAAACACCCAAATGTTCCTAGAACGTCTACGTAACGCATCTCCTAATAACGCGTACGTGATAGAGTCCTTCGACGTTACTGCGTTGTACACCAACGTATCGAATGACTCCGCAATGCAAGCCATCTTCGAACTTCTTGTTAAACATGAAGGAAGAATAAATATGCATGACTTGTCCATTCAGCAGCTAATGGCTCTCCTAAAGGAGTGCCTAAACTGCTCGATTTTCAGATGGTCTGGGAAGTATTTCGCGCAAATAAGGGGGGGTTGGCTATGGGACAGCGACTGGCACCAAGCCTTGCCATTGTATTCATGTCTAAGATAGAAGCCCCTGCTCTCGATCTCCGGCCACTACTCTACTGCAGATATATAGATGATTGTTTTGTCGTCTTCTTTACGCAGAGGAGATGGACAAATGCTTTGAATTATTGAACGAGCAGTCTGAGTACATTAAGTTCACCCGGGAGAAACCGAGAAAAGACTGGCTTCCGTTTTTAAACGTCCAAATAAGCCTATCAAGTAGCGGTTACCTGACAAAGTGGTACCGAAAGCCAAGTAACAAGAACATCCTCGTTCACTTCCTTTCTTCCCACCCTTCACACACAAAGAGGGCGCTTGTGAGAAACATGTTTCGAACAGCCACCTCTGTGTGCACAACCAGGGAACTAAAGGAAGAATCGCGCGGCTTGGCTCGGCAAATAGCCATCTCCAATGGCTACGAAGTAGTAACCCGACGAGATAAGTTTAAAAGGAGAGCGACGCCCCAAAACCAAACACTTGGCCAAAAGAAAATCCCGTTTATGCTACGCTTTATTAGCGATGAAGTAAATGTAGCTATAAAACGTGCTTAAGAAGGGCAGGTCTAGAGGACTCGGTTGCGATAGTAGAAATACCACCCGATACTCTTCGTCGTCAGTTAGTCCGTAACAGCCTATACGACCGTCTATGTGAAACACAGAATTGTGTAATTTGCCCTTATGGCAGGTACGATGATTGCATGAGTTCAGGTACGATATACCTGATCTCTTGTAATAATTGCGGAGACGAATATATCGGCGAAACGGGCAAGCCTTTGTGCATCCGTATAAAAGAACACCTAGATGGCAAACGAAAACTAAGAAAAAGTACACCACTAGGCACGCATAGGATACAAAAGCACAGCGGGGACGATTTTGAAGTAAAAGTCAATATCCTTGCGCAGGAGACTAGAACACCAGCGCGAAAACTTCTTGAGGCTTTTTGGATAGATGCCAAAAACCCTACAATGAATAGCAGGGATGAATGCCCAGAGGTCATACGCGACCTGACCCCGTATGTTCGCATCAATTTCTGATGTGAGATGGTGCAGTCATCAACCTTATGCGACGATAATCAGCTGTTCTAATCTTCCTCATTGGAAGTCACGTAAAAAAGCGGTGAGTTTTCTCGAGAAGCTGTTGACCATGTAATTACCATGGAGTTTTTCGTCTTTTTGTGAGTGTCATTGAAGCGTTTGGCCTAGTGAACTGTATGTCAGTATACCCTTCCAGGCTCTGAAGAGGGCGATACTGCCGAAACGTCGGCTACTGTTGTATTGTACTGTGTTTTTCTATGGAAGTAAATGTATGATGTTTAACAACCTCGCGATTGTTGAACAAGAAAACGACGCATTCATATTCCAATGCCGAGGTTAATAGAAAGTCGATCTTGGGTAAGTTATTTTTGTGATTCCTAGTTCATTTTAACAACGGCTAGTCAACTTCAGCCTGCACTTTATTAACCACTAGTTGTTTAGTCTTAAGACGGAGAACGTGGATGTAAATTATACTGGCTTTTGTAGTGTAGAGCGATTTTTTCTTCGGCTTTGTTTTACATGAGTTTACATACCTTGTCGTCTCATTGTAGTGGTGAAGTAAATGTTCGGAAGGGGTCGATAGCTTTTTTTGACCACCAAAAATGGATGAAAAAAGGGGTGTTGTCGTGGTTTCAGGTTGATGAGGACAAGGTAATATGTCCAGGATGTCGTCAATCAACAGAAATCCCTCCTGGAGGGCTAGCTGTAAATTTCTATGCGCTAAATGTCATAGTCGTACTCGAGGCAGACGCTGAGAATCAAAATCCCATTCAAAATCGTTCTTGTCATCATTGTTCTAACCCTATTGAGGGCGGTATTCATTTTTTATGTAGATCGTATAAAAAGGTTAGTCCGAAGATCACACATTTCGATCCAGGTTTTTTTTAAAATCCTTTATCTGAATGCGTCGTTTTCTTGTGCAGCAATCGCGATGTTGTTAAACAGCATACATTTACTTCCATAGAAAAACACAATACAATACAACAGTAGCTGACGTTTCGGCAGTATCGCCTTCTTCAGAGCCTGGAAGGGTATACCTGGTATAGGTAAAACGACGCATTCATATTCCAATGCCGAGGTTAATAGAAAGTCGATCCTGGGAACATTTATCTGAATTTCCCTTCTTAACTAGGTGAGGAATCTGGGTGGATTTTAGTAATCGTGAATATGTGTCTTTTTGTTACATGTTATGTTTTATTATGTTAGCTTGCAGTTTGTAACTTCGTTCACATGATTTTTGAAGATGTTGATTCTTAAGTGTGCGACCGAAACAATTGATGGCGAAATTGCAACCTCACTTCAAAGCTTATGTACCATAGAAAATTTATGGGGTTTTTCTTCATTGCAAGCTTCATTGGTCGAGGTAAACCCTTCCACTTGTGCTTTCTACTGTTAACTTTTACGAAGCTTATTTACAGGCATGTTGACTCGTTTTCATTATTGTTCTTTATCCTTAGTGGTGGGATAACTAAATGTTTTGATGTTTTGTTTATTCCACAACCCGCCCTTTACATCTGCTGTACGGATTCCAGCTCTTCTTGCCTTCAATTCGTTGCCTCGAATCCACCATCTGCGAGGGTTTTCCAGTTTTCGCGTGTGAATTCGACTGTTACTCGACGGTTTACCTTCCGTCGACAATGATCTTGAATGCAGCAGTTGAATTGATTTTCCCTGAATCCTGAGGCAGTCGGGCTAGAACTTTCTTACTTGCTCTAATTACTGCAGGGTGCATACACTACAGTAATTAGAGGTGCCTTGCAATACATACGTGGTCGTTGGTTCGATCCCGCACTTTCAGATCACCAAACCATTCATCCCTCTGGGGTCATTAAATTGATACCACACTTTTTACGAGCATAAGGCACTGAATTGATGCATCGGTAGGCCACCACAAGTCATTGTATAAGTCGGAAATGCATTTACTCACCACTGACGATGCGTCACAAACTCGAGTACAAGGCGCATCTCTCAGGAATTGATCGACACTGACAGCTTTATCGTTTTTTGTCCTATAGTGATTTATTGTGTTCCTGAGAGCACGCAAAATTGAGAATAAAACTAGGGCCACACTTAATTGGATGTTTGGACTGCCCGTTTTCAGGACTAATGCGGACCCCAGCACATTTTCCATTCGTTTCTTTGTCTCATAATCGTCATCCATTGTGGTGGTTTGCTCCGGGTATCGTGGCTGGTGGGAGTCCTATACCGTGATCTATAAAACAACTGCAGCTGCGAGTACAGCTCATTGACTCTTGTTACGAACAGGTCCGCACAACGTGTATATGGTCGTCCTGGAAGGCGCTTGCATTCTTTTGGAGCCCACTCCATCGTCATTTTCGTCAATCTGTCATCTGTTTTTCTTATTACATAACTCGCCAATCTATATTTCGCTGCCGATTTGTGTTCTCCTGATTCGTGAAAATGAAAAAGGTAGATTTCGAAAATCAGAGCTTCGTATTCCGGCTGAATGTTGTGTTGTAATTTTTCGGAAGACATTGTTCAAGCGCTCTGTGATTAGTGCGCAATATTCTTGATTGATGTGATTGATTGAAGTATCTAGGCCCATACATGGGCTAATGATGAAATCTTCCTCGAAACTTGGTTTCAAGAATACAATTTATCTAGGATCATGTTGGCGGGCTAAATATAGAAATTTCAGCGCTCGGATCTTATGTTCCAAGCATACGAACTAATCGTGTCTCAATTGCATTATGGGAATGTGCTCTGTGACCAGGTCAATATTATGAACAACACAGCAATAAACATTAGAAGTTTGTTCACTAGTGTGAGTTCTTGGATGTTCTGTGTATTGGTTTTCTTTGTAGTTGAGTAAGGGTTTCGCTTTGTCGAAGTTCGTCAAAAAAAAATCATAGAGTCACGCCTGATTCATATTATTGATTTTTCGGATGCATTAGGAAAGATTATGGTTGTATACATTTCTGATTTGAATGAAGACAATGAGATATAGCCGTTTGGCGTCCAGGTATGTGCTCGTCGTGGTACCCTTCTACTGAACTACCTGCCTTCTTATCTACATTTATAAGGTTAACCTTTTATTTACTGCCTATTATATCTTTTCATGGCAGGGTACTACTTGTGATACAACCACAATGATGCTGAGATATTTGCAAAATTGGACTACAGTGTGGAACGGACGCGCTATTATCCTTTTCGGAGGCTAACGCGTTCACCACCACACCATGGGGGGTCCTTCATTTCGCCTGTCTTTCAGCTAGTTCTATTGATTTTATCGAATTATAATAGGCAGTAAATAAAAAGTTAACATTGTGATTTCGACTACAGCCTCAGCTTAACTAGGTTCGTTGCTGATTGGGGCTCCCTAGATCAATCCCGTTGACGGGTGATTGCTGATGGCACTTATCGATAGAACTAGCTGAAAGACAGGCGAAATGAAGGACCCGCATGGCGTGGTGGTGAACGCGTCAGCTTCCAGAAAGGGTAATAGCGCGTTTGTTCCCCACCACAGACACCTGCGGTCCGGAGTTTTGCAAGTATCTCAGCATCATTGTGGTTTTATCTACATCTAGTTCTCATTAAAGTTCACACTTTTCTTTCTTTTCGGGTATTCGTAAGGTAGGTATTTTTCTGATACACTGCCTGAAGGATTGTTGGATAAAATGCGGTGAAATCAGGTAACGTTTTATGGGATATCTTACACCGAAGGCTTAGTACATTGTATTGGAAAGTCCGTGATTTGTTTTCTTATACCAAGGACTCCACTGAGGTCACTCATATGAGGGATCTCGAGCCGGTTAGTCGCGAGACTACGTGGCGCTTCCCCAGGTGGCGGATAGGGGGCTCAATAGCGGACCAAAAGCGACCGTCTGCTTTCTCTGAGACGCAGATTGATCCAGGGGATGGACTCCCTGTTTCCGCTGCGCCGATTTGGCACATACTTTATGCATTTACGGGGCGTATTCATGCACGCGTGTGTCGGGTGCGTTCTAGTTTATGCAGATTGTATTCTACGAGTCAATTCGGCCAAAAAGCCTGCAATCAAGTGACAGGGAGGTATATGAGAGGTGGTTAGGAGTCGCCTCCAACAAATAAGCTCCCATGTCCACTCAGGGAGAGCTTGGCAAGCTACCCGTGAGTATACCCAGCCCCCCCACGTTCAGAGCTCAGCAAGTTATACGTGGTATCAAGATGCTAAACACACTAAAAGAAACGGACCTCATTCCCCTGACCCCGAAAGAGCCCCCAATTTCGCAGCGTTGGGTAGGACGAGTACGGAGAAGCTGTGAAAATCTCAGGGCCACTCTAGAGCTGCTTAAATCGCAAAGGACTAATGTGAAGATCTGTACCTACAATTCACCTACACTTGCATCCGAGTCCTCGATGGAAGACTTGCTCATGCAAGCAAGAAGGATAAAGGTACGACGTCATCGGCCTGGCCGAGACGAGACGACGCCACCCATTCAACGCCGTCTATGACACCCGAGAACTGTTTCTCGAAACATGCGATAGTAGAGGAGTCCGTGGCGTAGTCGTTCTCGTCAAGACGAGTTTGTCCATGAACATCATTTCATTCGAACAACTTACAATTCGAATCGGACGTTTACGATTAAAAAGATGTGGATCAATTCCGGTTTTGACAATATTCGTCATTTACGCGCGAACATCAAACTATAACGAAGAAGAAGTCGAAGCGTTCTATATGGACTTAGAGAAGTTCTACAGAGAAGACCATACATTCTTCAATGTTATCACTGGAGATTTTAACGCCAACATTGGACCAAGAAGAACGTCAGAAGAACGTCACATTGGGACCTACGGATTAGAATGAAACGAACAGTGTGAGCGACTTTCTGAGTTTATCATGACGACCAAGACAATCCATGGTAACTCACAATTCTAAAGCCCCACCCTCAATGCTGGGCGTGGGAATCTCTTAGTAGAGGGTACCATAACGAAATAGACCACATCATAGTAGATCGAAGGTTTTGCCTAACCGATGTCGCTGTTGCCCCAAAATTCTACACAGGATCAGACCACCACCTCCTTCATGCAGGATTCCATTTCTCGCAGCAAAAGAGATAAAAGCCGCCAAATTCAAAAAACGAAGTCTGAAAACCACTACAAACTGGGAGTTATTCAACTCATTAGTCGGCTGTTGGGAAGATACCGTTGTCGATAACATCGACGAAGAATACGATCGGCTCATTCAACATCTTCACGTTAGTGCTATTAAAGCTGAGAGTTCGAAAGTCAACAATAGACGTCTGTCTCCAGAAACACTCTTGCTGATACGCCAGCGTGGAATCGCACGAGCTGAAGGCAACCGCGGACTAACGTGCGAACTTGCAAAACAATGCAGACAGGCGATAAAGGAAGATCTTAAATAGAGAAGAGCTGCAGTAATGGTCGAAGCTGCAGAGGCTGGGAAAAGCATTCGCAAAGCCCACCGAAGCTTCGCCAATTACAAGACCAAGGTGATTGGAATACTACTCAGATCTCTTCGACAGCCACATCCACCTTCCATCATATGAAATAAAGGAGGATGGATACGTTGTACCACCGGTTCTCCTTCGCGAAATCCGATATGCCATTTCGTCGGTGAAAAAAATCGAACAACACCAGGTCCGGAAAGGATAAGATCAGAACACCTGAAGAACCTTTCACCAGTCCTCGTAAACACACTGGCTCGGCTCTTCACATGCTACTTGTCTGAATGCAAGGTCTCTATTCAATGGAAGACCAGCAAGACCGTGCTAATGTTCAAGAAGGGTGACCTCCACGATGTCGAAAACTATTGCCCAATCTGCTTGCTGTCTATCGTCTACAAATCCTTCGCTCGAGTCATCCTAAACAGGATTGAGAGAACGCTGGACGAAGGGCAGTTATGTGAGGAAGAACGGTTTCGAGAAAGATTTAGTACGATGGACGACATCCACACGATAATAAGGCTCATTGAAGTATCGCCAGAGTACAAAACACCTCTCTGTCTCACTTTCATCGATTTACAGAAGGCCTTTGACTCAACTGATATAGAAGCAGTCATGGAAGCCCTTGATGGTCAAGGATTCCCTGCTCAGTACATAAAGATTCTTCGTGAGCTGCACAAAAATTCCACAACTAAGATATCACCATTCTACAACGATATTGACATTGACGTCAAATGAGGGGTTAGGCAAAGCGATACCATCTTGCCAAAATTATCCACCGCCACATTCGAGAACGTCATGCGAACATTGGAATGGGATAGTATGGGAGTGAAAATCGATGGTGGGCACTTAGATCATCTTCGCTTTGTTGGTGACATAATCCTTATAACACCAAACATTAGCCAAGCGGAAGGAGTGTTTGCCGACTTTGATAAAGCCTGTGGAAAGATTGGTCAACTAAATCTCACAAAATCGTTCATGAGGAACAGATTGGTTTCGTATGCCCCATTCACCCTCAACGGAACGAATATCTCCGAATGCTCCAGTTATGTCTATCTAGGTCGGGAAATCAATATGATGAACTACCTAGCTTCAGAGCTGAGCAGAAGGAAACGAGCGGTTTGGGGTGCTTCCAAGAGCATCGAGGATGTAGTGAAGAGAACAAGGAACATCTGACTCCGTGCCCACCTTTTCGACTCAACGGTACTTCCTGCCCTAACGTATGCATCAGAAACTTGGTCGCTGCTTAAGCAGGATGAAAGGTCACTTAGCGTTATTGAACGCGCAGTCGAAAGGGCGATTCTAGGACAATTCCGTTCCACACAAGTAAGGGAAGGGATCCGAAGCTGCGACCTGCTTCAACGATCAAAAATCAAAGATGCCCTTCTATACGCCAGACAGTCGAACATAAGATGTGCCGGACACGTAAAGCGCATGAATGACAATCATCAGAGTCAGAGTTCTTCACGAAAAGCTTAGAACAAAGATGTGATGCACAACGATTCCCTAGAGCGAACAGAACCCACTATGCTACTCTTGCACGCGACAAGAAAATATGGAAGATTTACTGCCACCGGATCGGCTCGCTCGGCGATCAACGGGGCTACAGGTGGTACAGGTGATACCAAGGACTCAGAGAAATATGTTGTGCTGTGTTTGCTTGTGTACGAACAGTGGCGTTATGTGTTTGAAAGAGCTGCATTGGTACACTTTGAAAACCCTCAGAATTGCTTTTAAACGTTCGCGTGTGGCTCTCAAGCGTATTCATAACTACGTTCAGTAATTTGCTTGAACGTTAATCTTTTATCTTTAGGTAATAAGGGAGATGTCTGCTTGATATTCGGATGGATACCTTGCGAAAAAAAGCGAAACGCGACACTTAAGGAACGAAATTCACTTTACATTATTGGAAACCTTAGATGTTGCTGATTCACCGCCTATTCCATATTTTTGCGTCGTATTTGTGCTATTTTAGGCTATAATTCTTCGGTTTAACATCAAGCTTGGGTTATGGGATGAATTTTTTACCAACCTCTGCAATGTATTCTTCAATGCATTCACTTTTAATTGTTTGAGGTATTGATTTCGGAGATAAACTTCTTCTACTGAGTTTCCAATCTACATTGTTTATCGGTAAAGTTAAAAAATATTATTGAAAATCGCGATGATTTTGGAAATCTCCGTGTAATAACGGTAAGTAACATTCGAAATAATAGGGCTAGTTTATAGATTGACTGATTGACACAGATTGACATAGATTGCCTCTCAACGGTTTACCGCCGTGGAGGTGCTCATGGGTGTCGGGCTGCCATGTACATCGGGGGATTCATCCTCCGGCAAGGTCTCTCAAGCTGAGAACGAGACCGGCGTTCCCATCAGGAAGCCCAGCTAGGAGTAAACTCATGCCGGGGTCCACCACCGTCCTGGTATCGAACTAGTCGCATGGTGGCAAATCTACCTTTGATCCACAAGGGCGCTGACTGCCTTTAGTGGTGACGACCTGGAGCAGACATTGGCTAACCTGATCTCAGGACTCTAGGGAAAGACAATGGCTATACCAGCAAAGCTCCGAAAAGATGGAGATTATTCTGAAGTCCGCATAACCAGTGAAGACGGGCCATCCAAGTATCCTAGTAAGGTTATTGATTGTCACTGTCAGTCCTGTCGACCACTGAGTGGATCGAACAGTAAACTAAGAACTGTGTCGTAGCAGGTATGGTCGTTAGGCTGGATCAAGCCAGCAGAGAAGGAAGAGCATCGCGTTTTCGCTGAAGGTGTTCGTGAAATCTGACATCGGGTTATCGGTGTTTCGGCTATCTGTATGAAAACTCTTATAGTTAAATATTTAACTTAGAACCCTTGTCTAGCTATTGTCTTCGAGAAGAATGATATGCCCGACACAAGTCACCTTCAACAGCTTATTATCCAGTCCCATACCATGAGTAAGTGAAGTGGGCTGCTGCGTAATTAGAGGAATGGCAGCTGGACACTGAAAACGAAAGCTTTCCCAACCCTTGCGGTTGAGTCATCTCGGTAGAGTTCGGCATTGTCACATGGATTTCTGGCTAAGAATGTTGGCGAGATTGTAGGTGATGCTGATAGCTGTTTATTCGAAATCATTATTTATTCCAAATCATGGTACTCTAACGAAGTTAGGAACCACAGCAATCTCTTTCTTTCATGATACTTTCGACTTCTTGTCATATACAGCAGCGTCTATGGGTCATAATCGTCAATGTAGACCTTATCCTTGAACTTGGACATGGCATTTCCTACTCCACTTATGTAATACGGGTGCTTATATACATATACAGTTCTCCGTTAAATAACGATGACTGCCCTTCCATGGTGATTACGTAGCATCAAAATTTCTAAGGCGTACATCAAATTGGGAAGAACAGTGGGCATGAAACTACGCACAGAAATGCAACTGAGATGATGATGAGATATTTGCAAAACTCCGGACCGTAGGTGACTGCGGTGGGGAACGAACGCGATATTGTCCTTTCCGGGGAGTAATGCGTTCACCACTACACCATGCGGCTTCGTCGTTTCGTGCGTCTCTCAGCTACTTCTACTGATCGGCGCCATCAGCAATCACCCGTCAACGAAAGTGATCTAGGGAGCCCAAATCTAGAAAAAAGGTTAAGATTGTGATTTCGGCTTCAGCCTTAGCTTAACTAGGTTCGTTGCCGATTTGGGCTCTCTAGATCAGTCCCGTTGACGGGTGACTGCTGATGGCACCGATCAATAGAACTAGCTGAGAGACAGGCGAAACGAAGGACCCACATGGTATGGTGGCGAACGCGTTACTCCCCGGAAAGGACAATAGCGCATTCGTTCCCCACCACAGACACCTGGGGTCCGGAGTTTTGCAAATATCTCAGCATCATCTCTTGTATTTCAAATGATACCCTGCCGTTAAAAAATTGTTGTAGGCAGTAAATAAAAAGGTTAAGATTGTGACTACGCACAGAGTTTCGTTCTCTCCTGCACCATATCTTCGATGCCTTAATAATGTTCCACAGGCCCAGCTTGGCAAATAAGTTGTTCATCATGTTATGAGGACAATCGAAATCAGCTGGTGTGGTAGTTGACTTTTCACCGAGGCACTCAAGTTACTAATCATCATCGTCCCTGCATAACATTTCCCATGGTCTTCTTCTATTCGTTTACGCTTGAGTTATTCACTCACTAAAGAGTGTGCAATTCCATGTGAAATACATTGACCTCCAGCTAGTACGTTGATTTTATTGCATAGGTAAATGGGACTTCTCACTGTCATTGATCCGCAGCTCTCTATGTGTAGACGCTGGGCTCGGGTCTTTTGTTTTTCATAAGACTCAGCGTTCATCTTCAAACTTCTATTAGTAAGGAAGCCAACTACATGGGCTACAATCGGATAGTTCGGGGAATAACTCCTTTTAGATTAGTGGAAAACATATAGTTGTTTGCGCTTTCACTTTCCCACTCGAGTGGAGTTATAAGTAATATTTTTGCGATTCGTGATCTGGCCTTCAATGACTCATTTTGATGGCAGCGTATATATTCTTAATGACATTATAGCTCCAACCTTGATAGCGTTATCATCACTCACCATGGTAGTGGTTGGACAGAGAGCTTCCGCGCTTTGACAAATGGTTTGTTTACTGGAGGCGACCATAAATCGTATTAGGTGTACTGCCCAGCCACCTAACTGCAGAATTTTAACCGAAATGACGTGAAGGCTACGTTCTAGACATCCGAAAGCAAACCCACACGCTAGCATGGATATGCCTACGTACCTGCAGTTGGCATAAATTAGTCTAGATATCAGCATAGATACGGTATTTCTCCCACACTGACCACTTATATGACAAGCGCATAGTCGTTTATGGCTTTCGCATCTCCATCCTGTGACCGAAGCGCAACTATACAACTGGTCAATTTGAGATCCCCTAATTGAGGGTGACCCCAATTTTGTGTTTTGGTACTTTCGTATTTTTTATTGACGAAGTATTCGTCACGTTGAACTTTTATCTATCAGCTCTACTTCTGTTAATTTTCAAATAATTCGAGCTGTTACCAGAAATTACCTGAAGAAGGCGAACACAAAGAAACAGCCAAAAAACATTCTATACCAACTTCATGTTATTTTATTAAAGGATAAAAAAGGATAAAGCTCTCTCTGCGTTGACCAATCCCTGAGGGATGCACCATGCATACGACTTCACTAAGCACGTTTGGAGGTGATTGAATGCATATGTGGCCTTTACAATGACTCGCGGTGGCCTACCGATGTATCGAGCCAGTGCTGCTATCCTCCCAGACAAGCCTGGTACCAATCTGCCGACTCCGGAGGGATGGAAGGCTTGGTGGGCCAGTGGCGAGGGGAATCGATTCCAAGTGTGTGATGCAGGGCGCCTCCGACCACTGCGCCACGCGCGCCCTGTTATTTTATTAATGGAAGAGAAACAGACCTTTACTATCACCTGAATCGATAACACCTACAGCAAATACGTAGTTGCTTTTGGCTTTCGTGATTTGTGGGATTTTTTGGGATTTCCCAAATGACGCAGGTAATTGTGGTGCTTTTTTATGCACGGAATATTCAACATATCTAACTGTTTATCTATTAGCTGTTGTCCTATTATCACAACGATGGTGAGATATTCGCAAAACTTGGACCCCGGGCCAGATCAGTGTAATACGCGAGCCTCCGGAAACGGTAATTTCAACTTTCAACTTCAATTTTCGATTATTTCAGCAGACATTAGCGCAAATTGCTCCTAGGATTTTGCCTTTATCATAGCAGATTTGTGAATATAGGCACTGTACTCAGTTCTAAGTAGGTTTTCCAAATATCTGAGAATTCCTGCAAGAAATCCGTGATTCCCAGACCTGTTTTTACCGGAACGGAACGTAGTTGTCATCGAAATAATGAAACCTCCGCAGTTGCTTGAGTAATAAGCTAAGGGTATTGAAGGCCAAATATATATACTTCACGAAAAAGACTCCGTTTAAGTTTTTATCCTAATTACTGAACTGGCTGTGCTCAAATGTGCGCTATTGCTAATTTTCTGCCCTAGTCGACGTCAGGTCTCATATTCTTCCACGAAATCTCATTTTATCAGTCTTTTGCATTCGTTATATTCCTTATCGCTTATTGGAAGGGTTTTTCGTTCATTTATCGTGAGAATTCCTCCTATGCAAATGATGTGCCACCATTGCCATGTTCCTTTGATTGGAAAGGAAAGCGATGGAGGAAGGGAAGGGGTGATGCTAAAATTTCTAGACAGCTGAATTTCACGCATAGTATATTCTTGTTACTTTATACATTTTCGCACATTACATCTATTGCTAGTTTTCTGTATAGAGCAAACAACGGCAGTTCTCGCAGAAATCGATGTGGCGTCCTAGCATGAGTTTTTCGCCTTTGAATGTTATTCGTTTTGTGTTCCCCAGATCAATCGCGATGACGAGCGATTGTTGATCGCACTAGTAGATAGAAAAGTAGCTGAGAGACATGCGAAACGACGAACTTCCATGGTGTGGTGGTGAACGCGTTGGCACCCGGAAAGGGTAATAGCGTGTCCGATAGCCACCTTAGACACCTGCGATCCGGAGTTTTGCAAATGTCTTAGCATCATTGTGGTCGTATCGCTCGTTTTATGAAACAAAAAGGCATTCTCTGAATTGCATGGTGAACATTCTTTCTTCTTTAAAGCTGATGTGGTGTTGTTGTTGTCGAATGTAAATCCTGATAACACCAATCCTTCACCTACGGTCGTTTTCTACGGGGCGCAGTGATCGGAGGCGCCCTGCAACATACATGGGATCGATCCCCGCGCTCCAGACTAACCAAGCTCCCCATTCCTCCGGAGTCGGTCACCGCGAGCCATTGTAAAGGCCAGATATGCATTCAGTCACCTCCAGACAATGCTTAATGAAGTCGAGTGCATGGCGCATCACTTAAGGATTCATCAACGCCGAGAGCTTAATTTATTTACTATCGTTATGGCTGTTTTCGTTGTAAAAAAGTTTGTCAAACTGAGAGAGATGATCTTTTTTCGTTTGATTTATGATCTGTTCAGGTCTTCGATTAGTCTTTACTTAGGTGACTGGAGTTCTGCACCACGGCCAATTTACTCGGACATAGGAAGCACAGGGTACAATATCTGCTTACGAGCCCAGTATATGGTGTTGGTAAGTGTAATTTCCTGGCGAAATAGACAGTTTAGGTTCGTATTGTAGTTTCATTGTAAACTCTGGTATTTCTGTGCGCTTAGATGTTTTCTGATAACAAAAATTAAAAACCACCATTGTGATTTCGACTACAGCTTCAGCTTAACGGTGTTCAATATGGATTTCTGCTTCCCAGATCAATCCCGCTGACGGGTGATTGCTGATGGCATCGTTAGGTAGAAAACTAGCTGAGAGGAAATGCAAGGCAAGGCCCTCAGTGGGGCAGTGTGTAATATGTGAGTCCCAGAAAGGGTAATCGTGGTTCGGTCTGGCCCAGGGTCCACGTTTTGCGAATATCTCAACAAGTGTTTGTGTTTCATATCATACTCTGCTGTGGAAATACGTGCTTACTTGAATATTTGTTTGGCCCGTCCTCATAGGTTTTACGGGCCTCAGCGTAGTTTCCACTTTTTCGGAGTTTTACTGGCTTAGCCATTGTGGTTCCTTGGAATCCTGAGATCAGCCAGGCAAAAGTCTGCCCCAGGTCGTCACCACCACAGGCAGTCGCCGGCCTTTGTGGATCAGAGGAAGATTTGCCACCTTGCGACTAGTTTCATACCATGTGAATCTTGTTATTGGTTTGCTGTTAGCTGGGCTTCTTGATGTTCACGCCGGACTCCTTTCCAACTTGGGAGGCCCAGCTGAGGGGATGGATCCCTCCGCTGTATATCGCAACCCAACACCCAGGAAGCCCGTCGAGCCACTATGAGGCGTTAAGTTATTGGGAGGGCCGTGAAAAATAATAGGCAGTGAATAAAGAAGAAAGTTAAAAAACATTGCCGTCTCGATACGCATTTTCAGTTGCGCCTCAGCAAAGCATCTAAGACATTCTCGATACCGAGTCTCTAATGTTTGCAACTAAATCAAGGTTTCTATCGTTTCTCTTTCATCACTTCTGTCTTGAATCGTAACTGTGGAAGTCTTGGTGCTACCCAGGACGTTTCTCTTGCATTTCCCTTCTTCTAATACGATTCTTTCGTTAACGTTGTTTTTGATTTCACTTATATAATTTCGTTTTATAACCGGTAGTTAAGAAAGAGACGTAGATTTTGTGCCCATTAGTTTGCTTGGGCTCTCTATTATGTCTTGGATATCAGATAAATATTTCAGTTTTGTTTCTATGCTAAGTTCGAGGCAATGGTTGTTGCGATGTCTAGGAAAATGGTCAGAGTTGCGACAACATAATAATTCAAGTATGTCCGATTACTTCGCTTTTTAAAAGCCATCTTTACTTTTATCTCCGTTATTTTCAGGTATTAAGCAATATTTTGTGCTTAATAGAAATTGGCTAGTAGGTAATTGACTTTGCTGAGGACTTTGGTGTAAGGAACACTGAGTTTTACAAAATTAGTTTGAAATTCTAAAGTAAACTGATTTTTTGTCAATTTCTGTGTTAAGAAATGTGAAAGCCATCAAGTAGACATACTGCCGTTACTTGTAGGGCTGTGAATCTTCATTTTTTTAAAAAATCTGTTTGATATACCATGAAGAAATTTGCTGAGCTATGTATGTAGTGCATGGTAAATATGGACCTGGACTCGAAAGATCGACTTTCTGTAAACCTCGCCACAGTGATCGATATATATATATATATATATATATATATATATATATATGTATGAATATATATTATACACGTGTATATATACATACATACATATATATATATATATATATATATATATCATGGATCTCCGTCACATGAAGGATCCCGATAGCCGGTTAGTCGCGAGGTTACGTGGCGCGTCCCCAGGTGGCGGATAGAGGGTTAATCGCAGACCAAAAAGCGACTTTTGCTTCCTTGAGTCGCAGGTGGATGCAGGGGATGGACTCCCTGTTTCTGCTGCGCCCATTTGGCACATACTTTCTGTATTTACGAGGTGTATTCATGCACGCGTGTATGGGTGCGTTCTAGTTTGTGCGGATTGTATTCTACAAGTCAATTTATCAAAAGCCTGCAATCAAGTGATAGGGAAGTGTCATGAAGTATATGGGAGGCGGCTAGGAGTCGCCTCCAACAAATAAGCTCCATGTCCACTCTGGGAGAGCATGGCAAGTTACCCGCAAGTATACCCAGCCCCCCACGTTGAGAGCCCAGCAAGCTATACGTGGGTATAAAGTGCCAAACACAGTAAAAGAAACGGGTGTCATTCCCCCTAACCCCGAAAAAGGCCCCCAGCAGCGTTGGGTAGGACGAGTACGGAGAGGCTGCTAAAATCTCAGGGCCAATGGAAGCTGTCTGGATTTCAAAGAACTAAGGTGACGATCTGTATATACAATGCACGTACACTTGCATCCGAGTCCTCGAAAGGAGAATTGCTCATGCAGGCAAGAAGGATGAGGTACGACGTCATCGGCCTGGCCGAGATGAGACGACGCTACCCATTCAACGCCGTCTATGATACCGGAGAACATGTTTCTCGAAACATGCGACAGTAGAGGAGTCGGCGGCGTCAACGTTCTGGTCAACACGAGTTTGTCCATGAACATTATTCATTCGAACAACTAACAACTCGAATAGGATGTTTACGATTAAAAAAGATGTGGATCAATTCCGGTATTGACAGTCTTCATCGTTTACGCGCTGACATCAAACTATGACGAAGAGGAAGTCGAAGGGTTCTATATGGACTTGTAGAGGTCCCACAGAGAAGATCATGCATTCTTCAAGGTCATCATTGGAGATTTCAACGCCAAGATTGGACCAAGAAGAACGTCACATTGGGATCCACGGATTAGAATGGAATGAACAGGGTGAGCGGCTTTCTGAGTTTATCATGACGACCAAGACCATTTGTGGTAACTCGCAATTCCAGAAGCCCCACCTTCAACGCTGGACGTGGCAGTCTCCCAATGGAGAATACCATAACGAAATAGACCACATCATAGTAAATAGAAAGTTTTGCCTAACCGATGTCGCTGTTGTCCCTAGATTCTACACGGGTTCAGACCATCACCTCCTTCGTGCAAATTTCTATTTCTCGCGGAAGGGAGAAAAAAGCGGCTAAATTTAAAAAGCGAAGTCCCAAAACCACTACAAACTGGGAGTTATTCAACTCATTAGTCGGATGTTGGGAAGATACTGTTGTCGATAACATCGAGGAAGAATACGATCAGCTCATTCAACATCTCCACGTTAGCGCTGTGAAAGCTGAGTGTTTGAAAGTCACCAGACACTGTCGAGCTGATACACCAGCGTGGAATGGAACGAGCTGCAGGCAACCACGAACTAACGTCCGAACTTGCAAAACAATGGAGACAGCCGATAATGGAAGATCTTAAAGAGAGAAGAGCAGCTGTAATGGTCGAAGCCGCAGAGACTGCGAAAAGTATTCGCAAAGCCCACCGAAGCTTCGCCAATTACAAGATCAAGGTGATTGCACTCCGACGCCCAGATGGAAGAGTTACAGCGTCCAAAAAGGCAATGAAGAAAATCATTCACGAATACTACTCAGATCTCTTCGATATCCACGTGCGCCTTCTGTCATATGAAATAAAGGAGGATATGTATCACCACCGGCCCTCCCTTCCGAAATCCGACGTGCCATTTCGTCAGTGAAAAATCGGACAGCTGCAGGTCCGGACAAGATAAGACCTAAACACCTGAAGAACCTTCCACCAGTCCTCGTAAACACACTGGCTCGGCTCTTCACATTTTACCTGTCTGAATGCGAGGTCCCTGTTCAATGCAAGACCAGCAAGATCATGCTAATGTTCAAGAAGGTTGACCTCCACGATGTCGAAAAACTATTGCCCAATCTGCTTGCTGTCTATCGTCTACAAACCCTTCGCTCGAGTCATCCTAAACAGGATTGAGAGAACGCTGGACGAAGGGCAGTTATGTGAGGAAGAAGGGTTTCGAGAAGGATTTAGTACGATGGACGAAATCCACACGATAATAAGGCTCATTGAAGTATCGCCAGAGTACAAAACACCTCTCTGTCTCACTTTCATCGATTTACAGAAGGCCTTTGACTCAACTGATATAGAAGCAGTCATGGAAGCCCGTGATGGTCAAGGAGTCCCTGCTCAGTACATAAAGATTCTTCGTGAGCTGCACAAAAATTCCACAACTAAGATATCACCGTTCTACAACGATATTAACATTGACGTCAAATGAGGGGTTAGGCAAAGCGATACCATCTTGCCAAAATTATCCACCGCCACATTCGAGAACGTCATGCGAACATTAGAATGGGATAGTATGGGAGTGAAAATCGATGGTGAGCACTTAGATCATCTTCGCTTTGTTGGTGACATAGTCCTTATAACACCAAACATTAGCCAAGCGGAAGGAGTGTTTGCCGACTTTGATAGAGCCCGTGGAAAGATTGGTCTTCAGCTAAATCTCACAAAAACGATGTTTATGAGGAACGGATTTCTTTCGTAAGCACCATTCGCGTTCAACGGAACGATTATCTCCGAATGCTCCAGTTATGTCTATTTAGGTCGGGAAATCAATATGGGGAACGGCTTAACTCCAGAGTTGAGCAGAAGAATACGAGCGGCTTGGGGAGATTTCAAGAGTGTGGAGGATATAGTGAAGAGAGGAAAGAACACCCGATTCCGTGCCCACCTTTTCGACTCAAGGGTGCTGCCTGCGTTAACATAAGCGTCAGAAACCTGGTGGCTGCGTAAACAGGATGGAAATCTACTCAGCGTTATTGAACGTGCAGTCGAAAGGACGATGCTAGGAGTACCCGTTCCACACAAGTAAGGGAACGGATCCGAGGCTCCGTTCTGCGTCGACGATCAAAAATCAAAGATGCCGTTCTGTACGCTAAACAGTCGAAGATAAGGTAGGCCGGACACCTAATGCATATGAATGACAACCAGTGGACATGAGCCGTTAGTGACTGGATTCCTGGGGATGTCAAATGCACTGCAGGAAGACCACCGGCCCGATGGTCAGAGTTCTTCACGAAGAGCCTAGAAAAAAGATGTGATGCTCAACGAGTTCCTAGAGCGAGCAGAAGCCACTGGGCTACTCTTGCATACGACAAGGAAAATGGAAGATTTACTGGCGCCGGCTCGCGTCACTCGACGATCTACGGGACTACAGGTGATACATGTGATATAGATATATATGAGCTTTAAGCACACTCTACCATCTCATTGGAACCTTTCACGTCTAAGCTATTTGCGATTTCATGAGGGTATTGCATTGCATCATTCGAAGGCGATACGATCGTTGTTGGTGTCCTCGCGTCCATTTTCGAATGTATCGCACCACTCAGCCATAAGGGCCGTAAGTATCTGGTATATATTCTTACAAACTGCGCTTTAATTTGCAGTTTGCGTCAGCGCTAAACAGGGGGTAGTTCGTACGTGTAGAGTGGTATTTCTCAATTGTGCTGTCTTGCAGAACTGATGGTTTCTCCTTCAGAGTTGTGTACACGAAAACCACATCTCGTTCCTCTGTCGACTTTGAAACGTGACGAAATCGGTCAATCGATATTGCATTGCAAGGAGACGCTACCTCATGGTTCACCGAGAACTTCACATGACGTCCTAGCTACTGGTGTTTTTGCTGCAAAGATGCTTTCTCTCTCCTCATCGGCAGCCGGTGCAGTGATGGTTCCTTTGATATCATCATATTTATGGGAGGCCGCCACTGAGAGACCAACAATAATGTTGTTTACTATTGGTCTGTTTCTATCCGATATCGTTCCTTTCGTCAAGCGTTTGAAGCACAAAATTTCATTTTGAACTGTTCATGCATTCTTTTTTCACTACTTTTAGTAGCAAATACTTTTCTGGCGCTGTTGTCGTTTACGCCACTGTTGTTACACTTTTTGACCAAACGGTTCCCCATTAATCTTTACTACAACAAGGATACTAAGGTAAGTTCCTTAGATTTATTTTTTTCACTTTGTTAATCTAACACTTTTCGTAATTTAATGAAGTGTCAAACTCTGATGCTGCAATTCCTCGATCTCTATGGAAAATAGATAGCAGTTTAATTCCTTCTTAGTCGAGGATAGGGCTCAACATTGTAATCAAAAAAGAAGCCAGTTCATTTCTTTTAGGAAGTATTTCGGCACACAATATATCTGTTTTCCTCCTATCGGTTTGCCGCCTTATCGCGGATGGTAGGTGTTGCTGGGTGTTGGGCTGCGATCTACAGCGGTGCCATTTATCACCTCGGCAGGGCCTCCCAAGCTGAAAAAGGAGTCCGGCGTTTCCATCAGGAAACTCAGCTAAGGGTAAACCAATACCAAGATCCACCGCCGTTCTGCTGTCAAACTAGTCGCATTGTGGCGAATCTCCCTCTGATCCACAAGTGCGGTGGCTGCCTCTGACGGTGACGATTTGGGGGCAGACTTTGGCCTGGTTGACTTCAGGACTCCAGGGAACCACGATGGCTACACCATCAAGACTCCAAAAAAGTGGAAAATATGCTGGAGCCCGCATAACCAGTGAAGATGGGCCATCCACGTATCTAAGCGTATCTGTTTTGACGTATCTCCTTTCATTTACATCTATGGATGGATGGGCTCGTTTAGCGCATTGGGTAAAGGCGCCTTGAAATACATATGGGATCGACTCCGCGCTGGAGGCTCACAAGGCCCTTCAGTCCTCTGGCGTCGGCAAACTGGTAACAGACTTGTCTGGGAGCATAGACTCGATACACCGGTAGGCCACCGAGAGTCATTGCATATTCCAAATATGCATTCAGTCATCTGCAGCGATGCTTAATGAAGTCGGATGCATGGCGCATCCCTCAGGGGATTGATCAATGCCAGGAACCTCTTTTTTATGGATGGACGTTCTTAGCTTTCTATTTATTGTTCCTCAGTGATCCCTTACTCCATGTTGGGCACAGATACGCACGTATTGTGGGGTGTTTAGTTCTAACAACTATGACTGATAGCTTGAGGAAGACACTGTGGTTCGACATTTTCGTTTTTCGTTGGAGATTTTTTCATTTTTTTTCTGTATTCGCCGAGCAATGAGTTTTATGTGCAAGTAGTTCTTTTTACTTAGATTAATTGGCCTTTCAGAAAATCTCTTTTTTTCTCATTATGACATATGTTCAGAGAAACTCTTTTGAAGGGGGCATAGTTCTGGCGCTGAGCTATATCACTGTGCCATATTATAGATCTTTACTTCCGTTCACTACAACTTCTTCCTGAAAAAGATGGCGTTGCAATTCAAAGCAGATGAAGTTGTAGACGCACAGATTGCTCCTGAAATGAAAAAAAGGTATGTTCAGTGATGTAGTATTCATGTGGAAGTACATGTATTTGTTTTTCTCTGTTCTATATTTGAAATTTGGTGTTTGCTTATTCATATGTTGACTAGGTATTGGTTTAAGTTTTATTTTTATGTCGTTATGTTTTTCATCTTTTCATCGTTTATCTTGAAAGCGTCGACGTTTTGATCGATTCTGGTAATAAGTTCCTGGGGAGAAACGATTTCTGTTTTTGACACCATAATTTCATCGCTTTTCCTGCTTTATTGACTCTTAATCATCATGTTTTCTACACTGTTCTTTTCTTTTGGAAAGATAACGATCATGAGTAAATGGGAGGTATGACAGTTCAAATATTTAAAAACTACTGGTTTTTTTATTTCGCATTTTTATTTCGCAAAGTTATATTTCGCAATATATACCCTGCCACTAAAAAGACTAGGCAGTAAATAGTAAGTCAAAATTGTGACTACTGATTTTATCCGTTTCGTTGTAAACATTTGAGTTCTCTTTCTTGTTCACAGTTTTAGAGCTTGCTGGATTGCATAACGCAGTATTCAGCATGTTATAGTTTTTGTCAGTTTTTACTGATTAGATTTGTCTAGAAAAAAAGATGTTAGCTGGGTTCTCTACCGATCAATGGTGGTATTAAAAAGCTGTCAAGAAAATGTTATTCTAAATATCATCTCCAATTTGTGCTCTCTAGGCAAATCCCGTTGGTGAGTGATTGCTGTTAGCATTGCTAGATAGAAAAACTAGCTGAGAAAAAGGCGAAATGAAGGACCTACATGGTGTAGTGATGAACGCGTTAGCCCTCGGAAAGAGTAGTAGCGTGTTCGGTCGGCATCGTAGACGCCAGCGGTCCGGAGTTTTGCAAATATCTCAGCACCATTAATGTTATTCTACCTTGCGAAAGCGTTTTCATGTATCTCCTTTATTAGCTCTACTTCATCTTTTCCGAGTTCACCTTCCTCTTCCAATCTCAAGTCACGAGGTTCTTAATGTCTTCCTACTCATTAATTCATATGAGCATTCGAAATGTATCACTTTCTTCAAGTGTATCGATAGAACTCCCATTAATCTATGGATTCACTCGCGCGTGCTTTTCAGCTATGCATTATTTGACTGTGCATGTTAGTGAGTAGTAGTTGGTGAAGAATCAGAAGGTAAATGAAAAATGAGGAGATATCACTAGATTTTAGGTTCTATTCTGCCATGATATTATGGGTCAACAGAAATTTATATGATATGTCATTACGTTATCATCATATTGTTACTCCGAAATCGTTGGTGCATGTGATGATGAAATTTTGAGGAGGTATCTGCTTGTAGGTCGTGTGTAGCGCAGTGGTCGGAGGCACTCCTGGAATACACATAGGATCGGTCCCCGCTCCCAAGGTTCACCAATCCTTCCATCCCTCTGGGGTCGGTAAGTTGTCACCAGACTTGTCTGGGAGGATGGCAGCACTCTGTTAATACACTGGTGGGCCACCACGAGTCATCGTAAAGGCCAGGTATGCATTAAGTCATCTCCAACGGTGCTTAGTGAAGCCGAATGCATGGCGCATCCCTCAGGGATTGATCAACACCGAGAGCTTTATCCTTTTTATCTGCTTTTAGACCCAGAGCAATGTGTTGTTTTTGTTTCGTCACTCCTTAACTACCGGAATGTGGAAAAACATGATCGATGCTTTATTATCTCTGACTAATTGTACTCCGACTGACGTCGCACACGGCATAGCTTGGTGTTCTAGGTTTGCTTGGTACTAAGGCTGATTTCTTGATACCTAAAGTGTCCATTAGCGATATCATCTTTAGAGCGGTTAAGGAATGTGTAAGTTAGATTCTTTTCGATTACTCTCTGCTGAACGGTCTTAATCTCTGCGCGTAGAACGTTAATTTCTGAAAAAAGAATGGTCATAACTTATTTTGAACACTAAACAAGTAAAATTTTCTAGAATAGAAACATAAGTTGGTGTGAGTTAATGACGAGCAATCGACAACCGACAGGAAAGATTTGTTTTAGTAACAGTTTTAAGAGTAATGAGATCATTGATTCCAGGCATAACTTAAGAATATTTTTCGTCGTGGCCATAAAATTATATTTGATGAAATAAACCCTTCATCTGTGACATAGTGTGCAAATTACTCTTTCTGTACAAGAACGACAGTATTAATTGTGCTCGAAAAGTTCCACTTTGTTCGAGGACACACCATAGTTTTTTTTTTTTTGCTGTGGTATTTATTATTCTTAGCACAACAGGATTTTCTCGAATACTGGTATGTTGACCATGAGGTTATGCGGTGTCACCCACAAATCTGATGTGACCTTGCGTGGTACATCTAAAATGAAGGCGCGTATAGAACAGTGGTTAGAGGTGCATTACAATACTCACGTAGTCATTGCTTCGATCTCGCACACCGAGCTCATCAAGCTTTCCATCCCTTCGGTTTCGGCAAACTGGTACCAGACTTGTCTGGGGGATAGCGGCACAGACTTGGTATTTCGGTAATCTACTGCAATTCATTGTATAGGCCAGATTTGCAAGAGTCGAATGCATGGCCCATCACTCTGGGATTAATCAAAGCCGAAAGCTCTATTCTTTTTATCTCTATATCGAGAAGGAACTACTGGAAGTGTTATGCAATGCCTAGATGACGATAAAGAGTATAAAGAGTTAGGGGCACTCGTGTAGTCCACCGGACAACTGAGATGGAAAAAAAACATTGACGATGGCCATGTCAATAATGTTCCTTATATGAGTGGACAGCTCTATCTGCAGCTGATCATTTTTTCGAGATCTTCCAGGTTTGGGTGATTTGTTAAAATTTACAAGCCTATATATTTGTATAGCGGTCTGTTCGTTACCTTTTATTTTGACCAACGCTGTTTTTAAGGTGTGGATTCCTTTGGCGACGGCATTTGTGCACAACAAGCCGCTGCTGATTTCCCTTGACAGAAATGCTTATGCCGACAAGCTTGCATTTGATGAAATGACAAAAAACATTAATATTCCTGCAAACCATGACTGATTTTTGGGTCGCTAGTGTTGACTTGGTGTCAGCCCATAAACAAAGAGGAAAACAAACGAACAACAGTATCTGTAATTCAGTGAACCTTTCCTCTACACAAAAACTGGTATAGAAAGAAGTTCGCTTTAGTACCTTTCGTGCTTCTTAGTGGGAACCAGTGCTTATCAAAGCTTTTCTTTTCAACAGAAGTAATTTACTACATTTTTGATGAGCAACCACGAGGTGTTAGCTCATTCTTTATTGACGAAAAAGCTGGCGTTTTGGCTGACTTCGCCTTCTTGAGAGCCTTGAATGGTCAAGTTGACTGCAGTCTACCCAGCCAAGCACCATAACAAAAACATAGGAGGTCGTGATTTCAATCGCATTGAAAAAAAAATAGCTTTTTTACACGCACCGCTTTCTATGGATCTTTCGCTGAGTATTCCACGTGGAGGCCAAGGGCAGAGAGTTCACATGAAAGCGTAATGTACCTCTCGCATATTAAAATATCAGTCTCAAATGCTGTGTATGAGATCAGGCATGTTTACTTATTCCTAGGCATTCCTTCCTGCAGTTTATTTTCAGATTCTTGAAATTTATGCAGGATACTTCGAGAGTTTTGCGCGCTGAAGTTCTCCATTCCTGTGCGATGGTGCTAACTTCTGCTTCAAAATCTTCCCCATTATGTATCGGTGTCCTACGCACGCCTAGTGGAGTATTTGGTTTAGCTTTAAGTTTACCGACTAGATGCCCTTTTATACGAATCTGGAGTGGTCTACCCATTTCGCCAATGTATTCATCTCTCCACACTTTACAAGAGTTCAGATAAACCGTTTTAGAACTCTTGCCATCACCTTCTCTACTGTTAGGACGTACTATGAAATTCTGTCTTGTACAAAGCGATTGCGAACTAGCTGCCGTCTTAGAGTGTACGGTGGTATTTCAGTTACTGTTACGATTCCCCTAGACTACCCATTCTCAAGCAGAGTTTTATGGCTGCACTTACTTCGTTGGAAATGAAGGGCAGTGTAAACGGCACCTTATTCTTGCTAGAAATATCATTTGGGTGGTGGCTTGGGTTTTCCTCTGCACCTATCTCGGGGAACTGCGGCCTTATAGTCACTGGAAATGGCTGTTTGTCGCTTCATTTCCAGAGATTCTTCCTTCCGACCTCTTCCGGTGCACACAGTCGAGGTTGCTCGAATCGTGTTTCCTACAAGCACCCGTTTTGATGATTTGTAATTTTTTTTATAGTTTAAAAACAATTTAATAGTTCAGCAAGCCGCTTTTGTATTTACGAAAAACTTCCTGTTTCGACTATCTGGAAATCTTTGCTGGTTCGTGAAATTATGTTCTTTTTTCTTTTCCAATCCCTCAAAACTTTGGCCAGTATAGATGAAAGTGCCCAGCGAGTTTTACTGGCTGCTAAGCAACAGTTTTCGATACCTTTTCTCTTTCTTCGGAGTGGTCACAGCAGCAGTTTAATAGCGATTATCTATATTACATTTTGGAGATGAAGCTCCAACTACTATAGATATCAACGATTTATCCAAATGTTGTTGATATGTAGTTTAGCTGCGATCTTCCCTATTATGTTGTGTAGAAATCAAGCTGTAGTGGCTTAGCGTCAAGTCATCACCAGCGTCCAAAACATCTTATGGTAACCTTCAGGTGAACCTTTTTTATTACCTAGTATGATCATCTTGTCATCGCAAATTATCTGAGTTCTACTACCCCCTCCAGTTGAGCAATTTTTACCCTTTGATTAGTTATTAATCTAGTTGAGAATCACTGTAGGTTTTGAAATGTATTCATTTACGACTCTGTCGTATACATAGTGAACCACTCCATTGAATCAGGCAAAAAGTCTGGAACGTTTGTGAACGATCATATTTTTAAGTTTTGAAATTTTCAATTTTAAGGTGTTATTACTTGCTCTCTTTCCTTTAGCTTTATTACTTACTAGTATTGTCCTCAACTGAAGTTTGTTAGAATTAGCATTGCTAGAATATTTTAGAATTGTCGAACTACTGCGAAAGCGTTCATTTGTTATTGTTATTTTGTTCTGTTGTAATTTTTGGTTTTTACCAAGGAATAATGAAAATTCTAAGTCGTGATCGTTCCGAAGAAGCAACGTGATCATCACAAAGAACATTAGTATGCAAAGGTCAACGCACTGTGTACTGTGTGTCAGGCCATCATTGCCGACTAAGTTATTGCCATGGTTGTATCTTGTTGCAGCATATGCCTTGATTCTTTATTAATGTAAATATATACATATAATTTCACCAATCATCTTCACCTGAGGAATCTCGAGCCGGTTCGTCACAAGATTATGTAGCGCGTCCACAGGTAGCTGGAAGGTAGAAGGTTAAACGCTAATCTGTGTAACTACTTATCCTGATTGTGGGTAGCATACGGATGGGCTTTTTGTATTTTTTGCTAATTGATCCATATCATTTGTATACTTGTAATCATCAAGTGTGCTTGGTTGTACACTAACTGCATCCTGCACATAATTTCGATCTCAGAACCTGCAGATTAGGTGACTAGTACGGTGATGTGGAAGGGATGGTTCTAGATCACTTCCAAAAGAAGCGGTCAACGTTCACTTCCATAGAATTCGGCAGGCTAGGTCTTAGAATAGCCTTGTATTAGATTTCCGCCATCTACCCATGGACGCGGTCTTACCAATAAACGTAAAAGTAAAACGCTTTCTAGGAAAGATGTGACTCTGTAATGTCCGTCAAGGTCTCCGTAGCGGAAGTCTTGGTCCGCCACAGAAACTTAGGAAGGCCTTATTTGTGCCGGCTCGAGACACTGGATAATTAATAACATTGCAGATGATACAGATAATGACGATGTGTTTACAGATGATAAAGATGATACCTAGTGTGTAGAATAGCAGAAATGGGGCATGGACTTTTAGGAGGGATCTGTGTTGATTCAGTAAGTTTAGAATGCTTAGTGAAAAGGTTTGAACATTATTGTGAAACATTGTGTATCTAGAAAAGGCTCCTAAGTTTCTAGACTAAGTTTATCATTAAGTTAAAGATATTATACATAATGAGAAATATCATCGATAATAGTTTCGAATCATTTCTCTGTATTCAATTTTGAAATGTATAGGAACTGATGCTGGATAAGAATCGTTAAAGTGAGGATTTTCGATGAAATTCTAGTGGTTGTTGTACTGAATCCGAATAGAAGCCAAAAGTGGCTACTTCCATTAAAATATCCTTAACAGGTGCTCATGTTCAACACTTACATGCCTTCAGGATCAAAATTAGATTAGTCCTTGAGTACAGCTCTGGATCCACAAATTTCCCCATGGTGTGAAGAGTAGCGAAAAGACGTCAAAAAATGCTTGTCATTTTTCTAGAATATTTTCCCTTATTCCAGCCATCTTTCATGTTGTTAATATTCTTCGACACTACGGTCATAACGTTCTTCTCTAGCACTTTTGAATAGAAATTCGTACTGAACCAGTAGAATGAGACATCTCTTCGGTGTATGGTTGTCAAAGATACGAAAATCTTTCCGGACAAGGAAACTATGTTGCACAGAACGATAAGCTACGAAATGATCCTAAATCATTATGAATGGAACATGAAAGGGATATAGAAGTAAGGACAAATGGACAGATCGTTGTACTGCTGTGTATTGCTCACAGTGCATAGTTTGTTTAATAAATCAGTGGAATGGATGTCGACCAGCGTTCTCGTACCCGCATTTAACCATCGTATTCTTTCAGACATTCTTGACTTGATCTGCATTCATACTTCGTCAAATGACTGCATTAACGGTGTGGTGACAGTGACGTATCGGCCTCCTGTCGGGCACTCAGCGATTTGGTCAACCTAGAACAAACATAGATCGACAAGTAGCATAACCACATTTAAGACGTTGATAAATGAGCTTCTCTCTAACCGATTTTCAGCCGCGCCTAGTGTTTTTCCCTCAGCAGTTGATAGTGGGTAGTTTCTCCAGTATTTTTTCTGTGTACAAAATGGTTTTACCTTGCATGAAGGTAGTCAAAACCTAGGTTTGAAAGCAACTGAAGCAGTAGTCTTGAACATCCTGGCACAACTGCCTCGCAATTTCATGGAAAGTTACACTTAGTCAGAATTTAGCGTATTCATTAGGGATAGTAGTGACAGATCCTCCAGCCCCATAGTGGAACCTGACCATCTTTATGGATGGCGACTGTAGGACAAAAACTACTACTGTTTCAGATCACATGTCATGTGAGGGCGGACCATTTATGTATCTAATCAATCCAATTCAGATCCTTCTTAAACAAACTGATTTTTTTATACCGCTTTAGCCAGCTAACGGAGAGTATGTTGTGGCGAGGCGTGTCATTTACTCTAACAAGGTAAGGCGAATAGGGGAAAGAACAAAGACAATATCTAGTGGATGTGCTGTGTGCTCAGCAGAACTTCCCGATGAAATTGGTGCTGTGCAAGCGAATATCCGATAGTGCCAAAATTTGCGCGTATTCGGCATATGAATAGTTGATGAGACATATTCATACGTATGTGATATTCACTGATTTCATTGGTCCAGAAGCCTACTCTGTAAAATCGAATATCTAGAATTTAAAACGAGCAGAACAGTATGGTCTAAGATCTTGAAAATTCTCAAGATTCGAGCGTTAAGAAGTTTTGTTTTCGAAAATTTGATGAGATTTAAGAGGCGAATAACTTGAGAACCCACCTGACACTGACTATACATCTTCGGGTTCATCGTCTCACCGTTGTTATTGTGATGAGAATGATTCGCAACCGAAATACGTGGTATGCTGGCACTTGAGTTCAATACTGGCTGAGTTTGAAGCTCAACAAGTGGAGAATGTGACACGGTAGATCTTTGTGAACAACAGGCACCTTGCATGATCGGTTGGCCGATCAGCATCGTCTGATTGGAGAGCGTTTGTTGTAGCTCAATTATTTTTTGAGTAAGTGTGTCGATTTGTGAAATGAAATGATCTTGAGCACGATGCATCTCCCAAAGCGTTTCGTGCATATCCGAGTGCAACTGAAAAGCACAAAAGTAGTTTCAAATGTATCTACCACTATGGACAATAACTTGTTTGATCTCCGAATTTTTGAATGTAGCGAAGATATTTGCGTTCTAATTGGTTTTCTTTGCGTGTGACCTATTTTTAGGAGCACCACATTCAATGTTTAGATCACAAACGTATCCCCCATGCGCGCCAAATTTTTTATCCCTATATGCGCTAAGTTTTATGTGGCATGAAAGGGCCTTTCAATTAGTAATCACCTTGCGCCAATGGTTGCGTGATTCATAGCACTGATACTTAATGCTTTCCTTTCTAGAAGTTAAAGAAGGTTCTTTTTTCCCCTACTGATGGAGTACATACATCAAGACAACGGTGATCATTGTGCATAGTGAACGAACCTTTCCCACATCAAGCAACGAGTTTCCTTTTTCTTGCAGTTTCCGTTGATCCCATTTAATACGTCGAAATTCATTGATAGAGTGCAAGAAACGTCGTTGATGATGTCGTAAGCGTAACTCGTCACCTTTGTGCAATGCTTTTTTGTACTTATGGATGAACCTGTAGTAGAAAAAATTAACCCAAGAAAAAGAAAACCTAAAAAAACATTCTGTACTCGGGAAAAACCTTACCAAGTCTCTTGAAGTACCGACGCAGCAGCGTTTTTACGTTGATTGGTTAATTTGGAATCCGCCATGAAATTATTCACGTGTTTTTCGGCTCGACTCAACTCCAGTTTACGTGAAATGACGGCGATTAACGCAGATGATACACCGGCACCCTAAACAGTGTGAACCATCTAAGGAAGAAAGTATGCCTTTGTCTGCGGATAAGGGTAAAAGATAAAGTGTACGGCTTTGTTCAATCGTTAGAGATTCGCTATTGCATCTCTCTCCATTCTTAGTATTGCAGAGGTGATTAAATGAACATTTTGAACACAGATACCAAATGTATAGAACCAGTGTTAATTCTCGGAGACAAGTCCGATACTGATTCTCGGACCACGGAGGGACGACGCGCTTGCTTAGCTGGGGCATGGGACAAAACCACAACCATACGTGCACTCTAGGCACCTTTAACTACCACATTACATATCTCCTCTGTGAAATTGTAACGAAAAGAATTTTGTCGTATTTCCGTAAGATGATGGAGAAATCCTCATCAAAGGATACCACGAACAACCCAGCTAGAAGTGCTGACATGTGTTCGTAGCTAACATGATACCAGATTGACTAGATGTTCTACTGTAGTTCAATCAATGATATTAGTTCCCTGTTCCGTATCATCTACGGGAAGTAGAACTTTTTCAGTTATCACAGCCAATAGTAGAAAAATGATGATTTCCATTGCTTTACATTCGTCTTAGAATTTTATTAATAGTTTTACTTAGCGGTAACCACAGGTTCCATTGTCTCACGACATGTGAACAATCTAATTGATTTTTATGAAAATGGCCGATACTTGCTTATAAAGCTTAAGATTGACTTGTTTTTTTCCATCAATTATTTGGTTATAGAAAATGTATTGAAAACCTCACCACAATCCCGGTGGCAATTGAAAGCGTTCGTCCGCAGTAGGTATTTGGAATAATGTCACCGTATCCGATAGACATGAATGTGACCATGATGAACCACATCGAATTGAGGTAATAATGCTCAACATCCAGTTTTCCATCGTACCTGTAAACTGAATATTTTAGAAAACTTCAATGCTTTTTCGAAACATTTGGACCTATTTCTGAGGGAAATTAAAGGCTTCGATCAATTTAAAATATCAACTTCCTTAGTCGATGAAACTGTAGAAAAGGGCTTACCGTTCGCATTGAGTGAACATCCACGACATACATATCCAATAAGATATAGTGAAAACGATCAGTACTTGTAGAGGATGATCAGCCATCATTGTCTTGATCACAAAACGAAAATCCATCGAAATTCTGTTCAATGCAGCAATTGAACGAGTAGCGGCATCCTTAATATCGATGTCGAACGCGGTATATCACGATGCTGTTAGAAACTCTAACTACAAGTTTTAAAGGATTCGGTATTGATCTACCCCTAAAGGATGTGATATACATTCAATTTCATAGTGTACCATCAGAGGTAGGGCATATGTGCCGCAGTTGTTAAGAGGCATCCAGCAATAAACACGAGATCGAAACCGCGCACCAGGCTCACCAAGCATTCCATCCTTCCAGGGTTGGAGCACTGCATCGACATACAGGCAGGCCACAGCGAGCCATTGTATGGATCAGCTATGCATTCAATCACCTCTGACGATGCTTAATGAATTCGAATGCATGGCTCACCTCTCAGGGATCAATGTCGAGAGCCTTTTTTAGGTTTTGTCGTCAGAGGTGATTTAATGTCTATCTGGCCTAAAGATGTATGAAGCCAGTGCTGCTATCTTCCTAGAAAACGTGATACCAGTTTGCCAAACCCGAAGGGATGGAACGCTTGGTGAACCTGGTACGCAAAATCGAATCAATGACATATGTACATTGCAAGACTCCCGTAACCGTTGCGGTATGTTCGCCCCAGAAATTCTAGCTATAAAGAAAAATCATTTATTTCATCTTCAGTGGCCTTGCAAATGAAAAGATTTCTTAACTATTGGAAACTTTCAAGGTTTTGTAACTTTTGAAATTTTTGGGAATCATGGAAATTGGGTGTTTAGTTACGAAGAATGTTGACTTGTACAGTCGACTAAAGATAGTTATGATGGATATAAAGACCATCAGTAGTAATGCACCTGAAATTGTTTGCTGTGCAGAACCATAAAACGGCAAAGTAGATATGATCGAAGAAACATGGGTACTGAGAGCAGTACATCAACTGGTACATCAACCATTTTCACTAAACGATTCTCCGGAGAGATGAAAGGCCATCGTATGAACCCGGAACCTGGACAAAAAAATGTTGGCATATGAAATTGAACTGGATAGCAAGATTATAAAGGAAATAAATTTATTTTACAGAAAGGAAGAACTAGTTAACTAAGCTTTAGATAAATTGTAGGAAGTGAACAAACACGAGAAACAGCAGATGAAACTGTGACAGTTCTAGCTTTGTGAAAATAAAAGCACCGAGTCAGGCATTTTTACCGCATTTTTAAGAGATTTTTCTTGAGCTACACCTTGTTAGTTGAAGGCTAGTAGAAATGTAGCCTTCCAATTCTAAAATTTTCCCTATCGCATAGTACAAAGCCTGGAAAGTAACTTCTGACGGCGTATGCTTGTTCAGAGAGCGAGTCATATTTTTTAAAGACATTTTTCTTCTAGCCAGCCCATTCGTTCTCGAATATCTCCAAAAGTTTTTCTGGAAGCGTGATAGGTCGAAATAAACGACAGCGGAAAGTTTCGCTCTTAAAGACGAACTCATGCTCAGAAAAAGAAAATGGGGAAAAAAACCAACGGTTAATTCCGATAGAAATCTATTGTAGAGTATTTTGTAGATGCTTTGTCGTTCTGCTAAAAACTCAAAACACCGACTTTCTATAAACCTCAGCATAGATAGTTGATATATTTATTTATACGATCTTATAAACTGATCTTTTTGAGCTGATGCGAGGTTGGTATAGGTCTTCAGCGATCGACCAACAACACCAACAACAACGACAACGAAGATCTATATGAACCTCGCATCAGCTCAAAAAAGATCAGTTTATGAGTTCTGTTAACATTTCATGGAAACAATGTAAATCATGTTTAAATCGATTCTATCAAAATTATTATGAAAAAAAAACCTAGGACAGTTACGGGAATTCCGACTGTTCATTATAAAGGGAGATGCCATGAATAAGGGCTTCAGAAGTTTTGGTGTACGATCGAAAAACAAGAACGTCGGCAACACATTATTTGAAGAAACTCATAGTTCCAGCATATTCAAGTATTTTGTATATCATACATGTAGATTTTTTCGCCCAAACCTTTTTTCTTACCTTCGTGCTATTTAACTTGTACTTTTATGCCTCCGTTTTTTTCCGCTCTATTTTTCTTACTATTACATTTGGGTACTTTCATGCAAAACGATACGAAGCGAAACTGTTTTTGGTGATGAATCGACGAATCCACAAAAAATAACTGTTGACAAACCTGGAAACGGACAAATAGCGCATACTGCCAACTCCATAGACAACTTGATGACCCTATCCATACTTATAGCAACACGCCAATCATCGGCACCCGAATCAATCAATGCTATTTTCACCTGAGATACATTGCATTTCCTTTCTTTTGACCAACGAATTGTAAAAATTCCTTGCTAGCACGAACGACATTGAAGATAAAGCGTTTATCAATTCCTTAGGGATGTCCCATGCATTCGACATGTTTCATAACATCTTAGACGATAAGTGAATGCATATTTGGCCTGTACAATGAGCTCTCGTAGCCTACCGAGGAATCAGTTCAGCAATTTTCGCCCTCCTAGATGAGCCTTGTACTAAATTGCCGTACCCGGAGGGATGGAGGGCTTTGTTTGCTCGACGCTCGAGAACGAACCAGTGTTTATTGCAGGGAACGTCTAACCAGTGCGATAATCACCTCAACCAAATTTTCAAAATAAAGAATCGTTCATGTTCTTAGTCTTCATGCTTTCTATACACGACACAAAATTGGGTACAAAATTAACCGTTAAATATCCGATTACATACAAATGTAATCTAATATGTCCGTCAGCCACTAGATCGAATTTGAGTCTAAGCGAATTTTCCAGTCAACATGATAATAAGAGGGTGCATGGTGGATGGCTGGAGGCGTAGTACTAGGGGCGGAGTTAGTTCCGCTCGAAAACGGATCGTAAATATTGTAAGGAAAGTAAAAATGGAGAAAGAAAATGAAATTTTAACAAATGAGAAAAAAAAGTAACTTACTTCTATAGCATGGTAACTAATGAGACAACAAATGAGGCATATAGTTGAGAGAACAGCTACGGAGCGAAGAAATAATGATACATTATGAGCCTAAACGAGACACTTTTGTATCATTATTGTAGTATGGAAGCCATTTTTGAACGGAACTACCTATTTTTACTAGTTAACGAATTGAATACGAGATGTCATTGCCTGTTGTTAAAACACTTGCAACGGAATGCATTGAGTTAAATGCATATTACGGCGAAAACCAACTGTGGCCGTAAATGTGAACTGCGATATGATTGAAATTATAGGGATGTGAACGACACGGCGTAACTGTGAAAACTACCAAAAATCTCAGGAATAGAAAGAAGTTTGATTGGTCCCTGGTTTGATTTTTTATTTGTTGTTAAGAAGACAAGGGAAAAAAACAAGTAAGAAATAAATTTAGAAAAAAAAGAAAACGAAGACCTTTGTGATATGAGTGGTGGATGAAAGTGCTGTGAGTTCAGCGTCGATAATAACGAAAAGTAGTCCAGCTATCGCTAATATTAACGATAAATCACAAACCTAAAGCAGAAATGAATAAAATGAAAAAGAATGCATGTTTAGGAAACAAATTCCTGCACAGAAGTCCCACTTAATTGGATTCTAATTTCTTTCAAAGCATTTTAATTTACGTAATATGAGGGAAAATCATACGGTATCGCCTTATTTTCAAACTAATATTACCGAATTACAGTAATCCCGGAAACGATCACTTTCAGTAGGAAGTGGCTTAATTTAAAGCTCTAGAA
The DNA here is from genome assembly GCA_018806985.1 of Angiostrongylus vasorum. Taxonomy (NCBI): domain Eukaryota; kingdom Metazoa; phylum Nematoda; class Chromadorea; order Rhabditida; family Metastrongylidae; genus Angiostrongylus; species Angiostrongylus vasorum. The sequence goes on from JADANN010000331.1 coordinate 458,364, forward strand.
CATTCCTCAAAAAAGATTTACAGAGGTCTAAGTTTAAGAAACATGATGGAATGCAGAATATGTATGACGGAAACTTATGTGAAAAGAGAGCGTGGAGTTCTTTCGAACCAGAAGAAAAAAAGAACAAAAATAAGGCGAAAGGAAAGCGTTGCTGAGTTCTTCACTAAATAAAGCTTAAAAGTCGTAGAGATGAGGCTTAACGGTTGACTCTCACCTTACTACGTTGAATGAAGAGTTGCTTGCGCATTCGACATCGCATCTTGGCGGTACTGTCACTGAAAAAAAATTATAGTGAGCATAAAAAAACAGGAAAGAATGAAAATTAACCATAAAAACGAAGGAAAAAATTAACCATAAAAAATGAAGGAAAAAAAGTGAAAAAAGAATTATTACATAGGTACTATTTAACTATAAGTATCTGAGGAAGCATAGGTGGGATCCTCTATGAAGGAACCAAGACCCTCCAAAGGTAGAAATGACCATTTACCATTCAGAAGTATTCGTAAATTCACTAGTGAATAATAATTTCTAAAACATTTTCAAGCGTCTCCCACTGTCCCATATAGTTCCTTGTTCTTTATTTTATCAATAAAAAGAAATCCAGTCGTTTAAGTACATGTACATGCGACGTTCGATTAGACATCATCGAGACACTCACGTAGAAGAAAAGAGATTTAATCGAGAGATTTACGAGAAATTCCAAGTGCTCTAGAGTAGTGCATTAGAAAAACAATCAAGTCTTATACCGTAATCATGACGACGATATTCAGAATGCTTTGCTGATAAGTGACTGATCGTCATTTGTGTTGTTAACTCAGCGAGAACCCGTAATAGTTATAGATATCGACCAAAAAAAATGATTGAGGGGGAAAAATATGTGAAAAAAGGACAGAAGAGATCGTAAGGATGATAATCAGATCTGGTTATAGGAAAGTAATGAAATCAAAAAAGAGAAATGCTTGGCTTGATTCAATTCTCTCAGGACAACTAACCACAGATGAAAACTATGCGAATGTCTTGAGGGAAAAAAAGTTGTCAAAAAACCATTTCCTCTATAACAAAAGTTACTTTTCTACCTCTGGTATTAAAAAACCATGCTTAATTCCTATAATTAACAGGAGGTACACAAAAAAAAGCAGTTTTCCACAAAACAGAGAAAAAGCAACCGATTTCGTAGCTCTTCATGTGGAATTTTGATGTAAGTGGGAAGAAAGTTATCCTTCAGAAGTATGTTTTTCCAAACTGAGAAAAAGATTCAAATTTTCATTCAGGAGCTAAACCAGTGCCAGCATTCATTGTCACACTGATAGCAATAAAATCAAAAAAGCAGCAAACCTTCATTCAATTCACCACGGCCGGCGATTGTTCGTCTGTCGTGACGACAAGGTAAAAGCGCTATCATGGCTTTGCGATGCTCAGGGGAGAAAAAAATTTCCTGCGACCAACAAATTAGCAATCAGATGGGGATTTTGTTAAGACTCGCATGATCCCCAGTCAGGGCGAGCCATTTGAGCATAGGAATAAGAATTATCTAGTACTATTGATAACTGTTCTGAGTATTGGATTATGTTCTCAGTAGAAATGTGTTTCTACTATTAATAAAGTTGACCTTTGGTTCCTTCTCTTTCAATTTTTTCATTTCCGACTACGAAGTTTCTAAAAAAATGTCCAATTTCAATTTTCTCAAAGGATATGGGATTTTTCTTCTATTGAGGATGCTTTTTACACATATTAAATCTTGACGACATTCAGTTTTCATTGCCAATTCTTCTAAATGACGACAAAACGGAAATCTGTTAGACTCTGTGGTGAGTTCTAATAAGCTTTTCTTCTGAAAGGAGTTTCTTTCTAATAGCAATAAAAAGGTGCAAGATAGAGGCATTTGCTGTTTATCAATCCTCCAATGATGCGTCATGCACCGGACTCCATTCGTAGTACCCAAGGGATGGTGGAATGCATGTTTGGCCCATACAGTGCATCCGAACAGTGGTGTTGTATAGAAAAAAAGCTTCATACCAATTTGACGACTGGAAAAGGATGGAGGGTTCGGTTAGCACAGTGTGGGAGGGGGAGGTCGAGACAACGACTACGCATGTACTGAAGCCATCTCCAACCGCTGTGCTAGTTTCAACCTATCCATTATTGACAACAACAAAAATTTACATAAAACTGAATGTTAAACAGTTTTCATCAGTGTACAATTAAAGTCGGCAATGACTGAAGACTTTATCTTGCAAGCGTAGTACTAAGAATTCGAAGCACTTACTTTAGTTCAACACCAAACAGACGTGAAATTTAACCCTGATTGTCCCCAAAGGGCTACAGTGGTTATAAGTGAAAACTTTTGTATGTCAGAAAATAGATGAACCACTGACGATCTGTTACTAAATATGATAAGAAAAAATTTAAGCAATCAAAGTGAATAGAAATTCTGCATGACATGATGATTTGTATGTTGTAAAAACGGAATAGAATTGGTTGAAACCTAAAAACAATACATTATTGATGAAAATTTGTCACAACAATGCACTCTAAGGCGAAAACTTCTAAAGCTTCTGTAGTTTGCTTTTATGAGTAGATGTCGGGTTAACGAGAATAGAAAACGGGGAACGAAAGGTGCTAATCATTTTGTTTCGTATGAAAATACACGGAGTAAATTAAACATGCTTCGGTGGCATAAATTGAAAAAGCTATAGGGATTTTGTACCTTACGAAATGGTATAAAGTTAACCACAGTTATACCGAATTCCGATAAGAAATGTTTAAGTAGTGTGTGAATTATCATCTAGTGATGATAGAAAATCGAAAGCAATGGAAAGTTGTAAGCTACTTGTAGCGCATGAAAGTGTAGCATACCTAATTCAAGTGTTTCTTAAGTTCTAAACGAGTAAGTAATAAGTACGCCTAGTGACGACTTTGAAAAATCAGGAAAAGTAGAAAGTTCTTCTGGAATCGTCCAGCGAAGCGACGGCAACGACAACGGCATAGTTCACACGAGTCGAGATTGTCTAATGAGTCGGAATAACACTAAGCTTGCATCTCATTGTCATATTCTTTCTATGAAAAGTACTTAACCAGTCAGTTTAGCGACGAGTTCAGAAAATCGACAAAACTGGAAGGCTTTTTTAGAATAGTGTAGCAAAGAGATGTATGTTATATTACATATGTTCACGTGAGACGAGATTGTCTAATGAGTCGGAATAACACTAGGCCCGCATTCCATCGACATATTTATTGATGAGGGGTGAGCGTGACTCGGTCAAAAGTCCAACATACTGCTGAGCTTCACGCTCAAAGCTCATCCTAATTGTCTACCATTTATAATTCATTTGATAAATGCACTTATGTAATTACGGATAACGATGAGTATAAGAAGAGAAAACGAAGAAATTGGAGAAAGAATAAAGAAAAGATCATCAAGAAGTGAATGAAGAAATCATCGAGTCCTTAGTTGACGTGTTTGTTATGTAAATGTTATTGGTTCAAGTCGTAATTTAAACAAGGAGAGTAGAACATTTTTTTTATTTTGTATGATTCCTCTTTCACATCTGCTATGGAGAACTTATCAGTTCCTACGCTTGTTTCGTTCCCTCGCATCCACTATCCACCAAGGCCTTCAAACTTTCTGTGTGCGGGTCCGGCTGCTGCTTTAGGACTTTCGTTTCATCACGAATGTCGCTGAATACTGGTTGAGTCGATTCTCTCTGGAGTCCTGAGATAACAAAGCGATCCCACATGGATTGCAGACAGTAAATTTTTCTTGGACAAATTTGGTACGAATTTACCGATACAGGGTGGATGAGAAGCTTGGTGAGGCCGGGACGCATTTAACCAGCACCGCGCTTTTGATGATCGAAATCATTACCACCACGCTACCCTTCTCCACAAAAATCAAATAGAAAATGAAAAGGTAGAAAATTCCTTCGATATGTATAACCTAATATAATTCCGACTGCTAGAAGTTAAATTTCGTTCATAAAAACAAATTATCATCAGCGGGCAATCAGCTAAGAATCGCCCATTGCAAAGTGAGAATCGATTAATCGTTTGGTATCCTACTCCTCTTGAATCGACTTGACTCTGACTGCGGCGTTCGCCATCATTGGAGGAAAAAACTAAGAACACTCGATTCGAATCATTGCATGGCTCTCAAGAAGGCGGAGTGGAGACGTCACCAACAAGAAGAATAATGATTTCACTTCTTGGCTAAGTTGAACATAGGGTGTTGAATAAAACGAGCACTGCTGTAAATGATATTCCCTATCCTATCTACTATTCCGTTTCACATCGCATTCACATGTTTTGTCTGCTTTTTTTCTCACTATCAATTATTCACATCACTGAAATGTACTCTTCTTGGACGTTTGTCTTCTCTTTTCGGCTTCTTTCAATGATGAGAAGTCGTCGTCTGCAGATTTGATTGCCTTCATCATCGACAACAAGACGCGTGTAACACTAGCGAATCCCTAACAACTTGTTTGACTATGAAATATGAGAGAAAGCAGTAAACAACTGTTTTGAAAACGGTATTCACTGCGGACAGAAAATATCGCGACAAGCACGATTGTAGTAAAAAGTTCAACAAGAAAAACAAAATCAGCCCAATCGAATTTTTCAGATTATGTCAACTTTTTTCATCCACTTAATAATTGAGAAACTCATGAGAGCGATTCGACTCTACTCATTTGCTTTGATTCCAAAGACTATCACTAGTGGTAGGGTGAGTGACGGCTTACTTTTCTATTGGGTGCAGTAGAAAATTTGACTCGCTTTATAATAAAAGCACCTAGGAGATGGTGCGAGAAACCTGGGTCGAAGTTTTTACTAAGTGGTATATAGGATAAGGGATAAAAGGGATAAAGCTCTCGGCGTTGACCAATCACTGAGGGATGCGCCATTCATTCGACTTCATTAAGCATCGTTGGAGGTGATTGAATGCATATCTGGCCTTTACAGTGACTCGCGATGGCCTACCGATCTATCGAACCAGTGCTGCTATCCTTCCAGACAAGTCTGGTACCAATTTGCCGACCACGGATGGATGGAAGGCTTGGTGGGCCACGGGAGCGGGGATCGATCCCATATGTGTGTCGCAGGGCACCTCCGACCACTGCGCCACACACGTCCTTTTGGTGCTATATATTATATCAGTGATAAAGATTTTCAATCGATATGCTTCTCATTCTTTTGTTCCCTCTTAAAAATAGGTCCTACAAGAAGAAAACGCATAAAGTACAATTTCCCTTTTTTCTGATTCATTACCTTGAATCAGAATAGAATTTCATTCATATCTCTGCAATCCTTAGGAATGTGCAGGAAAAAAAGAAAACGCTCAGAAAATATTACCGACAGATAGTAGGATATATTAACTCGTTTAAGAGTAGAGTTGTTCACAGAAGATACTGACGATAAAAAACACTGGCTAGTTATTTGCATAAACGACAAGTGCCCTATAGAGTTCAACTATCGTCAATTTTCATGTTTACGATGCTGTTCGAAGACGTCGAAGATCTCCGGTTTTCAATTATCGGTTAAGACAAGAGCATCCCATCTCATGTTTCAATATATGAGACGATGTGGCATAGAATAACATATATAGACAGATGTTAGTAATGATATTGTGACACACGCATTTATCGCAGGAAGTTGTTTAACACGATGGCTAGAGGTGCTCTGCAGTACAGCGTTGGTTGTTTGTTCAATACCACAATCCGTCTCTCCAAAGTCGGAAAAAATGGAACCAGACTTAAATAAGGGATAAAAACACTATCTTAAAGGACCATCAGGCCACCAAAAGTGGTTGCATAGTTTAGTAATGCGCCTAATCACCTTCTTGATTCTACGAATAGAGTAGGATCTATGACGTAGCCCTTAGCGACGAATCAACTTCGAACGCCTTACCATCCTATCACTTATCTGCAAAACGCGGTTAAGAAACAAAGGTAGGATAGGCTGTTAATATGGATTTCTTCAAGATAGATTAACCGTTGAAAAATAAATTACTATCAACAGATAGTGATATTAAAAGTAGTCATCCTGCACAAAAAGCGTTGCAGGGTGACCTTGCCTCATTTGAGCGGTGTTCCAGTGAAGAAGATCCGTCTCGGTGCAACAACGAGGACGCCACATCTAGAAGACGAACAATTTCGAATCATCGACTCGGATCACCGGCTCTGATGAAGATGAAGACGTCGAAACGTTAGCCAAATAAATCTCTTTAACAACCTTTTCTCTTTAACAACCAACGTTAGCTTAACAATCCAAAAAGGTAATATAGTTTAATCCTAAACCGTGCAAAGATTTCAGTGCTATAAATGTAGCACTATATGTCTAAACGAGAATTCTTAGGTACCTAGATGATCTGTCCTCATATAGTATGAGGACGTCAGCTCTACTTCCATTTCCTTTGCCGAAACCGCAATTCACAAGGATGGTCGGATTTGTATGTGGATTCGCTTTCAGCTTAACGACCTGTCGTTTTCTCCTTTTATTAAAATGTTGACCATGGTTGTTCTAGAAATCCTGAGACCGCTGTTTAGGGTTACCTAACGTCTTGTTCACAGACTGTTATAGACCGTAATAGATCGAATGGAGGGTTCCTGCCTTATTTAGTACATACAACAATGACAGCAATTTTTACTCTTAATCAACCGACCAATTGAGGACAATGTAATAGAACTTTGATGAAGACTCTAGAAATTCGTAAACAGTTACTACAGAGAAAGCTCAATATTAATGACGTCATGAGCTGATACAACCATTAAGCATGGATTTCATAACGAAACAAAAAAAACGTTATTAATTACTGTTTATGTAGAAAGTGAAGTGTATGCACTAATACGATCGGCATTTAACGAGAACATGACAGCAACTTGACAAATCGTGGTAAAGGAAGTAAAGCGAATTGAAGTGCTCATCCACGACGCATGGAGTTTATTTGTTCATCTCCGAACTTCAGCTACCATATCATATTTCAAAATAAGCCCAAAAATGGATATTTAGACGATGACATGAAGGCTTCTGATATTCGCTAAGCAGCGTGAGAGTAGGGGGGGATTAAAGATAAATAAAACCACACAGAAGGATTTGTAACTTTGTCTGTTGAAAATTTGTGTGGGTGTGAATAGTTTATGGCTGCACTTTAGATAGTAAAAGTTCTAAAAATTAGTTACGGTAGTCTATCATTACAAGCGCTGTCCATGAAAACTGATATTCGGTTCCAAGTCGTTTATAAAAATGCTACTACAAGGACGATTTCAACAATGACTATAAACGCGATTAGTTTTTTATATTAGAAAGCCCAGCCCACTCGCAGCACTTTTATAAACGGCTTTTTCCCGTGGAAAATTTATTTCGAATATGGGTAATATCAAAGGTACTGAAACGTATTGAAATGATTAAAGTAGAAGTGAATATTGTGACGAGATGAGTACCAGGTAAAACAAAACATATTGCTAAGAAATCATCAAACACTTCGAAACAGAAGTCAGTTTAACAAATTTGTCCCAGCACCAATTGTTCCTTTTAGGCTTCAGAGCGTTCCATCATGTAGTCAAGTTCCAACTAGTTAGTCATAAGGCTAAATGAAGACTCCTAGTGTGTGGATGAAAAGGAAAGAAAACGAAGTCCAAAGGTTGGAATATAGTCTTAACCTTTTTGTTTACTGCCCACTATAATTTTCCACGGCAGGGTATCATGTGAAATACAACGAAGATGATGCTGAGATATTTGCAAAACTCTGGCTCTGATTTGTGTTCACCAGATCAATCCCGTTGACGGGTGATTGCTGATGGGAGTGATCGATAGAAAACTAGCTGAGAGAAAGAGAAACGAAGGACCAGATTGGCGTGGTGGTGAACGCATTAGGCCCCCGGAAAGGGTAATAGCGCGTTCTTCACCGCCGTAGACACCTGCGTTCTGGAGTTTTGCAAATATCTCAGCATCATCTTGGTTGGTATATAGTTGTACTATGTAGTTGTAAGTGAGTATATACATAACAATATATATATATATATATATATATATATATATATATATATATATACGAAGCGCACAGTCTAATAAGTTCTACAAATCCGTACAAGAATTGTATAGAAAGCTAAAAAGCGCAGAGTTGACTGATCAGTAGACTCCTGTAAGCCATTGCATGGAGCAAATACGGATTCAATCACGACCTCTACGATGCTTAATAGAGTCGAATGCACAGCGCATCCCCAAGGGATTGACCAACGCCGAACATTTTATTCTTTTTTCGTTTTATATTCCATAAAAAATTAACGCATGGCGTCATGCAGTGAGGTTTTATTCACTCGTATGCAGTTTATGGTCCAGTGAACAGCTCTTAGGCATTTAAGTTTCTTCATGTCTCCAGTGCCCAGTCAGCTGATAAGATATTTGTTTGCAGAGGATGAAGTACTGATCTTTGTCGACAGCTCTACAAGAGTAATGGTGACCTCAGTGTCCGTGTAAACTTCACAATAAGTGCGTTAACACCGTTAAAAACAGATCTTTTACTAACGCATCATAGAGCAAGTGATCAGCACCAACAAGATGTTTCTTCGTGACTTTTTCCTCAAAAAAGTCTATTATAGGAAAGTTATGTGGAAGACATAAAGAAAGAGACAAAGAGGGAGGAAGAGAGGACAGTTAACTGATTAAGAATTTTTCCGAAAGAAAAGTGCTTAGGATGGAATTTCGTTTGATACAACGACATTATGGTCGAAATTCATTATGGTCAACGAATTCGACCACTGAGAGGGAAAAAAAGCGGAATGGTTAAAAAAATTATCCAAGGTCGCTAAGGTCTCCATTATATCGTGTTATTTTCACAGGAACTGTGAGAATGTAGACTAAAAACTCTAGAGCTCTCTGCGTTGATCAATCCCCTGAGGGATGCGCCATGCATTCGACTTCATTAGGCATCGTTTGCAGGTGACTGAATGCATATCTGGCCTTTAAAATGACTCGCAGTAGCTAGCGATGAATCGAGCCAGTGCTGCTATCCTCCCACACAAGTCTGGTAACAATCTGCCGACCCCCGAAGAGATGAATGGCTTGGTGGGACATGGGTGCTGGGATTGATTCCACGTCTGTGCTGCAGAGCCCCTCCGACCACTGCAGCCACAGGCGCCCCCTAGGAACTGTGAGAATAGAAATCAAATGGTCTGTTATGGGCGATGTCCAAATTTAAATAACAGAAAGAAAAAATCGTTTGGTTAACGGAAGGCATGGACCGGATTCTTATGGTTTTGAACATTCCTGAATTTCCTGATCAACAATCTTGTTCTTTTTTGATTGTTCTTTTTCAATTAAATAATCAGAAACTTCTAGAAGCCTACCATGAGAAGTATAGGAATCGATTTTTTTATTGCGACCGCACATAATAATTTTTCACAACCATGAGAATTTTTAATGCAAATGGAATAGAACTTTTTAATTAACGTCGATATGAAGATTGAAATTCCCACTCATTTTTTTTCTCGAACGAAAAAAGAGAAAAACCAGTTCCTTCCAATAACGTCGAGTTAATGAGACTCATATGCAATAATAACCACGACAAGTGCCACAGAATTTCTCCAAAAGGATTGTAGTTCACCAAAAGTAGTCTCTGCGTTATTTTTTTCCGAGTCAAGAGCTTTGGCGCAAGCTGAAAAAGAACACATTATGGGCTTCACCCACATAAACCGTCATTGGGGGAAAACGTAGGTAGCTGTTTCACCAAACTGCAATTCCGCATAAGAATGGATTTAGGATGACAAGTCATGAGGTTTTGTAAAGAAGAGAAAGAAAGGTCGTGTGAGCGAGAGCGAGAAAAAAGAGAGAGCGAGAGGCCGGGAGGAGAGCGAAAGCGACAGAGGGACAGAGAGAGAGAGAAGGAGAGAGACAGCGAGAGTTGGAGGGTAGGTAATCGAGAGAAAACTCATTGGGCAAAGCAAACACGATAAATGTTGGTAGTGATATTTTCATTACACTGAGTCTAGTCGATTCCTTAAGGAATTTATTGTCTCCGTTCGTAACGAGATAGTAGAACAGAATTTCTCTAAGCAATCGATTAGACGTAGCAAAAAATTACATTCATGTATAATAATGCTGCGTGACAGATCTTAAGCCTCATAAATGAGATGATTTATATGCCAAAGAATTCATTTATAAAGGCTAAAAAACTCATGGAGAAAAACAAAAGCCACCCGACTTTACAGACTTATAATAATAGATGTCAACTTTTATGAGGTATTATAAATAAATCATCAAATCGAGAGATAGAAGAGTGGTCAAAGTAATATTTTTATACAATTGCGTACAATGTAGCGCAGTTGTTAAAATTTCCATGCCATACATATTGGTTCGGTCTCTGGTTCGATCCTGAGCCCAAGGCCAATCAATCCCGGCACGGCTGCTGCATCAGAAAATTGTGCCAGACGTTTCTGCGATGATTAAAAAACACTGATCTTGTGTATCAATAGGAACCCATAAGTCATTTTATAGGCCGGATTTGCATTCAACCATTCCTTTGATGGTACGAATGCAGTCGAATGTATGGCGCATCCCGCAGGGATTGGTCAACGTCAGACGTTTTATCCTTCCTATCAATGATTTCCAAACCGGTTACTCTAAGATAGCCCATGGTTAGTCGTGATCTCAGAGTGACTGATAAGTGCTAAAACTAAACAGAATGTGTATTCCTTCATTGATAAGCTAAGCTATAAGTTAACTAAACGGAGTTTAGGTGAAGATTTCGGGCACGCGGTGCAGTTACTCCAGACCATCGTACTAATTTGAATGAATGTTGTCAATACATGAAACACCACCGGCAAGTCAAATTAAGTGTTAAGAGACTTCTTGCATCGCAATACAAACTAACGCGAAAAAACAATGTTTAACTTTTTATTTACTGACTATTAATTCTTATGACAGAGTATTTTGTGAAATACAACCACAATTATGCTGATATATTTGCAAAACTAGGACCCCAAGCCCGGATTCAAGCCCGCAATTACCCGTTCTGGGTTGGTGAAATGGGTAACACGTGGAACCCCGCAAAGGGTAATCAATAGTTTGAATCTGGCCTGGGGTCTGACGTTTGCAAATATCTTAGCATCATTGTGGTTGTATTTCACATAATATCCTGTCATGAAAAAAAGAATAGGAAGTAAATAAAAAGAAAGAAGTTGTGATTTCGTATGCAGCTGCAGATTACCTGGGTTCAATGCCGACGTGTGGTCCCCAGACCATTATTGTTAACGGGTGATTGCTGATAGTATCGTTAGAAAAAAAGAACTGGCTGGGAGAAAGGCAGAGTAATGACCTTGGGTAAGAGGTCGCATTCGCGATGCAATAGATATTCAAGAAAAGCATAAGCGATATCATATCAGACAGAAAATGGTATTTCCATTGAACTGGATTTCAATAGACTCAAGAAGACGACACACACGTACAGGCATCTATGCTGTTCACCAATGTCCCATTGAAGTTTATCGAAGAAGACGAAAGGACTATATGAGCTAATCGACAGTTTTTGCGACGATGTCATCGTTATAAGGAATCTTGACAAACCATCGACCGACTTTTGAGAATATTGGAACCTAATTCATGGGGAAAAAAAACTTCGGCTGAAGAACAGAAAACGAATTGAATTACTGGTCATTCGATCATAGATGTGGATTTCGTGTACATATGGTTTTCACTAAACATGTGAATGATTTGAAGAAGAAACTGGAAGGAAAGAAAACGGCATTGGCCACGTCCAAGTCCTTCAAAAAGTCGTTGAACAACTGATAAACTACCAGATCTCCTCGCTCACCTACTGGACTAGCAAATTCGTTTATCACTATGATATGGATCTCATAAGAAGTCGTCGAAGATTTTGAGCAACACCGAGATGCATGAAGATGTCTTTATAATTACGACTGCGACCGCACAAAATCAAGACTGGCTATGGTGAATTATGTTAAAAAAGTGGATAAGAAATAGATGAAAGGTACGATATAGTAATCCAATAAAATGCAAGCATCCTCATGGGAGATAAGCTGGAAAATGGATCAACATGTTTGTCGTGCACGTTAATCAACAGTGCAAGAACTCGGACATGACTTCAAGAACGTATTGGAGCATGAATAGCAAGTAATGACGTGATGTCTGGATATAAAAATAGGTACTGTCGTAAATGGCATAGGGCGTAGAGCGTTTTAGTAAAAGGTACCGTGCAATACAAACATAGTCGTTGGTTCAATTTCCACCTTTCGCTGGCCGAAAATATTCGCCATTACTCGGAAGCCAGCGAACCGGTGTACTAGACTTGTCTGAGAGGATAAAAAACTGATGTGAAACATTGTTAAGATTCAGCAAGTAATTCTGTAGACCATTTATATATTCGATCACCTCTACGATGGTACGAATGGAATTGAATGCATAGAGCATCACTCTGGGATTAATCAACGTCGAACGCTTTAAATAGGATAATAAGAAGCTGATCAAAGATCCTTGTCTATTAACAAGAGATAGATTTTGAAAACGTGCTGATCACGATTCCATCGCCACAATGCCATAACAAAGTGCACTATGATAAAAAAAATTTTGATAATGATCAACAGCGAATACAAACTCCTTTTCCTGCGTTGGTTACCGTATATCAACAAGCTATTAAAGTATTCATGCTCTTCTTTCCACCAATATGCCACTTTTTTCCGCAAGCAATTTCTGCGTCTGCCTTGAAATTAAAGTGAAATTTCCTCTCTTAGTAAGTGGAAACGAAATAGCGAGTCCATAATTTATCTAGAGAAATGCGTCCGTGTTCCTCATTCCTGTCATCTTGTACTGCGACCCAAGAGTGGGGTGCTCTGTGACATGTCTATTCGCCGCTGGGTAGTCTAACCAAATGCATTGGATAACGAAATATTATATTTCATAACGCAAGAACTATTAAACTACTAAATCCAAGCAATTCGACTAATTGATACGTTACCATACACTATGTGTGTTTTATAGATTTTCCATACAGGACCAACCTACTTATTGCGATACCGTAACCGCTTTGTCGCCGGCGAACTGTACGTGAATTCACTGCTTTTGTCTCTTCAACTAGTGCCGCATCGAATCGAACGCCTCCATTCACGTATTTCTCGTCTGAAAATGTTTATTAATTATCCATACACTTTTCTGAAACCAATAGCTGATTTTTTAGTAGAACCTGTTGTATTTGGTGAACTTTTCTTTCGGTGTAGCGGCCAGAGAAACGGAAACAAAAAAAGCAAACCTTTCTGTTCAAATATATCTGTCAACGATTTCTGGATTTTTCTCGGTAAAATCGAAAGAAGCTTGAGTTTTGAGTTTGGGCTGAGAATCAAGTTTGTTGATTTAACTGAAACTATTGAAGCAAAGGATGCAGCCATAAGGAACTACAGGAAAATGAGATTCAAATAATATCCTTTAGGTAAAATTCTTACATGAAGCAGAAAATCCAACTATTTGATATTCTTTGCGAAAACATCTGGAAAACTCGTATAATAGTGAATTCAGAAAGAAGTAGATAATGTTGACTTTGTATGATAACATACAGTAAAAATAAGATGAAACGATAAAGCAACACTCAGGTACTGTTGTACTCCAATATGGTAAGAAATCCTACTGTCCAATACCGCTCTTTTCACTCTACTATAAAATTCCTTCGATGGATTCCTCTGGAGAGATTGATCTCAAGTATGTCACTACGTCATCGCTGTCGTAGTTGTAGGACAGGCTGCTATAGGGATCAGAACAAGCCATTCACTTTTACTGAGAGGTAGGAGGGATTTGAAAAACGAATCACTTCGAGGTTGGATTAACTTGCACTTTCCATATCATGTAGATAGAAGGATATGCTTGCGTGCACTTGGATTATTTCACGCGTTGCCACTGGACGAGAAGACTGCAACCAACTAAACGGGAGGACAACGAAGTCGGTTCGCGGATGCCACGAACAGCCGACTCTCTTTTCACTCTGGTAAAGTCAGATGATAAGCTAGCAACTTCAAAACGATAAGATTTCAGAGCATCAAATGAAGAAATAGGTGCTCATTATGCCTGGGAGTGAGCCTTGGATGGGTCGAGCGAACGAATGGTAGAGTACCTAGGCATTCACCAGAAAATGGGACTGAATTGGGTCAACTGAATAGTTTTTCGCAAAAAAAATTCTCAGTACAGCACTGCGAATAGTCCCAATAGGAGAAGCTAACACGAGGTTGATATAAAAAACTAATAGTTGCTATCAAGATTTTCAACAATGTGTAAGTAAAAGTTAGCAGGTAGAAGAGCGGAGCATTGAAAAACAGTGAGAAAGAGCATTCTCCTTTCCGCTAAGACGACGGAATTCAATAACCCAACGTCATTACTTCTAATATTAAGATAGAATAGATCTCTCCTTCGAACCTCTATTTTCAACCAGTACCAAGAATTTCAATTTCAATTGTGCTAATGGACACACTAAATACGTTAAACGTTGTCCCTCGCTGATTAGCAACAACTACACTAAGACTAATCTTTTACGTCAGCTTATTTCTTCATCAGATTCACCTGTTTTCTAATGAGTGATGAGATTGCACAGTGACGAGAGATCTTAGAAACCTATGCTATAAAGAGATAAAGTTTATCTACGATACAGTGTCACATTATCCAACACGGCATTCCAGTATCCCAGATCGTCGTCTATCTTAGCTTCAAACTTCAGACTTTACAGCTGCCCACACTACTTAGATTCAGAATAGAATTATCCAGAAATTGAGCTGTAATACATAGTAACAAATCTTTGTGCAAATTTTAGTATTCTTTTTTATTCCCACTGTCTTGATAAAAGCAGTAAAGTTCCGAGTACTTTCGGGTACAGCAGAGATTTTCTTCTTATTTGTGGTGCAAACAACGATGACATAACTCTTCTCATCGGATTCCGAATTGAATTATTCTTCCGCCATAACTTAACAGTAACTTTATAGGTTTAAGATAACCTTACCACATACTATACCAATCATGCTGTCTTCGAAAGTGTATACGGTTAGGCATTAGTGCTTGGTCAAATACTAGTGTTTTTGATAGCCACCTATTCCTTCTCAAATCTTGTTAAATGATTCTTATTGGAATGAAGTATGTTGTTTGAAGCTGTTCTAAGAAAAGAGTAAGCTAATGAATGACTCTATGAAGAGCCCACTTTTCAGGTGACCTATCCGATAAGTCTTTGCTAAATGCCACTAATTACTCGTAAAGAATACGTCACTCTATTCACTCTATCCATAGCTCAAATAACTGCAATGACCTCATTTACGCGGAAAGCTCACTTTATTAAGGCAGGCTTTTTCTTCTAAAACGTCCAGTTTGAAAAAAAAATACACACAATACCATTAATGAATAGCTTCTATGAAAGGAATATTCATGCTTGCACCTTATCACCATGAAGTGACGTATTTTTTTCTTGTATCATCAATTAAAAGGCTAAGTCTGTTACCTGGTCATAAAAAAAATTGAGTGCTTCAAAGGTATACATTAACACCGAAATACGTTGGATAAGAATTATCGTACTCCCCCTCAGTAAAAACGCCTTCTGTTATAAAGTTATTTCTGTTTTTCCTAAATGATTTAGTTCCATTCAACCAAATATTCCTAGCTACAATGGCGATATGGCATTGTTACTATGTAGGGCAGATATGAATTCAATCACAAATCTACGATGCTACGAATGGAGCCGAATGCGTGGCGAATCTCTAAGGGACTGACGAACATTGGTCGGTTCGCCCTCTACCCTCTACGATAGTGATCGTGATGATAACATTTAAACAGCTTGTTGAAGAACTCAGCATGAACTGGCCACTCAAGCGTATCAATGTGTTTTCGTATATAAATATTTCTTATCATTTGTTAACTAGATTTCGTCATTGATGTATTCCAGTTCATAACTAACGCATTCGATTCGTCTCATAACTGTTCGTGGAAGTACATCTTGCATGATATTTCATCATCGCCTCACAAACAATTGTGTAACTCAAAACCTGACTCGTTCCAAGAGAAAAGTACTGCGGAAGTTCGTTCGATATCCATAACCTTACCGATTATCAATGCATTACGGTCTTAACTGTATGCTTGAAGAAATAGTTAACAATCAACAACAAATACCATGACATTTACTTGTGCTCTCACAACTGGTGAAGCAACGACGTAAGCCAACAATGAATTGAGATGACCAAGCTTCACCCATAGACAAGAAGCTGGTTGATAAGCAAAAATGTTTTCGGTTCAGAAAATCCCATCGTACCTTTATGATCAGAGATTCTTAGTGCTTTCATTATTTTTTCTTAGATGGGTGGTGTTTTAAGGACACATCTGTGGTCTCATGAGAATTCTATAGGGTTACACTTCCGAGAAAGTGGCACAAATTAATGCGTAAGCGAAAAAACTGGAATTCAACGAAATGTTTACCATTATATAACAATAGGATATAGGAATAATGTACTTTGCCCAGTGACTTTTCAATTAAGCACATCTTGAATTCAGCGAGGATTCTAAGGATAAGTAAGAAATATCTGTAACATTTGTAACTCCCGTCAAGCACCTAGCGTGGGTAACAATAAATTTTCATTTATCCATCGCCGATTCAGAGCAACGGAATGGAATCCACTCAACCAGTGTACACGAACAGTACCAAAACTTTTGTATAAGGTCTTTTATCTCTATTGTTTTCTGGTATGACAGTAGACACGGGTGGCTTGCCGGATTCTGTTGTTGCATAGATTATGCAAATTGCTTGGCTTTGAGTCGATCATGTCAAACACCATTTTGGGTCTGCTGAACCTATTGAGGAGGGATTAAGCCATTGTTGTTAATGGCGCCAATCCCCATTTTCAGTACCATGAGTGGTTTAGTTCAGGCATTTTTTTCTTTTTAAAAAATATCACTCCAGTAGTGGTAGTGACGTTAATAAAAGACTGGGAACAAAGCGCTTGGTTATAATCAATGCCTGAGGGTATGCGTTACGCAGTGGATGCTATTAAGCATATTTAATCTATAAAATGACTTCCGTCTACCATCGATTTACAGATAGATATATAGGTAAAAAATATAGATATAGATATAGATATAGATATAGATATAGATATAGACATAGACATATGAAATATAGAGTTCGTATATAGACTCAGTTCTTTTGTCTTCTCTAGTAACTTTGGTAACAACCCGCCAAACTCGATGGGATGAAAGAGTTGGTTTGCATGCGACGCGTGATCTAACCGACTACCTGTCTGCTGCATGAAACCTTTAAGTATCGCGCTTTATTGTGCATTCTACTAGCTATATATCGTGTAAAATTGTTTTTTTGTTTGAGTATATCAAGAAAAAAAGTGGCGACGTTGGTTAGTGGTATCATATTCCTCCCTGATGGATGCTACTGTTCGTAATAATTGAGGACATACATATATCTATGAGATGTATGCTTATACCGTAAGCTAAAGGACAAGGTAAGAAACTATAAATAATCGAAAGAGAAATTGGAAAAACGTTGTAGTTCAGAGCCTTGAATTTTAAGTGAAGCTAAATCATTCTCGTGAATGGAAAGGTTTATTAAGAAGTAGTTTATGAAAAGAGCTACCTCACGGCATATGGAGTAAAGTGCAAGAACCTATGTGATTGTGTGGAATACAGTAATCCAAAAAACTTTTAAACAGCATGAGAAACCGATTTGTGAAGGCGATCTGCGGGAAATTAAAAGATACCTCACCATTTTTTAATTGCATATAGTCTAGTCACTTTTTATTTACTGCCTATCCCTTTTTTTCATGGCAGGGTATGATCTGAAATATAACCACAGTGATACTGAGGTATTTACAAAACTCTGGACTGCAGGTGTCTGTGGTGGGTATCGAACACGCTATTACCCCCTTCCGGGGTCAACGTGCTCACCACCACGCTGCCACAGTATATAATGTATTCGGGCGTGTACCGCAGTGGTTAAAGGTGCCCTGCAATACAAAATGGTGGCGCTGGTACGATCTTACGCTCCGGCGTCACCTTCCCCTTTCATCCCTTCAGAGTAATGAAATTGATATCAGATATTTCTGGGAGGATAAAAAACACTGATATAATCCATTGGTAGGCTACCGCAAGGCTACCACTGTATAGACCAAATATGAATTCATTCACTTCTACGATGTTATGGTTGGAGTTGAATCCATGGCATATCCTTTAGGGAATAAACAGCGCCGAGCGCAATACTCTTTATAATCCATCGGAATAAGTTTGGTGATATCATCAAGCTAACAATAGTAATTTATTTTAGCATTAACAGAATCATCTATTCTCGAAAAAATTTTTTTGAATTACACTCAAAGGCTTTCATCGTTTTGCTCTTGGAAACTTGTTGGGCAATAAAAAGGGGAATTGGTTGATCTAAGGTGTTCAGTGGTGAAAAAAAGATTGAGCAAATGCGAGACGAATATTTGGTTTTTAATTATCTTTTTTTTTGAACGAAAACGTCAACAAACTGTACTCAGCCGTTTGCAATCGGAGTACATAGTGCGCGTGGAAAATATGACACGCTACTACTGTAGGCAATTACAATTCAAATAGTCATCATATAATCGCCAAAACAGACTCACATCATCCCATAAATATGAGCTACTAATAATCTCTTCTATGCGACTTCGTACTAGTCAGACCTCCGAAGTTCTTAGTTGTCAGCCTCCAGAACGGGCTTCGTATTTATCATCACGATGATAGAGGGAAAATCATGTGAACAGACAATGAAGAAAAAAATCGGTAGAGTTTGCATCACCGGTGTTCTCCACAAAATTTTCTTGTATTTCTCTACCTATAATTTTTTTCTCATTTTTTTTCTTCCTCACTTAAAAAAAACATAACTGAAATTCAACCACAACGATGCTGAGATATTCGCATTACTGGAATGGTTTCTTTCGAAAAGTTCTATCGAGTCCGTTGAAGAACGTTGGCCAAACTTACTACACAATGATTCGATGATAAACAACAATTGAGTGATCGTTTTTAAAAATCAAACCTCTAAAATTCTAAAATTAATTTTAGAAAATTTTCTGAGATTCTCTTAAAACATTAAAAAAAATTAAATTATAGAATAGTTAAAAGATTACAGCTTTAAAAAATAATATCGTTAACTACTACTTCGTTACGCCCATAGGTGTTTTTTTTAATTAACTACTGGAAAACATTAGAGTATATTTATATTGGATGCTCTACTCGAATAGTTTACCAGCACAGCTTTAGCTTTGGCTTATTGGTGCTCCTTGGTCTCGAACTGCTGTAGGTAGCTGGGAGTTCATTTCCCTAACGGGTTCAAATAGCTAAAGAAAGGATACTACATTTCCATGGTAAAGATCAACTAGATGTTAGCATAGGCTACGACATAGCTCTGTCATCTATCCACGTCCACGTCATCGGAAATGGCGAAAAAAAATCATTATAGAAGAAATCTCATGCGGAAAAACCTGATTTTTTTCATATCTATCGAGAAAGTAGGCATCAGGAGCAACTTTGGTGAACGACCGGAACGAATGGAGATTTTACTGGCACGACTCTTTCTTAACAACTAGTGGGATAAGAAAATAAAAGATAAAGCTCTCGTTGTTGATCAATTCCTGAAGGATGTGCCATGCATTCGACTTAATTAAGCATCGTTTTGAGGTGATTGAATGCTTATCTGGCCTTTACAATAACTCGCGGTGGCTCTACCCATATATCGAGCCAGTGCTGCTATCCTCCCAGACAAATCTGGTGCCAATTTCCTGACCCCGGAGAGATGGACGGCTTGGTGAACCTGGAGCACTGGAATCGATCCCACGTGTATTGCAGGGCGCCTCCGACCACTGCGCTACATGCACCCCTACTGATGGAATAGCAGGTGGTATTGGTGACGTATTCAATTTGACGCCGCGTGAAAGTAAACACTTCGAATTCGTTAACAGCGCAAGGATCGCCAACTATAGAAGCGATATGAAGCATAACTAGTTCGTAATTGGTTATCTACCACAGTTGTTCGAAAAAGTGACAAATTGAAAGGTTTTGTAAGGTGTCGTCGTCGTTTGGCAGACTATAGAAGAGAGTGGATCGTACTTGATCATGTCTCGACGGAAATTACACAAACGACTGAATGAGCAGCCTTCAGTAGATTTTTTTCAAATATATAAATTAGCAGTGAGGAACCAAATGACAACTTCTAATTAGAAATGGACATACACGAAGAGGAAATACCACTTAATGAAAAAAGTACTAAATTAGAAAGAGAAATGCTCTAATGTCAGCCTTAAACGTA
Source organism: Angiostrongylus vasorum (assembly GCA_018806985.1). NCBI lineage: Eukaryota > Metazoa > Nematoda > Chromadorea > Rhabditida > Metastrongylidae > Angiostrongylus > Angiostrongylus vasorum. Next base: position 478,657 of record JADANN010000331.1, read on the forward strand.
AGAAAACCCCTTTGTAATAAAAATTATTATGCTAATCATGGATCCCATTAAGGAGTGTATAACGTAAAAGCAAACAACAATAGAGAAAATGCCTATCGATTGATGGGAAGAAATTGACTTGACTAATCGACAATTACCAGTGCCAGGATCCACCACCGTCCTGCTATCAAAGTCGCATCGTGTTAAATTTCCCTCTGATCCACTAGGGCTGCGAATGCCTGTGGTGGTGAAGACCTGACACAGAGTTTGGCCAGGCCGTCCTCGGGATTCTAGGGAACCACAATGGCTTAACCAGCAAATCTTCGAAAAATGGTGATTATGCTGGGGCCCGCACAAATAGTGAGGACGGGCCGTTCAAGTATCAAGTAAGTTAATCGACAAATAATTGACATAGTCCAGGTTTTAGACCTTCAGAATAAAAAAAATAGGGAAAAATGAAGGAACAAATAGGGAAATTTTCAACAACCCAAGATTAAATGTATTACTATAACATCGATCAATAGGTGAAAATATGTTAAAATACCGAGCTGCTTGTAAAATCAATACTCTGGAATGATAATAGGGGAAAAACAAAGAAAAAAGAAAAAAAAACAGAGAAAATCTTACATATAAAGGTAGGCGAACCGCAATGAAACGCTTCACTATATTTTTCTGCATTGCCTTCGTTTAAATATTAAATAACGATTATTGTAACGAAGACTGGATGACCGTAATCTATTCAGCGAAGATGAGAGTCGTCGCTTATCAACAAGTGTCGAACCAGTTGCTGATTGTGGATCATCACCACCAGAAGTAGCAATATTATACGGGATGGATGCCGATACGAGCTCGCTGATCTTATCTGACATCTCTTCTTTGACAGATAACTATTAAAGAATACTAGTAGTCGACAACTGTATTATAACAGTGGATGAATAGCGCAAACAGCATAAGCGATAGGTACACTTTAGTGGTGTTACTTGCGATTTCAGTCTGAGTCTAGCCTACTCTCATTTAAGTCCCACATTGGTGGGCTTCTCATCTAAGCCACGCCTGCTGCCGCTACCGCTGCAGAGGACGATGACGAGGGTAAGCACAAGAACAGAGCCCGAACCCATGAACATTGTCGTAATCAGCTTCTACCGATTCATTATGAGATTTTCAGGGCAGATGTGGTTAAAAGGATAAAAAAGCATGAAGCCTTGGGCGTTGCATAACTGGCCTACACAATGAGTCGCGGTGGCCTAACGATGTATCGAGTCAGTCTTGCTATCCACCCAGATAGGTCTGGTAAATATCAAATTGCCGGCAACGGAGGGATGGAGAGCTTGGTGATGAGGCGCGGGATCGAATCCAAGTGTGTTGCTGGCACCTCTAACCACTACGCTACACGCACCCTCAGATGTGAGTACGGATTGAAAATTACGAGAATATTCTAATTATATAAATAATACGAATACTTGCTCTTTTTTGTATTCGTGAGAGGAATAATACCACGAGATTCTGGCTCACTGTTTTTTACAAATGTCTTCTTGTTTTTTCTAGTATTACCGTGGAAATTTTACTTAAGTATTACGTAAAATTGTAGTGTTTGATTGAGAAAATAACAAAACAACGATAATGCTAACAATGACGATGGAAACCTGAAAGTCAGGGAACATTTTAAAGTCTTGGTTAGCAACAATAGCTGGATTGGAGCAGATTTCCTTTTCGTAGCAAGGAATTCGTTTGAAGATAAGGAGTATAGCAAAAATAAGGACATTTACGAGAAATGTTCTTATATGAGCCCCCAACCCAGACCTACGAAAAGCAGCCAGTAAATTTTTTAATATGAATTTTTTTTATGTTTTTTAAACTCAAAATGTCTCGAAATTCTTTTCTAAAGTTTCAAAGCGTTCCAATGGGAAAAATCTGTGTTCGAATTGGTTTATTTTACTAATCAGATAACAAGGTGAAATTCTCACAAAATCGTGTGGATACAATTTTTTCATCTTTTCCATAGGATTTCCAAGAAATTTCTTTACTTCTTAGTGAAATAAAAACTATTTTCTGGATTCGTTTCGTATCCGAATTAATCTGCCACGATATGTTAGTGCTAAGAAAAAAAAAGCACCGGTTGTGAGACAAATGCGGTCGTTTCCATGTCGACAAACGCTGTCATAGTTATGACATTTGAAAATCTAATCAACTGATATGGTTCTAATGAGAAGGAAAGCAAAATGAGATACTTGTGAAGAGAGCTGTGCAAAAACTCTCGTATTGAAATTGATCATTGGAATGGTCACTTGAAAACTAGGACAATGGCCGCGGAAAACTCGTACAGTGAATGATTATGGGATAAATTGTGTTTTTTTTGCGGTTTGACATATTGTTTTGAATAGACTAATAACCAGTGTAACCCAATGCGTGGCCTGAAGGCTGATGTAATCATTCCATATCGAAGAAGAGATATCGACGATAGTAGCGAGAATTTCATGCCAGGAGTGTTTCCTATAGAACTAGTCAGTGGAATAATTGTTAATTGGTCACAGAATGATTACCGGGAACAATAAGAAACACTAAAATATTCCTAAAGGGTGGTATTAAACATTTTATAAACAGCGATGATACTTAAACACAATATTATTATTAAAAACTGCATTAGCTTTAGTAAGCTTCAACTGATATGATGCTGTTCGTGTAAGATTTGTTACCCTATAGTTCAAAAAAATCCGTTCCAGTGAGTTCTCACGGGAGTGCCTTAGGCATTTGCCTCCTTTTTTGAATTGGAAGGATGTTTGCCACTTTGTAGTAACTCCACTTCCCCAACTGCAGTGACCCCAGCAAAGGTTTATTATTGACCGGGAATCCAGATGGAAATGATGAAGTCGGTACTGCATGGATTGAACTCTTGATGTTCATCTCAGATCAACATCGAGAAATGCCCAAAGCTACGATGAGGATGCACTGACGGGGAAAAAGGGGGATTGCTGGAAATAAAACCTCGAGGGGTAGTCAATTCCTGCACTAAACTGCTCTTCATATAGTCCTTTGTCACAGACATTGTCGATCTGAAAAAATAATCCTACATGGGTTGGCCAACCTTACACTGACTCGGATTCCTTTCCGAAGTAGTTGGCTTATTGTGAGATCTGTGCTCAGATTCCTTCTTTCTTGTTAAATTCCCAAGCAATAACGACGTTTAGTTTACACTGTAACATCTTTCAGCTTCATCTCTTCAATTTAATGACTACAATAAACGTCTTCGTTTGATTTTATTGGTTTAAATTTAGAATTTTTTTTGTCAACAATGGACGTTTTTATGTGAAAAGCACATTGAGCGGACTTAAAGAACAGATTGTATCTTAACATACGCGATGAAGAAGCGCTCGATAATTGGGAAAATCACAATAAAAGAAGTGTTATTTTTATTCCTTATTCACAAACAAGCTAACGTTTCGGCGAATTTCCCCTTCCTCAGAGCCTGGAAAGGTCAAGTTGACAGCAATCCATTCGACCAAACACCTCCATAACCAAACCGAGAAAACGCTGAACAAAGATTTCAATCACATTGAACACAGCTTTGCACACTCACCGCTTTCTATGAGGCTTCCACTGAGTATGTCGCGTGGAGACCAACCGCACAGAATTCACATGAAAGAGTAATGTGCCCCTCCCATCAATTAACTGCCTTATATACTGCCCAATATCACGCGTGATAATGAGGCATTCTTTCCCTGCGGTGCATTTTCGCATTTCTGGAATTAATCCAGAACGCCTCGAGAGTTTTGCGCGCTTGTGTTCTCGATTCCTGCGCGAGGATCGTGACACGTACTTCAAAGTCCTCCCCGCTATGTCTCTGGGTCCTATGCGTGCCTAGTGGGGGTATTCGGTTTACGTTTACCGACTAGGTGTTCTTTTATGCGGACACAGAGTGGTCTACCTGTTTCGCCAATGTATTCGTCTCCGCACGCATCACAGGAGATCACATTGACTGTACCCGAGCTCATGCAATCACCGTCTCTACCATTAGGGGAAATTATGCAATTTTGCGTTGCACATAGACGGTCATATAGGCGGTTAGGAACTAGCTGGCGCCAAAGATTACTCGGTGGCATTTCAACTACGTTTACCGAATTCTCCAGACCCGCCCTTCTTAAGCAGCGTTTTATAGCTGCACTGACATCACTTGAGATGAAGCGTAGGATAAACGGGACCATTTTTATCGCTAGAGTTGTCGTTTGAAGGTCTAGGATTTCCTCTACACATATCCCAAGCTACAGTTTCGTAGCCATTAGAAATGGCTATTTGCCGCGCTAAGTTCCGGGACTCCTTTCTCTACTCTCTTCCCGTGCACACGTTGGTTGCTGTTCCAAACATGTTTCTTACAAGCGCCCTTTTCGTGTGAGAGTGGTGAGAGGAGAGGTAATGAACTAAGATGTTTTTATTACTTGGCTTTCGGTACCACTTCGTAATGCAGCCATTTTCTGACAGGCTAATTTGGACGTTCAAGAATAGAAGCCAGTTTTCTTTCGGTTTCTCTCTGGTGGGCTTGATATACTCTGACTGTTCGTTCAACAACTCGAAACATTTGTCCATTTCGTCTTGTGTTGAGCAAAGCACAAAACAGTCATTTATATATCTACAGTAGAGTAACGGCCCGAGATCGGTCACTGGTGCTTCCAGCTTAAACGTTGCCTCATTGCCAACCCTCTTATTTGAGCGTTGTACTTTCCAGACCATCTGAACATTGAGCAGTCCAAGCACTCTTTTAAGACCTCCATCAACTGCTCTATCTTGAAGCTATACGTGTTTATTTCCTTTTCGTATTGTACAAGGAGTTGCAATATGGCTTGCATTGCGGACTCATTCGACACGTTTGTATAAAGGGCGGTAACGTCGAAGGACTCCATCACGTACGCGCTGTTGGGCTGCGCAGCACGTAGACGATCCAGAAACGTCTGGGTATTCGTAAGATGGGCTGGAATGTGTTTCAACAACTGGGTAAATATTAGGATTGAAAACCACGTTATCCTATCCGTTGGCCCGTCTACACAGCTAATGCTAAGTTTAGCCTTAAACAATGATGAATCGGTAGCGATAGACGCATGATCATCGCTGGATACTAACTTATGAGTTTTTATAAGTACAAAACGGGACATGTTGGTAAGTCAACTTTCAGTTGAGAGATAACTGATGGTCTTAAACCAGCATCCTTTGCCATTTTGACCCATTCGTGGTTCAATTTTCGGTGTTTACTTTTAAACTCCTTCTCAGATGATGGGCGATAAAGTGAAGCATCCTCAAGATGCTTTTTTCGGTATCTCAACATCTAACTGATGCGAAATTACGACGAACTCTCCACCCTTATTACTAACGGATAGTCTTATGTTTTTTCAACCTTATCAACTCTCATACTTCTCGCATACCACGTTTTTGCACTCCAGTGAGGTTTGAAATGTATCTTTTCGCGCGATAGTCATTAAGGACTTCGGAAGTTTCATTGGCAAACATCCGAAATTTAACATCAACTTCATTACTGGGCTCTTGTTGTCTAAAGAACGGCTGAGGAAATGGTGCTATTGGTGGGTCTCCACTTGGTGTTGTTCGCACCTTTTTTGCGTTTCGTCTCTAGCTTTTTTTGCGAAGTCGATCTTGAAGTTCATGTAAACTACATGCGATCCTACGCAAGGTTACCTTAGAAATGGGTTCAGATGGTGAGAAACTCAGTCCCAATTCTAATAACAAGCGCGCACCGTCAGGGAAAGTTATGCCTCCTAACACGGTTAGCTTTGAATTTTCTTGCACATTATTTATCCTACTGTGACTTGTTTGATGTTCGTTAGCGTATTTCTGTGCGCTCTTGAAGCCGTGTCATGCGATTTACTCAAAAGGTCTTCGAATTTTATCCTCAAAGTTAATTTAGCATTAGACCTATTAGAGTTGCAAATCAACACTGACCCACCCACTATTCTCCTCCAGGGACGGTCCTCCAAATACTGAGCACAAATGTTTTCCTTCGTCTCGCATTTCTTCCCCTTGGCGAACATCAGGTGTTGTCGGCTTCGTAGGCAGGTGCGTAGTATTCGCAATTCGATTCCCAGTACTCAGTGACTGTCGTCTGGTGTGGCCGCCTATGTGCAGTGCAAAAATTGCATATTTTGCTCTAATGGTAGAGACGGTGATTGCGCGAGCTTGGGTACAGTTTATCTGATCTCCGTAAAACGTGCGGAGACGAATACATTGGCGAAACGAGTAGACGACTCTGTGTTCGCGTAAAAGAACACCCAGTCGCTAAACTTGAAGTTAAACCAGGTACCCCACTGGGCACGCATAGGAGCCAGAGACATAACGGGGAAAACTTTGAAGTACGGGTCACGATCCTCGCACAGGAATCGAGAACACAAGCGCGCAGAACTCTCGAGGCGTTCTGGATTAATTCCAGAAATCCGAAAATGAACCGCAGGGGATGAATGCCTCATTATCACGCTTGATATTGGGCAATGTATAAACATATTATTCTGATGGGAGGGGGCACATTACGCTTCCATGTGAATTCTGTGCGGTTGCTCTCCACGCGACATACTCAGTGGAAGCCTCATAGAAAGCGGTGAGTGTGCAGAGGCTGTGTGTTCAATGTGATTGAAATCTTGGTTCAGCGTTTTCTCTGTTTGGTTATGGAGGTGTTTGGCCGAATAGATTGCTGTCAACTTGACGTTTCCACGCTCTGAGGAAGGCGAAATCCGCCGAAACGTCAGCTTGTTCGTGAATAAAGAATAAAAAATAACAACTCGTGTTTGCTCAACAAGAATACGAAGAATTACTTGATCAGTGCCCAGGTTAGTAGAAAGTGGGACGTAAGAGTTACTACAATAAAGAGGGTTAAAAAAAAAGGGTGGAAAGCAAAAAAGTGCTAAAAATAGCCTATCGATGAACTCCATTTATGATATTATCAGCGCTCACACTTGTGTTCGTTCTCTGATAAGCCGAACTGAAAATATTCTACTTCTGTTTAGAAATTTTTTCAAATGTATAATATATCTTCTTCAATCCTACTCAGTTGAATTTTGACGTCATTAAGGAAATGGCAATGACTTCACACTCAAAAGGATATGTAAGGGCGTTCTCGTTCTTTTCTAGTAAACTCGTCCTAGTAGAAACGAGTCATCATTAAAAGTGTGACTACGGCTTTTTTGAACTGCGAACATAATAATATCACAGTCCTAGTCGTTACAGCACGGCTCTCAAGAAGGCGAAATCACCGAAACGTCAGCCATGGACCAACAACAGCAGCAACAACAACAACAGCAACAACAACAACAACAACAACAACAACAACAACAACAACAACAACAACGACAACAACAACAACAACAACAACGACAACAACGACAACGACAAGGAAAACTCATACCAACCTCGCATCAACTAGAAAAAAGCGGTTTATAAGATCATAAAGGATAAAGCATAAAGCTCCCGACGTCGATCAATCCCTGAGGGATGCGCCATGCATTCGACTTTATTAAGTATCGTTGGTGGTGATTGAATGCATATCTGGCCTTTACAATGACTCCCGGTGACCTACCGATTTATCCCGCCAGTGCTGCTATCCTCCCAGACAAGTCTGTTACTAATTTGCCCACCACGGAGGGATAGAAGGCTTGGTGGCCCAACGGCGTTGGGATTCATTCATCGTGTGTGTCGCAGTGGCGCCTCCAACCACTGCGCCACACGCGCCCATTATCAACAATAATATCGATTCCCAAGACCAACTTTCTATTAAGCTCGGCACTGATTGATAATTCTCTGTTTTTCTTCGATCAGCAAACACGAGGTTGGTACAATAGCACTTATTAGCACACAATAGTCGACGTTTGAACGGTTTCGCCTTCTTCAGAGCCGTTTTATTCTTTGCAAGTATTCTAATTCTTGTTTGTCGGGAAAAAAAACGATAGTATCACTTTGAGGATAGAATTCAGTTCTCTTAAAGAAAAAGATGGACCATTGTTAACTAGAGAACTCTAAAAACGACTTCCTGAATCACGTTTGGTATCGACACTGCGTCAAGTGAACAAAAAAACCTTAAATTGCTTTCGTTCTCTAGATCCCTATTTATCATCGTTCATAAAAACTACTCTTTTGATTAAGAACAGTGAAAAAATTGGAGGAATCAGTGAGCCATAAAAGGAACTGCAATTTCCTTTTTGAATAAATGAAGTCCTCCAAAAGATCGCTTGGCAACCGGATTTATTTAACCGTAAAAAATGGAACGGAGGGCAATACCGGCAAAAATCGAAGCATTCCTGTGTAAGGTGACAAAAAGTGTTCATGTATAATAAATGGAGAATTTTAGAAAAGGCGTTTAACGTAATGCTTAGAGGTGCCCTGCTATGCACATGGATTCGATCCCGCGCCACATGCTCACCAAGCTTTCCATTTCTCCGGGGTCGGTAAATTGGTACTAGACCTTTCTAGAAGGATATAAACACTGACGTGATACATCAGTAGGCTACTCCAAGTCATTGTATACGGCAGATATGCATTTGGTAAATCCTCAATGGAGGGGAATGAATGGTGCATCCTTTAAGGTTTATTCAATGCTAAACTTTTTATCGTTTGTCCTTTATCCAAAATGTAAACACTGGTCTGATCACTGGCTCGACCCCGATTTCCAGGCTCACAAACTCTTCAAATCCTTAAAAGCCGGAAAATTGCTACGACAGTCGTCTTACAGGGGACTAAAAACACTGTATATTTATTAAGTATAAATCAGTAGGCCACAGCAAGTGATGGCATGGCATGGATGTGCATTTAATCACCTACAAAACGATGCGAATGAGAGTCAATACATAATGCGTCTCTCAGGAATTGATCAACATGGAAAGATTTGCAAGTTTTTTTTAATTTAGAAATATTCCAGGGCATCCCATGGATCATCGTCCTGCTGCACACGTCCTGCAGCCGCTTGCTGATGAGGCCATATGGAAGGCAAATCATTGTAATGGATATGATCTTATGCTACACAGATATGCACACTTTCAAAAGACGAGCTGCTGGTCCAAAGTGGCTTCTAGCTTGCCCACAAACATATTCATCCATTCAAGCGTGGGTGCTCTTGCATGTTGCGCTGTGAGGGTGATTTGATTTGCATTTTGCATGCTCGAGGTCGCAAAGCTAATTGGATAGATCCATTTCCGCTTGCGTTTCCCATTTAGTAGTTCGGGTTCATCAGATGATTAACGAAATTCTAGTTGTATCGCCGACTGTTTATTGTAAGTGCCAAAGTTGGTAACATTCTTCGCTAAAATTCTAGTGAGTGAATAAGGTCGCGTGGTTCACGCCACGTTTCTCTCTTATGAAAGGACAACATGTGGAGCAAAAAGAAATTACAGGAAAAACTGGAGTACTGCTTCCTTATGGGAAGTAATCTACGAGAGCATTGTTTGTATAGAGCTTCATATAAACTAGCCCAATAACGCGTAAAACATTCATGACTTCGTCCTCGATGTTACATAGTGGTAAACAGATACAGTTAATGGAGAACTCATGCAACGATGGAAAGGTCCAAGGAGTACAACCTTCGTCTAGGACAATTATCTAACAAGAGAGAAGGGCGTTTTTACAATGCTCACATCAACAAGCTGCAGGTGGAAATAGCTTATACCTAACGGGACGGGTTCAATAAAAAAGCCGAATCAGATCAGCATTATCATTGATGACTTTCGTGGAGAACTGAAGCGAATAGGAAATGTGCTAGAAGTCCTATGACTCGTTACGAGGTGACGTTCATCTATCAAACCAGGTAAGCACGCATGTTGAGAGGAAGGTGAAGGGTTAAGTCAAAACTATATAAGTATGCTTCTGGAAAACCCGTCGATGATTGGTACGCTAAGTTGTACTAGAATTAGTAGACTAGTGAAAAACAACTGCAAGTTGAACAATGTGTTATCTTGTTATATAGAGAGATGGAGATGAGGTAGTTGATGTATCCTTAGTGAAGAGAAATGAAAACTCTGCATTGTAGTTGTGTGTCTGATTACGAAGATTTAGTAGAGCTTTTTGGAGATGATGCAAATTGCTGGTTGCCAGTGGGAAAAGCCCATTATTTTCTTTTAGCTTCAAAAGTTCGAACAAAAAAAACTAGTACCTCGTTCATCTTTTTTCTGTTTGTAAATGCACATTTGGAACAGATTCACGTCTTGGTGATAGTCGACCTGTTAGCAGTGAACGAAATTGGTGAGTGTAGCCGGATACACGCAGGATATCTGACGAGACCTGAAAATCGTCCAATCACCGTCATTGTTTCCTTTCTACCTCAAATCGGTTTTTTGTTCCACCAATGTTGACTAATACTTTCTTCGATTATTAAGCTATTGAGATATAATATTAATTAGTTGCTTGACGACAATGTATTTCTTTCATCTGATAACATCATATCTATCTATACAACGAAAACTTCCACAGAAGTGAACTCAGCCCGTCTCAGTACAGAGCTCAATAAGAAACCCTTTCTGTCACCTGGGTTTTGTGACCTCTTGTTTCTCCTCTTTACGTGTTACTTTATCAGTTTTATTTTGCATGACCCGTATTCATATCTACTGCGCGGTTCTCAGCACTCTTTGCATTCTATTCGTTTGCTCGCATCCAACATTCACGAAGGTCTTCGAACTTTTCAGCTGTGGGTTCGATTGCTATTTAAGGCTTCTCCTATCATCATGAATGAGTTTCGACTTTCCTTGGAGTGTTGAGATAGCTGAGCTAGATTGTTCCCGCTTTACATATCACTCTCTAACGTTTTTGCTATGAGTACAGATTTAGAGCTCTTCATATTTTAAGAAATTTCCTGAACTATTTGTGTACCAGAAACTTAGAAGCTACTGTAGAGCTTTGACAATACTAGCTTGCTGTACTCCTGTTTCTCATCAAATCTACTGCATTCCTATTTGCATTCCATAAGATTGTTAATTAAATCGACCAGAAAACATTTATCAGAAATGCTTTACTAGTCTATAGCTTCATTTACACGGTGGTCGTTTCTACAGTTTGCAATGAATTCGTATATGAATCTGAATGAATGAAACAAATCGATAATTTCAACGTTAGTTTTGGATTGTCTGTTAAAAAATATAAAATTAAATTACCCAATTCCTTCCGTTGTTAGACCTTTCCCAGTCCGGTCATTCTTTTTTGAATTTCAGGTTTACTAATGCTTGTATTGTCTCTGATTCCCTTCTCCAAGGTGCACGTGTTGCGCAGTGTTTAGAGGCACCCACATGGGATCGATTCCATTCTTTCTCTTGTTACAAATCTTTTATTTTGTCATAAACCAATCATATTAATGTCAAAAACTGTAAACATTTATTCTTCCGTTATAGATGCCTTACAATATAAACGGGATAGTTAGTTCGACCTGCTAAGCCTGGTAAACAAATCACCACCCATTCCTCCAGGTTGGAAATTGCTACCGGACTTCGTTGGAAGGATAACAACATTTGAAGAAATTGATAGGCACCTAAGCCATTATACAGGCCAAATGTGGTTCATTTAACTACCTTTACGATATTTGATTATTGAATGCATGGCATCCCCTAAGGGATTGATTAACGTCGACCGATTCATCACTTCTCATTAACGCTAGTGAATGTAATGATAATCTTTGAAAAGTTTATTGACGTTCCCAGATACTAGTTAGATCTCGCTTTTACTGACAAGTAGACACGAATTTCGTAGATCGTCATGCATACAGCTCATGAAGAATTGCTTATAAAATTTATTCTTCAAGCAACGGAAGACACTCTCTACTAATCAATCTCCGTAAGGATTTAGGTGACAGCAAATCATTGTCTTCAAATAACTTTCTAGAATTCACCTATAATGTATATCTTAAAGTTTTGCTTGTAAAAAGTCAAATAGTATCCAAATAGTCAATATGGTCCTGTATGACTAGCTTAACACCAAGTTTCGCTTTCTTCAAAGCCAAACTGATAGGAGTCGATTGTCCACAGCTGTTCGTCCTTGCGGTAAGGCTCTTCATAGTCGTACTGAATCCAATCCATTGAAATGTAGCACCGTTAGAATCAACTAATCTCAATCGTCAGTACTCTTTTATATAGAAAGGTGCCCCACTCCAACGGATTCTACCCAACCTTATTTGAGTTTCCGATGTTGAACTTTACACAGAGTTGATGGAGATTCTTAATCATGGAAAAACTAGAGAAACACTATTGATGTATAAAATGTCTACACGAAATGGTCAGCTGTCGACTAGTTTGTTTTCTTTGGTCTATAAATGTTTTTCTTAGCTCGGGCCTTTCCTAGCGAGTGTGGCAGAACATTACATTAGTGGCAGCAATGAAATTAATATTTCAGAAATGGTACATTACGGTAATGAAATTCAACGGAGAATCTGAACAGCTTTATTTAAGGTGAAATCAATCATAAAAATCCTTGAACGCCACAACCTAGGGTTTTCTACTCGATGTCTAAAGATCTTTCGTGGTACGACAACTTTACAACCAGTATGATGCTAAAATATCTGCAAAACTTGGACCGCAGTCCAGATTCTAATTCGCGATTACCCTTCTCAGAGGCTCTCGTGTTACCCACTGCACTACTGAGAGCCTTCATCCTTTGCCTTTCTCTCAGCTAGTTTTTTTTTACCCAAACGGTACCACCAGCAATCACTCGTTAACGACACACTGATCTGGGAAGCACAACTCGGTATTTAACCAAGCTAAGCAGAGGCTGCAGTCGAAATCACAGTGTATAATTCTTAAGGCGAAATCCGCCGAAACGTCAGCTTGTACGTAAATAATGAAATAAAATAACACCTCGTGTTTGCTAAACAGAAGTAGAAGGAATTATTCAATCAATGCCGAGGTTAATAGAAAGTTGGACGTCAGAGTGTAGAACTTTTTATTTACTGCCTGTCATTCTTTCACGGCATGGTATGATGTGAAATACAACCACTATGACACCAAGATACCTGCAAAACTTGGATCCTGGGTTTTTTTTCCAGATTCGAACTCGCGTTTTCGAAAACTTTCCAGAACAGGGTGAGAGAAAGGCAAAGCAAGGGCCTCAGTAGTACAATGGGTAACACGTGAACCCTCGGAGAGAGTAATCGCGGTTCAATCTGGTCTGGTGTCCACATTTTGCAAATAATTCAGCATTTTAGTGGTTGTATTTCACATCATGCCTTGCAGTGAAAAAAAATAAAATGAAAAGTCACCCATTTTTACAACCAGTATTTCGACATTCTATATCGACATTATCAACGATGACTTCAGAATAAGCGAGTCGTGCATGGCCATACTATCTCGCTGTGATAATCTTCGGCCACGTTGCAGAACAAAAGAAAGGAGCTGGAATGGAATAACAAGTGACTGAAAGGCGTTAGCTGGCAGTAAAATCACCTTCGTTTTATTGGTTATGATCATTGTATAACATCAAAAATTGGCCATTTGCCCCTGTTCTGACAGCGCTCGTGATAAAACTACTTCTTCATGGGACCTAAAGGAACTCACGTCTATTAAAAAACTAATGAACAATAATGATCTAGATCTGATGCTGTTTCAAGATCAGAGGGACAGTGTCTCTCGATGATAACCAATGGACAAGAAAGGTAAGGTTATGGGTTCCATGAGATATCAAAGACACAACAATAGAACTACAAATCCAATAGGATTTCTTCACGAGGATCTCAAAGCAAATTTGTGATTCTCTTTATGCATCCCTTGTACAAGCAGAATCAACTAGGTAATTGCGACTTGCAAAAGAAGCTAACTTACTGGCGCCATCTATTGTTCATTCGTTTTTTAATAGACATGACTTGCTTTAGCTTCAACGAACAAGTAGTTTTACAATGAGCGTTGGCAGAACAGGCCAAATGGCTAATTTTTAATGTTATCATTTGAGTAGAGGGTGATGGTTCATAGTGCTTAGTAATTTGTTTTATGTGACTTTTTTAAAGCAAATCTTCCTACACAGTCCGTTTTAGCAGTAATTCTTAGTGAACTAGTAAGCGATTCGAAGCACAGCAATTATTTTCTTTGTAGGAGACAGCACCACTAAGCAGTCAAATCGAGCAGGGATTTGTTGTATGAGAATTGAACTTCGTTCACTGATTTCATTCATAAACTACCTCTTCTTTTTTTCCCTTCGATGCCTTCACATATTTTCCTCATTCATTTTTTGTTTCCCACTTTTTTTCATAGGATTAATTTAACTCATATCATAATGACAACAAAGACTGGTTGCTATGGTGCACATCATCTCAATAACGCTCTAAATTAACATATCACTTCTGTGTTTTGAATGATATAAACTGACTTGAAGACATATAAGTAGGTACTTTTTGAGAATTTATTATTGCCTTTAGGACCAGAACTACTATTTATGAAGAGCTGTGGAAAGGTTATGACTGCTATAAAATGCAAATCGGCTGCAGGACACCAATTTTTTCGCAAGAAGAAATGACATGCTAGCAAAAACCTCCTTCAACATCGACTAAAAGCTTAAAAAATCAAAACGGCCAAAATAATATAATAATGGAAAAAAAATCTTAGATAAGAAAGAAAACCCTGTATTTTCTCTTCAGTAGGGATCGAAAAATCGGAGGTGGGCAAAAATATAAGTCCTTACTAACTGCTAAATATGACGAATTGCTATCAAAATGACCTATTTACCTCACTTTTGGCTTTAATACCGAATTTTTTCCTTTCCATTGGTTGAGAACTGGATGATAGAAGAAGAAAATAAGAAAACTTTGATGAAACGACTGATAAGAGATCAATTCCAGACTTACCATAAACATTGAAGCAGCACGCTCACGCCCTGTATTTCCTTCCCTTTTATATGATCTCCTTCTCGGTTCAGTTCTTCGACGATCCATTCGAAAATAAGTGAAGAACAATGTATGATTTAAATATATCGACGCAAAATTGTATCGCGCCGACAGAGAGATCAGAGAATATGAAGGCCAATGAGAGATAAAAGAAAAAGACGTATGGAAAAAAGGAGAAAAAGAAAAACAGGAAAAATAGATAGTTAAGAAAAACTGAAGGGAATAGAAGAGGGTACGCCCAAAAAATTTGGAGGTGATACCGATTTTTAGCATTTGAGCGATTGGTTTATTTAAAGAATAAGAGAAAAACACATCAAAAATTAGAAGCAAAGGTATTTGAAAAAAAAGATTTGACTTCATTTTAAGACTTTTCAATTGATTTTATTATTTGAAGAAATATAGTTTCACATGGACTACAATATGATATTCCTAATACTGACTACATCTAGCTTACGGTAAAAATATAGGTGATTCTAAACATCTAAGTAAAAAGAATCACATATGAATGCGATTACTGAGAAGAAGAAAAAGCACTGGATGATTAGACAAAGGATGAATTTTCTCTTTTACTATAAAAGATAATTAATTATAAGGCGTTTCGAAGCCATCAAACCACCCTCGTTATCACAAACCTTCAGCTTCAGCCATTTTAACCCATAACGCCCGTATGGACACTATAGTAGAGAAATAGACCAAACGGCCACATGGACATCATAGCTTCCATACTGAGTTTAGTGGATTCCAAAGTCCTTTAGCGCAGTAGGTATATTCATTCGATAGATAGTCGAAAGCAGATCAAAATATTAAGGGTGAGGTGAGAAAAACCATACTCTACGGCTATTATCAGTTAACGAGCTTTTTTCGAAAAAAAGCGACTTACAAAAGTCCCTTTTTTTTCGAAAAAAGGTCGTTAACTGATAATTTACTAATGGTTAACTCCTTTCATTGTAATCGCTATGGTTATCGCATGGAATGTGTGGATACAAAGAGCATCGAAATGTACTCAACATAGGTGCAAAATAGTTCAAAATGCTGACAGCAATGTATCTGCATAATGGACCAGAGTAACACAAATAGCAAATAGTAGCCATACATATCACCCATACCCATAGAACGATAGACCAACGTCCCTTCCACAATTCCGCTCTTTGCGATCTCCAAAGCACTATAACTTTTGGAAAATCGTCTTTTACTGTCAGAAAACCAGTAAGCTCGCAGCCAACGAAAAGTTGCTCGTAATCGCTTGGGCCAACGGCCAAATACGGTAGCGGAGCGTTATGGGTTAGTGCGCTTGTTGATATCTCTGCGTTGAGAATTTCCCATGGATAGGCTTTGAATATCACTAGAAAAAGTATATTTCTGTAATGAGAACTCAGCTCCGATAATAGCATTCTTCTCTTCCATAGTTGATTCTTTGACAAACATTGATTCCAATTCGCATATGGTTTGACGAGTCGTCAACCATATGCGACGCTGATCATCGGCTCTTCCTCAGTGGAAGGCACGTAAAAAACGGCTCTGAAGAAGGAGATTCTGCCGAAACGACAGCTACGATTGTGTTGTGTGTTCGTTATTGTATGGAAGGAAACGTACGCTGTTCAACAACCACGCGATTGCTCAGAATTCATAATCCAATGCCGATGTTAATAAAAAAGTCGATCTTGGGAATTGACTCTAATACTCTGAACGACCATGGCTCCTTCAGAAAAGATGCTGCGTGGCGCATAATCACGATAAGATGTAGGGTTTGATAGGGTGAGTGGACGGTACCGAATGGATAAAGGCTAAATGTGAATGAAAGGCAATCATGTAAAAAGCTCGAGAAATGGTTGATTCAAAGAGATGGAATCCATGTTTCTGGTCCGATATGCTCCTTATTATAGTCAGTTATAAATTGGTAATGTGCTTGGGTTTATAAAAATTGCACCCGAAACATCGATACGAGCAAAGTCCAGCAATCATATGAGTGTGAAGTATCACAAATATTATGCCTTGAAGTCGCTTCAGAGTTGTTACCTATAGAAATACTCACTTTTCTCTACGATTGCTCAAGACAAAACCACTCTATTTCCATAAAAAATCAGTAATGCAAGATCTCACTGAAATAACTGTAGATTACCTATTGAAAATGGCAAAAAAAAGAAAAAAAGCAGTCCAAAAGAAAAATACAAAGCTCTTCGAGTTACTCGAGAAGACGTTCAGTTAGCGACAAAGGAGGAGCAAGACTAACGACAGCAGCAGGTAGGAATGGATGGAGGATTTGTGTTTGCCTTTCAGAGAACACTTGATTATTAACGAGATTACAGGTGATACGAGTGTTAACAGATGATAGAAATAGTTGTTTTTCTGCCAAACAATTTGGAATTGTGAGCGATAACTTCAATGACAGACATGTCCAGTCTCATTAAAGACTTTATCGCTTTTTTTTCACATGACTCGACATCAAACGTTATGTAGATCTCTGGCACTTTTGCATTCGACTCCGCTTCCTCGCATCCACCATTAATGAAGGTGTTCCGATTTGCCTGTGGATTCGACTGTGGCTTGAGGATTTTCTTTTTCTTTATGAATTTCGTTGAAAGCTGGTCAGGGCCTATTCTTTCTGGAGTCGTGGAGTAGCCGTGCTAGGAGTGTTCCGATGTGGATTTGAGAAGGTAGCAATTTCTTGACCACAGAGGGATGATAAGCCTACTGAGCTAAAAGCTGGTTTGAGCCATCGACTTTACTAGTTGAAAAAAAATATCAACAATTTTGCCAACGAGTGGCATACCTATTGGTTCAATCACGCTGTGCTATTCTGATATTTCGAAGCTCTAGAATTTTCCTAGTTTTTGCTACATTGGTATTATTGAAGACGTTATGGTGATTGAGTGATTCTCCCCCCATGCCATGCTAAACATCTCCTCACATCCTTCCCCCATTAACCACCTCTGAGATGAGCTGCGAAAGTGTTCCGATAATTTTGGTTGGTTCGAAATTTCGCAGGTCGGCGAGGTACTTTTACATCGGAGTCCATTTTCATTCGAGTGTCATAGTTCTATCGAAAAACCGAGCTTTTTCGGGCAAACGAATCGTCGAAGAGACTTCATAACGATAATATCATTACTTCTTATTTATTTCATCGATCTGTTAGAACAATCTAACCTTCGAAATCAGGTCAGGTGTTGGAAAACTGTTCACGCTTGGTTCTTCCGAGACCTTATGAACCGTTTATGGTGCAAATGACACCTCCTAGTGATTGTCGACGAAGAAAGTGACTATCATCATCCATATTAGGCTTCAAGACTCTCTGGCCTTCCTTATGAAGCTTTTCAAAGCATTTTTATAAGTCGTACCATTACAAAGGATTCTTTGACTAACTCATTGTTGACATCATGACAGGTTTTCATAGGGTTTACAACAGAGCTTTTAAATCGAGCGGGAAAACTGTTCCAATTAGCATCTTTGCAATTTATTCTATCGGTTTGAAAGGAACACATAAAACGTTAATCGTTAAATCGTTCGGCGTTGATCAATCTTTTTGTGATCCGCCACGCATTTCATTCAATTCATAGCATCGTGGAGGTGACTGATTGCATATCTGCCATGTACAATGACTTGTGGAAACCTACCGAGGTCTCATGTCTGTAGTCCTTTATTAATAAGCTAATGTGAGATTGACAACAGCAATAATAATGGGTTTGTCAATCTCACATTAGTCCTGTTAGCTCTTCAATGAAGGAATGAATGTTAATTTGTCATAATGAAGCTAAAGAAAAGTCCGCTTTTGAAATATCAAGTCAGTGTTTCCATCCTCCTAAAGAATTCTACCACTGGTTAGCAGATCCTGGAGGGTAATGGGAGTGATTTGACTGGAGCGCTGGATCGAACCAATGACCACGCACGCGCCTGTTGCAGGATACCTCTAGCCACTATGCTAGACACGTCCAATTTGTTAAAACTCCGTATAAAAACTGGATACATAAGCAAATACACTGATATAAGAATGCAAATCAAAACCAGCTATTTTAAATGGTATATGAACAGAAAGGTGTAAATCTTCAGAGATCGGAAAGATATCGGACTTATTTCGACTAGATCTCTTCTAGGAGTGGAGTGATTATCTGTTGTCATTTACTTTTGGGAAGGTTTCTAGATATGGTGGTGTTCTCTTATTTACGTTGTAACAAAAAAAATACAGTACAATAACTGTAAAGGAGTCATCTGCAACTCGTCGAAACTGAATAGGATGTTGTCATCAAAACTTAACTAACAATGAAGTCAATTTAGTAATATGAATGATATTACATTGGAAACAGGAAGGAAACATTAAGCTCATTGCTTATGAAGACCGTCATTTGTGCGGCTGACTTCATCTCTCGACTAATGAGAAAAACATATTTTCGCCGTTATGTAGGGGCAGAAATCAATCAGCATAACCCGATCAGCTTGGAACAACAGGAACACATTGGTGAAAACCGACGATTCACACAATATTTGAAGAAAACCCTAATGAATTTCACAGCCATGTGAGTTTGCTTAATGAGAGTGCACCACAGTGGTCAGAAGTGCACGGCAATACAAACTTGGTCATTGGGAACGACTCTGCGTCCTAGGCTCACCAAAACTTCCGTCCCTTAGGGATCAGTAGGCGGGTACTAGGTTCGTCTGTGTGAGAGCATTGCACCACCAATTTGATAGAGCCGAGAAAGTTACTGCATAGCCCAAATATGCAGTCAATTGCCTATAACAATATTTGGTGATTTCGACTGCACGGCTATCCCCTTAGGCATTGATCAACGTTGAAGGGTTTGTCCTTTTATGCGTTATTACGAAGTTGTATTAGAACATAACTGTCGTCTTCGTTTCGTTAATTGGTGTCGTAGTATTAAATCACCTGCCCACCTATAGTTACTTCAAGGAAGTAACTTCAGGTGAATACCAGTACTCTAGTCGCCAGTTAGGTCAGAGTTGTCCACTTGGCTCCGTTCGCTCAAGTGTTTTTTTAAAGAAATGTAGTCATGGATACCTCGGGCTCATCTGTGACACTGACTTACTCTTAGCTGAACCTATAGATGTAAATATAGTGATGAAGTTGGGTTGATGTGCTTTCCGTTGAACAGGACGGTGAGTGCTACAGTGAGCCACTAGGGAGAGAAGAGAACAGTACAGTAACTCTTTCAAAACATTGCTTTCATGCCACTAAGTGAAACTTTATGCAGGCATGCCGAAAACACATACACACCCTTTACGCAATAGTTTTATACAATACGGCAGGAGAGTTATTTGAAACTCTATAAAACTCCTAGGATTTCTTCAGGTCATCTGTAGAATAATTCGTCCAAGAATGTATTTGATAGCCTAAGACGAAACGAAGTAGCAATCAGATTCAGGAATTTACGTAGTGATGATGAAGGGAAAAATAAAAAAGATGGTAAAGAAACAACTAAAGATGTCTTCTGCAATGAGGGACCTTATATACTATAAAGTTACATTTTTCCTTTACTATCTATTAACAACAATAAAATTGCCGATTTTTATTGCTAATAATAATTTTCTTACTACTACTACTAATAATAATACGGTTTACCGCTTCACTGTGGCTGGGAGGTATTTCTGGGTGTCGGACTGCGATGTACAGCTAGGGTGATTCATCCCCTCTCCCCCGCAGGGTATCCCAAGCTTAGAAGGAGTCCGGCGTTTCCATTAGCAAACATATCTAAGAGTAAACCATTACCAAGATCCATCACCGTCCTGGTATCAAAGTCGCATGGTGGCAAATCTCTCTTTAATCCACAAAAGCTGCGGCTGTCCGTGGTGATGAAGACCTGGGGCTGACTCTGGCCAGGCTGACCTCGGGATTCCAGGGAACCGCAATGGCTTAACCAGCAAATCTCCGAAAAATGATGATTATGCTAGGACCCGCACAACCAGTGAGGACGGGCCGTTCAATTATCAAGTATCAAGCAAGTAACACCAAGCCTTGCCATCGCTTTCATGCCTAAGGTGGAAGCTCCAGTTCTCGATCACCGGCCCTTACTCTACTGCCGTTACATAGACGACTGCTTCATCGTCTATTCCGCACAAAAAACAGATGGGGGGATGAGTGCTTTGAATTGTTATACCGACAGTCAGAGTATATAAAGTTCACACGAGAAAAACCAATCGAAACTGGTTTCCATTCTTAAACATCCAAATAAAGCTCTCAGGAAGTGGCTATAGAACAAAAATGGTATCGTAAGCCAAGTAATAAGAACATGCTAGTTCACTACCTCTCCTCTTATCCTTCACACATGAAAAAAGCACTTATCAAAAAACATGTACTGTACGGCTAGAAATGTGAGCACAGGAGAAAGGGAAAGGAAGGAATCGCAAAACCTGGCACGAAAAAATATCCATTTGCAGTGGCTACGAAGTAGAAGCTACTTGGGTTAGACAAAAAATGCAGAGTGGTTCCCCAAAACAATGTTTCGGACGTAAGTAAGATCCCTGCTAAGCTACCCTTCATATCAAATGAAGTAAGTTACGCCATTAAGAGATGCTTGAGGAAAAGTGGTCTTGAAAATTATGTAACGATTATTGGCATCCCATCCAATATCCTCCGTCGTCTTAGTTCGCAACCGTCTCTATGATCGCTTGTGCAGCTCAGAGAACTGTATGGTCTGTCCTAACGGGAGAGACGGGGGATCGCACGAGTTCAGGTATAAGATACTTGATCTCATGTAACGCATGCGGTGAGGAATATATTGGGGAAACGGGTAGACCACTTTGTGTCCGCATAAAAGAACATCTAAATGGGAAAGCTAAAATTCGTCAAAACACTCCTCCAGGTACATATAGGGCACAAAAGCACAACGGCGATGAATTTGAAGTGACTGTGCGGATCCGAGCGCAAGAATGGAAAAACATAAACGCGTAAAAATTCTTGAGGCGTTTTGCATAAATTTCAAAAGTCCAAAGATGAACCGGAAAGACGAATGCCTCACTATCACACGTGACCTGCCGCCCTATTTCAAAATGATGTTTTGACCCCGGGGTGTGTCTTGCTCGCCACCCCACGTGAACAACGCGTCAGCCAGTCCCACTCGTAACATCACGGTGAGTAGTCTTTCTGTTCAACATGGCGTCTATTTCTATTTAAAAAGTTTGATCTTCATTAATAGTTTAGCCTTTTTTTTCCACCGAATAATTAAAGTATTCCAATATAAAATACGTCCAGGCTCTGAGGAAGGCGAAATCGCCGAAAAGTCAGCCATTGACCAACAACACCAACAACAACGACAACGACAACGAAGACCTATACCAACCTCGCATCAGCTAAAGAAGATCAGTTTATAAGATCATATAAACAAATACATCACGTAAGTAGTAATAAAAAACAAACAAGAAAAAAACGGATAATATCGTCATCCTTGCTTCTGAAAAACCGTAAATGTCCAATTGTTTAAGAAGTTTTCAAAGTTTCTTTCAAAATTAATCACCATCTATCGATCAGCACAATTATCGAATACTGTCAACACGCTCGTGATTGTGCGCATCGATTTCAATACAAATAGTGCGAAAATAGTGATCTGTTTAACTTGGAGCTAAAATATCTCGATTCATATTGAACATCACTAATTTCAACAAAAGCCTTAGAATCTGTGAATTTTCTCCCACAAGATACGACTTAGCTTATTCTACTGAACTGAAATTCTGGGTTTCTGGAACTCATAAAATATCTTTCTTTTTTCTTTCTTGAGTTACGGATCGCGTTTCCACACAAAATGGCTGGACTAACAGTATTTCTCTTTGCAGAACACAATAGCGGTGTCTGCACAAAAAATGTCTAAATTTTGAACCTATTTAAATCCCATTTTTATACGGCTGCTGAAGCATGAGCAGAACTCGGAACCTCAAGTAAGTCTCGAATCCGCGGTTACCCTTACCGGAGGTTTATTCGTTATCCACCAAACCACCCACTATACACCATATCCCGTTTTTTATGTTTTTGGAAACTTCAAATCTTAATAGGCCTTGAATTTAAAGAAAATTTCACAAAAAGTTGTATGTATATGCCCTTGAAACGAAAGAGCACAGTCGCTTCTAAAAGTCTGTGAAGCTCTCAACTTCCTCAACTACTCCAGCTAAATGAGAAAATACTGTCTGTCCTCGAAAAATCAGCTTTATCGCAAATGTGTTAATCAACAAATAGTTTTAAATTTTGCCACAAAAACAAGCACTATTAACGAATTCATCAAGAAAAGAGGAAAAAAGCGAAGCCGTTCTGAAAAATTGAACTATAAAAAAATGAAGAAAGAACCTTCTGTCTTTTCTGCAATTAAGACTAGAGAAGGAAATTAAAGTCTTCAGGACAGAACTTCCCGTTTTACTTCGAAATTAAATGAAATGCCATTGGAAGTAAGCTGAGATCGACGTCGTGGTGGACACAACGCCCGATATTGAGGTGTCTCAAATAAGGTTATGATGTTATTTTCACTCAAGGAAACACTTTTTGTCGAAAATGAACATAGTTTTAATCCTCAGGAAACAGCTATCAAAAAGGCATTTCAATGAAAAGGAACTGAAATTTCAGTTGTTTTATTCTAGTTTTCTCGCTAGAAATCTATCAAACATTTTCAAAGAGAAACGTAAAACGTCAAGTAGTTGTGTTTTCGTTGAAAAAACAACTATAAGTTACAAGAAATCCGGAAACTTTTTTTTTGAAGCCTTAACGATCACGGTGACATTAACATGGGACGAGAGGAAGCTCATTTGATTTAGGATTGGCTTCATTATCGAAACTGACGGCTTCCGATTTGAATCAACAAGAAATGAAGTGCTAAAACGGCTAAGAGGGAAGAATGGGAACGCCTTGGTACGGTGGCCAACTTAGGAATCGAAGAATTAAAAAAATTTGCCAAACCATCAGAAAACCAATGAAGTGGGAATTTTATTGACTGAAAAGAACTCATGTATGCCTAAATACTTTCGATAGAAGATATAGAAATTAAGAGATTTTGAGGTGTTGGTGAGGAAAAATGGGGAAGAATGGATTTGGATTGGCTGACTTTTCATAGGACGTGGGAATAGTTACCGTGAAGCAATACAATTTATGACAGCAACCACTTTTTTTCTTCGACTTTTTTTTGCAATAAAAGCTCGTGATACAAGTCATTACATGGAGAATTTCATGCATTGAGGATCTTTTTATGGATAGCAATTTGATTTGATAATAAACTTGAAGAAAATCGAATCGCAACAGAGCACGAGAGCAATGAAAAAACATGTTGTCAAGCCCTCCTTTTCATAAACGGCATCTTCAACTAGACATTTGCTAAAATAGCAAATACACAACAGGCTTAATTTTTTTTCCCTTCTAAGAAAAAATCGGACCTTAACTAACGTTGTTTAATAAAAAGAAAAAAAGAATCCCGGAGAATAAAAGGCCACTTTGAACTTTCCAGAAGTGCTCGATTGCAAACTGCGATGAAGACGATGTTGATGCGATGTGTTAGAAAAAAATAAACTCAATGATGGAAATATTGAAGAGTTGCTGAAGCAAAACGAATTTCCCGTTGCAAAAATAGGTTTCGACTATTTTTTTCAGAATCGAATATGCGCTGGCATGTAAGCTGAAAAAAATTGTTCCCTAACGTCAGCAGCGAATATGGTACTTAGTAGGTGAAAAAAAGAAGTAGATGGCTTAAGGTAGTCATGGTGATTAATTCTGGTCTTCTACAGGCAGCAGCACCAACAACGACAATAACAACAACCGTAGCAGCGACGGCAGCGACAACAACAGTAACAGCAACACAGCTACATGAAGTATAAAAAGGATAAAGCTCTCGGCGTTGATCAATCCCCTGAGGGATGCGCCATGTATTCGATTTCACTAAGCATCGTTGGGAGGTGGTTGAATGCATATCGGGCCTTTACAATGACTCGCGGTGACCTACCGATATATCGAGTCAATGCTGCTATCCTTCCAGACAAGTCTGGTACCAACTTGCCGACTCCGGAGGGATGGAAGGCTTGGTGAGCTATGAGCGTGGGGATCGACCCCATGGGTGCGTTTCAGGGCGCCTCCGACCTCTGCGCCACACAGATGTTCAAAATATATCGTCAAAAAATATCTACTTCTAACAGGAGCTGTTGTTACTTATATTTAAAAAAAAGATTGAAAACTATGTCGGCACTGTTTATTTACTGCCTATTCTTTTTTAATGCTTATAGCACTTATAGGTCAATAACACGACTGAGCGAAAGGCGAAAAGAAGGATTCGCATAGTGTGGTGGTGAACGTGTTAGTCCCTGGAAAGGAGCTACTAGCATGTTCGGTCCCCACCGCAGACATCAGCGGCCTGGAGTTTTGTAAATATCTCAGCATCATTATGGTTATTGAAAACTATATTACGCCGGAGACATCACTAAATTAGGCAATCAAAAATTGTGTGGTTCGATAAAAATCGTAAAAAGCTCTCACTGTTAGGATTTAAGGTTATATGATATGCGAACTATTTCTATGTCTACATATTCCCATATTCCTATTTCCATCACATTCTTGATCTTCTAGCCAAATATTCCGGTCTTTACAAGAGATACCTTTCATATTTACTTCATCGACTCTCTTTCATTAATCATTATTCTTCCCGCTCATTAATAACAGCGACAATACCAAACTGAATAAAAGCTCTGTATTCTTTCTTCGACAAGCTTAAATGACGCTGATAAACAAATTTTATTCGGCTAACGTTTCGACGTCTTGGTCTTCATCAGAGCCGACGATCCGAGACGATAGTCCACGGTTCTTCGTCTCGATGTGGCCTCTTCGCCTTCGTTTCGAGTTGTGTCTTCCTCAGCGGACCATCTCTCGAATGAGACATACTCAATCGTTGATGCCCTTTCACGCAGGATGCTGATGGTTGATAGTAGTGATTACCTGGTGATAGTAACTTGTTTTTCGTTCATCGGCTCTAATGAAAACGAAGACGTCGAAATGTCAAGCGAATAAAGATTGATTATCAACCTAGTGTAAGCTTATCAAAGAAAGAAAACACGTTGATTAGTAATCCTGAGATTAAAGGAAAGTCGGTTTTGAAATACTAAAAGTTCTGCATCGGATTTTTTAAGAAATTTTGATTTACGCTAGGAACGTAACAGAATTCAGATGAATTTCAGAAGCTTCCAGAAGATTTTCCATTTTCTCCTTCAAGGGCGAATCCAAAGACTTTAGTAGATCCTTTACGTAACAATCGACAAGCAGTGATCAGTCGATAGGCGTAATATCGTCATCCAGTACTTTGAAAACGCTACTGTTTAATTCTAGGAACTTTTTATTTTTCTTACTTTCTTATTTGATCCGACTTCACGTCTACTGTGTGGATCCCAGCACTTCTCACATTCAAATCGTTTCCTCGCTTCCGTTGTCCACGAACATCTTCCAACTTTACGTTTGGTTTCTGTTGCTGCTTGAGGATTTCCATTTCATCTTGAACGTCGTAGAATGCTGGTGGGGCAATTCCTTCTGGAGTCCTGAGAGAGCCCGGCTGGAGCGTTTCCAAATGGATTGCAGAGAGCGATTTCTTCCCAGACAAATCCGCTACCAATTTCCCGACACCGGAGGGATGAGAGGCTTGGCTGACCCACAGTGGAATCGAACTAGGAACGTTTCAAGTTGTAAAAGTAGAAAAATTTGTTAAAATACAATTTTGATCTTGTGACTACAGTAATTATTAAAGAAGACAGTAAATCATGAGTGGGAACAGTTCTCTTATGTTCAAAAGCTGCGTATGAAACTCATCCACTATACTACAACAATGAAAAAGAAGTTATGAAAATATTTCATCGCAGCTTAAATAGAGTTCTGCAGTCTCCAAGATCTTAAGGATTTTTTAGAGCGCTAGATCTCTTTGGATATTCAACATTAAATCAAAGCCACGAGATTCTATGGGAAACATTATGCGGTTGATAAGTGAAAGCTTAATAAATGATAAGCATTGTTAGAATTCATTCTACAATTATTTTTTAATGACACACAATTTCATACTATGGAATTGCTTCCAAGAAAAAAATTTCAATATTTCTGGGTCAATTAGGGGATTCTGCGAGGTGAGTGAAGGCTAGGTTAAATTTAAGGACACGTAGACCAGCAATAAGGATCAAGAAGTCTTTTTTTTCATAAAACATAAACAGCACATTTTTTTGTGTGTCACCATGTCATATCACTGTGTTCTTCAGTAAAAAAATATGTAAATACGTCATTTCAGTGGTTGCAATTTGCTAAAATCATCATTGTAAAAGCCGCAAGAAGTTTTATGTAGCGGTTTTCTCCGAATGAGTAGAAGACTTTACTACTTCAGGACTATAGAAAACTCAGTCTCAAGCATTCAACGTTTTCTGTTCTCTACTGAATGGATTTGGAGTCACCTTTTCTGGATTTATCAATTTGAAGTCATCTTTTCTGGATTTTGAGATACGAAGTCATCAAATCAATGATATGAAAAAAATGGAAATGATATCAAAATTATAAAAAAGTGAAGGAAAACATTACGTTATTCAGGAAGATTCGCCATATTGGAAGACATTTTCTCTGAACTATTAAAGTATTAAAGTAAGACATATAGGCAAAAAAAATAATTCTGATTCATTTAACGTTTCTTTGACGACATAGGCAAAATTTTTGGAATAACCCTGAATCGTTGCTCCGAAAATCGATACGATAGTGATAAAAGTTTGAATGCAGGTCCCATTCAGATTCAGACTTGGCATAGCTTGTCGAATACACAACTAGGCGAGGCTACGATAAAATTGCTCACTAGAGTGACGCAAAAGAAGGAATGGCAACTAAATTTTTTCATCCACACTAAGTGATAATGACATTTTCGGCACAGAAAATGTGCCCATAATGCAGTAAAAAAATAAATTACGAAAGCCGAAAAGGTAAAAAGCAAGAAAGGTAAGGTGGTCAGAGTCAATAAATTCCTTAAGGATTTGCTATGCATTAGAATCCATTAGTATTACGGTACAGATGATTGCATATGTTGAATTGGCACACAAATAAATTGTGGGGCCTGCTGATTTCTCACGATAGGCTTATTACACTCCCAGGGTAGCCTCCCAACAATGTACCGAGCTCGCAGAGATGAGGTGTTTAGCTGTTTTGGAAAGCAGAGTAGAACGTCGCAAGACTTCTTTAACACATAAAGGACGGTGAGCAATCTATACAATCGCACTTGTCACCACGAGTGGCCGTTGTGAGCTATATGGTGGTCAATTTCTTTCTGATGGTTTATTTCACTGCGCAGAACTTTTGTGCACACAGATATTGTGTTGGGCGTAGGCAAGGAGAAGCTCGATTCTTCACATAAAAGTGTACAAAAACTTTCGCTTGAACGAGTTTACAGATTGGTAGTTTAACCGGCAATTGACTGTTATTTCAATTCAAGTGTTAGACTGAATCATAATTATTATATGGAATGGCTGGGGTAAATAATATCGAAGTAGACACAACACAAAACACTTTGAAAAACAGACAATGAAGCGTTCATTTGAAGGATCATGGTGAGATATGGTAAACACGAGCGTAGAAAGCATTTATATTCATAGAACAATAGATCAAAGTCTCCTCTACAATTCTGTCTTGTTCACATTCCATCAAGTACTCTAGATATCAAAAAAACTACCGTATTTTCCCGGAAAACCTTGAAGCCTCTGCCGGCTGGAAATTACGAATCATCCCGTGCGGATGGAAGACTAGGAACCGCGAGGGAGTTATGAGTTAACCTTTTTTGTACAGTCGTCCCAATTGGAAAAAAAATAGTAGAAACTTGCTTAATAATCTTAAAATTTGCTCTTTACAACTTCAATTTAACTAAATCTAATTTAATTCTAGGGATTTAGTACGATGGACCACATCCACACGGTAACAAGGCTCATTGAAGTATCGCGAGACTACAAAAGACCGCTCTGTCTCACCTTCATCGATTTACAAAAGGCTTTCGATTCAGTTGAGATAGAAGCAGCCTTCGAAGCCCTGGATAGTCAAGAAATCCATACTCAGTACATAAAGATTCTTCGTGATCTGTACAAAAATTTCACAACCAAGGTATCACCATTCTACGACGATATTATCATTGACATCAAGAGAGGAGTTAGGCAAGGCGATACCATCTCGCCAAAATTAGTTACCGCCTCCTCCAGAACGTCATGCGAACATTGGAATGGGATAATATGGGAGTGGAAATCGATGGCCGGCAGTCACATCATCTTCGCTTTGCTCATGACATCGTCCTCATAACACCAAACATTAGCCAAGCGGAACGTATGCTTACCGACTTTGATAAAGCTTGAGGAAAGATTGGTCTTCAACTAAATCTAACAAAAACGATGTTCATGAGGAACGGATTGGTTTCGCATGCCCCATTCACGCTCAACGAAACGATTATCTCGGAATGCTCCAGTTATATCTATTTAAGTCGGGGAATCAACATTATGAACGGCTTAGCTCCAGAATGGAGCAGAAAGAAACGAGCGGTTTGGGGAGATTTCAAGAGCATCGAGGATGTAGTGAAGAGAACAAAGAACACCCGACTCTGTGCCCACTTTTTCGACTCAACTGTACTTCCTGCCCTAACGTATGCGTCAGAAACCTGGTCGCTGCGTAAGCAGGATGAAAGATCACTCAGCGTTTTTGAACGCGCAGTCGAAAGGGCGATGCTAGCAGTATCCCGTTCCACATAAGTAAGGGAAGGGGATCCGGAGCTCCGATCTGCGTCGACGATCAAAAATCAAAGATGCCGTTCTGTACGCCAAACAATCGAAGTTAAGATGTGCCGGACACGTAATGCGTATGAATGACAACCGATGGACAAGAGCCGTTAGTGACTGGATTCCTCGGGATGTCAAACGTATTGCAAGAAGACCGCCGACCCGATGGCCAGAGTTCTTCACGAAGAGCCTGGAAGAAAGATATGATGCTCGACGAGTCCCTGGACCGAACAGAACTCATTGGGCTACTCTTGCACGCGACAGCGAAAAATGGAAGACTTACTGGCGCCCGCTGGAGTCACTCGACGATCAACGGGACTACAGGTGATACAGGTGATACAGGTGATACAGGTGAATCCTAGAGATGAAAGGTTAAAAAAGCGAAAAAACATAATAGGAACTCGATTTCGATGTCTTCAAACCCTCATCCGTAGGATGTGATCGGACCTATGTGTTGCTTACAATAGAAATTAAAGATCTGTCGTTTTCTCTCGTCATTGGCACTATGGTGCAGATCGAACATGATTGGTCGTGGAATCCTGTGATATCCTTGCTAGGACACGTCCAGTTTTTTGGTACAGATATTCACCGATCCGTGTGGAAGATTGCTTAAAGCCATGTGACTAGGGTTCTTCCATGACGGCAAGGATTGTCGCAATTTGTATACTCGTGACCGGCCGACTGTTTAACAGG
Source organism: Angiostrongylus vasorum (assembly GCA_018806985.1). NCBI lineage: Eukaryota > Metazoa > Nematoda > Chromadorea > Rhabditida > Metastrongylidae > Angiostrongylus > Angiostrongylus vasorum. The sequence continues at coordinate 508,880 of JADANN010000331.1, forward strand.
ATGAATCGTTATTTATATCGATGAGGCCATCCGTTCTCCAGTTAGCCGTCGGCGCATCCTAATCCTACATTTCCGTATGACAGCACTTAACAAGTATTTATTAAAAGTTGGTAATACGTAAAGGGGAGAAGGTTTAACGTTGATCGACTCAATTTCTCAGGCATGTGGCATGCATTCATCACCATTCGTAATATTGTAGAGGTGCTGGATAAACATCTGTCCTACACAATGATTTGCAGAGGCTTACCAATGTATCAAGCCAGTGTTTCAGCGCTCCGAATTTTGATGAGTATTCAAAGCTCTGAAGGTGGAGGTGAGGATCATTTCTTTCATGTAAATGACGTCGACGATATTGCACTTGTGCGCTGGACAGAAATCAGGTCTACTCCAACGAATCGTTGGCAAGGACCTTCAGAATATCCTCAGACGATAAACAAATTTTATAAAATGAACAAGGGAAGAATAGGTGATGCCGAAATGGGTTTTGCAAATTTCAAGGTATAATGAACGATATTCCATGAATTACTGCGATGGCCGTGTAACTCAAAGAAACCCAGCCTACAACGTTCTCATGTGGATCAGTTTCCATTACCTAAATACAAAACGCAAAAAAATAATATGGTTATTTCATATATAAATATGGTTATTTCATATATACTGCTTAAATTACGGTGTACTTGTTAGAAAATAATAATTTTTCAATTACAAGAAGTTGGGAAAACAGCTAGAAGAAGAAATAGAGTAAATTTACATCTTCATATTTCTTTTATTTTATACGACCTATCTTCGCGTCTACTGTGCGAATCCCGGCACTTCTCCTATTCGATTCGTTTTCTCACATCCATCATCCACGAAGGTCCGTTAAGTTTTACGTATGGCTTCGGCTGCTACTTGAGGACTTTCATTTCATCTCGAATCTCGTCGTATGCTGGTCGAACATTTCTCCCTGGAGTCCTGAGATAGCCGGGCTGGAGCGTTCCCAGTTGAATTACAGAGAGTGATTTTCTTCCTGGACAAAGGTGGTACCGATTTCCCGACCACGAAGGGATGAGAGACTTGGTGAGCTTGGGCTGGGACCGAACCAGGCCGTACTCGTGATGATAGCGTCACTACAACTGTGTTAACAGTCCCCATGTTTGTATTTGACTCTTATAAAGCGACCACAAACATTGCCATTAGATCACACTTACTACGGAGCTCTGAGAAAAATGAGAACGATATCACTGAAATTTGTGATGAAACAGTTCTACAGGTATTGTTGTGGTAAGAACAACCAAATATATTTCAAGAAACTGGTGACTGCATAACGATTGAACTAGTGAGACTTTAGCGGAAAGACTATCTTTATTAGAAATAGTCCTTTTCAGCATCGAGTGACTCTGAATTTGCATCTATCGTTTCTCAGAACTGCTCACTGTAACCTCCACATGCTTGGTGTACATGAAGTGTCTTACATTCATCGTATGAGGCTCTTCATTTATTTAACATGTTTTTAGGCAAAGCTTTAATTCTTATTTACTGCCTTTGCTTCTCTTATTAAAAAGGTATTACGCAAAATACAACCGTAAATATGTTGAGATATGAGCAAAACTCGGGGCCTCAGTTAGTCTTCGAACCAGCGACTACCCTTTCCAGGAGTTCGAATGTTATCCACTGCAGCAACCGAGGCCCATAGTTTGCGTTTCTCTTTTGAGACAATCACAAGTTCATAGGCTTCTGTAGCAAAATGAGAGCACTAGTAGGTCACTGGCCTCAAAGTTAATGTGTTCCTCAGTTTTTGGAGTTATGAGCCTCTTAACTGCTTTCGTTTTTTTGGTTACGTGCCACATATCCATGCGGCTAATTGGTTAAGGATCTATCGCACGTCGAAGGAAATCAATGGACTGCCTTTTTTTTAGGCAAAGTTTCGTTCCTAATTTTCAGAAGAAAAAGAAACTGTCGATAGCCTTCTGCTACAATGGCTGTAATATTATAGAGTGGTACTGGTATCAGCAATATTACTACTACTACGACTATTAGTCAACAAAAATATCCTTCAGTTTGCGTTGCCACAAAATTATGTTTTTCGTACTTAGAAAATTGTTAAGTACTTTTTTAACAGAGAGGATATACAATACTATTTTCTTAGGAGTGGTGTCAACAATAGAAATTAAATTATCTCCTAAAACTTTTGCAGAAAAAAACTGATGAAGTCATAAAAATGAGATTTTGAAAAACATTTAATCAAGTTATCTAGGGTAGGTGTTCTGCCAATGGTTTGCCAGCTCATCGCGGCTAGGAGGTGTTCTTGGGTGTCCGACTGCGATATACAACGTGGAGATTCGTCCCCTCAGCAGGATCTCCCAAGTTGAGAAGGAGTTCGGTGTTTCTACCAGGAAGCAAGCTAAGAATAAAACAATACGAAGATCCACCATCCTCCCGGTATCTAACTAGTCGCATGGTGGCAAATCCCCTTCTGATTCACAAGGGCGGCGACCGCCTGTGGTAGTGACGACCTGGGGCAGACTTTGGCGAGGCTGGGCTTGGGACTTCAGGGAACAACAGTGGCTAAAGAGGAAAACTCAAGAAAAAATGGGAATTATCCTGGAGCCCACACAACCAGTAAAGACGAGCCATTCAAGTATCCAAGTAGCCAAGTAAAGATAAAAGCTAAAATAATAAAAACTCTTGGCGTTGATCGATCCCTGAGGGATGCGCCATGCATTCGACTTCATTAAGCATGGTTGGAGGTGATTGAATGCATGCGTGGCCTTTACAAAGACTCGCGGTGGCCTATCGATGTATCGAGCCATTACTGCTATCCTCCTAGACAAGTTTTGTACCAATTTGCCGACCCCGGAGGGATGGTAGGCTTGGTAGGCCATGCACGCTGCGATCGATTCCACGTGTGTATTGCAGGGCGCCTCCGACCACTGCGCCACGCACGCGCAATAGAAATAGCTGTTGAAGATTCTTCGTATTCATTATTGGGACACTTCCAGTAAACATTGAACGCGATATATCAATAATTTTGCACTTCGCTAATTAAAGAAAATAAAAAAATTTAGGCGGAAATATTTTTTAAGGAACATTTTTATTTTCACATGGAGGATTTATTCCACGCCCACATTAGAGTTCAGCGGCTTCTCACCCAATTTGGTCTAGGCAGTTCAACAAAGAAATGAGTAAAAAGTGCAGGTTTAGGAAAAACTTCGGATTTAAGATTTTATTAATAGGATTTAGCGAACCTCATATTTCTTGTGTTATGGAGTATAGCTGGCAATAAATGAGAACAATGCCCAAATTGAATAGACGTGTCATAAATTGGAGAGATTAAACTAAAAATTCACGTTCAGAATCGACTATAAACCAAGTCGTCACAAGGATGACTAGTTCACATGTGAAAATTTCATCAGTTTTACCTTAATCTGTAAATAATCAACAGTTAGGTAAGTAGGCATTATTAAATAAGTAATCGAGAAACTAGTAAATAACTAGTTAGTCATTCTTACTTTCTATTCAGGACGATTCAGTAAGGAACTTCAATTCACAGAACTGTCAACTCATTGATGAAAGCTAATCTAAGCAATCTTTTCTTCATTTTATATAAGTCCGACTTTATGAAATCCCTTTTTTTTTGTAGAATATGTCTTCAATTTTGACTTATTATTTACTGCCTACTCTTTTTAGCGGCAGGTTTTGCGTTGCGAAATATAACTTTAATGATGCTGAGATATTTGCAAAACTCTGGACCGCAGGTGCCTATGGTGGGGAACGAACGCGCTATTGTCCTTTCCGGGGAGTAGCGCGCTCACCACCACACCATGCGGGTCCCTTCGTTTCGCCTGTCTCTCAGCTAGTTCTATTGATCTTTTGCCATCAGCAATCACCCGTGAGCATGACAAAGATCAATAGAACTAGCTGAGAGACAGGCGAAACGAAGGGACCCGCATGGTGTGGTGGGTGAGCGCGCTACTCCCCGGAAAGGACAATAGCGCGTTCGTTCCCCACCATAGGCACCTGCGGTCCAGAGTTTTGCAAATATCTCAGCATCATTAAAGCTATATTTCGCAACGCAAAACCTGCCGCTAAAAAGAGTAGGCAGTAAATAATAAGTCAAAATTGTGATTATAACTGCAGCCTCAGCTTAACTGGGTTCGTTGCCGATTTGGGCCCCCCCCCCAGATCAATCCCGGTCACGGGTGATTGCTGATGGCAAAAGATCAATAGAACTAGCTGAGAGACAGGCGAAACGAAGGACCCGCATGGTGTGGTGGTGAGCGCGCTACTCCCCGGAAAGGACAATAGCGCGTTCGTTCCCCACCATAGGCACCTGCGGTCCAGAGTTTTGCAAATATCTCAGCATCATTAAAGTTATGTCTTCAATGTCAGAAAATCACTCCAACAGATCGTACGAGACATTTCAACGTTTTCTTGCTTCTCTCACTTTCTTTTCCCTATCATTCTTATTCTCTTATAACTTTCTCTTCTACTACTTACAAATAACGACATACCTGTGCGATTGGATTATCGTACTTGTCCGGTTTGTCGTCGTCATTTACTGCATACAAATCACAACTTCTACCATGTCGTCGAGTCAGTGGACTGGCGGAGGCTATTGAACTGAAAGTAATAGCGTTTATAGAAAAAATTCGATACTTATCATTTCATTTATAATAGTAAAATATTTTATTTATAACTCAAATCATTACGACAGTATGTAACTCAAGATTGTAATATTTTCAATTATACAGTTCGTACACGAGGAATTTAGTCAAAATGAACATTATAATAAGTGCAGTACCGAATACTCTGAAGAAACTTAATCCATAAATAGAAATACGGACAAATAGAAACGCAAAAGAAACCGTTGGACTCATAAGCGTTGATGGGATATTCGCAAGAGGCCCATTTCTCATTTCATCCAAGAAATCCTCAAGTGAACAGGGCAAATTTGGAAGACACTGGCGAGCAACTCGTCCTTAATTATCTGGACGACGGACAACTGACACAATATGTTGCCATCTGCATCTGTCAACTAATGTCAAATGAAGCCGAATTTTCATGAAAGTATTAAAAGAATTTGATAAAAAAAACAATGCGATTTAAATCATGAAAGTTAACTTCGCGACATAAAGAAGCAATTCTTACATAAAAACCCTAAGTTGTCTCGTAATGAAGGGATGCATATTTTTTCATGACCTGTCATCACATCTACTGTGTGGATCCTAGCATTTCCAACATTGGATTCGTTTTCTTCGCATTCATCGTCCACAAGGGTCTTTGGTCAATTTTCCTGTTGTTTCGGCTGCTTAAGGATTTCGTCCTCTTTGTAAATGTGGTAGAATGATAATCGAGTCTATTATCCTTGTAACCTTGGGGAGAGCCAAAGTAAGGCCTTCCCACGTGGAATGGATGAGAGCGTTGGGATGGTGATCGAACTAGCGCCTTTTGCTTCCTGATAAACGGCATCACTAACCGTTGTGGTGCCCAGCCCTACCAAAGGCATATATTGACGTGTGAATAGCACAGTTCCCGATTTTCCGATGACCATTAATGTCATGCAAATATGTCAACGACATTGAGTCATTGACGGATTCCGATGAAAGAACTGAGAATCAATTTAGAAATGGCGGAGATAAACTGCAGCTCGAGACTTCCTGAGCTGCACATAAGAGAGTACTAAATCAACGGATATATATATATATATTTTTTTTGAACATGAAATCGTTAAAACACGTTCCAATAAGCCAAGCCAAGTGCTTAAGGTGACAGCATCTCTTTTACGAATCTTAGAAGTTGTACAGAACCTCTACAACATTGTTTAGGTCTTATCATCTACTGGTGATAAGCTTCGTCGTCGTGACCATACCAGTAGGTTCCTGTTGGTTCCGTATTTTCAACTGCGATCTTAAGCAGGTGTACGTGCCCCCAATAGGGCATTTAAGATGAGGAGCAAAACATTAACATTGAACAACTCCTGAGCGATGTGCCATGGCTCCAGGTCCATTCGTACCCATTCTATTGGTAGAGACGATTGAATGCATTTTTAGCCTATACAATGAATTGTGATGGCTTACGGATGTATCAACTCCAGATTTTCTGCCTCTCGGAAACGTTTGTTTTGTTTGAATTCTTCGAACTCGGAATAATAGAGGGTTTGGTCAGCCCGAGACGCAGGAGTTAACCAATGACCACGGGTGTATTGTTTGGCACTTCTAACCACAGCAATATACGCTCCAGAAAAGGGCACAGCTTTTCAAAATCCGTCAATATTTCAAGAGAAAAAAATCAACTACGTACCCAAGACATGTATGAAGTACACTATCGGAATATTTTGCATAACCTCCACATCGCTGTCGCTCGGTTCGAGGATCAAGCATCTACGAAAGTGCCCAATTTTGAAGTGATTATCAAACTCCCGGTAAGAAAAAACATGAATACGAAACGGAAAAAAACGCTATAAAGCATTACAATGAGTTAGAAGTAGGAAGAAATTATGAACGAAAAGATTGGACGATAAGACGAAGAAGTTTCGGAGCAGTTTAAAAAGCACGGAAATCTGCTCAAACATCATGGATTTCTACACTCCAAAACTACGGATAACTATTCGTGACGATGTTATATTTAGCAATAATGTCCTAAGACTTATCGACAATGTAAAGAATGCTCCAATTTCAATAAAACGTGTTCATCAAAGAAACTTTGTAGTAAGAGAGAAGACTATGTTCGTTGGTCCACACCATTAGACGATTGTCTCCATTCCGTGGCTGGAAAATGCACGAGATCCGCCCTCCGGCTCTTCAGAGCTTGAAGGTATTGTTTCTTGTTCCGCGTTTCAATTTCAATTTCGCATTTTAATGAAGGTTTTTTTACGCTGTGCAATATTTGAATATTACTGCATGAAAACTGAGGAACACCCACTGCAGTCTTACGATCACAGAAAAACCACAGTCAATAAGCCTAAGCCTAAGCCTAATGAAGAGAGAAAATGGCAAAATTCACAAGTCGCCACAGGTGTTGCGGACAAATCCACGTGAGCGTTGGCGACCAACTCCTCCCTGTGGATGACCACTGAAAGGCAACGGTGAGAATGAAAAAAAGTGTCGACGATGTAAACGATGATGGTTCATTTCCTAAGCCTCTAGGAATGTCACATGCACATTTCATCCGTTTGAAACAGTTATAGTCTTAGATGATAGGAATCAAAAATCGTTTTAACGTATAAACGCCCGACGCTCAAATTTGCGTGGCTGCCGCGTAGTACGAAGTTTAATTTTTGTGACTGCTGCACGAACAGTACAACTCGTGCGGATTGAAACACCGCAAAAAACAAACATTACCCGTTTTTTCGGCAATAAATGGTAAATTCTCGACAGCTAGAAGAATTCTGAGGAGGTTGAGAACACCACTGGGTCATAGAAGAGGGTTTTCTTTATTGATGTAAAGTGGTTTATGTTAGTATCTCTTATTCTTATATTCTTTACTATAGCTTACCTTTAAACTACCTTGCTGTCATCATTGGAAAGTGTTTTATAATTTGTGTTTAGTTTAATATGGCATTTATTATATCTAACTATTTCACAGCATAATCATAATTGGTCTTAGCAATTACAATTTAAAAAAACAGTCTACTATTGTTATTTTCATTATTATTGTTATTATTATTAATATTGTGTTTGTTGTTAATAATACTGTTACTATTATTACTATTATTATTGCTATTATCACCATTATTATTACTGTTATTTAATACATGAGCAGGCAACACACGTGCGACAATGTATGGATCACAGCAATCCTTGCATTCGATTCGTTTCCTCGCCTCCACCATCCACGAAGATCTTCAAACACATTCGCGGTGCGGCCGCTATGTGAAGATTTCTCCGTCTTAATCACTAATGTCGTTAATTGCTGGTCGAGTCGATTCTCCCTGGAAGCTTAGTACTTCCGACGCCGGCGTCTGATCAAAACGATGACAGGATTTGTGAGCCTAGCGTGGGTTCGAACCACACCATCAAGTGGCTCGACCATCCATGTGATGAACGGGATCATCACCACTTCGCTATCGTCTTCCAACAGTCAATTATTTTTTCAAAAAAATGAACATTGTATCCCAGATGAGCAAACATAGAGTTCTTACTTCATTCTCTAATTACGAACAAGCTGACGTTTCCCAGAGGATATCGCCGTCTTCAAAGTCTGGAAAGGTCAAGTTACTGCAATCTACCCAGCCAAGCACCGCTATAACCCCAAATGAAAAAATCTTGAAACTACGATTGCAATTGCATTGTCAACAAAATAGCTTCTTCGCTCAGTCACAGCTTTCTATGAGTCTTTAACTGAGTATTTCACGTGAAACCAACCAGACAGAGTTCATATGGAAGAATGATGCCTTCCTCACATTAAAATATCAGTCTTGAATATCGTGTTCGATCACGTGTGATTACGAGGCATTCCTCTATGATGTTCATTTCCGGATTCTTGGAATCTACCCAGCATGCTTCGCGAGTTTTGCGCACAAAAGTTTTGGATGCTGTGAAAGGATGGTGGATACGATTGAAAATTGTTTGTCTCGCATAATGGTTGGTGTTGGTCTTTTTTTCCAATAACTAAAAGACATAAGAAAGTGAAAAATTAAAAGGCTTATATAAGAGCTTGCTCAATTGCTCCGCCGATCCGCCTATTTGCCACAGATTACTATCCAAAACTCATCAATCGTTTGTTGTGTGGACTGAGAAGTGCTGATGTGATGAAAAGATTCATTAATCTTATCATAAGATGGTCACCGTTCAACTATCAGGTTTGAGGAATCACTGGAGTTCGAATCCTGACCTTGTATACCATCCAGTTGGAGCTCATGTTACGACAACAGGGCAGATTTGAAAGTCTGCTAGCAAATTTCCACTTTTACGACGAGCTTTTTAGTGACCGACAAGAAGAGGTATACAATGTTAGACTGCTTGTGAAACCTATGAATAAGAATTACAACAGAACGTATAATCACAACTTTAACTTATTGTTTACTGCCTACTCTTTTTTAACGGCAAGGTATATTACGAAATATAACTTCAATGATGCTGACATATTTCCGAAACTCCAGGAAGAACGCACCTGCAAGAACGCATAATATTCTTTCTGTGGTAAGCTAAGAGTTTATTAGTTGAGAGCTTATAGCTTATAGAGCTTAGAACGTCTAGTCCTAGAAGCATGTGTGTTGTGATCTCTCGTAGAGTGTTTTAGTAGATCTCTCGCAGGGGCCACCTTCGGCTGGTATATTTCACATAAGAGGAAAAGGTATGCACTCAAGTAATTCCAGCTGCACTGTAGAGGTACTCCTGCAAAATTTTTGTGAATACTTCTAGCAGTACCTAAATGGAGATGTAGCCACTCCGCAGTGACAAGATACACGTACGATTTTTCTCGATCAAGGGAGGCATCTCTGTAGGCATATTTAGCACACAAGTTTTTCTTTATATGAGGTCTCACTTCAAAAAACAACTCATTTTATCTGCAGCTGCAGCTATATGTGGAGCAGTAGAGATAATTAAACGACAACTAAGCGAAGCTGGTCGTGAATGCATTTTTGTATGGATAGTTAGCGTACAAGTCTTTCTTTAGATGAGGTCTCGCTTCAAACAAGAGCTCATATTACCTGCAGATGCAGGTATGTGCAGAACAGGAGAGATAATTAAAGACAACTAAGCGAAGCTGGTCGTGAATACGAGCGATCGAACAGCGACCTCTGGCCCACGTGTTGGAAGGATTAGCAAGTGGTACGTCTATTTCTGCTTCTTCATGGCTTAGACACACGTTCTTTTACTTATAGTTAGATGTACACGGTTATCCACAGTTACGTATGCTTCTTCTTCTATTTAACTATTCAGACATTTAGTGAACGCATGGAAAACTAATGATGAGTATGTGCGGAACGCGGGCGTAGCGCGGTGGTTAGAGGCACCCTGCAATACACATGGGATCACATGGGATCGACCTTCGCGCCTTAGGCTCAGTAAGGCTTCCGTCCCTCAGGGATCGGCAAATTGCTACCAGACTTGTCTGGAAGGACACCAGCACCGATTCGACAACTCGATAAGCCACCGCAAACCATTGTAATGCATTCAATGACCTCTAAAAATGCTTAATAAAGTCGAATGAGCAGCGCATTCCTTAATTGATTAACGCTGACAGCTCTATTTATTTTATGCGCGGAACACCTCATTGAATAGCTTCAAAATGGCCGTATATTGGTGCTACTTCGGAATTGGAAGTGATTGGACACCGTCCACTTCGCATTTCATTGCAGAAAGTGACACCATGGGTTTTAGAGAATGAGGACGATGTGAAGGATGTTACACGAGAACATCCAGAGAGTACGATTTCAAATGCTCTGTAAAACATGCTAGGACGGTTAGCACTAGATGGTCTCATTGCAAGAAGCATTACTGTTTAAAAAGTTTCAATATTTATTGTAAAACTGTACACTGGTTATAAATAAAACATAGAGGTTGCACTTAAAACTATCAGTCGTGTGTATTTCTTGCCGCCAACTGAACCTGGCCAAAAAAGAGGTTGATGCAAGTTTTTTAAGTGAAAAAAGCGGCTTTCTACGCGCCACGCTTGACGTAATATTTGTGCTGGACAGGTTGTCGATTCAGTTCAAAAAAATGTGACAAAAGAGCTACCTGTGTCTAAATAAGCCAAGAATCAGGAATTGCGTGAGACATAGATACAAGGCACATCGTCTATTTTGCCGCCCTCTGCATAAACACCCTACAATGCAGTTCAACCGTTATGTGCCGGAACCATTGCTCAATGTTTCACTTTTTATTTACTGCCTATTATTATTTTTTTCGCGGCAGGGTAAGAAGTGAAATACAATCACTGGGATGCTGAGGTATTTGCAAAACCTGGACTCAGACCAGACTAGAACAAGTGATTACCCTGGCCTTACGTGTTATCCAATGCACCCTGAAGCCCTTGCTTTGCCTTTCTCTCAGCCAGTTTTCTACTTAATTTATTAAAATAAGAAAGCTCTCGACGTTGATTAATCCCTGAGGGATGCGCCATGCATTCGACTTCACTAAGCATCGTTTCGAGGTAATTGAATGCATATCTGGCCTCTACAATGACTCGTGGTGGTCTACCGATGTATCGAGCCAGTGCTGCTATCCTCCCAGACAAGTCTGGTACCAATTTGCCGATCCCGCAGGGATGGAAAGCTTGGTAGGCCATGGGCGCGGAGATCAATTCCACGTGTATATTGCAGGGCGCCTCCGACCACTGCGGCACACGCACCCTCAGTTTATTGACTACTGCTAACTTATTAATTTTATTGATCGAGATAGTCGTTTTTTTAAAAATTCTCTCTTAATTTTATTGTCGGTCACCTTAATGTAGTTCATCCACATTAGAAAGCCTGAATAAACACTCAGAAACAACGAAGGTGTGAGGAAGGAAAAGTCAAAAGCAGACGTTTTGTAGAGAAGCCGAAAGTATAACGGATGAAAAGCAAAGAAAAAAACGGGAAACAAAAGTGACAAACGCCAACTGTGAGTGATTATAGGAAGCTCCGTCGTTAAGTGTATTAAACATTTGAACGAAAAAGCGAAAACAGAACTTCAACGAGAAGTTTTCCACTCAACTATATTACCATCAGCACAGTATATCTCTGACATTGTCCCCTTTGGATATCCTGTTCGATAACGCTGACCTCTTCCAGTTAATTCTGTTTATACTGTCATCCGTTGTGATACGTTGAAAAGCAGATGTTGAAGAAGTAGGTGGGTGGCCATTTCGCTATCTTTGTTTTCTTCACATTATATCCCAGTCCTTTACTTGTACTCAACTCTGATACTCGGGTCATTCATCATGTAAGCTTCGTGAATCCGATACACAAAGCTTGAGCACATGACGATTTTTGTTCCTTTGAGAGGGAAGCAATTGCACCAAACAAGAAGGCCATCATTCATGGATATAGTTTTTTTTCCTTTTGGATTCAACGAAAAAACAGTCCAACCAGATCTACTAATCCTGAAATCGGTGACAATGGTTTTTTGTGCCTGAATAGGCAGCCCGTCACGTCAATAAGAACTAGTAGGTAGGCGAAGATGGCGCGTATCCCAAGAAGCCATTGCTTTTTTAGTCTTCTGTTGTCTGCATTCCAATTTTCGGACGACATGCCTGAGGGTGGAGCTGAATAATTTTAGCGAGATGGCGTGGCCTTGTTGGACCTGTGTCACTCTACGTTCCGTTCAGATTACGATGATGAAGCACACGAAGTTCAGGGTGTGAGTTGATCGTCCAAAGCTTAACAATATTCAAACAACATCTCTTATCCTATGCAAGATACCAATAGTGACGATTTTTTGTTATATGTCTTTCCATTTCATATTTATTACATCGCTCCGGTTCGACCCCCTTCACAACGCTCTCCTCCAATCCACGTGCGAACACCTTAACCCGGCCATTTCCAAAATTGCAACGAGAATCGACTCAAGTAGCATTCCGCAACATTCTTAAGGAAGCCTCAAGGGGAAGCCAGAAACAACATGCAAAAATAAAACCAAGTAACAAAACACCCTCGCTCACTACCTCTCTTCCCATCCCTCACACACAAAGAGGGCGATTGTGAGAAACATGTTTCGAACAGTCACCTCCGTGTGCACGAAGAGAGAATTAAAGGAGGAATCACGAGACTTGGCTCGGCAAATAGCCATCTCCAATGGCTACGAAGTAGTAACCCGACGAGATAAGTTTAAAAGGAGAGCGACGCCCCAAAACCAAACACTTGGCCAAAAGAAAATCCCGTTTATGCTACGCTTTATTAGCGATGAAGTAAATGTAGCTATAAAACGTGCTTAAGAAGGGCAGGTCTAGAGGACTCGGTTGCGATAGTAGAAATACCACCCGATACTCTTCGTCGTCAGTTAGTCCGTAACCGCCTATACGACCGTCTATGTGAAACACAGAATTGTGTAATTTGCCCTTATGGCAGGGACGGTGACTGCATGTATTCAGGTACGATATACCTGATCTCTTCTAATGATTGCGGAGATGAATATATTGGCGAAACGGGCAGACCTTTATATATCAGCATAAAAGAACACCTAGATGGCAAACGAAAATCAAAACACGGCACGCCACTAGGGACGCATAGGATACAAAAGCATAGCGGAGACGACTTTGACATAAGAGCAACTATCCTCGCACAGGGTGCCAAAACACCAACGCGCAAACTTCTAGAGGCTTTTTGGGTAAATACCAGGAACCCTAGAATGAAGAGCAGGGAGGATTGCCCGGTAATCACACGTGATCTGGCCCCGTACCTTCGCATCGACTTTTGATGTGGGGGTGGTATGATGTTTTGATACCGACAATATGCGACTCTGATCAGCTGTTCTTCCTCAGTGGAAGGCACGTAATGAACGGTGGGTTTTTTCGAGAAGCCGTAAATCTCGTAATTATCGTGCAGGTTTTCATCTTTCTGCCTGTTGTGGAAGCGTTGGACCTAATAAGTTGCGTACTAGTGTACCCTTCCAGGCTCTGAAGAAGGCGATTCTGCCGAAACGTCAGCTACGATTATGTTGTATGTGTGTTAATGTGTGGAAGTAAATGTATGCTGTTTAAAAAACCTTGCGATTGCTGAGACAGAAAACGACGAATTCATAATCCAATGCCGAGGTTAATAGAAAGTCGATCCTGGGAATATGCAAAATATTCGGAAACCTCTCTGGACGATGAACGCGATGAAAACGAACTGAATGCGAGAAGTGCTGGATCTGTAGAGTAGATGTGATGACGGATCATACCAAACAAAAAAATCCGCGAACCATATTTACCTACACGCTACTACTAATCTACATTATAGTATGATCCACATTCGATCGATTTCGTTAAGTTATGGTAGCGTGTTGTTAATGCAGGGCATACACGAGCGTCGGTCGTCGTCAACAAGTACAAATTTAGTATTCAAATCCGGTTGTTGGATAGGAATCAAACATCGGATAATAAATGCTTTTTTGATGTCTCTTGGGATAAACTTAACTCCAGAAGAACGTTAGAATTCTTCACATTTCAAAAATCGAAGCTAATATCGTTGGTTTTGAAATATCTCCACAATTGTTCAGCAACCACCGTGCTTCAGAACTCAAGAAGAAGGCGAGACAACCAACAGAAGGGACATTGTCAAGAAAAGCAAAAAAAGGTGACTAGGCAAAAAAAGAATTCTTCGATGTAGAATCCATTCCACTGACAAAGACCTGCACGTTTTGTCGAATTTCATTCAAAAGACAAGGCTGGGTAAGAAATGGGACATATTTGTTTAGAAATAAAATACCCAGACCACTCGCCATGTATGAGTCACATATAGCCCATACTGTCATGAGTGAGTTAAATTTGTTCTTCGGGTAAAAACTAGTTTCAAACTGGAAAAAAAAGTTGGGCTGAGGACATCGATAGCCTTAGGAATTTAGTGTAAGCATAACGACATAATTACGACGACAAAGTCTATGAAGACACACGTAGGCGGACCACATTCTCTCATGAGAGACATCCATCTTACAGTAAGAAAATTCGTCTTATTTCAAACGGCTTATGAAAACAATTCGATTAGGAACATGAGACGTTCACTGCACTTAGGAAACACATGGGAAAGAAAATTCAACAAAAACGCTGCTATAAACTAAGTAAGTTACAAAAAAAGAATAACGAGGAGTAAACAAGTATCCCTTGGAAAGGTCCCGTTAATCCCTATTCATTCCAAAATCCAATCGATAAGCTTAGTGAGTTTTCGTACAAAAGTCGATTATTGACGAACTAAAATCAAATAGGAACAATTTTAATGAATAATTCCAAGCATAGCAAAATTTTAAACGACATCATCACTTGCCTAGAACTCATCCTCGTATAAGCTTATCAAAGAAAGAATACGCATTGATTAGTCATGCCGAAGTTAAAAGTAAGTCGGATATAAAATATTATTACTCCGAATATATTTTTAACATCTAAACATTAGAAAGGTAGCATTTTAACTTAAGCGGGTTTGAAAAAATGAGTTTCTCGAGACGAAATTCTTGTGGAGGTAAGGCAACGTGACTACCACAGAAATGCCGTAGTGGCCAGAGCGAATTTTCCCACTTATTTATGACGCTTTCGCCTAATTAAAAAAGGAAAGAAAAATTAAGACATAGTTAGTGACATTCCACGGTTAAAAGCTAAAGGATAAAGGTCTCGGCTTTGATCAATCCCCTGAGGGATGCGCCATGCATTCGGTTTCATTAGGCATCGTTTGGGTGTGATTGAATGCATGTCTGGCCTTTAAAATGACTCGCAGTGGCTACCGATGGATCGAACCAGTGCTGCTATCCTCCAACAAGTCTGGTACCAATTTGCCGGCCCCGAAGGAATGGAAGGGTTGGTGGGCCGTGGAGGCGGGAATCGATTCCACGTATGTGTAGCAGTGGCATCTCCAACCACTGCGTCACACTCGCCCTTACATTCCACGGATAGATAAATCAAACATGACACTTTTTGCTTCCCATTATTAATTCTCAATATGAAAATTTTAAAGAAAATGACTAGAAATCACAATATTTTTTTAACTTTTGTTTCATTTCTATCCTTCTTTCATAGCAGCGCTCGATTTGAAATACAAAAAACAAGGGTGCTGATACGAGCAAAACTCGAAACCTCAGTGTGGTTTCGTACCCGTGACCACCTTTACATGGTGTCCAATCGGGCTGTCCACCACGCTAATAGGTTAGAGTTTCAAGACGGCTTTAAAATTTAAAACATTGCGATCTCATTTACAGCTTCAACTTCGCTGGGTTCGACGCCGAAATGTGCTCCCCAGATCATTCCCGTTGACGGATGATTGCTGATAGCAGTGTTATGGTAAAAAACTGGTTGAGAGGAAGCATAAGCAATGGCATTCGTTGGTGTGGTGGATTACGCTGTAGCTTCTTGGTAATATTAGTATAACTGCGGGGTTTGAATGAAAAATTCTCTTTGTTGCAAAAATTATTAGGTCTTCCGTAATGTAACAGTTCCACTCTCAGCAATCCAAATTTTTTAAAGTCTTCAGAACTTTTCTATGTTTAGTAAGTCATTTTTTTAATGTTAGGACAAAGGTCTCTTCTTTCTTGCTTTTCCAAATACTAGAAGTCCTTCACTGTTAATGCCCCCGTTTACACTTCTTCTGTATAAGAATATTTGTCCTTACTCTATAGGATCTAGTTACCCTGATCCTACCAGGCCAAAATTTATGGCTTTCTATGGGACCACCATTTCCAGTTACTCATCACTTTATTAGTAATTTTGAGTCTTTGCGGTCAACGAGTTCGCCAGTGATAATCAGTGGTTTACTGATTCATCGTGGTTGCCATGCGGCCCAGTAATAGTGCTCCTGAATGACCAACGCAGCGGGAGCTCATCCAACTCTTAGGGGCTGCATAAGCTGTGGAGGATTTCGGAATTCTTCGGGAAACCCAGCTAAGAGTAAATCCTTGTATTGCAGAATTCTTTCAAGCGCAACTGAGAATAAATCTTTGCGCTGCGGAATTCTTCCGGTAGCCCAAATAAGAATAGATCTTTTTGTTGCTTTAGAGCTTTGGAAATCCCAGAAGGATAAACTCTCACTAAAAAGTAAGAGTGTCATCATGGCAAAACTGTGCTGCTCGTCGTTTTCTTTGAACAAGTGGAGGTCACTAAGCAGCATTGAGTGCAGTATGAACGAATGGAGTTTACTGATACAAGTCCAAGTTAATCAGTAAGGAGGAGATTTGCTGTTTACTATTTTTCGTGCCAACACACCAGCTAACAAAACAATAAGATATATGCCTTGGCCTAATTTATTACGACTGTTGTTGTACTAAGCTCCCCGTATTTATTATTAAGTTTATTGGATCTCGCCTGGCTTAACATAACGCGATTATGACAGAGGAGTGTACACCCGAAGAGTCAAATAAAGTTGTTCAACAGCAGTCTGTCTAATAACGATTCAAAGAAAAAAGTGCAGAAACACCTACATTACACTTAACCCTGCTGATCAGCTAGTGATTCATGTGAGCTCCACTGAAGCTTCAATTTCTCACTCTGATGAAGCAGAGCTGCGTAGTGGTTTCCGCTTTCATTGAGGGACACGAACAACATTAAAGTCTTCGAATAATGCCAGTAAATTTTTACTGTTTTCTCAAGAACCTGGCTAAAGACTACTTTTTTCGGTCCACATGACACATATTAATTTTTAACTTGGCTTCGTCCAGCGCAGTGGTTAAAGGTGTCCCGCAATACACATAGGTTCAACCTTGCGGCCCAGGATCACCAAGCCTTCCATTCCTCCAGGGTTGGCAAATTGGTACCAGATTTGTCTGGGAGGATAATGGCACTGGCTCGATACATTGGTAGGCCACCACGAGTCATTGTGAAGGCCAGATATGCATTCAGTCACCTCTAACGATGCTTAGTGGAGTCGAATGCATGCGCATCCCTCAAGATTTGATCAACGCCAAAAGCTTTATTCTTTACCTTTTTTAAAATTAGATCTGTGATGAAAACATTAGACTCGATTTTTTTGCAGGAATAATTGTTCAGGCAGCGTCCAACCAGTTAGACACCTAGGAACAAACTGAAATGGATTTCTGTTTTATTCGCCGAACGATGTGAAGAGAGAGTTCTTAATCATTAACTTTTTTTAGATACAAATTAGTCACTTCTTCAAATATACTGGAGGGTTTGATGAAAAATGTAACAATAACGCAAACGATATGTGCGTCTAATGAACATCTTCATCGGCACTCGATTTCTCATTAATGAAAAATCGTACAAATACGCGATGAAGAACAACAAATCCATGGCGAAAGCAGCAACTTGTGCCTGCAAATCAAAAAAATATTTGCTTGATGACGTCATTTCTTAAATTGATGAAGAAGAGATTGTAGAGAATTTCAGGGACATCCACTGGATAAAATGGGTTGGTAGTGAAGCGCTGCGTGAAGAAGAATGAAGCAGTAACTCATCGCATCAGTTTTTTGAATATTCAACCAGTGATTTTTCGGCTGCTTTCCTCTTGCTGTTGTTTTTCTTCAGCAGTATTAAAAGCATAACGGTAAACTAGCGAGAATATTGAAGACATTAGAGCGCTAACATTGTTTTGTGTTACTGTACTCTTGCAAATGAACTTCTAAAAATGAATTTAAAAAATGACGTCGGTGTTTCGACATGATTCATCATCCAAATGATAAAGCTATTGAATCCATTCAAAGAACAGGAAAAATTAAAACAAGCTGCAAAGCGTTTAAGTGCTTTTGGAGAAGTGAACGGGAATATAAGTGATACGGGTGATATAGATAATATATTTCGTTGTAGGGAAGGCAAGTACGTGTAGGTTGATACCTTATCTATTCCTAGAGCTACTCCGAAGGTGAGAGGGGATAGTTCGTGGGAGTAGAATTGCGATGTCCAGTGGAGAACTCTTCCCATTAGCAAGATTATCTCTGAGCACATCCAATAGTTCCTCATGCAGACCCACCTAAGAAGTAATTTCTCTGAGCACATCCAATAGTTTCTCATGCAGACCCACCTAAGAAGTAATTTCTCTGAGCACATCCAATAGTTCCTCATGCAGACCCACCTAAGAAGTAATTATGTGCCACATGAAACTATGCTAGGTATCCAGAAAATATGAAAATAAAAGCTTTCGTAAAAAAAAAGTCATGTTAGCTTTTTATTTACTGCCTATTACAATTGTTCACGGTACGGTATAATGCGAAATACAACCACAGCCATGCTGAGATAGTTGCAAAACTCCGGACAGCAGGTGACTGCGGTGGAAAAAGAACGCGTTATTAACCTTTCTGGTGGGTAACGTGTTCACCACCACACCATGCGCGTCCTTCGTTTCGCCTGTCTCTCAGCTAGTTCCATCGATCAGTGCTATCAGCAATCACCCGTCCAAAAGTCATGTTATGTATTCTATCCCTAGAGTGAGCGGAGCCCACTGGGTAGCTGTGGTATACGAAACAAAGACTGAAAATTCTGCTTGTGGTAGCGCGAAAACTCGGTGATTAACGTGATTACATGTGATAAAGATGTTATAGATAGTAAGATGAGCAGTTGTCCAGTTTTGGGCCAGGGATTCTAACGGGAAGCTTATCAAGCCCTTTAGTAAGGTTCAGTTGTTGAGCTGTATTCTACGAAATTTCGTAGTCATTTACCTGATTGAAGGATTTCTATTTTTTGGCTGAATAGGCCTGCAAGGTCGAACTCACATTCAAGCAATTCCATACTATTCAAGTAAATCCAATTATACACAGATGATTCAGATCGGTTAATAGTGGCCATGGGGAAGTGACTCGCAGTCTTACGAAAGTATATTGTCTGAGCTGTTCCATATAATCGAGATTTGTGAACTATTTCCAGCAGAGTAACTTAAGCATTTACTCTTTTTTTACTAGTCTTTCCAAGTTCTTCATCTAAAATGGCGAAGCGAAATCAATACGAGTGAGTTTTTTGTTTTCACTGAGATGAAAAAAGTACAGAAAAAGTTCATGAGAATAATAAAATCCGGATTTGCATCTCAATGCATAGATTAAATTCTTTCTGAGAAATGGATGAGAGCGCGAATCAAACGACCCGTATGGTGTGGTGGTGAACGCGTTAGCCACCGAAAAGGGTAATAGCGTGTTCGACCTCCACCGAAAACATTTGCGGCCCCGAGTTGTGCAAATATTTCAGCATCACTGTTGTTAAATTCTTTCTTTTTTCTCTCATGGAACCCATACTGAATATGAATGTCTATAAAATGACGAATCACAAAAGTGACGAATCGTAAAAAATGACGAAGCACTAAGTTTTAAATGATATTCAACGAACCGAAACTTTTCGAAGGGTGATAAAGACACATACCAAAAAAACCCAATACCAATATCAGGATTCACCACCGTTCTGGTACCAAACTAGTCCCATAGTGGCAAATCTCCCTCTGATCCACAAGGGCGGCGACTGCACGTGGTGGTGACCACCTAGAGCAGACTTTGGCTAGCCCGACGTCGGGACTCAAGAGAACCACAATGATTAAACTAGCAAAACTCCAAAAAAAAAGAAATTTTGGCGGAACCGCACGACCAGTGACGACAGACCATCCAACTATTCAACAGAGTAAGATAAAGGCGTAGAAAAAGTTGGCCATAGTAAAGTGTTATAACAACCTGAAGAACACAGAAAAATATTGATGTTCAATGATGTTCGATCAGGATTACGAAGTGACCTCACTATCTCGCCATAAACCCACTATTAAAAGAACAGCAGTAATTCTAGTTAAGCTATATTTTTTAAAATTCACGTCCATCATTTATTTTCTACTTGTCATTACGAGAAAAGAGCGAAGGAAAAAAAACGAAAACGAAAGAAAGATGTTACTCGAACATTTAAAAAAATCTTCAATTTAAAGCCACTTTCGGATTCACATTCAAGAATTGATTAGATGGAGACCAAAATGTTGTGTCGCGACCACTTAGGATTTTGCGTATTTCTTTGCCGCACCTGTTGTCCCCCTTCGTGAGAAAAAAAGTGGAAAAGCTTTTGGTCGATCATGTGTAGCGCCACATCTGTGTTGGATAAGGTATCGACTGAAAACAAAACGCATAACCTCGTTGCGACAAAATGAACAGTCCGAAACAACATGCATTAAAATCACTGCATACGATCCATGAGGAAAAGTCGTTATCGAAACATTAGTAACTGGGCAAAGGCCAAGTGTACTCAAAGATATCTAGGGGCATTATTATCGCGTTATCCTTTATCGTTTACTATCTGTATCATCTATAGCTCTTTTAACTATCTACAAGCTCGAGCTAGGCATTAGTCAAACCTTCCTTAGTCCATGCCGCATAGTATGTAGCGGTGTTCTTTACTTTTAATGTTTTTTTCTCGACAGGGCAACAAGGGAAACTCTGGACTGTGTTGTGGCCTAGGCTTACACAATTGCGGATTTCAGTATGGAAATGTGGAATTCATTATCATCTTGGGCTTGGGTGAGCCAGCTGTGGTAAGTGGGGATGAATGCTCACTGCAAGCCCCAGCATGGCACCCAGGAACGTTCTCCAAGCTCGATCAGACTGACTAGTCTTTGAATGGGAGTGGGAATGATGAACACACAGCAATTAGGAATGAGTTCTAGGCGAACAGTCAACTGAATTTGAACTGCACTAGTGATTACTAAATATCAAAACATGTATCTTGGTTTTCTTCACGTTTTAATCAAGTCTTCCTACTTCACTTTGTTCCCATGGAAACAATTTCAATACAAAATCAACACCTTACGAAAAGAGAGCCTGAAAGAAAAACCAGACGAGAGTCTCTTACTTAAATAAGAACAGTCAGGAAGAAAGCGATTTGAATTGGGATTTTTATGCGTCGCCATATGCGAATGACAAGGGTCACCGAGCAAACAACACATTTTCGAGTAGTAGAAAATTAATTCTCTCTAAAATTGTGAAAAACTAAAAAAACAAAAGAAGAAATAGAAGAAAAAGCAAAAAAAAACTATCGTCTGTTCCAAAACTCTTCTAATCTTTCCTTCATAAGAATAGAATGTGTTCAATGACTTAATTCTTCCTACCCAACAATCCAAAAGATTAAAATTTCGTCATACCAAACACTTAGTGCGTTGAACAATTGAAACTGCAGAAATAAGCATAAAAAAGAGTGAAAACTGGCAGAGACACCGCTCAGTGATGAACGCTAGGCTCTTGGTTCGATATCACACCGAGCTGGCAAAGCCACTCATCTTTCCAAGGTCGACAAGTTGCTACGAAATTTGCCTGGGAAGAGTTATCGACGGTCGACAAACGTTGGCGAAACCCTACAATGAAGATCCGAGAACAGCCTAAAACGGCTATCACAGGATTTCACAAAAAATACGCTCGACCAGCATTCCATGACATTTGAAAGGCCAAAAATCCTCAATCAGCAGTCGAATCCAAATGCAAATCCAAGGACCTTCGTGGACGACGAATGCGAGAAGACGAAGCGAATGAAAAGAAGTGTTGAGATGTGATGTCGACTGCTGTGAAAAAAATGAGTAAGATAAAAAAATAGCAGACGTGAAAGCTTAAAAAGACGCTTTCGAAGTTTAAAAAAGTTAACTAGAAGATTACAATTTGTGGAATAATAAAAGAAAGGCTAAAAAATCTCCTCTTAGAGAAATTTCCTTAGGACCAACATTTTTTTATCAGAAAAGCTCTATAAACCTTCATATAAACATATATAAAGCTTTATAATCCCTTCATGTAAAAAGAAACTTTTGGATCGTTTCTATAACGATAAAACATTTCTGGAAACCGTCTTTCTAAAATCCACGAATGCGCTGTGCACTCGATCTAGAGCAATCATCTTTAGAGGACTGATGTGACTCTATAGAAAGAAACAACTTCTTACCACAGGAAGGGCGGTGAAAGGAGATGACAAATGAGAAGAAGTTAAAGGGAGTAAAAAGGAAATTAATACCAATTAGATTGGGAACAAAAAATATCAAGGGAAGGAAAACATGAAGAAATAAAGGCGACGGAAATCTTATATTAAATAAACCATCACTGCAATAGGTTGTTCAGGAGTTAATGCACGATTTCAACCACTGTCGTTAAAGTGGCATATCCCAGCTCAGAATAAACTTTTTTAATTGGAATAAAAACCACTAGAATTTATAGATTTTGGCCAATATGATGCAAGCTAATTTATTTTGGTTGTATCCAAGCAATAAATTTAACCTTATGACCATTTATTCTTTTTAATATTTTCCCTTTAATAAAAAAACTAATTCGGGGAATACTAGAATTTGAATGTACAGTGGATTCTGCAGAAATACCTGTATCACCTGTATCACCTGTAGTCCTGTTGATTGTCGAGTGACTCGAGCGGACGCCATTTTTCCCTGTCGCGTGCAAGAGTATCCCAACGGGTTCTGCTCGCTCTAGGGACTCGCCGAGCATCACATCTTTCTTCAAGGCTCTTCGTGAAGAACTCTGACCATCGGGTCGGTGGTCTTCCTACAATACGTTTGATATACCGAGGAATCCAGTCACTAACGGCTCATGTCCATCGGTTGTCAATCATACGCATTACGTGTCTGGCTCAGCTTATCTTCCACTGTTTCGCGTAGAGAACGGCATCTTTGATTTTTTGATCGTTGACGCAGATCGACCTTCGGATCCCTTCCTTTACTTGTGTGGAACGGCATACTCCCTAGCTTCGCCCTTTCGACTGCGCGTTCGATAACGCTAAGTGACCTTTCATCCTGCTTAAGCAGCGACCAAGTTTCTGATGCATACGTTAGGGGCAGGAAGTACAGTTGAGTCGAAAAAGTGGGCACAGAGACGGGTGTTCTTTGTTCTCTTCACTACATCCTCGATTCTCTTGAAATCTCCCCAAACCGCTCGTTTTCTTCTGCTCAGCTCTGGAGCTAGGTAGTTCATCATACTGATTTCCCGACCTAGATAGACATAACTGGAGCATTCGGAGATATTCGTTCCGTTAAGCGTGAAGGGGCATACGAAACCAATCCGTTCCTCATGAACATCGTTTTTGTGAGATTTAGTTGAAGACCACTCTTTCCATAGGCTTCATCAAAGTGGGTAAGCATACGTTACGCTTGGCTAATGTTTGATGTCATAAGGACGATGCCATCAGCAAAGCGAAGATGATGTAACTGCCGACCATCGACTTTCACTCCCGTGTTGTCCCATTACGATGCTTGCATGACGTTCTGGAGGGTGGCGGTAAATAATTTGGCGAGACAGTATCGCCTTGCCTAACTCTTCTTTTGATGTCAATGCCAATATCGTTGCAGAATGGTGATATCTTGGTTGAGAAATTTTTGTACAGCATACGAAGAATCTTTATGTATTGAGTAGGGACTCCTTGACTATCCAGGGCTTTCAAGGCTGCTTCTATCTCAACTGAATCAAAAAGCCTTTTGTAAATCGATGAAGGTGAGACAGAGCGGTCTTTTGTGCTCTCGCGATACTTCAGTGAGCCTTGTTATCGTGTGGATGTGGTCCAATGTACTAAATCCTTTTCGAAACCCTGCTTGCTCACATGGCTGTCCTTCGTCCAGTGTTTTGTTAAACCTGTTTAGGACGACTCGAGTGAAAAGTTTGTAGACGGCAAAGAGTAAGCAGATTTGACAATAGTTGCCGATATCCTGTAGGTCACCCTTCTTGAACAATAATACGGTCTTGCTGGTCTTCCAGTGGGTAGGGACCTTGAATTCGGACAGGTAACGTGTGAAGAGCCGGGCCAGTGTGTTTACGGGGGAGTGGTGGAAGGTTTTTCAGGTGTTGTGATCTTATCCTGTCCGGACCTGGTGTTGTTAGTGTTTTCACCGACGAAATGGCATGTCGGGTTTCGGAAGGGAGAACCGGTGGTACAAAATATCCATCCTCCTTTATTTCATTTGACGGAAGGTGGACGTGGGTATCGAAGAGATTTGAGTAGTATTCGTGAATGGTCTTCTCCATTGCCTTTCCGGACGCTGTAACTGTTCCGTCTGGGCGCCAGAATGCAACCGTTTTGGTCTTGTAATTGGCGAAGCTTCCGTGGGCTTCGCGAATGTTTTTCCCAGCCTCTGCAGCTTCGACCATTACTGCTGCTCTTCTCTCTTTAAGATCTTCTTTTATCGCCTGTCTGCACTGTTTTGCAAGTTCGGGCGTTAGTTCGTGGTTGCCTGCAGCTCGTGCGTTCCACGCTGGCGTATTAGCGCGAGTGTTTCTAGAGACAAACGTCTGTTGGTGACTTTCGAACTCTCAGCTTTCATAGCGCTGACGTGAAGATGTTGAATAAACCGATCGTATTCTTCGTCGATGTTATCGACAACGGCGTGTTCCCAACAGCCGACTAATGAATTGAATAAGGCCCAGTTTGTGGTGGTTCTGGGACTCGGACTTTGGTTTTTTGAATTTAGCGGCTTTTCTTCCTTTCTGCGAGAACTAGAATCTAGCACGAAGGAGACGGTGGTCTGATTCTATTTACTATGATGTGGTCTATTTCGTTATGACACTCTCCACTGGGATACTCCCACGTCCAGTGTTGAGGGTGAGGCTTCTGGAATTGCGAGTTACCATGGATGGTCTTGGTCGCCATGATAAACTGAGACAGCCGCTCACCCTGTTCGTCCCACACTAATCCGTGGGTCCCAATGTGACGTTCTTCAGACGTTCTTCTTCGTCCAATCTTGGCGTTGAAATCTCTAATGATGACTTTGAAAATGTGTGGTCATCTCTGTAGAACTTCTCCAAGTCCAAATAGAATGGTTCGACTTCTTCTTCGTCATAGCTTGATGTCGGCGCGTAAACGACGAAGATTGTCGAAGCCGGAATTGATCCACATCTTTTTAATCGTAAACGTCCGATTCGTGTTGTAGGTTGCTGGAATGAACCGATTTTCATGGACAAACCCGTGTAGACGAGAACGCCGACGCCGCCAACTCCTCTAGTGTCGCATGTTCCGAGGAACAATTCTTCTCCGGTGTCATAGACGACGTTGAATGGGTGGCGTCTTCTTGTCTCGGCCAGGCCATGACGTCGCGCCTTATTCTTCTTGCTTGCATGAGCAAGTCTTCTATCGAGGACTCGGATGCAAGTGTACGTGCATCGTAGCTACAGATTGTCGCCATAGTTCTTTGTAACCCAGGCAGCTTCCATTTGCTCTAAGATTTTAGCAGACTCTCCGTACTCGTCCTACCCAACACTGCGAAATTGGAGGTTCTTTCGTAGTCAGGAGAATAAAGCCCTTTTTTTTTACTGTGCTTAGCACTTTGATACCCACGCTGGGCTCTGAACATGGGTGCTGGGTATACTAACGGGTAGCCTGCCAGACTCTCCTGGAATGGATATTGAGCTTACTTGCTGGAGGCGACTCCTAACTGCCTCTCATATACTTCCTGTCACTTGATTGCAGGCTTTTGGCCGAATTGACTCGTAGAATACAATCTGCACAAAATAGAACGCACCCACACACGCGTGCATGAATACGCCCCGTAAATGCAGAAAGTATGTGCCAAATCGGCGAAGCAGAAAGAGGGAGTCCATGCCCTGGATCCACCTGCGTCTCAGGGAAGCAAAGGTAGCTTTTGGTCCGCATTAACCCCCCTATCTGCCACCTGGGAACGCCCCACGTAGCCTCGCGGCTAACCGGCTCGAAATCCCTCATATGAGGGAGATTCGTGGGCAGAAATACATGATGGAAAAAATTATTTTTTAAAGAAATTGTTTCCAAGCTTACAGTTATTTTTTTAAACAGCCGCTTTTTAAGATTTTTTAAAATTTTCTCATCCACTAATCTTTTATCATTTTGTAATATCCTGAGCAAAATCATCGATTTCCAAACAGTTCTCTTTCACGAATTGAAACGACGACGTACTAAAACCGAAGGTATTGTAGATATAAATGGAACATAGGATGGACTCCTAAACAGGTAGGTGAACGCTGAAGAGGCGACTACAGAAGTTTTGAGGTAGAGATGAACCGTTCAAAATAAGCGAATGAACTACTGGGAGCGAATCACTTGTGGATGTTTTATCGAAGATGATCTACACGAACTTCGTGCTCACTTTCAGTTCTATTTATTGGGACGAATCTTGGTTTCATTGCCTCAGTGTTCTCAAAGAAGACAAAAAATCGTGATAGTATGACCTTAAAATTGGTTTTAATATTCGGAACCTTGAAACTACTAGCTGCCAAGCTGCGTGCTGAATTCACGCAGGTGGTAGATAATTGGTTAAAAAGCGAACCAAAAGTGATCGTATACATATCGTTTGTCAAAGCTCGATATTCAGCAGAAGCTTTCCGTCTCTTTACTGCTCCGAATTGGTGCATACATACCACAAGCACATGACCATTAAAAAAATAAGTGCTTGACGGTAACCAAATCCTTAGAGATACACCTCGTCTTCAACTCCATAATGTATATATGGCTTAAACAATGACTAGATGATGAGTACCGATGTATGGAATCAGTGGTTTTTTCCTCCCAGACAGACCTGTTACCAATTTGCCGACTGCTAAGGGATGATGGGCTTGCTTAAATCAGGGACAGGAGGATCAAAGAATGGATGTGTTTATGTATAAAAGCCTTGTTCACCCTATGTATGTGCATGAGTAGACGTGGTTGCATATGAGGAGATTATATCTTGGTGCCGTCAGGTCCACAAGAACACTTAAAACTAAGTAACTTTGTAATAAATGAGAATTGATTGGAACAGTCATCTTCAACTGAGTACTGCCGTGTGAACTTTATAAGAAGCACTGGCTTAGCGACTCCATTCGTCCCCATAGTGCAACTCTCTTATCTAACAGCCTCTAAAGGGTTTGTCGCCTCATCGCGACTGGGAGCTGTTCATGGGTGCCGGGCTACAAGGTACGGAGGGAAAATTCACCCAGCCAGCAGAGGCTCTCATGCTTAAACGGAGTGTGGCGATTCCGTCAGGAAGCCCAGCTAAGCGTAGACCAATACCAGGACTCATCGCCGTCCTAGCACCAAACTAGTAGCATGGTAGCAGATCTCTCGCTGATTCACAAGGGCGACGACTGCCTGTGGTGGCGACGATCTGGGGCAGACTTTGGCCAGTTTCGACCTCGAAAATCTAGGGAGCCTCAATGGCTAAACCAGCAAAACTCCGAAAAAATGGAGAATATGCTGAGGGCCACACAATGAAAGACGTGCCATCTAAGTATCCAAGTAAGTGTATTATCTAATATAGTGAAAACAGGTCTTCTATGAAATATGTCTTCGGAATAGTCGATCGAACGAAGTCTGCCGTGTCTGCGATACGACTGGGTCATAGGAAGCTCTTCTATGGATCGGTTCGGGTCATTCAGTAATTTGGCAGGGGTCAGCCTAGGTGATTGAATAATTAATTTATTTCCCTATGAGGATAGAGACGAAACGGAACATATCAACGAAGTGGAAATAAGCGGAAATTTTACTTAAACTTCTAAGAAATTTACCAAGTAATTAGATTTCCAATGAACAAAAATCGAATGCAATAAAAAAAATTTTTTAGCATATTCCAAAAGAACAAAAAAAATTTCCACATAAGAAAACGTTCAGTTAGCTCACAGTATCCGAGGATTGGCAGCAGACAACGCATGAACTTTCGTCAATGGACGACCACGTGACAACAGGAAATCCCTGAAAAAATTCGATAGCGTTCGAAAAAAATATACACGTCAAATACAAAAAAGTAAAACACAGTAAAAATAAAGACATAAAAGTTAAAAGTGCGTTTTGACATTCGTACTCATATATGCCACTGCTGGTCTTTGGCTGTTAGTAGTAATAGTAATAGAATTAAGTAGACAGGGCCACGTTGGAAAACAACGTATAGAAAAAACTCATTCCTTATTTGAGGTGTTTAGATGTAAATGAGGTTCAGTGTTGTCAAAATCCTATAATTTTCTGGATTTTTCATCAACGGCGTTGATTTTTCAGGAAAGGATACTTTTTAGGGGAATAGCAGTTAACACTGGAAATCGAATAAGGAATTGTGAGTAAAAATATGACATCAACTACTCGATGTAGTTTTGTACTCAAAAACTAGAAAACCTGATAATTTAAACAAATTTATCCACATTAGTGGTATTTATTTACGAATTTCATCAAGCCTACTAACGCATTTAATGCTTTCATACTTAATTACTTAAACATTTTGATGAACCATTTTCAAATGTCTTACAGGACTCAGGCAACTCCTCTATTCACTTCATTGTCTTATAAGCGTCATCTGAAGAGATTGCCGGGTTCAGCTGGAACTCGAAGGTCCTTGTCCTCATTCCTTATTTACATTTTGAACGTTGATCAGTCGTGGCTTTTTTCCTGTAACCCTGAGATAGCCGCAATAGAACGGCTCAGCTACTCAGAACAAGTTGTAGCTAGTCTTTATAGATAGAAGGGAAATTTCCTCCATTGCACCTCAGATTACCCAAGTGTGCTAGCTATTCAAGCCATGATAGAACGTCTCAGGCCTTGGTCACAGGCTTTGGTTGACATTTCAATGTTAAAAAAGCCTTTGTGGATCAGATGAAATTTATCCTAAATAAACCTTAGGTACCTTGAACAACAGCGATTTCTGTGAAAGCAGCGAATCCTGCAATTGGCCGACTGGCCGTTCGAAAGCGATGTAACGGGAAGATTTATTAAGCGTCTAATTAGTTAATAAAGCAACAAATTTGTTAGTCCGCTAATCATTTACCTATTAAAAGTTCATTCGAATGTCCTCTTTCTTCCCGTACTCCCAAAAAAAAACTTTTGTGCTCATTAAGGGCACGATGACAGAATTACTAATTAACTAAGTTTGAATTAAAGCCTGCACAGACGATGAAAGCCTGAATATCTGATGTTTGATCATGTTCCAACAATAGCGAAAGAGAGAGGACCGAAACATTAAATATGGAGAAAAAATTTGACATCGATCTTCCTCGATATGAGCTGCTCAACTAATACCAGCGCCCATTACTGCCCTAGAAAAATCAAAATCGCAAAGCAATAAATAAATCCTCGAGTGATCCAAAAGGGCTGGCGGCTTCTTGTGATGAAGACATACGAATATTCTAGATGATTTAATGAATACAGGAGTAACAGCGCCCAACTGATACTCGATTTGCCAGTAAAGATAAAAAGACGACCTATCCCTTTAAGCCGCTACCGAGCTAAAGCAAAAGCGCGATCTCTATTGACGACAGTTCCAGGAGGATGAAACGAATAGAAGAAGTGCCGAGATTGCATGAAACGTG
Source organism: Angiostrongylus vasorum (assembly GCA_018806985.1). Classification (NCBI taxonomy): domain Eukaryota; kingdom Metazoa; phylum Nematoda; class Chromadorea; order Rhabditida; family Metastrongylidae; genus Angiostrongylus; species Angiostrongylus vasorum. The sequence goes on from JADANN010000331.1 coordinate 538,645, forward strand.
AGGAATACTTCTCTAAAACTTCTCTAGAATAAAAGTAGCCCGGCAATAAGGACTTATTGATTACCATTTCAGCTTTTTATAACTTTTTGGAAACACCTCTTACGATCTTTCGCGACTAAGAGGATCTAGAATTGAATACGACTGGACTTTCTGCTTGTCGAACGTAATTTTTTCCAAACAAGTTCCAGTTCTTGTCGACATTGGACCACTTAATATCGGATTTCCATTTCACCAACTGACATTGACATCTGAGAATTTGATGCATAGGGAACGAAAGGATTCAGGTTGACATCTATGATGTGAAACTCTTGAAAGCGTTATGAGCGTAAAAGAAAAGCTGTCACAATCACAACATTCTCGCTTATTGATAATCATATAATGTGATAGCTGTAGTTATTGTTTTTTTATAGAGATAGTATAAAATGCTTTAGTAAATCCCTAATATTTGTTTATTAAGAAGGGTTAACGATTTCATTTAGTGGTGAACCTCAACGAAAAAAATACTGTACAACTTGAAACGAAGTGCGCTAAACTGTTAGACCAGGGTCTTCAGAATATGTTAAATTGTAGAAAACATTATAGATGATAAATAATAAGGTGATAATGTTAACCTTCTATTTCCTGCCCACTATAATTTCCCATGGCAGGCTATGATGTGAGTAACAACTACAACGATGCTGAGATAATCGCAAAACTTGGAACCTGGGCCAAATCGAACCACGATTTCCCTTTCTGAGGGCTCGCGCATTGCACACTGCGAAAGAGAAATCCTGATTCGATCTGGCCCGGGGTCCAAGTTTTGCGAATATCTCAGCATTGTTGTGGATAAAACGGAAAAAAGTACTTGTACGAGAACATTTTGAAAAATGGAAACAAACAATCTGAGTAAACTTTTGGTTTTTCTTGAGCAAAACAGAAAAAAACCCTACACAAGGAAAGATGTTGTTTTCATAGAATGATTTTGAAGTGAACAACGTCTGAAAATTAGAGAAAAAAGGGCAACTATGGTTTAATAACCATTCTTTCAAAATTATAGCAAAAAAAGTCTTCCATCTGCTCCCACCCAGAAATAATTGTAACAAAAAAAAGTCAAAGCAAGAAGAAAGGCGAAAAACCATCTCTTTTTCATCTGTGATTACATGAATAATGACATAGTTTGAAGAAATAATCGCTACCACCTCGATCGATTCAATGACGTCGGAAGTGTGGATAACGATGTCGACACATTTTGGACAGAAGCTGAAAATAGAGAAAAAAAAATTAAAGGCATCTAATTTGAAGTGAACACAAATAGAAGCCAGATTTCCGGTTTATTCAGTCTTTTTCAGCCTCTATTACTTTCCTCCTCCGTTTCCTTTTCTTCCTCGACTCCCTCTGCCTGTCTCTGCCTCTCTCTCTCTCTTTCTCTCTCCCTCTCCGAAAAAAGCGTATCTACAAAAAAGAAATCCTGAAAAAGTAAGTCCTTTTTGGAAAACAACATACTTAATTCGTACTCTTAAATGATACTACCGTACTACTTCAAATCGAATGAACTGACCACATCGACTAGCAGCTTCGATAATATTTCAGCTATCAAACAAAAAATAAAGACACTAGGGATTTTTTTTAAGATTTTTTTCAGCTAATAACTGTTTTTGTAAAATCCACGTTTTCTTTCTTAGCCACACGAATCGAATGTTGTGGGAAACACTTGTTAAACTATCTATAATATCACTCGGTGAGAACACAAAAGGCTACGTGTTGTTTACCACAAAGGGCCCTTAAGCCTAAACAATCCCGTGTATTTTACTCTTCTAATGGTCTACTTCGGGCCCGTGTAGCGCAATGGTTAGATGTATCCTGCAATAAACACATGCTCATTGGTTCAATACCGCGATTCAGGCCCGCCAAGTCTGCCGCCTTTCCAGGTTGCGCAAATTAGTAGTGCAGTTGTCTGGATGAATAGCAGCACTGTCGTGATACATCAGTAGGCCGCCAGAAGTCATTCCATAGGCCTGATATGGATTCAATCATCATACGCGATGCACGATGTTGCGAATGGGATCCAATGCATGGTGCGTAAACAAGGAAATGTTTGACAACGAGCACTTTATCCTTTGCCCTCTGATCAGTTGCTACAATTTCTTTAGGGAGTATTCAACTACTGTGACTTGTTTTTTAAAAGCTTGTTTTTTAAAATTACAAATTGGTTCTTCTCATTATTAGAAAACGGCTATCATGATGACATCGTAAACTTACGAATGTCATGGGACCAATGTATTTCTTCGAGACGTGGTAACATTTGTTGTCTTCTGAATTGTACACTTCCCGAATGGCTCAACTCGGATGGAGAACCAAACGCTGTCGTTAAGCTCATATTCTACGAGAATGAATAATGTTATACATGAAGTGGATTGTAACGAAGCGAATTTGTTAGCTGTAATGAGGCTTTTATGAATAGCGAACGGAAAGGCACCAAAAATCCCTAGCATACACGAAGCGTTCAGAAAACTACTGCAGTTTACGATGATATTGACGAGATACACTGAATTATTCGGAAATTCTGAACGAGAAAGGTAAGGTGTCATAGAACAAAGTGGTATGGAAATAGGAAGAATCAATAGAAAATGGCACATGTGGCGCGGTGGTCGAAGGCGTCATGCAACACACTCGTGGAGTCGATCTTCGCGCCCATGGCCTACCAGGTCTTCCATCTTTCCGGGTTCACCGAATTGGTACCAAACCTGTCTGGGAGGATAGTAGCACTGGCTCGATACATCGGCTGGCCACCGCGAGTCATTGCAAAGGCTAGATATGCATTCATTCACCTCCAACGATACTTAATAAAGTCGAATGCATGGCGCATCCCTTAGGGATTGATCAACGCCGAGAGCTTTATCCTTTTTTTAACAGAAAGACAGAGTATGAGAATAAGTAAGAGATTGATTGCATTAATGGACGATTTATCGGAAATTCCTAAGAGATTCCTCTGTGAAGATTAGAGTAGAACACAATAACTATTTGAACTAAGACATCGTGAAGAATGCATGAAAGAATACTGTAGCGACTTAGCGTTTGTTCCTAAAAATAATTCTATCGATTCAAAATTGATAGATGACTGACGTAAGTATATATTACTGAGGAAGAATGCGATATAAGCAAAAGGTCAAACTATGGCACATCTCAAAATTGTCAGCCTCTATAAACACAGAACGGAATAATGTCAGATATTGAAAGCGGATAACGTTGAAACCAGCTATTTGTATGCGATGAACTGCCTCTTCGTCTTTGCACGGAATAGAAATTTTGTAGCTTTTATAATGACGAGATAAAAATCAGAAGAAAAGACATTAGACCAACTTTATATAGACAACAATTCTTGCTTAAAATAACAAAAAAAGGCAGCTGAACTAACACTTGACCGTTGGCATTTAAAACGGGATTTGTTATTTTCTTCATGATCTTAGTACTCTGTTTTCATCTAAACCCTACCTATGACAAGAAATGTAAGGCTGAGGATGTAGCGCAGTGCTTAAAAGGAACATAGGGTCACCAGTTCCATACTGCCGCCGCCGAAAACGAGCCCTCCATCCATCCTGGGTCAGAAAATTGGTGCTAGACTTATGCGGGAAGATAAAAGCACTGGCTAGATATATCGGTAGGATCTCGAAATTGATTATGCAAGCCAGATGTGCACTTAACCACTCAATACGATGCTGCGAATGGAATACAATGCATAGTGTACCCGCAAATGGTTGTGGTTGGCACTGAACGCTTAGTGATCTATACTTTATGGTTAGCAATGAGTTAACCATTTGTGTTCAAATGACAAACGCAGACACCAGCTTCTTTTCTGCCAATTTTCGACCAACAAAACAACGATAAGGCTTTAAAAGCTCTCGTCGTTGATCAGTCCCTGAAGTGTGCATCATACATTCGACTTCATTAAGCATCGTTTGGAGGTGATTGAATGCATATCTGGCCTTTACAATGACTCGCGGTGGCCTACCGATGTATCGAGCCAGTGCTGCTATCCTCCCACACAAGTCACATGTGAAGGAGAGACTATTGCTGAAATGTATACTTGGAAAATAAAGGATAAAATAAAGGATAAACTTCTTGGCGTTGATCAATCCTTAGCGGATGGGCCATGCATTCGATTTTATTAAACTTCGTTGGAGGTGAGTGAATGCAGATCTGGATTTACAATGGCTTGTGGGAGCCAGTGCTGCTGCCCTCCCAGACAAGTCTGGTACCAATTTGCCAACCCCGGAGGGATGGAAGACTTCGTGGGCTATGGGCGCGAGGATCAATTCCATGTGTGTGTTGCAGGGCGCCTCCGACCACTGCGCCACACGCGCCCTTTTTAAACATTCGTATAACTTAGTTATTCTAATACTTGGGAATGAATAGGGACAACTACAACTGAATGGTAAAGCATTCTCTATACAAGAAGATAGGGAACGACGCTTGAATAAACGAGCTAGGCTATACGAGGCTTGGATACACACGAAATATGTCAACTTCAAAAATTGATTCGTAGTGGACGAACATATTGATCACGAATTCCAACGCGTGGTTCTCTTTTCAGGTATCAGTAGAAAACTTTACAAGTTTAAAATTCATGCCTGACTAGTTAAACCAACTCTGCAAAGGAAATGGCGTCATCGCATTAGCATGTTACGTCGGAACACATTCTCGGGTTGAACAAGAAAGAAAGGTGTTCCTATTCATGGAATAAAAAATGATCGCCAATGAGTTCGATGTCTAAAAAGTTACAAAATTTTATTAATTAACAATAACTTTGTTTCTGGTACACTTCTTAAAAGGCTGCTGTAGTTTTACTAGTTATTTAATTCAGCCTTTTCTACAGCTCTAACAAAAACATTCTTGCTAACAATTACTACCGTTGTTATTACTTGCTTTCAAATTACTATACAAAATCTACAAGCAGAAAATAAGTGACTTAGATTTCCAAATAATTTCAGAGAGAGCCTTTTTTTAAGAAATATACCGATAGAACCACAATGATGCTGAGATATGTGCCAAAACTCCGGACCGCAATTGCCTGCGGTGTGGAACGAACGGGCTATTACCATTTCCTGGGGCTAACCCTTTCACCACCACATCCTTCGCTTCTGCTGTCTCTCAGCTAGTTCTATCGATTAGTGCCATAAGCAATGGTCCGTCAACGGGATTGATCTGACGAGCCAAATCGACAATGAACCTAGCTAAGTTGAGGTTATAGTAGGCAGCAAATAAAAAAGTTAGCTTTATACCGACAGATATTGAAATTTAGATTTCAATTAAAGTCAACTAACGTAGTAGACGGTGCAGCGAACGTTCACAGTTATTTTAATGAAGTGGCGAATGACCGTCAATTATTTTCCTCTACTGGATGATGAAAAAAAAGGCACAAACGGAAGCAGTTTAATCATAAATGTAGATGAGTTAACCCACTAGGCAACTTCGAAAAATCTGGAATGTCATTTTGAAAGCAATACGGTTTTTTTAATTACGATTTTCTTCAGCTCCTACAAGAACGAAAGGATGCTCCACTGTAGAAATTATTTCAACGAATTGCAAGAGAAAGATGGAAGAATAAAAACCAACTTCAAAACGTGGTTGAAGGCAAAAAAAATGAGGCGCTCAAAATTTCATTAAAGACGACATACGTTTTGTTCTTGGCTAAATGAGCGAATACGCCCATTATTTTTCAGCGTCCACTTTTGTCACGTGCGAAATGAATTGGAAAACCCGTCCGAAAGCGGTTTTTGTAACTTACTAAACATGAAGAAAAGCTTTTTCACGAACCACATCTGGCAAGGAGTAAGTACGATATCGATATGTGACAAAAAAAGCAGACCGAAACAATGCATGCGTCTGTGCTTCTCAATCACAGATGCGTAGACACCAATGAGGAAATCCATAAGGTCTTTACTGAGAGAATAATAAATCGACAAAGCCGAACTGCAAAAGAGTGGAGTCAAATGAGTTTGAATTGTCGGCGCTGAGACAAATTCGTAACTAAAAATAGAAGTTTGGCTTTATTTGTTGTCTAGTCCTCTCCATAGCAGGGTCACCGGTAACACGTCGTCTCGTTGATCGTCGAGTGACTCGAGCGGGCGCCAGAAAACCTTCTATTTTTCCCAGTTGCGTGCAAGAGTAGCCGAGTGGGTTCCGCTCGTTCTAGGGACTTTTTGAGCATCATGCCTTTCTTCTAGACTTTTCGTGAAGAACTCTGACCATCGGGTCGGTGGACTTCCTGCAGTAGTTTTGACATCTCTAAGAGCCCAGTCACTTAGAGCTCATGTTCATCGGTTGTCATTCATACGCATTACGTGTCCGGCACACTTTATCTTCGACGTACAGAACGACATCTTCAATTTTTGATCGTTGACATAGGTCCGAGCTTCGGATCACTTACGCTACTTGTGTGATACAGGATAATCCTAGCATCGTCCTTTCGAGTGCGCCTTCAAAAACGCTGAGTGGTCTTTCATCTAGCTTAGGCAGCGAACAGGTTTCGAACCCATATGCCAAGGCAGAAAGAATCTTGGAGTCGAAAAGTGTGGGCACAGAGTTGAGTGCTCCTTGTTCTCTTCACAACATCCTCGATGCTCTTGGAGGCTACCCAAGCTGCTCGTTTCTTCTGCTCAGCTCAGGAGCTAAGTCGCTCATCATATTGATTTCCCTGCCTAGATAGACATAACTGGAGCATTCGGAGATATTCGTTCCGTTGGGCGTGAACGGGGCATACGAAACCAATCTGTTCTTCATGAACATGGTTTTTGTGAGATTTAGTTGAAGACCAACCTTTCCAGAGGCTTTACCAAAGTCGGCAAGCATTCGTTCCGCTTGGCTAATGTTTGGTATTATAAGAACGACGTCATCCGCAAAGGGAAGATGCTGCAATTGCCGACTAACGATTTTCACCCTCATTTTGTCCCATTCCAGTGTTCGCATGACGTTCTCGACGATGGCGGCAAACAATTTTGGCGAGATGGCATCGCCTTGCCTAACACCTCTTTTGACGTCGCCATTAATATCATGGTAGGGTACGATGTGAAATAGAACATTATTTTACTTTTCATTTTCTGCCTTCTATACTTTTTTATGGCAGGTTGTTAAGCGAAAACAAGCAGAAGATTGCTGATTTATTTGCAAAACTTCGGACCGCAGGTGTTTGCGGTGGGGAACGAACGCGCTATTGTCCTTCCCGGGGAGTAACGCGTTCACCACCACACCACGCGGGTCCTTCGTTTCGCCTGTCTAGTTAGTTCAATTACAGCCTCAGCTTAACTGGGTTCAATGCCGATGTGGGCTCCCGAGATCAATCCTGTTGACGGGTGATTGCTGATGGCACAGATCGATAGAACTAGCTGAGAGACAGGCGAAACGAACGAACCGCATGGTGTGGTGGTGAACGCGTCACTCCCCGGAAAGTACAATAGCGCGTTCGTTCCCCACCGAAACACCTGCGGTCCAGAGTTTTGCATCTCAGCAATCTTGTGGTTGAAATAGAACAGTTGAGACACTGAGATATGTGTTAAACAATGGAATAAAAATAAAATGTGTTTTTTTAGTTATTCACTTTTTGTTATCGTCTATTAAGAGGTTAATAATTATTTATTCACCAATAGTTTACTGACAAGTCGTGGTTTGTGCATTGCTGGTGTTCGGACTGTGATATAAATTACAGTGATTACTCAAGGTTGCAAAAGCCGAGAATGAGTTCCAGATTTCTATCCGGAGGCCCAGTTATGAGTAAAGTAATGCCAGGAATCCACACAAAAAAACCTTGGTAGGAACTTAGTTATAAGGTAGTTTTCATAAGGATCCGATTCATCTCAGGACTCGAAGGAACGAAAATGAAGCAATCCTGCAACACACCTGTTCAGTGGAAGATGTGCTGAGTGGTATATGATTTGACATGAAGACGAGATACTCGTTAATTCAGAAAAGTATAGTGTTTTTAAAACCGTTTTTAAGCTCGTCCAGAGATTAGCAACACGGAAAAAGTTGCGTTTTTCATTTTTTTAAAGTTTACCCTGCGGATTCCACACTTCTCACATTCGATTCGTTTCATCGTATCCGTCATCTACTAAGGTGTCCCAACACTTTACGTGTGGTTTCGAGCGCTACTTGAGGACTTTCATTTCATCTTGAACGACGCAGACTGTTGGCCGAGTCGATTCTTTCGGGAGTAGTGAGATAGCTGGACAAGAGCGTTCTTAATTGGATTGCCCACAGTTATTTTTTTCCCGGAAAAGGCTGGCACCAATTTCCCGATCGCGGAAGGATGAGAGGGTTGCTGAGCTTGGTGAGCGTTCGAGCAGCCACTGTGGTCGTGGTGATCCGCATGACTACCACTATGCCATCCGCCCCTTGAGTGCTTATAGCGAAGTATAAATATTGCTCCTATTTTAGAGAAGATGAAGCTAACGGTACATTCAACATAATAGCTACAATATTTTTGTTTACGTGAACTCACTTAAGGGGCGCGTGTACTGCAGTGGTCGAAGGTGCCTTGCAACACACACGTGGAATCAACCTCCGCTCCCCAGGCTCACCAGCCTTCCCATCACTCCGGGATCGGCAAATTAGTAGCAGACTTGTGTGGCAGAACAGCAGCATTGGTTCGATATATCGGTAGGCCACTGCGAGTCATTGTAAACGCCAGATATGCATTCAATCACCTGCAACGATGCTTAATGAAGTCGAATGCACGGCGCATCTCTCCAGGATTGATCAACGCCGAGAGCATTATTCTTTTTATCCTCTGTGACATCACTTCAGACAGTGTCGACCCCAGCATTTCCTTCCTGCAATTCGTTTTCTCAAACCCACCGTCCATGACGGTTTTCGGAGTTTCGTATGGGTAAAGCTGAGAGCTGTGGCTTCTTCACGAATCTCGCTGAATCTTCAAATTGAGCCCAACATTGCGGAAATGTGAATGAGCAGTTGTGCGACCGATCGACTTGCGATCGCTTACCGTACTGCTGTGAGCCATGTCACCTGCATCACCTGTAGTCCCGTTGATCGTCGGGTGACCCGGCGAGCGCCAGTAAATCTTCTATTTTTCCTTGTAGCGTGCAAGAGTAGCTCAGTAGGTTCTGTTTGCTCTAGGGACTCGTTGAGCATCATATCTTTCTTCTAGCTTCTTCGTGAAGAACTCTGACCATCGGGTCGGTGGTCTTCCTGCAGTACGTTTGACATCCCGAGAATCCAGTCACTAACGGCTCTTGTCCATCGGTTGTCATTCATAGGCATTACGTGTCCGGGCACACCTCATCTTCGACTGTTTGGTGTACAGAACGGCATCTCTAATTTTTGATCGTTGACGCAGGTCGGAGCTTCGGATCCCATCCCTTAGTTGTGCGAAACGGGCTACTCCTAATATCGTCCTTTCGACTGCGCATTCGATAACGCTGAGTGATCTTTCATCCTGCTCATGCAGTGACCAGGTTTCTGACGCGTATATTAGGGGCAGGAAGTACAGTTGAGCCGAAAAGGTGGGCACGAAGTCGGGTGTTCCTTGTTCTCTTCACTACATCCTCGATGCTCTTGAAAGCTCCCCAAGCCGCTCGTTTCCTTCTGCTTAGCGCTGGAGCTAAGTCGTTTATCATATTGATTTCATGACCTACACAGACATAACTGGAGCATTCGGAGATACTCGTTGAGCGTGAAATGGGCATACAAAACCAATCCGTTCTTCATGAACATCGTTTTTTGTGAGATTTAGTCGAAGACCACTCTTTCCACTGGCTTCATCAAAGTGGGTAACCATACGTTACGCTTGGCTAATGTTTGATGTCATAAGGACGATGCCATCAGCGAAGCGAAGATGATGTAACTGCCGACAATCGACTTTCACTCCCGTGTCGTCCCATTACGATGTTCGCATGACGTTCTCGAGGGTGGCGGTAAATTGTTTTGGCGAGATGGTATCGCCTTGCCTAAGTCGTGTTTTGACGACAACGTTAATATCGTTGTAGAATGGTGAAATATTCGTTGCGAAATTTTTGTACAGGTCACGAAGAATCTTTGTGTACTGAGTATGGATTCCTTCACTACCCAGGGCTTCCAAGACTGCTCCTATCTCGACTGAATCAAAAAGCCTTTTTGTAAATCGATGAAGGCGAGACAGAGCGGTCTTTTGTGCTCTCGCGATACTTCAGTGAGCCTTGTTATCGTGTAGATGTGGTCCAACGTACTAAATCCTTTTCGAAACCCTGCTTGCTCACATGGCTGTCCTTCGTCCAGTGTTCTGTTAATCCTGTTTAGGATGACTCGAGTGAAAAGTTTGTAGACGACAAACAGTAGGCAGATTGGACGATAGTTGCCGATATCTTGTAGGTCACCCTTCTTGAACAATAACACGGTCTTGTTGGTCTTCCAGTGGGTAGGGAGCTTGCATTCGGACAGTTAACGTGTGAAGAGCCGGGCCAGTGTGTTTACGAGGAGTGGTGGAAGGTTCTTCAGGTGTTGTGATCTTATCCTGTCCGGACCTGGTGTTGTTAGTGTTTTCACCGACGAAATGGCATGTCGAATTTCGGAAGGGAGAACCGGTGGTACAACATATCCATCCTCCTTTGTTTCATATAACGGGAGGCGGATGTGGCTGTCGAAGAGATCTAGGTAGTATTCGTCAATGATTTTCTCCATTGCTTTTCTGGACGCTGTAACTGTTCCGTCTGCGAGTCGGAGTGCAATCATCTTGGTCATATAATTGGTGAAGCTTCGGTGGGATTTGCGAATGTTTTTCCCAGCCTCTGCAGCTTCGACCATTACTGCTGCTCTTCTCTCTTTAAGATCTTCTTTTTGTCGCCTGTCTGCATTGTTTTGCAAGTTCGGACGTTAGTTCGCGGTAGCCTGCAGCTCGAACCATTCCACGCTGGGGTATCAGCTCGAGTGTTTCTGGAGGCAGACGTCTCTTGGTGACTTTTGATCTGTCAGCTTTCATAGCACTGACGTGAAGATGTTGAATGAGCCGATCGTGTTCCTCGTCGATGTTATCGACAACGGCATAATCCCAACAGCCGACTAATGAATTGAATAAGTACCAGTTTGTGGTGGTTCTGGGACTCGGACTTTGGTTTTTTGAATTTAGCGGCTTTTTCTCCTTTCTGCGAGAATTAGAATCTAGCACGAAGGAGACGGTGGTCTGATTCTATTTACTATGATGTGGTCTATTTCGTTATGATACTCTCCACTGGGAGACTCCCACGTCCAGTGTTGAGGGTAAGGCTTCTGGAATTGCGAGTTACCATGGATGGTCTTGGTCGCCGTGATAAACTCAGATAGCCGCCCACCCTGTCCGTTCCATTCTAATCCATGGTTCGTTCCCAATGTGACGTTTTTCAGACGTTCTTCTTGGTCCAGTCTTGGCATTGAAATCTCCAAAGGTGACCTTGAAGAATGTATGGTCTTCTCTGTGAAACTTTTCCAAGTCCATGTAGAACGCTTCGACTTCTTCGGCATAGTTTGATGTCGGGGCGTAAACGACGAAGATTGTCAAAGCCAGTATAGATCCACATCTTTTTAATCGTAAACGTCCGATTCGAGTTGTAAGCTGTTCGAGTGAATCGATTATCATAAACAAACTCGTGCTGACGAGAACGCCGACGCCGCCAACTCCTCTACTGTCCTTTGTGCCGAGGAACAGTTCTTCTCCGGTGTCACAGACGGCGTTGAATGGGTGGCGTCGTCTCGTCTCGGCCAGGCGGATGACGTCGCTCCTTATTCTTCTTGCTTGCATGAGCAATTCTTCTATCGAGGACTCGGATGCAAGTGTACGTGCATTGTGAGGTACAGATCGTCGCCATAGTTCTTCGTGATCCAGGCAGCTTCCGTTGGCCCTGAGATTTTAGCAGCGTCTCCGCACTCGTCCTACTCAACGCTGCGAAATTGGAGGCTCTTTCGGGGTTAGGGGAAATGAGGCCCGTTTTTTTTACTGTATTTAGCACTTTGATACCCACGTATAGCTTGTTGGCTCTTAACATGGGGGGCTGGGTATACTCACGGGTAGCTCGTCAGACTCTCCCAGAGTGGACATGGAGCTTATTTGTTGGAGGCGACTCCTAACCGCTTCCCATGCACTTCCCTTTCACTTGATTGCAGGCTTTTGGCGGAATTGACTCGTAGAATACAATCCACATAAGCGAGAACGCACCCACACGTATGCATGAATACGCCTAGCAGATACAGAAAGTATGTATGTGCCAAATCGGCGCAGCAGAAACAAGGAATCCATCCCCTGGATCCACCTGCGTCTAAGGGTAGCGGCCACGTAGCCTCGTGACTAGCCGGCTCGAGATCCCTCATATGAGGGAGATCCGTGAGGAATGTAGCAACGAATTTTTCTCTCAGCCAGTTTTCTATTTCACGCTGTTATCAGCAATCAAGCAAAGGAGTACAGTGGTGCGAAGCGTGACGTGTGACCCCTTGGAAAGACTAATCGCGGTTCGATCGGGTCTGTGGTTCAAGTTTGGCAAGTATCTCAGCATCATAGTGGTTGCATTTCACATCATATCCTGCAGCGAAAAGTAATAATAGGCATTAAATAAGAAAGCTGACAACGAATTTTCTTCGCGAAGATTAACAGTAATCATATTTTTATTTTCATTTATTTATTTGTTTATTTGTGCAAGCCGACTTAACAAACTTTACGGGTTCCATTCGGCTTTTTTTCATTTTTTATTTGTGTTCATTGGTTCGCATTCCTTACATAAGAAAGTATTTTGGATCTCGTCCTAGTTCGGATGCTACTTGTGAATTTCGTGTTCTTCACCAGTGTCGTTAAGGTGCTTTCCAATTGATACACCTTGGAATCCTAAGAATCCTAATATAACTCTAAAGCGCAGACCAGTCTTTAGTAAAAAATGGAGTCGAAGGTCCTTGTGAATAGCATGGAGTTCTTCTCAAACAAGTCTATTAACGATTCGCCATCACTGGAGCGACGGAATGCTTGATTAGCATGGTGCAAGGTCAAACCTCTGGGAATGTGTGCTCTCTAATAAATAGCACCTCTAACAATTGCGCTTCCAAACGCCGTTGACAATATATTTAAATTGAGATATTTTTAAATTTACATTTCACGCATTAGTGTAGATTAGTGAAGAATTAATTTCAAAGAGAAGGAATTTAGAGACCGGATGGAACTAGAAATATGAGCAAGGATTCTCACACGAGGAAAATCATGTGTTTAAAAAAAAGGAAAACGCAAGCTGAAACTAATCCAAGAAATTACGTGTGATACAACCACAACGGTGCTGAGATATTTGCAAAACTCCGGACAGCAGGTTACTGCGGTGGGGGAACGAGCGTGCTATGACCCGTTTTCGTTTCGCCTGTATCTGAGCTAATTTAGCAATTAGCTGAGAGAGGCCAAACGAAGGACCCGCATGGTGTGGAGGTGAACGCTTTAGCCCTCGGAAAGAGTAATATCACGTCTTCACCGCAAAGGTCCAGAGTTTTGCAAATATCTCAGCATCATTGCAGTTGAACCACACGTAATACCGTGCCATGAAAAATTGTAATAGGCAGTAAGATAAAAAAAGTTAACATTGCACTCTGTTAATTGCGTTAAGAAAATCGGGCGAAACACGTAAAAAATGTTTGCTGAGACGAGAACCAATAACAGAAAACAAGTGGCTTGGTCAGCAGCTTTGACAGCGGACGAGACATATAGGGTGCTGCTGTAACAAAGTATGTTATAAAAATAGTCACAAATATCATTTTAAAAGCATTCACACCTGTTCTTACAACTTTGCAATCCTGCAAAATTATCATTCTACGTTCTATAGAAACTCTCATTACATTCTCTGAGCTGTATTAACCTTACGCTGCTGCACATCTCGGACCACACATCTTGATTTCAACGCGCATTTTCATCGCGCTCTAATAGCAAGTTTTGACGAGCCGTGCACGCGGCAATGACGTGTCGTCGTGAAAGGTTTAATTTTTTGGATCACAGAAACTGTATCTTCTCTTAACCTTTAGAGGGATAAAGATAAAACAATGTGAGTTGATCAATCCCTGAGGGACCCGTCATTTAGTCAGCTTCAAACCCTCGTCAGAGGTGATTGAATGCATATCTGACTTATGCAGTGACTTGGTCTAGCGATATATCATCTGAGCACTGCTATCCTCCCGAACAAGTTTGGTACCAATTTGCCAATCCTGGAATGACAGAACGCTTGGTAATCCACAGGAACGGAATTGAACCAAAGACCACAAGTACATTGCATAGCACTTCTAAAACCACTGCGTTAAAAGCATCTTATCCATCTTTACTTAATAAACATAATGTATTGAAAACAATTTTTCGTACTACAATTAGCAAATCAGCAACAATTATTGCATTCATTAAGGACTTGTGTCGACGTAAATATCCAAGAACAATAAGTTTCAGGTTTTATTAGTTTTATAGGAAAGGTCATCAACGAATACATGTGAAGACTCTTAAACGCCAACTGGAAGTTCCACTCCAATTCAAACTGGAAGATGAGTGAGTGAACGAAAAAAAAACAGCCACAGATAGTACCGAGAAGTGAATGGACAAAATAATTGGAATTCTGTAAAAACAGTGATCGATTTTCTACCACTGAAAGAAGAAAAAGTGATGAGAATGAGCTCATATCATTTCATCCAGAGAGTATACACGTTAGAGCTCAATGACGTGAATGTGACGCGTAAAGGGCTATGAATCAACTGCAACTGACGGCGAAAGGTAGTATTTCATATTTTTTTCTTGTCCAATGATTAAAGGTATGAGTTGAAACATATTGGTTTAAAGTTGAAAGCGGCCTTTACATTCGCATCAAATTTATTGTAAGCAATGCATATCATGCACTTATATGCACGATCACGCGCACCGACTTCAATATGTACGCTGGTGTTCTCCTCGGAACGTACGACTTGATTCCAGTGCACATGATTTTTTTTCTGGTCTATTTTGCCGCATAGAGCTTTTTTCCAAACCTCTCGTATTCAGTCGATAGCTTATCGAACCATATTTTAAAAATAGGAAAAAACCATGGATAAGTGTCTAGTTGTGCTGTGGTTAGATAATCGACGAATTTTTTTTCCATCGTCACACACAGGAGGTGTCCAAGAAGATCGGAACATACCAAAAGGAACATAGCGAATGCGTAGAAGTTACACAGACACCGAAAATATATGAGGAAACCGAGTAATGGAACGACTGCCTAAAGAAACCGATGGGCCGTGCCTTTTGACAAGGCTCAAGGAACCTACTTCTTGCTTTCAGTGTGCATTTTGTTCCAGCTTCAATAAGACTCTGTCCGGTAGGCACGCAAAAATGGCCGTGATCGGGAAAGGATTGAATTGTTCCAGTTTCCCCATAATGTTATACTAACTGCTGATGAAATGTAGCAATTCTGTGTCTTCATGTAGTATTTCGTTGTAAAACACTTTTTTGAAGTCTAGAAGTACCTCAATATAACGGCATTAAGCCCCTTAAATCATATATTTGAGCCAAAGATTTTCATCGAATTTACTTTAGTAGACTTACGCCTGATCTTCAAGATTTTTCTGTCATTTGATTTTCTGCTCTTACCATTATCCCCATCAATCGAGTACTGACTAAAATACGGTGGATGAATGACAAGCGGTAGAAGCGGAGAGCGCAGTGTTTCTTCACATTCATCATTCAGATAACTGAATGACCTCGTCCGTCCAGTCATCTGCTTCTGAAAAAACAGAGGAAATACGATTGAATCTGGATGAAGAGCTCCTTGAAATAGATTGGAAGAAGGCAACACGGGAAATCACAACAAGAGAGCAGAAACAGCAATAATGAGAAACATAAAAGGACGCAATATCACATACACTAGAAGAATATCTTGGGAAAGGTGTTATCACAAAAATCACCACGCATGCACTTATTGGAAGCACCTGAAGGATTTCGAAACATTCTATGCTTTTATGTTCATATGATGGGACGGTGAGTGTAGTGGTAGAGATGCCGTTCAATAATATGAGCAAGTTCTCTGCTTCGTACCTGCACCGCTCCAACCAAGATTCCCACTCCACCGGTGTTTCAAAAATAATGCCAGAGTTCTTACGAACTATCCTTGCTGCGCTGATGCAAGGTTGGTACAAGTTGTCGTTCTTCTTGTTGTTGATGTTTCTGTTGTTGTTGCTGTTGATCGATGACTGATCTTTCGGCGATTTCGCCTTCCTCAGAATCGTGCTGTTGTGATTGCGACTGCTCATGTGTACGCACGTCCCATACGCATCAGCACGGCTCTGAAGAAGGCGAAATCGCCGAAACGTCACCCATCGATCATCGACAACAACGACATCAACAATAACAACAATAAAGCAACGACAACAACGACAACAACAACAGCAACGACAACAACAACAGCAACGACAACAACGACAACTTATACCAACCTAGCATCAGCTCAACAATGGCAGTTCGTAAGAACTATATATATATATATATATATATATATATATATATATATATATATCGAGTATTTATGCCGAGGCTTATAAATAGTCGGTCCTTGGAGTTGTTAATACTAGAGTTTCCTGGGATAAACTGCGATAGAAACGAGAAAGGCCAGCGATTACCCGTAGTGAAGACCTAGGTTCGCATCAGCACTGTTGTCCCAGGGTTCCAAGCAGAACTTGTTTGACTAGCACAGATGGGAATCGTAAAAAACCACGAAATCCACAAGTGGGATCTGAACCAGAACAAATACTTTCGTGAATGACGGATGGGTAAAAAGGGAACCGAATAGAGAACAGTGGCTTGGATCGGCGTTGTATGGCAAGTCAGGCAAAATAAGTTGATAGGCATACAAAAAATGAGTAAATTAATGTTACGCATCACTTCGGACAAAGCGTTTTTATGTTATGTCTCAGCACAAATCTAATTCATGTGAGCGATCTCAAGTCGACTAGTCGCGTGGCCGCTTGTTCGTATTCCCAGATCCCCAGATGGCGGATAGTAGCTTAAACGCTGACCAGAAGTGACTGGCATGTAGTGGCACGAAAAAAAACAGTGAATGAAGAGAATGAATTCCATCCCCACTCTCTGCATTAGATTGACTTGCACTTTTCGTATGCTTATAATTATGCTGATGCATTTGTCTTTGTAAGAATATACATATATATATATATATATATATATACATGTATATATATATCCTCCCAACGGTTTACCGCCTCATCGTAGGTGGGAAGTGTTCCTGGGTGTCGGACTGCGATGTACAGCGCGGGATTCGTCCCCCGGCAGGGTCTCCCAAGCTGAGAAGGAGTCCGGCGTTTCCATTAGGAAGCCTAGCTAAGAGTAAACCAATACCAGGATCCACCATTGTCTTGGTATCAAGGTCGCATGGCGGCAAATCTCCCTCTGATCCGTAAAGGCTGCGACTGCCTGTCGTGGTGACGACCTGGGGCAGACTTTGACGAGGCTGTCCTCGGGATTCCAGGGAACTACGGTGGCTTAACCAGCAAATCCCGCGAAAAAATACTGATTATGCTGGGGCCCACACAACTAGTGAGGACGGGCCGTTCAAGTATCAAGTAACTAAGTAACTAAGTAACTAAGTAAGTAAGTATATATATATATATATACATATATATATATATATATATATATATATATATATATATATGGCTCTTGTACTTTGATGATTAGAAAGTGCAGCAAAAGGCAGTTTATGATCGGGTCAGACAAGAAAACTATGGAATGAACGGCTTCACAAAAAAGATGTGATGCTCTTGGCATTGTTCCGGAGAACGGCATTCAGTAAGCAGCTCTCCTAAGTCACATGAGTGAACACGACGAATAAGAAGAAGTTTGATGGTGTTCGCTTGAAAACTCGGTGATTGACCGATTACAAATCACATATTATGTGAATGTCTAATACTAAATAAGAGTAAAGGCTCAAAAACCAGAATCTCAATTGCATTCTCAAGCATGACTGAAAATTTAGCTATTTACCCCAATGAATTCGAATAAGAGAGGCCCGTGAAAGGTTGACCAAGTTTTTCTCGGCTATCAATTCCCAGACATCTTCAGCGGCGAAAGCCCAAGTCATGAAAAAACTTTGAAACTAATTCCATTATTGCATACCTATAATCCGGCTGGTCACACCAAGATCCAACGTCGCAACCTAATTCTTCTTGAGAAAACCTCACTACTGCGTCCAGACGACATGTACCTATCGTGGTTGGAGCGAGCTTCGTTCAATCTCTAACTCGTCAAAGATTTCGTTGTCATTGTTCAGGAAGTGCTGACGATCTTGATTGCCTTCTCATAGTGATGGTTTAAAGTTCAATTTTTTTCGAGCGCTTTCATTAAACCCAAAAGCGATGCCGTTAAGACGATGAGAGGACGAATCTAAACCAAAACATCACATAAATTTACTGACTACTATCATCAGTACATTCTATTATTAAGTATACTGTTCGATAACAGTGGATGGTTGTGGTTCTGTTAGCGTTTGATAAAGAGAAATAAACACATCCTATTCATTCTCAGTGACACTCGTAAAGACTCGGATGAGTGCCAGTTTGTTTCCCAAGAGTATAATATATGACTTGTTTTTGGTAGAGACGAAGCTGGGCAAACAATTTTTGACTTTCATTCGAATTAGTAGAATATAGACGTGTTTTTTCTTTTCATAGACGTGTTTTTTCTTTTCCTTCACATATATATATATATATATATATATATATATATACATATATGCAGACATAGATACGTATGTTCATGCTTATATACATACACACAGTACCCACACAGATACAACTATGCTCATTTACTGGTTAAGGAGACCAAACTCAGTTTAGAAAGATTGGAGAGTCTTGGACAGAGTGCACTTATCTACTTTGCTCGGTCACGTCACATAGAAAAGATGAAGGAATCTTAATATAAATTCCGCTATGTGACAACCAAGTCCAATAATTCCGTTCAGAACAGAAACATAGTCGCTAATAGTCGATTTAGGACTCCAAGCACTAAAATATTGGAAATAAGAAATACTTGAAGAAGACTTTGCCATTACAAATCTCATTAACGATCTGATTCTCTCAATCAAATGAATGTTCTTGGGTGAAAAGAAAGAATCAATGGCAGAGTGAATAATGAAATTCTGCGGAAAAAGCTATGTCAGATTAAGTTAACGAAGTCTAGAAAAGCAGTCAAGGTCTAAGGAATAAAAGTTTTGGCACAGAAATGGACAGAGAAGAAATTCTGCTTCGCGTAATTCTACTTAGGATGTATATTAATGATTAACAACCTCCCAGCGATATACGCCCACGAAAGTTTTTCCTGCAACATATTTTTCACGATATCTTCGAATTTACTCCAATACATTGTCCCCTAGCGGTCGGTTGTCCTAATACAGGACTGCGACAATCCTATTCTCAAGGCAGAGAAACTCCATCCGATCTATAAACTCCGATGATGGTGAAGACTGAAGAATGCCTTAAGAAGGTTATCTCGGGATTCTAATGGAAACAACATTCGACTGCCACTCAACATGCTAGTGGGAAGAGAAGTCAACAGACGCTGAAACCGCAGACAAATTCAGATACGATGATTATCACTTGCATAGTTGAGAAGGAACGAATAGAGGGACATTTAAGGAGGAACGATATTTTAGGACGAGCCATCTAAGTAATTAAATAAAAAAGTAGGAAGTAAGGAAGCTATTCTAAGAGTATGACAAGATTATCCTGTCATTACATGACAAACTCTCCACTATTGAGACAACATAAAGCTGTTGACAGGTATTTTTGATGTTTGATAGCTTACGCTTCGGCGACTTTGCCTCGTTTAGAGCCGTTTTCATTTTGAAAAGGTGAGACCACCCCTATATGTTTCAAATACGATGATGGATGAATATAATTGATGATTGACAAGTGGTTGCCAACGTGCGTAAAAGAAATTTGGTTGGCCTCATATTTTAAAAAACGAAAATAGCTTCGAAATCAAAATAGATGCTGGCAACCTCGCATCAGCTTGAGAGGGAGATTTTCTAAAGCAACATACACTGTTTATAGCCCAGGCTAATAGAGCGTTGATCTTTCGAATTACCTTTGTTATGAAGGATTAAAGGGATTTTTTTACGAAGAAAATGATAAAGGCGCAATCTAAGCACACTGTGCTGTAGTACGATAGGCAACGGGATCGGTGTAATTCCTGCTTGGATACCTGAATGGCCGAAGAAAACATGGTGCTTTCTCTAGAAAAGCAGTAGATCAAAAAGGAATATGGAAACAATAATGACAACGCTTATGCCTTTAATGAAGAGTGGTTAATGCCGCGGAGAATAAGGATGGCTTTTCCTATATCATTAGTGCATTAAATACTGCTATAGCATGGATACCCGGTAAACATACTGTAGAATTTTCATTGTTCAAGCAAATACTACAACCCAATATGCTCTGATAAGACTATAAATAAACTGAGGAATTTTTGTAATGTGCTTAAGAATGTACTTTCTCATAGCGACAAACAGCAAGACAAAACCGTCTTAGAATTTCGTTGGGTGGAATTCACGAACTCTATCCATTTCCATATAATCTATACGTTTAGATAAAAACGACCACGCGCTGGTCCAGAAATAGAGTCGTCAGCTGTTTTCAACAGTTTTCAGTTGTTCATAGTAATCAATAAAGTCCAATATAAGCTGAGGTGTTAGTTCAAAGATGGGGATGGTTACTACCATCGCCACAAATATATTAAGGTTAATTTTTGAATTTCATTGCTGTTTTTATGTACCAGTCTCCTTAGCTAATACGTCCATAATATTTCAATAAACACTGACATTCTTTCAAAAAAAAATGCCAATAAAGCAAAGAAAAAACTGATACAAAGTGCCTAAAGATAGTTAAGCCAGGAAAGCGTAATGAGATTCGGGTATGTTTTCTTTAATATTGACAAAATTCTCCCATGGTTAATTTCAATGAGCTTGATAGACGCATCTTTTAAGCCGATAGAGAGAGTCCGTGCCATGGTGAGCATTCGTAATGAGCTGAGAAATGCTTATACAAGGGATAGCTCGGCTTACGATGTCGTCGTCACAGGAATCGCTACAGGCCTGCTGGAATGGCTCGAGCTGTGAAGCAGCGAAGTTCCTTATTCAGATATCGCTGTTATACCAGAAGGGTCAGATGTGTAAAGCAGGAAACTCTTCATTGATTCAGAAGTGGGTTTACGACTGCTTGTCATGAAACTCTGGAAGTGTTCTCAGTGGTAAACTCGACTACTTTTAGAAACAGCTGCCGTAGTGGAAAACTCCGAGCAGTAAGACAGCAAACCTCTCCCCGAATCAGAAGCTCAGAAGACTGGCTGTGGCAAAAAACATGGAAATGACTTAATACGGCTATGTTGAAGTAATAAAAAAAATACGCGAACTATTCCACATGCTGATGCGAAGTAAAGACCTATCGTGAGGTCGCTACTGGAGCCGTACACAAATAGAATAACGCATAGACGACATTTGAGAGAGAACGGAAATGCACTGAAGGACTACTGGGGTCGAGCACAACATGTGATGTAAGGCCATCTAAGTAGGTATGTAAGCAACTCAGTAACATATAAGCTAGAAACACGGATAAAAAGTGAACATGGAACATATAGGAGCAAAAGAAAGGACTAGTGAGAAAGAGGAAGAGAAAAGAAAATAATGAATGGAATTTTTGGATGACGCACCACGACGTATGGAGATTCTTCAAATTAGATTAACTAACTTCATGCTAATCAATTAACTTGTAAATCGCAACTTACACAAAATCCTTCTATCTCTACTAAACAGTGCAGATTGTGTGCACAAAGAAAGCTTACGAATTGTAGCGGATAGTCGTCGGAAACACATGTCGGTGCCGTAACGATGTAATCATAACATTAGGAAAGATTTCATTTCCAATCATCTTTATCTCTATTCTCTTCTATCTCTTTTCTATGAGTCATTTTCCGTTTTCAAACTAGTCAACGCCCAAAATATTGTACTAAAGGCAACAAGACTTCAATCAGAACACCATCGACGGTGTAATGGGAATTTGATTTGAACAAAAGGACAGAAACAGTTCCTGGAACTCAAAACTCGGAAGAAAGACGGATGTCTAACGTTTTTTTAACAGCTGCATAAAAGTAAACAGTAAGAAGTGATATTTGTTTGTTTAATGAAAAAAAACACCGCACAGGAAGGAAGCGCCTTGAAGTTTCCGGAGGAATTGGGAAGAAGAAGAACAAAACTAATGCTGTCGGCTTGGTAATCGGATATTCCGCTACTACTCAAACTACAAATTACTACTCAAACATCCACTACCCCAGCACTACAGCTTTAGTGAAATTATAAAGAAACGCTGTTATTCAACGAATTTACGAAATGATGCTTTGGATGTTAGCCGACGCAGTGAAGCAGCAATCCATCACAGCCGCCTTTATGGTGATATCGTTAATGGAGATTCGATACCACACTCCCTTGCTGGACAGAAAATTTGTGATTCTTTAAAGGGCCTGCTTCTTCAAAAGTCATGTAATCTATCCAGAAGGTCGTCTTTAAACACCATAGACTACCACTTCAGAGTAGCACGTGTAGCACAGTGGCTGGAGGTGTACTGCTGTACACACGCGCTCATTGGTTCGATCCCGTGCTTTGGTTTCACCAAGTCTTCCATCTCTGCGGGTTTATCATGTTGATGCCAGATTGCCTGAAAGAATATCAGTACTTATTTCACATATCGTCAGCCACCGCAACTCAATGCATAGGCCAGATATTCAGTCACCTCTAGCGAAGTCAAGTGCATGGTGGATCGTTCCAATAGAAGAACAACACCGAAAGATTTATCTTTATGCTTTACCTTTTCATAAATCTATTACTATAAAAGACAAAGTTTGAAAAGCTTTCCCAGGTCTTTACCAAAGCCATTAGCCGTTCCTTGTGTACAAGAAATAGGATTACTAGAATGAGATAAACTGTCCTGAGATATAACATCGGTTTCCTACCTAGGTACAGTGGTAGCTAAACTTACTCAGATCCTTAGATGACTTATTTTCACACATTGTTAGAGTCCCAGCACTTTTTCCACTCGTATGGTTGCCTTGCAATTATCACCCATGGATAGACTTAGTTCGTGCGTGGATTCGACGGTAGCTTGATGGTTTGACATCTTTCCACATGGTACGAGTGAATGCTAATTGAACGTGACTTCTCCAGGAATCCTTGGATATCAGGCAGTCCACATGATCAGGCACTCCACGGCTCTGGTAAATAAGGAAATTTTTTCCGTCATTTGACGACTCCGACTCCATGACAACAACGCTTTTTGCGATTGTGATAGTGGTGAATCCCTCCACTAAATTTTTCGGATAAAAATGTTGAGCTCGTTCGTTCAGCTGATATTCTGATAGCTGACACCGTGTGTAATCATCCAATTCTACGCTATAGAGTCCTCCTATTGTTTAGAACTTTATAAGATAATTCCCCCTATACTTGTTCACTCAGGTGTTCTCACCGTGGAAAATTCTATTATTCCAGTGGTATTAGTAAGATTTTTACCAGGATCGAGCTTTTTAGTGTCAATTGCCGAGAATGAACAATTTCAATAGAAGTGACAGAGTACCCTGATGTTGAGAGAGTAAATGTGAGAAACTTGAGGAACTCAACATGATTGAATTACTCAACTAAGTCAAGTGGTATTCAGATGAAGAAGAATACTAAAAAGCTAATTCTTGATGAAATGAAAGTCTATCCAGAGAATTATTCCACATACTGTAATGAATGAATTGAGTAGTATTTCAAACATCTTAAAGAACGAACACTATCATAGGTAGGGATATTGTAATTCATATTCTATGCTGTGCTTTGTTTGAATTTTTGTACAATAACAAGTTAGCCGACAACTAAAGGGAAAAAGGAAGAAACTTTCTATTAAACAATCTAACACAATGTAACGAGGAGGCGGGTAGCACAGTGGTAGTCATCACGAACATGGCGCTAGTTCGATTCTGCTCCGGGTCAACCAAGCCTCTCATCCCTCCGGGGTCGGAAAATTGATACCGGAATTGTGGGGAAAAAAAATCACTCTCTGCAATCCAGTTGGGAACGCTTCAGCCAGGCTATCTCAGGACTTCAGGGAAAATTGCTCGACTAGCATTCTACGACATTCAGATGAAATGAAAATCCTCAAGCAGCAACCGAAGCCACACGGCGAATCGAATGTGAGAAGTGCTGGGATCCTCACAGTAGATGTGAGGACGGGTCTTATAAAAATAAAATAAAAAAAACGCAATGTAACTATATTCACCATCTATCGATTTTTCTCCTCGCGAATACCAATAAAGTTTATTGGCTTTTTATTAGGTTCCTTAATGACTTTTGGAGAAAAGCCAGTCGACTTGACTAAGTCTGTTACCCATTACTGAAAAGTTTACCGTAAATTCAAGAATGCTTAAGACAAGATGGATCATCTACCGCTTGATCTGGCGATGAGAGCGAAACCAACGGTCACCATATACGATTCGGATAGGACTGTCAAAACGAGAACAATTTTTTTCACTAGGGCAAACATGTGAACTTTCAGTGGTTACTTAAAATTAAAAGCGAAAATCGATTTCAGGAATAG
This sequence comes from Angiostrongylus vasorum, assembly GCA_018806985.1. Classification (NCBI taxonomy): domain Eukaryota; kingdom Metazoa; phylum Nematoda; class Chromadorea; order Rhabditida; family Metastrongylidae; genus Angiostrongylus; species Angiostrongylus vasorum. The sequence goes on from JADANN010000331.1 coordinate 563,245, forward strand.
TTGAGGAAAACTACTGAAATGAAGACATATTGATTGAGACAGATGTGATCGAGACAGATGGTCCGAACATTAACTAAGTTCATAAACACAACTTCATGCAAAAATATAACTATCAATTAATGTGTGGTGGGCAACTGAAGCCAGTGTAACAGGTGTAAAAGTAGTCCATCAACTTAACGCTAGAGTTTTTGCTTTTAGAACAGAGTCTCAGAAGAAAAGGAACGGAGTAAGAATTCACAACGCTGACGTTCAAATATACGTTTCAATGCCTGATATGTAAAGAGCTACGAGTTAAAGTTATATTGCTACTTTGGTTAGTGTAGCGCAGTGGTTAAAGGCGATCTGGTCGTTAGTTCGATTCCGCGGTTCGGGCTCACCAAGTCTTCCATCACTTTATGGTCAGCAAATTACCACCCAAACTGTCTGGGAGTACAGCAGCATCAACTTGATAAGTCCGTGAACACTGCATAGACCAAGCATGAATCCAGTCCAATTCATGATGCTACGAATGGAGTCGAATGCATGGCTCAACTTTAGGGAATTAACCGACATCAAACACGTTATAACTATTTTTTTATCGGTTCATCGTCTTTTGACTTGTCTCACATAGAAGTACAAAATTTGGATACAACTAAAGTCGAAATGTCGAAAAAAAGCCCAAACGTGTAACCCCGGCATTTTGTAAAAGTTTTATGCTGAGCTTGTGGAAAGGAAGAGATTGGAGCAACTGTTTTTCATTAATATTAAGACAGTCTGCAAGTGATGCAAATCCGGTTTCTAATTTTTTCTAAAAAAAAAGAAAAAGCGGAAGATTTACTGTAGAACATTTATATTCATGAGGGTTCTGATCGATCGAACTGGAGCATCATTTTACTGCTTTTTCGACCTGAAGTATTGCTTTCTGAAAAAATTAGACCTTAATGGATCCCAGAACTGTTTTTATGGTCTCTAGAAATTCTCGCTATTTTATTGTACAATATTTGTAATTGTAATTTGTCCCTATATTCAAATTTCGTCCCAGATGTCCTCATTTGTGTGCTTTCCCCAATTTTGAATGATAGAAATCTTTTCTAGCGTGAGAGTGAATAGAATATTCTAAGGGAGAACGCAGTAATCGAATCCATTTAGGAAAGACGGTGTTACTTAAGACTCAAGTAGGAGCCATTCCTTGTTTCTCAAGAAAATATCCACGAAATGGGTGTATTCTGGACAAAGAAATAGCAAGAAATATCTTCACTTTTTTATACAATCTCTTACTTCAAACTTAATAACTGTACTCGACTTCAATAGTCTACTGTTCTAGCTAATAAAATCTCTAGCAAAAGTTTACATTGGAAGAAATATCGGTACAGATCACAGCCCCCTAGATTAAAAATAAAACGATAAAGCTCTCGGCGTTGTCCAAATCCTGAGAGATACGCCACGCATTCGACTCCATCAAACATCGAGGTGAATGAACTCATGTCTAACTTTCACAATAACTCGCAATGGCACCGATTTATCGAGTCAGTGCCGTTATCCTTCTAGACAAGTCTAGTACCAATTTACCGACCCAGGAAGGATGGAAGGCTTGCTGGGCCTGGGACTCGGGGGTTGATCCCCTGTGTGTACTGTAGGGCGCCTCTAACCACTGTCCCTCGCTACACACGTCGTTTTCTCTCAAGATTAAAGCTAGGTAATAGAGCATGCTAATAGGTCCTCTAAGGATGCGGCATGCAATCGACCTCATTAACACTTTAGGTCGAAGGGATAGAATTTTATTTCAAACAACGTTAGGAACCAAATAACAGTTTTAAAGAACCATAATTGCTCTTAAATACTTGGAGTAAGCTCTCCTCTATAACTCGCTGTATACTTGAGAATGCCAGGTGACGGTATTATTCATAAGTCTTCTGTAAGGCTAGGTCTTGCTTAAGTCGTCTATGTCTCTTCTACAGATCGATTACCTTTCTAATTTCTTAGGTTTTCTATCATCGAAAAATTACAAGCAGTTTGCGAAAAACCTTCTTTGTTCTCTAAGGCTTAAGTGCCATAAGGTGATTTAGTGCACACTTCGTCTCTACAATGATTCTCGACGACCTATCGATGTATCAGTTCATGTTCTTTTTCCCTGTTGGACAACAATAGTTCCGACGTTCCGAACTCAGATCGAAGAAAAGCTTAGTTAGCTCTGGATGTGGAGACGAACCAATGCGTACCTCGTGGGCATCGTAAAGTAACTCTAAGCAGAGCGCAACATGCGGAGCTCAGCAGCATGTAGATAATCTTGTCTAATATTTATTTTTCTAACAATCCTTTTTTTAACATTAGGGACAAAGCAACAGCATCTCGTCCACATGAGGTGAAACCAATCGATGAACGACAAAAATCAACGGTAGCGGTAGATGTCGACGGAATCTTTAATTCATCAAGAAGGAAAACAACACCATAAAATAAGAAAAAATAATTTTTACTCGAAAAATCTAATGGTTGCTAACTGATGTTGCTTTTTTCTCAATGAAGGTATCAAATAGACGTCTAACAATGTTCTCATGTGACCACGTGGAAAGAGGATTCGTCGCTTGACGACTAAATTTCCGTCAAGAATACGAGAACTGATGGTGTTCCATTACTCTTACAGTTATTCATTTAAAAAATATGGAAACTTTTTCGATTAGCTTATTGGAATCGGTCCTGGATAGCTTCCAGAGGAAGCTGTTTATGATCAAAACAGGAAATCAAAGGAAAACGACACAGAAATCAGAATCAAACTCTATTCAAACAGAAGAGATGTTTTCCTGCACAGAGATGAACAGTTTAAGACTTTTAATTACAAAATCTGAAAGCTGTTCATTGTTGGTAATGCCGGAGCTACGATGCTAAAATTGGATTCTACAAAAAAGCAGGTAGAAGGAGAGCCTCGAAATTGGGTCCTAGCAAGAAGATAGTGCGGTATTATAGAAAAGAAGTAGCTATTTTTTATTTGTATGTTTTACAAAGAAGAGCTCCAATGTCACCTACGACACTCGTCAAATATCAGATTTCTTGTAAAGCAGCGCCAAGAAAAATGTCTCCTATTGCTTCTATCTATTCCCCGTTTCACTGAAATAAAAAACTGGCAAAGTTTAATGAAAGAAAGAAGTCATGTGGAAGTTCCTACTATCTATCTACTAAGTCCTTTCTACTATCCTAAATATCTGTACCTTAATACCTAAATATCTATCTTACTAGATGGCTCGTATGAATGAAATAAAGATTTTTCATTATTCGAGCAATGAACCAACATCTATTGCCTAAAGTTCACAATGACTCAAAGCAGATCTTGTCAAAATCTCTTGGCTATAATACTATATGCAATAGGCGTTAAATCAAGACTGGATAAGGAAAATAGAAGTTCACCAAGTCTTTGGTGTTTCGGCAATGGATGTTTGGAAATATGCATGATCGAGTATTCCAATGATGTTGCACTGACAGAGAGGACAAAGTACGAAGTGTTCGGCGTTGATCAATCCCTGCAGGATGCGTCATGCATTCTATACTCCATTCCTAAAAGTAAATAAGTGAATATTTGACTTCCTCTAATGTCATCAGGTCCGGTAGCAATTCGCTGACACCCAAGGGATGAAGAGCTCGTTTGTCCCTGGGAATATGGTCGAAGCAACGACGATGGATTGCAGACCAACTCTAATTAATGCGATACGGACAATATAGATATTTCATATGACATAAAAAGTCGCCCTAATTTTTATAAGCAGTAAAAGAAACCAGAACCAAACTAAGACGACGCGAATGACATCGCATTCAGATGATACAAAATTGACAACAGCTTCGTCTATTTGTGTAATAAGCATAAGCTTTTAGCATAATAATAAGCTTTTTAATAAACAGACTTTTTCTCTGTACGAAAGAAAACTGTCTTCTAACGTGCTGTCCTTCATTCATTATTCATATCGAGGTTAAATGAAAAGTCTGTTTACAATTCTGCTTCTAATTCATTTTCGAAGGCTTCGAGAAAAAAACAGAACCGAAATCTGGCGTAATGTAGAGTTCAACGGACGTTGGACGGCTTTTTTTCTATAAGAAGTAAACCATTAATCTTATTCTGATACGTCGTTGCATTCGAGATTCACTAGCAAATTCAGCAAGGTGATGAATATGGAATTGGTTTGGAGAACAGCTGCTGAGAGAAATGCTCGATAGAGAACGCTACCATGCTTGGAAATCCTCAGTATCCTTCAAGTTCCTGAGAAATGTGCCATCCATTCGACTTAATTCATTGCATATAGAGGTAGTTGAATGAATTTTCGACCTATGCAATGAAGCGCGGTAACCTACCATGTAACAAATTGTTTTTGTTCTCCTACACAAGTCCAGCATTAATTGGTCAACACTAGAGGGATGGATGGTTGTTTGTTGCATGAGAAGATCGAACCAGCAATCATTCCAGTATGTTTGGTAGGCCGGCTCTAACAACTGCGCTACACATGCCATCCTATACTGATAGAAATGATGTTAAACATTGACCATGATTGTAAAGAGTTTTTTGAAGGCTAAAATGGACAGTAAGAATATTTTGCACAAGTAGTGATCGACTCAGAATGATTTTATGAGAGTCAGAATTTAGTTAAAAAAGCCTTCTTTTTCATGACATCATAAAATTTTAGCGCATGTGTGCTAAATTCATTACGCTTTGGCCGAATACCTAAGAAGAAACTCAACCTGAAAGTGATCGCGGAATCAGTTCGTAAATAGATGAGAAATGATAGAAAAAAGCCGAATATGAATGAGATGAGGAAGACAATAAGGAAGGAGGCTATAAAGAAAATGATGATGAGAGAGAGGAGGACGAGAAGAACGAGAACAAGAGATTTGAAAATTATTACCAGTGTCCGTTTAAAACCTCCCAACGGTTTACCGCCTCATCGTGGCTGAGAGGTGTTCCTGGGTGTCGGACTGCGATGTACAGCGGGGTATTCATACCCTGGCAGGGTCTCCCAAGCCGAGAATGAGTCAGGCGTTTCCACCAGGAAGCTTAGCTAAGAGTAAACCAATACCAGGATCCATCACCGTCCAGGTATCAAAGTCGCATGGTGGTAAATCTCTCTCTGATCCACAAGGGCTGCGACTGCCTGTAGTGGTGAAGACCTGAGGCAGACTTCGGCCAGGTTCACCTCGGTACTCCAGGGAACCATAATGGCTTAACCAGCAAATCTCCGAAAAATGGAGATTAGGCTGGGGGCCCCGCACAACCAGTGAGGACGGGCCATTCAAGTATCAAGTATGTCCGTCTAAAAACCAAGCGCGAATGAAAAAAAAGGTGGTTATGTTTGAATTTAAAACAATTTTTTAGTTACAGTTCCACCACTTCTATCAAAAAACTCACTTAACAGTAAACTTATTCCAGAAATTGTGCTGACACTGTGAAACAAAAGCTAGGCAAATAGACGGGCAGAAAACCTGGCAACAATTCATTAGGATCTGCGCCGACTGCCTGTGGTGAAGAGAAGATATGAGAACGCCCTAACACGGGTCCCTTGAGATTACATGGAAACTAACTTGTGCAATCAGCAAAACAATCAAAATGAAATTGTTTTCGGTTCTGCACGACTCATGACAACGAGCTATTAAAGTGCTCAAAACACTAAAGTACGTCTTCTATTCGAGGCACCGCTTGATTGCGTGAGTTCCGTAAAAGAGCCGAGATATTTTTTTCTAAACGAACCGTCATCACATTTATTATGCGGATCTCAGCACTTTTTGTATCGATTCGTGTTCCTCACCCTCATCGTCCACAATGAACTTCAAACAGTTCGTTTATTTCGGCTGCTAGTTAAGGATTTGGCCTTTTTTATGAATGTCGTGGAATACAGGTCAAGTCGATTCTCCATGCAATCCTGGATGTAGCTGAACTAAGGCGTTGCCTCGTGGGCCGGAGAAGAGCGTAAGGGAGGGGAGTCGAACCAGCACGTCCCTTCCTGATGGACTGCATCACTGACCACCATACACATGCTCTACACCAAAAGTGCCTGAACTTGAACTTAAGTCTTAGATTTTGTGGAATCGACTTTCTACAGTTTCAGCACTTCTCATTAAGTTTTATATTTTCTTCATAAAGAATTGATGTTGAGCTACTACGGAATGTTTATATAAGCTTTGTTACGATTTTAATGAATTTCACCTTCTTCGGAGCGCAAAAGAGTTATATTGACATGTGACCTAATTGAGCAGTTATTTTTATAAGCGCACAGCAAAGTTCGACACATAAGTGCTGACCATTATTTAAAAAAAACTCGTAAGGATCGTTTAGGAGTTATTCATCTCAAAAAGTAAATTGAACCCAGTCACCGGTAATGACACGGGAAGTGGCCGCCTAACGTATATAAAGAAGCCAAATCGCCCACTTAGTCAATTTTGCGATTTTCTATAACTAGTTTAAAAGATTCTCAGGGGTTTTTAAAGAATAAAGTTCTAGTTTCATCGTAAAGATCGTGACTTCAACATCAGATGCTTCACCGTCATACTTTTTGCCCACCACGCATACGTAGTGGGATATTTTTGGATAAGCTGAAGAAAGTGAAGATGATGATTTTATGTGTGAATCAGAAAATATTCTTCTTGCCTCGTCAATATTTTCGTCATAAAATCTCATTAAGGAAATCAAGCATTGATTTTTATCCTGGACGAATAGTCGTATAGAGAAGAGAAAAGATTCTATAAATCTCCAACATTTCACTGCTTAGACTTATAAAATAAGAAGCAAAATTTATTGATAAAAAAATGAATGCTGGAAGGAAGAAGATATATTATTCTGCTTAGCAATGTATGACGGAAAACTCCGTCACGTGACGACTTTAATCGCTAATCAGAAAAATGTAGTGTGCCGAGCAAGCAGCGTCTAATTCTACCAATTGAGGTTATTAAGATATACTATGGACCCTTATTCTATGCCCAAACGATCATACTAAGACGATTGAGACTGAAGACGTAGACAAGCCTATAAAAGGACTAGCACATTGTGACTGTATGAGTCACCTGTGATTCATTTAACTTCCCATGTGTTTACTGGTGCGTAAGTATTTTCCGCAGTACCTTTTGTATTACGTCGACAGATCCTGTAATGCAGATATGTCAAGCTATTTAGCACCGAAAAAAAACGAAAAAATTTCTATATAATAAGACTAACGAAAAGTCGTTTTCGGATGAATTATCGCTCATATTCGCGTGCGGAAAATTAGATGTCGCCTTTCGTGCTCAACATTCCATTCAAACAAAATTAAGCGAAAGCGAATGCACCAAAACATTAGGCAAGAAATTAGGTAACATCAGGAATGTGTCAACGAAAGCACATATTTTATTTCCCCGCAAATCTTTTTCCCATCAGTGGTTTGTCGCCTCATCTCTCTCATGACTACTGACTGTTCTTCGACGCCTTTAGTTCAATGTACAGCTGTAGAGGGTATTAATGCGGTAGGTCGATCCCGGTTTGTAAACTGGCTCAATACTTACGTCTGAAAGATTGACTAGGAGTAAATCTACATAATAGGAGGGCTCTGCAACCACCCATGGTTAACCTACCGCCAAAAAGAGCAGTAACAAGAAGTCTTGTTCAAAAAGTTGGAACCCACTTTGGGTCCATTCAACGAGTGCAGTTTACTGAATAGCACTTCTAGCGGGCGACAAAGTGAATGAATATTTCACCAGTATCGACTCGAGTTAGTGTCAATAGTTAAAAGAACAACAAGTGATAAAAAAAGCTTCCAATTGACTCTTTTTTTGTCTGGATTTGCTTTCCAAATAACCCTAGAATCTAAAATAAACGAAAATTCAGCTACAAAAATTTAATACACGGCCGAAAAACGTGCAAGAGGATGGGAAAATTCTAAACACAGTCACTTCTGCTCAGTTCGCAGAAATCCTGGTAAAGAAATAAATCGCTGGTATATCACCGTTAAAAAATTATAATGAACGAAGAATAACAGTATGAAGAAAAGAAAGAAACACGATGGAAAACAGACCAATGAAACGAACAAAATCTCTTTTTTTCTTCGGAATGTAGAGAAAATTCACTTAAACGCTGTGAATACAAACGGCTTGGCCTAAAAAATTTTTTCTCTTCATAATTTTACTCATTGGTTAGGGATTGACAAAAAAAACCATCCGTAAGTCCGAATCTGAACCCATTGCAGACGGCTACTGTTAACGGCTGATTCAATTAGTCGAATTCACCTACGTCTAGCCTTCATCGGACGTGAGGACCGCTTAGGTGCTAGATGACACTCTATTCGGGTCCACTTTAGACGTTGTTGTTGAACAAACAGTATAAATGTGTCTAACCACAGAAGTGAGTCCTATGGTAGGAAAATGACGAAGCGGTGGCAAAAATCCGGAAACATAGGGGATAATCCAGCATATCAGATAAAGTATGGTCCTCAATAACCCTGTGCGCTTCCATGGTTACACGATGAGTTTTTTTCCGTTCTAGGGATAAGAACAAAATCGTGTTTTTCATTCAACGTCGTTCTCAAGAAATATGACGATAAGCTAGATGGTTTATTTGCTATGTGTTTGATATGAAGCCAGAATTAAGCATGATTTCTCCAACTTCCTATTCAATTCCTAGCTGTGCGCTGACAGGAGAAAAAACAATTTCCTAAACGACATCTCGATACTAAATTGTGCTATCGTAGCAGAAAAAAAAACACCACGTATAAAAACTGCTGCTGAGAGAATCGAATTTGCAATAATCTATGTGAAGTTGGCTGAACATGTTTACATAGATGTAGTTGGATGTTCGCCTTCTACAACGAATCGACACTGATATATATATATATATATATATATATATATATATATATATATGAAAGCAGAAGCAAAGCAAAACAACTTTTAAAAAACAATAGTAAGTAGCAAAGCCCAAATAATGACTGTATGGAATTTGGGTCACAAGACACTGGTGAGTTTATTCATCCTTCGTCAAGCATGTTGGAAATAAAGAAGAAGTCCTGAAGATTTTTAACGACTGATGAATTGCAAATACTTAGCATACTTAGGATCCATTTTCATAAATGTTAATGCATTGAAGGCGTCAGCACTTTTAAAAATCTGGCGGAGCAATTTTTCCCCATTGTAGATTTGAAACAAATCTGCTAAGAGACTTACAGATCGACGCCATAGACAGCAACCTGCCTATTTGAAGATCTGTACTAGCGGACCGAAATACCAAAGCCTTTCTCGATAAGAGACGTCGAAGTTCTTCAGAGGTAAGATAATACTGCTAGGGCTAGGATATGAATTAATAAACACTAATATCGTAAAACCCCTTCATAACTGTCCACACTGGGTTAAAGATTTACTTCTATTTAAATTGGCTGTTGTTACGAAAAATTGCGCAGGGTTTCGGTACGTTTTCCACTTCATTGGCAATTCTGTGATCGATAAGGCCTTTTCTCACTGCAATCTCAGGATAAACGCGCTAGAACTTTTCTAGGACATCGCCATAGGCAGTCACCGGCTTTTCTGAATTTAATTTGCGACTAGGTCGCTACCAGAGCGAAGAAGATTGCTGGTATTGGTTTATTTCGAGCTCTAGAGCGCCTTAGTGGAAATGTTGAACTTCTTCTCAGCTTGGCAGATCCTGTTAAAGGAAACTTTCTATGTATTTCATAGTGAACAACGAGAAACATTCCAGCCATAATGTGTCAGCTAACCATTGTGGAATGGATGGAACTACAGTAATGTTGGTAAGAACAGCAGTGAAGATATAAACCACTGTTCATCATTAAGCTGGGTTATTTTTAGAGATAGAGCCTTATCTCAAGCGTAGCGCATTTTTCAGATTGTATGATGATACCGGTAATAATGGCAATAATAATAATAATAATAATTTCGCAAAAAAGTAATACTAGTAATTTTACTATCTGGTCTACTTTCGAAATATTATTTCCTTTCACATGAACTCAAAATATTTGCTTTGGATTGTGTGTACTGATCAAATATTCCTGATAGATTTGCACGTGCAACTAAATGAACACTACAAATAATAGTAAAGCGTAAGCTTTTGACGTTGATCAATCCGAAGGATGCACGATGAGTTCAACACCATTCGTATCATCATAAAGTGGGTCGTGTACATATTTGGCCAATACAATGACTTCCAGTGGCCTACTGACTTATCCACTTAGCATTTTTTACTCTCTTACCTCTTGCTCCAATTTTCCGAACGGGAATGATAGAGGGTTCGGTCATAAATGCCTCAGAATGGAACCATTAATCCTACACTTTTGTACATCATGGAAACGAAAGGTGTATGTCCACAAAGACAGAATACGAAGGCCCATATATCTCTAGAATCCAATTACATCTCAAGGAAAGCATATCATCACTTTTGTCACGTCCCATATCATTTTCTCAGTCATCTGACATCTTACATGTATGTGGTCAACACATACAATGCTTCTAGTCTCTACTTTCTTGGTATTTGCATTAGTTGAAGGTCCGCCATCTAGTAACTAGACCAACTAGACCTTCACTACTCGTCCAAAGCAAATGTTTCTAAAAAATTGGGCGGTATCGTTAGTAATGGAACTAATCATGTGAACGAGAATAACTCTCATTTGCGGCAGAGCGAGATACATTGGAAAAGTGCATCTGCCACTTCTGTTCCAAGCATTACAACGCAATGCAGGGCTTCTATAACTTGACAGAAACCCTCTACCATGGCAACGTAGTGGTTCCGTTCTTTATTTGGATAATGTCTGCAGAAACTGTGCTTACTTTGCACTGCTTCATCGAAAAACTACGTCAACGATGCGTAAAGATATTACACGATCGAGAAGGGAGTGAAACACACGATTCCGAAGACAGATGGAATAGACGACGATATCCGCATTCATTCCTAAACCTATTAATTACAAAGAACCTGTCATACAGAAATTTTAACAACAAATATTTACTCATACTACTACTTTTGGACGTATTTAGTTCTATATAGCTGCCACTGAATGTCACATGAGGACGACTCGTCGCTTCCCAACCCCACTAAAAACCCCTGTACCTATCAACTAGGAAATTTGTGAAAAAACAAACATGATATTAGTAGATACATTAATAAAACTCGAAGAAACATTAACAGCTTGCGATGACAAAAATGACCAAAATGATCAGAATCATTAAGAGAGAGAGTAGGAAACATGGTAGATAAGTGACAAAAAGTAGCCACGGTGGCAAAATTAAGAATATCGTTCACTTATTCCTGGATTCCTTCACTTGTTTTTCTACTTACCTCTTGTCTTTTCTTATTTAACCGCGACCGCTTAAATACTTACAAAAAATGATGCAAAAATGACAACTGAAAAGGGTTCGGAATTAACCAATGCCGGAGGGATGTGTCAATCATTCTACGTCATCCAGCATCGTGAGAAGTGAGTGAATGAATTCATATTTGGTCTACACAATGGCTTACGATAACTTAACGATGTATCATTGTCGCTATCTTCCTAGACAAGTCTGGCACGAATTTACCGACATCGGAGGGTGGGAAGGTTTGTCGGATTCGGGAGAGAGATCGAATCAACGACCAGTTGCGCATTGCAGGACAGCTCCAAACATCGAGTTACACACCTTCACAAAGGTGGTATAAATGGTAGAATAATGATTTCAATTTTTGTTCAATTCCAGATTTCCATAAACTTCCGGCTCTGGAAAAAATGAAATTGCAGAGCCACTTCATCTTAGATCACCACTTTTACTTTTGTGACAGGAGGTGATGGGCTAAAAAATGGTCGTTGGTTTAATTATAGCGAATAATTTTATTCCTCTTGAAAATCCAGAATAAATTTCTATCCAGAAAGCCTAGCGCTTCAAAAAAAAACAATGAAATTCAAACTGACATTATGCAATCGGTGTTTTTTTGTCATGACAGGAGAAACTTGTGATCATTTTTATTCAATCTACCAAATCGTCGTCCATTTTCTCAGAAAGAGAACTTTATAAATAGCATTCCTTTGCAGAAAAAAAAACATTGGTACTGAATATGGACTCCATGGTTGCCATTAGAGCCGAGCACGACTCCTAGGATGTGAACGACCAAGATGGCCCAAAGACTAATCTGGAGATGAAAAACTACGAATGCCATTACCACATTCATTCGTCACCAAATGACCAGTCCAAGTATTAAGGGCAAATTTTCCTCTTTCTTTTAAGCTTACATTCATATTTTTTAAATTCCCACTTGTGTTCTTCAAGGCTCGGGAGTGTGTAGTGCAGTGGTTAGAGGTTCTCTGAAATATACATGTGGTCTTTGGTTCGATCCCTCGCCCCATGCTCATCAAGCATTCCATCACCCCAGGTTTAGGATATTGTTACCAGGGTTGTCTGGGAGGGTGGCAACACTGACTTGATATATTGGTAGGCGCTAGTCATTTTATAGACCACATTTGCATCCATTCACTTCTACAGCACTACAAATGAATCGAATGCATGGCGAACCCTCATAACTTGATGAAGACCCAAAGTTTCATTTTTTATCTTTTAGACTTAAATGCTTCGACGGTATGTCCATAAAAAATTATACTGGCCCATTCATTTGATTTTTTTCGACCGGAACAAACCACGCCACCTTTCGACTAAGGTGCCACCAGGAGAGCGATGGTCCTTGGTTCAAGCCAAGGCTTATCTAAGTGTTCGGACGGAAATTTCGAACTTCTCTACATCTTACTGGAAGTGATGAATCCTGCTGTTATTAATAGTTCGCCGCTCAGGAGCACAAAGAACAGCAAGCATTGTTTATCTTCAGCTTTATGTTTGGATCGGATTTTAAGACGTTTGCCCAATATCAGCTGATTCGCCGATTACAACAACTGAAAAGTAGTAAAACAAAAATAGAACAGTGTAATAGAGTAGAATAAAAAAACACTAGTTAGCAGTCAATAGAAGACAAATTTAACTTCAGTTATTTCCAGCGCTATTTCTTGTTGTAAACAAAAATCGTGAAGTTCTAACATCTTACACAAAGTGAGCTTCTTCAGTGGATTTATGTCATTGTTTTTGAAGCTAACAATAACACGTGCCGCTCTAGTGCAACGACCAAGTGATGTTTGAGATGTGTAGCAAAGCGATGTGTAATAGATCGTAGACTAGACTTCAAGACCACCATAAAAATATCAAAAACGTTCACCTTGTTTAATTTTCATTTACCGTCTATTATTCTCTCATTGCAGGAATTAAGTGAAATAAAACCGTAAGGGTGATGATATATGAGCAAAACTCGGAACCCCAGACCAGATTCGAACTTGTTATTACCCTTTCCGGGAGCTCACGTGTTAAACACTGCGCCACCGAGGCCTTCAACTTAACGGTGCTATCAGCAGTCATCCGTCAACAGGAATGATCTACGGAGCAAGATAGACATTAAGTCCAGTTATGTTGAAAACGCATTCGCAGTCACAATGTTTGAGTTTTATTTACCGTTTAAAGGTAGTTGAGAGAGAGTCAAAGCAAGAGGAGCAACGGTGGTGCAGTCGATAACATGTGAGGCTCCAGAAAGGGTAGCTGCTAGTTAGAAGCTCATCTAGAGTTCTGAGTTTTGCAAATATCTCAGCATCATTGCGGTTGTATTTCACATAATACCCTGCCATAAAGGAAGAATAGGTAGTAAGCAAAAAAAGTGAACACTAATAAAATTCAAGTTTCTGCAGATTTCTGCTCAGGAATTACTCGCACCTAATTATTCCTGTAGGGCGCCGCGTGGCGCAGTGTTTGGAGGCGCCACTGCGACACACGTGGAATCGGTCCCTCACCTATGGCCCATTAAGCCTTCAATCCTTCCGGAGTCGGAAAAATTGGTACCAGACTTGTTTGGGAGGATAGCAGCAATGGCTCAATACATCGCTGGGCCACCGCGAGTAAATGTAAAAGGCCAGATATGCATTCAACCGCCTCGAACGGTACTTAATGAAGTCGAATGCATGACGCATCCCTCAGAGATTAATCAACGTCGACAGCTTTATCCTTTTATTATTATTCCTGTAACACCGCCTTGATGTTCAGTAGATTTGAAATACTTTCCGACGTGCATATCTCATACATGCGATGACCGTGTTTTGTGTTTCTTAATCCACCAAATTTTCCTTTTACCCACGACTAATAGGCTTCATCAGTTCTCATTCGCTACTCTGCCATATAAATGCTCAGACATTAAACACTTGTTTCAGATAGGTGCAGGTAGCATAGCAGTAGTTAGAAGTGCTCTTTAAAAAACACATGGTCTTCGGTTGAGCAGCGCATCCTGGGCATACCAAGCCCGTGGTCGAAAAATTGGTAGCAGACATGTCTGTGAGGGTAGCAACACTGATTTGATTCATCGGTGAGCCATCTCAAGTCATTGTGTAGCCGACATATTCACTCAATCACCTCTAATCACCCCCTAAGGTACTACGAGTGGAACTGAATGCATGGTGCAACCTCCTACACTTTTTTAGAGTCGCCTGTCCTTCAGAATTATTTCTATCACCTGTAATGCTGCTGATCAACGAATTATTCGAAGAGACATCAGTACGGGAACAGTCTGTATTCGCGAATGTCGTTTGTTCGAGCTATGAGCAAAATGCGCTATTCTGAGGAAAACGACGAGCGGAGACAAAGTATATAGTTCTTACTTTCTACGATTTTGGACAGAAAGTAGTCACTTTTTTCCTTCGATAAGCAAACATGAGCTTGTTACTATAGGATTTATTAACACACAATAGTTGACGTTTCGGCGGTTTCGCCCTTTCCAGAGCCTGGAAAGCTCAAATTGACATGCAATCTATTCAGCCTAGTCATCGATAGTTCATAACCTTCAGTTCAGTGGTGCCATTGCTTTAGTGTTAGTTAACAGTAAAGTGTAGACGAAAACGTCGAACTTCTTTAATGACTGAGTGAGTCTAGTGGTAGAATTGAAACCTCTCTACAGCGCATTCAGCGCCGCTCGCAGTTTCGTACTCAGTAATATCCTACACCAACCAAGATGTAAATTATCGAGGGAGCTGAAGGATAATTATCATTCCTATTTAAATTGCTTGGATATGGATAAAAAACAGTGCGCTATAAAAACAACAGTCCCACGACAAAACGTATTGACTTTGGACTAATAGCTTCTAAAAAATTACTAGTCTATCCCCTTAACCGTCGTTATTAATGTAACCGATTGGTGCCGCAAGAGAATACGGTAACCAGGGGGACAAAACTCAAAAGAAAAACTTCGTAACAAAAAACACATCTAAACATTTCGTAGTAGTTCTCCGTCTAGGAATCGGTGTTACTTTACTAAAGCATGTCCTACTCAAACATAGATAGGTTATTTTTCTTATGAAATCACAAGCTGCATTCGCCATCAAGCTTTACTGCCACATAAAACATGGGCCAGCCGATCTTCCGACAACTTCTTCCGGGTGTCCTATCAATGATCGGACAGACTTATGTTTTTCAAGAACTAACACGAGGCTATTAATACAATGTTTATCTCACAATATGTCACGTATGCGCCGACTTTAACCTCATCAGAAATGATGGGCTGTTTTGAAAAGTGTGATACTTGCAGTTGTTCTCGGATTTTTTGAGGATGGGGGGATAACGGAGACATAAAGTTAACGCTTTCGTGTTCCATGCTCTGATTAAGTAGCATCTTTCCATAATTGGATAAAACTCTGTAGTTTACTAAACAAGAGTTGAAGAAAAGTTGTGGGCCCATCTTCGTCTTCCCAAATACTGAGAAAACGCACATTTCTTCATTTCTTTCCTATTTATAGGATTAGGAAGTTTAGAAGCCTTGGTGCTGTCATACTGTACTAAAAGATCATATTATGCCAGTACGATTGATAATGGGCATTTCTTAGGGAGTTCTAGTAAATTGGTAACGCTCGCTATTTGATTCAAGCCCAACTTGATGCTCTTGACGCTTGGCATCATGCGTCTCACTGAAGAATTATGAGGTACAATTGAGCATAACTTTAGTAAATAAAATCCTTAGAGCTCATGTAGAGTGACGTTGCTCAGGTACGAATGAATGCTGCAGATAGTGTAGAAGGATAGAGAATCAGATCCAGCTTACTAATTGTTAAGAAGTTAGTCGAATAATCGCCGTTAGACTACCGATTATCGCCATCAGATGGCCACCCTCATAAACTGCAGAGTAGTTCCACATTTCCATCCGGAAACATAACTAAGAGTAAACTGATACGAACAGCCACCGCCGTCATGGAAGACATCTAGTGATCTAGTCCGGTGAGCGCCTTTAGTGATGATAAACGAAGGAACGCGATGCCAAAGCTTTCATAATTTCTTTTCCGGTTTCTAAAGTGTTTCGTTGAACCAACATCAGAAGTGAATAGTCTCCTATGATCACCGGCGCCAGTTTTCACGAAAAAGGACCATTTATCTAATCAAGTGAGTCTATGCACAACTATTGTACAACGATTTATTTGCTAGTTGTTAAGTTCAGAACAGCGAAGTACGAAGGTGAAATAGAGTAAAATTTCAAAAAACTCGCCCTGTTGTTACTATCTTGAGATTAAGGATTCGAAAAGAATTGAAGAGTAACAAGTGTCGAAGCTACCATTTCAAAAAGGCCCTAACCACTATATGCGGTTTCATCTAACAGAATTTCTGCCATAGAAAAGGACCATTTCGGCAAGAGTTGAGAACATGGATGGAAAACAATCACCGTTGAATGGATTCAGAAACGAGGGAGACACGCTCGACGACGACCACACCTACAACACAGGCGAAACTGTTTGTGGCTGAGATCAACCAGTTCTGAAAACGACTTCATGGACTATGGAACGATACTCATACACGTCGCCAATCACGAAATGGTCCACCACCATGGACCACGATTGCGCTTGCGAGGGAAGAAACGGATGAGAAATGCACTGTTCGCTGGAATAGTTGCTAGTGATCCAACTTAACACATTGTCGTCGGTGTAAGCCATACATATAGCCCACTGTGGGCTTTAACAGTACTGTATTTACATTATAAAACTTACTCATATTTCCATATATTACTCGATTATTACATTGGCACGTATTATTATATTATTATATCCCTGCTTTTTCCATGCTATTTACTGGCATACAAAAAAACCCAATTTAAAACTAAAGCAAAGTGAAATTCTATGTTCTTTCCTCATCTATTTCAAACATGTTTTTAAAAAAACAACGACGGGTTATTAATCAAAAACCGATTGCAACTCCAAACGTTTTTTCAACCGACCGCTGAGTAATCTCCCGAGAATGGATCGCATGCGCCAAAATTATGACGGCCAAGAAAATGATTAAGAAATGAAAAAGTAGAAGAAAAAATGAAAAAAAAACTATGTTTCCTCGCTATTGTGACGGAATACTATAACATACTAATAAATGTAGTGGAAAGAGGATACGGTAGATATGTGTAAGTAACCACTTCTAAGAGGATAAATAAAGGATAAAGCTCTCTGCGTCGATCAATCCCTGAGGGATGCGCCATGCATTCGATTTCACTAAGCATCGTTTAGAAGTGATTGAATGCATATCTGACCTTTACGCTATATGACTCGCGGTGCCTCCCAACGGTTTACTGCCTCATCGTGGCTGGGAGGTGTTCCTGGGTGTCGGACTGCGATGTACAGCGGGGTATTCATACCCTGGCAGGGTCTCCCAAGCCGAGAATGAGTCAGGCGTTTCCACCAGGAAGCCTAGCGAAGAGTAAACCAATACCAGGATCCATCACCGTCCTGGTATCAAAATCGCATGGTGGCAAATCTCCCTCTGATCCACAAGGGCTGCGACTGCCTGTAGTGGTGAAGACCTGGTGCAGACTTTGGCCAGGCTGACCTTAGGACTCCAGAGAACCACAATGGCTTAACCAGCAAACCTCCGAAAAATGGAGATTATGCTGGGGCCCGCACAACCAGTGACGGACCATTTAAGTAAGTAAGTAAGTAAGACTCGCGGTGCCTTACCGATGTATCGAGCCAGTGCTGCTATCCTTCCAGACAAATCTGGTACCAATTTACCCAACCCGGAGTGATGGAAGGCTTGGTGAGCCACGGGTGCGGGAATTGATCACGTGTGTTTTGCAGGGCACCTCCGATCACTGCGCCACACGAGTCCTTATATATAAATAACTACTTATAGCCACAAAAAAATTCTAAAAGCTATCTAATGATAGGAATGAATAGCTTTGTTACGGCAATTGTAATAGAAAAGTACTATTTAAACACTAAAAAAGCTGAAGAGAGCTCGTGATGTGAGTGATGATAAAAACCGATATGGAACAACGAGAAACGTCCCTTGATAATACTGCCATCAAAATTACGGCCTAGATCGTATTGCGCGTAGGAAATACTGTTGTAGAAAAAGTGATTAAATCTTCTTAGAAACGAAATTCATCTTCTTCAGATGCTGAGTGACTGACATTGATAGTCACTGAACTCAGTTAAGCACCTCCAAAATACCACAGCAAAATTCTAAGCGCCAAATTAGATCATACCGTATCCAGGACCATCACGAAACACCCTATTTGATCGACCAGCTTGTACACCTACTACGGTCATACCATTACATAACAAACGGTTTAGAAATAGCAACTAGGAAGGAAAACTCATAAAACATGAGATGCCACACAAGTATTATACGTACTATATATACATTACTGCTTACTTGGATAGTTAAGCTATCCGTCCTCACAAATGGTTCGGTGCCCAGTAGATCTTCCTGTCCCCCAATGCTGTCGTCGTTCATGGTTGTGAACAGCTTCGAGCATAGCGACACCGACGAATCCCACTTCGTGATCAGCAAATCTCTCCCAGTGTTGAAGACAACTGATTGACAACACCACAAACACGTCCTTTGATCTTGTAGGTGGCCATCCCAGACGATCTTTGCGGCATCCTCCTGGAGTTCATTTTGACGTTAATCTCGCACATCTGAAAAGTAACGAAATGCTGTATATTCGTAAGAGCTGGCTGTAGAAGTAGTCCTACTCCCGCCCCCTTACCTTACCTGCGATTGTAACGAGGAAATGGAAAGAACGTAGAAATCCTTCTTTATTGCTAAATGGCAAGAACTTATATCATTTGGCTATTCATCATGAACGTCATGACAGGATCAGAGTGCTTTGCTAAAAAAGAAGATAAGACGGTTGATTTATGGCACAAGGGATAAAGGATAACGCTCGTGGTGTTGATCACTCCCTTAGGGATGCGCCATGCATTTGACTTCACCAGGCATCGTTTGGAGATGATTGAATGCATATCTGGCTTTTTACAATGACTCGCGGAAGTCCATCGATGTATCGAGCGAGTGATGCTAGCCTACCAGACAAGGCTGGTACCAATTTTTCCTACCCCCAGGGGATGGAAGGTTTGACGGACCACGGACGCGGAAATGGATCCCATGTGTATTGCAGGGCGCCTCCGACCACTGCACCTCAAAAAACAAACGATGGAATTTGAGATGGAATAATTTCGTACCTTGTCAAAGAGCAGTAAAATGTAGGTCATTCATTGCAAAAGTTGTCTAGGGCAGTTCTATCAACAGATGGAGTAAAACTGCACTGTTTTTGTGTGTGGTCAATTGTATTTAATATTTTTTTCATGAAAATCTGCTCAAAGAAGTTAACCTGCTTGTTGGTTTACGCTTTACGGAAGTGGGCAAACTCTCAGGGCCTTGTGTTACTGCTCTGATGGTATGTGTAGTGCGAATTTGTCAGGCATAATAAGAGAACGCAACCCATCGTTTTTTTAGCCAACTGGATATGATTTATGGCCGAAGCAGCACACAACATACATCCAATCCACATATACATAAGCATGTCTGCACATGTATACACGAATATGATTACATGTACACAAAGGGTACCAACATAGCAGAGACAAGAATACTACCTCCTGAACCTATTTGAACCTGAAGGTAAGGTTCACGCGGCTAACCGTCCCCTACATATCTGAATCTAACAGGGATCTCATCTCATTCGACAAGGACCTGGCGTAGTCCAGCAGGGATCTGACGCTGTTCGGTAGAGATCTTAATCTGTCCTGTAGTAACCTTAAGCCGTCTGCTTACCATCTGCTATTGTCTGTCTTCGCAGCGATATCAGACCCCAATCAAACCGCTTAACATCTCTACAGACACAATCAAACGAAGCTTCGCCGGGACATAGTCGATCCAGACGAAAGAACGACATTACCTTCATATTTGATTAATTCTACTTCTAACACAACTGTCAATCTCCATTACATAAGCTTTATTTTTAGCAGAATATTAAAAACAAAAGTTCGAGGTGTTTTTAGTAATAGAATTATTTCCGATAGTGACATATGAACCGACCGACAAAAAGAAGCGGCTTCCGGCTTTCTCTGCACATGTAACTTAGGAGGAAACGTGCCCAAAAAAGCACAATGAAAAAACGCCAGCAGTTATGACAAATGTAATACTAGTTGATTAAGCTGATGAAGTCAACTGGACTTTCCTTTCTATAGGCTACAATATTCCGTGCTCTTCTTACCAAGTACTTATCGAGAGCGTTTTTCTTAATGTTACCTCATAAAATACTTCTTCATCGGATACTTTACTAATTACTTCGTTTAGAATACTTGAGTTTTTCTTTATTCTGCTTTTACCATGACGTCCATCCTCATGTGTTCTCGAGATGGATTTTTGCAGTTAGATACTCTGCAAGAATAAATGATAAAGCACAGAACTCTTGCCATTGAACCATCCCTGAGAGATGCACCATGCATTCGATTTCATGCAGTATCGCTGGAAATGATTGAACGCGTATCAGGCCTTTACAATGAATCGCGATCGCCCACCGATGTATCCAGCCAGTGCTGCTATCCTCCTACACAAGTCTGGTACCAATCTACCGACCTCGGGGAGATGGAAGCCTTACTGAGCATGGAGTGCGGTCATCAACCCCATGTGTATTGCAGGGCGCCTCTGGCCATGGCGCTACACGCGCCACCACAAGAATAGGATATACAGGATAAAGAGCTCTCCTACACAACGAAAGTGAAGCATCTGGACTCCAGAATAAGTAATGCTAGCTGCCTATCAAGTAATGGCACATAACTTCATTGAAAAATCTAGGTATCTACTTAGTCTTCTCTTCATGCAAACAAAATTTTGTGTAAGGCTTCTCGAATCCAGTGCATAACCTTTCTCAAATGAAGGTTCAACTTCGTATGAATTAATCCTCTCTACAAAATATAATCAATAATGAATGTTAGGCGAGGAATGCGTAGTGATTAGTGATGCCGTCGAACAGGAAACAAAGGCGGCAGTTCGATTCTCGCCTCAACCATCTCCTCCAGTACATCTGGGGACGCCTTATCAGGGTATCTCCAAGATTGCAAGAAGAATTGACTCGACCAGCATTCTATATCATTCATAAAGAAGACGAAACTCTCAAGCAGCAGCCGAATTAAGTCGCGAGACGTTCGCAGATCTTTGTGAACTAAGAACGCGAGGAAATGAATCGTGTTCAAGAAGTGCTAAGACCCGTACAGTAAGTGTGATGATAGGGTCACAAAGCTGTCTAAAGCTCTCGGCGTTGATTAGTCCCTGAGGGATGCGCCATGCATTCAACCTCATTAAGTATCGTTGGAAGTCATCGAATGCATATCTGACCTTTACAATGACTCGCGGTGACCCAGCGATGTATTGACCCCGTGCTGCTATCCTCCCAAACAAGTTTGGTACCAATTTGCCGACCACGGAGAGATGGAAGGCTTGGTGGGCCACGGGCGCGGGGATCGATTCCACGTGTGTGTCGCAGTGGCACCTCCAACCACTGCGCCTCACGCCTCCCTATGATAGGGTCATGTAAAAGAAAAAACAAAGAAAAACAGAAAAATGAATAGAACTGTTAAAAAATAGCTTTTTTTCACCCTTTTGTGAAAAAACAAGAGAAACCGACTTGCGACTTGAGTTTCATGAAAAAAGCTTTATTACGGAATCCACTCAAAATTAATTCATAGCACAGACATAGTACATCAGTAGACGATTGAGAACATCTAAACTCGTAAAATAACCATATGGATGGGGAAAAAACAACAGATATATGATTTATGCCATATCGATAACCACGTTCAGCTGATCATACACTATTTCCAAAATACATGGCATTCTGAAAATTTGTAAAAGTATGAAAGTAAAGTAATGGATCGAATAAATCTAGAACCGTAAAGCCAAGAAGAGTGTTGCAACTTAATTAACAAACGTTTCGACCTCCATCGTACATGAGAGAAACTCGGAAAGTACCAAGTGCACCGGCGGATATCAAATTCGAAAGTCAAATGGCATTTCTCTGAAGCCACAAGCATGCGTGTATTAGGCAAAAAAAAAAAAAAACAACGAAGAGAGAAAAACAATAAGGCGTTTAACCAAAGTGACTGCCAAACTGAAAACAAGAAACGGTGTAACAATCGCCTTGTGCGTATTATGAGAATACCCTAGCACAATTTGAAAAGAAAAAAAAACAGATATCACCAACATAAAGTGTCTGGGAATATCTGCTACCTTCAGAGTGACTGCTGTCATATCTTACGAATAACGCAAAAGCGAACAATCAGAGTTCGGTCACTGTTAAGAGATAAAAGCCATGTTGAAAATCTGACGGCACAAGAATCGTAATACGCTAAAAATCAACGTAACAAAAGACACCTCGAAAAAGCAGTGGTTGTAGAGAAGATGAACATTCCAGCGAAACAATAAATGGCTCGAATAGTAGTAGTACACAGAGTTTACGTAACATGGACCACCTGATTTAGCAATTCTGAAAGGATGCGTGCTGCATCCTTTGCAGCAACCTAGAAAGTTTAGAATACAATAAAAATTATGTTTAGCATAAACTCATCTGCTGGTTAAACCTCAATTACTGTCATGTTTAGTACAACCACAACGGTGATGAGAAATTCGCGAAACTTGGACCCCGGGCCAGATCGAACCACGATTACCCTTTCCGTCTATTACACACTCTACCACTGATGTACTTGCTTTGGATTTCCCTCAGGTAGTTTTCTACCTAAAGCTGCCAACAGCAATCACTAGTCAGTGAGATCGATCGAGCACAAATCGGCATTGAACCCAGCTGAGCTGAGGCTGTAGTCGAAATCACAATAATAGACTTTTATTTGCTGCCTACTATAACTTTTTAAGGAGGGTATGACGTGAAAAGGAAAATGAATGTCATTTCTGTTCGCCCTGTGGGATTCATCCAAGAAAAAAGTATAACTACACAACAGTTCAACTTCCAGATAAATATCTTCTACGAATAATGGGAAATAAGTGGATAATGGACGAGAATTTACACATGGGTTTAATAAAGTATTGAACATAACACAGAAGACCACTTAATAACTTTTCACATTTACGTGGAAATAAGAACACTTTGTAAAAATAAGGAGAAAAACCATACAATGAGCGGAGTAGTTTGACAAGCCGCCTCGCGTAACACAGGACTATCAGTTCCAGTGGCCACTGACACCATCACTGGAAGTTCCGCCGTTGACACAGCCATGTGACGAAGGTTCGATATTCCATTGCTTTCATTATGAACCTTAGTATGAAAATCTTTAGTTTCTTATATGATAAGTACGATGGCGAAAAAAATTGCACAAATAATTAACCAAGTTGGCTAACGCGTAAGCAATACAAAAACGATAGCAACTGATAGCAATAATTTCCAATGATGGTAATAGCAATGACAATTACGATAGTAATTAATAATAATAATAGTAATAATAATAATAACAATAACAATAATAATGATAATGATAAAAACCCCTGGAACCGAGGCTTCAAATGAAATCTTTCAGATCAGCACATACCTCTTGTTCGCTGTCGGGTGTCTGAGAGACACTGCTAGCTGCATCCAACGGCTCTGAGGGTGGCAAACTATGGGTCATGGGCGGTTGATGATGTTGTGGAGGAGGCATCCCAGGAACGAAGTGAGTAAATCTCCAAAAGAAATAACGCATTTGTCAACTGGATAAGATTAAACTTCCCCGTAATATTCATCATAATAGCATGGCAAAAGAGGAAATGAAAGCTGAATTACGCATGGCGCTCTTCATGACTGCAAAAAGACGTACTTAGGCGATACATGATTGACAATAATCCTTGTACCTACAGAGTTTTCATGACCAAAAATAGAACGAAAAAATAAATAAATGGACTATACCTGCCATGCAATGGAGGTGGAAATGGCGGTGGAAGACCTGGTGGAAGCATTCCTATCACAACAGGATTCAAACGAGGCGCAATTTGTCCAACTAAAGCCTCCATTGATATCACTGGTAGCACAAAGGGCACCTATAAACAGTAAACAAATTCCACGTTTACCATGGAAATCTCTGTGAATGGCAAGTGATACTGCTCACCATCCTCGCCACACGAATAAAAAAGGAGATAACAAAACCAATTTCTGGTTAAAGGGACAAAAACCTACATTTAGTAGAGAGACCAACAAATGAAACCAAGATCTATTTCCTAGCGATATTACCAGAAGCACATCATATTTTGCCACGACCATATGACTCATAAGGAGTACAAAAAATCAAACTCAAATTCAATTAAGCACCCAGAATTCTTGACCAACGACTAGTTTCTTGCTGTACCTACCTTTCCGCCGCAAACTCGAGTCCACTCGCCCAAAGTATGGAAACGCTCTTCATGCTCAGTTCTTATAAGAAGACTGTCGTTAAAGTACCCAGATTGAGTCCACATCATCATCTCCTTCGCAGTATAGGGACCTAAGACAATATATACTTTGAAAAGAAAAAAGCTAGTGATGTAACATTGAGAAAACAATGTGCCAACATTAAGATGCAGTCCTAGGTGACATTCTCAGTCATAGCAGTGAGGAGTCCTTCTAACCTCTTTTCATTACTGCACCTTTTGCACAACAATACGTCACAATTCACTTCTTGATTAGATCTACATGCCCTCAGGTAAAAAGGATACAGCTTCCGGCATTGATCAATCTCCGAGCGATGCGCCATGTAATTGATTTCATTAAGTATCGCTGAAAGTGATTTAACGCATACTTCGTTTATACCATGACTCGTGGTGCCCTAGTGAGTTCATTTCCCAACCTCGGAGGGATGGAAGGCTTGGTGACCCATGGGCGCGGATCGATCCCATGTGTATAGCAGGACGTCTCCGACCACTGCGCCACACACGTACTGTGTCCTCACGTAGCAAAAAAATTTGTAAACAGTTGCGCCCAAGTCTAGGAACGTATTAGGCAATCCAGCTTTGAAAAAAAAACAATAAAACCTCCCTCATACCACCCTAGTACCAAAGGTTTCGTGAGTCCCACACATAAGGAAGACGGTACGCAGATCGACCTATCATTCATGAAAATCTTCTCAGTACTAATAAAGTAAGGTCGCTCCAACTAGGTATAGCAGTTAGTCATCTACGGAGAAAAAATCGCTCAGAATTTAATTCGAAGCATTAGTTTGTGTCGTCATAAAATGTTCCACCTGCTTAGTTAAGAGGACTGAGGCGTACGAAACACTTCTGAAGCCCTCTATTCAAGCTATCATATAATAAAAACTAAGCCAATATAAACCGACCATATATCTCGTTGTCAGGGCCGTGATAGTACCATCGGACTTCTATTGCTTTCGTCATCATGGTAACCTTAACCTAAACTCTGAATGCTGTAAGAAAAACATGTAGAATTAGTGTATTAACCAAACACCATATCGATAAAACAAAGTCGGACGTGAAGCCATTTTAGATGGATGAAAAAACCAATACAATATGGAAGCAATTTATGCAGAATCACCAAACACAATGAAAGCATTAAACATGAGGACAACCAATGATAGTTTAATCTTCATCATCAGCGTCAAACCACTTCTCTTCCATATCGCGAGCACGAATATCATCATAGTCATCTAGCGTCACATCGTGATCAATAGCATCGTAATCGAAAAAATCTAGAACACAGAGTTTTAACCATTACGATGCTGAGATATTTGCAAAATTCCGGATCCCTGGTGTCTGCGATGGGGATTGAACACGCTGCTACTGCGAGTCCTTCGTTTCGCTCTTCTTTCAGCAGTGTTACTGTTGACCTGTAGGTGCTATCACAATCGCCCGCCAACGAGATTGATCTGGGAGGCACAAATCGGTTTAAGAGAGTTTCTACACTGTGCTCTGCTTACTACGGCTTCTAGAAAACTCTCCACCTTTTGCCACACTAGTTTCAGCAGGCACGTCCCTTTGGTCTCAAAATATGTTTCAGCTATCACGGTTATCCGTCACATGTCGCTACCTAGTAACCCTAGAGTTTCTTTTTGACCCGTTGCAATGAAAACTTTATAGGCCAAAAAAAAACGAAAAGAACGTGAGAACGCTATGGTTTTCTAGAAAAAAAAACATTTCGTCTCAAAACGTGACCATTTTGGGAATGTATCGTCATCATACAACAACAATCGACGTTTAAAAACACTTCCACCTGTGAATTTCAAAGACTAAAACCCTGGTAGTATCTTCCATTAAGCTGTAGCCACCACATTTCATGCAGCGACAGTGAAATAAACAACCTCGCTAAGAGATTTACGTACGTTAATGTAATATACGAAAATAGACCACCTCTAAACAGAGAATGTAGCGAGAAGTGAATGGAAATTGAGTTAGATTCTCCACAATTTTCGAGATATATATATATATATATATATACATATGTATATTTACATGTATGCATATATTTACATAAACATGCATACATATATATTACACACAGACATGTATATATAGATGTACGTTACTACGATTACAATATATGTGTATATACGTATATGTACATATATACATACATACATACATACATACATATGTACATACACGTACATACACATATACTGTAAGCATAGTAACGGAATCAGAAACCAGTCAGTCAATTTACCGCGAGTCTTTCCCTGCCAGAAATCGTTCGTGCATGTACGCTTCAAATTCTCGGCGCAAAATATCTGGAGATTCATCCATACCATCCTCGAGCATTTCGGCATCCTGCAAAGAGCGGAATCTAACAACCTTCCGTCGCAGACCAAATTTGTGCAAATTCTTCGGTTTACTGCAAATAACAGAAATATAAGTAAGACGTTTGCTTGGAAAAACTTGCAGCGTAGAAAAATAGTTCGCTTCTTAACTGAAGTAGATGGCAAATTTTATTTCGTTTAGTTGAAGAGTACTTTAGTGACTGAAATTATCATTTGTAGAGATATATGGACATATCTGAAATGAATTTTATACAATAAACCTACTGGATTACGTTAAACTGAATACTGATACAACTAAGCCGGTCGTAACGAAACCGCGATACTAAACCTCAGCTAGTTAACAATTACCAAGATCTCTGTGTACCTCAGACTTCAAGATTTGTTCTTGGGAAAACTTTTGTGTCATTCCCACGACCGACTTTCTATTAACCTCGGCACTCATCAAATGATGTGGTGTGGTCCAGTCATCAACCATATGGGACTCTAATGAGCTGTTCTTACTCGGTGGAAGTCCTGTAAAAAACGGTGGGTTTCTCAATAAGCTGTTAAGCGTGTGATTGCCGTTTAGACCCTCATCTTTCTTCTTGTATTCTTGAAGCGTTTCACGTAGTAAATTGTATATCAATATACCCTTCCACGCTCTGAAGACGGCGATACTACCGAAACGCCAGCTTTAACGGAATAACATATAAAGTAACACCTTGTTTGCTCAATAAGAATATCGAGAATTATTGTTAATAAACAATGAATAAATCGAGAAATAGGGTTGAATCGCCCATGATCTACATAAACACTTTTTCTAAAACTTGTTCTCTTTCTCTGTGTGTCTACAGCATTCATGAATATGAACGCAGCAAACTTGCTTGGCGATATTTGGTAAGGTACTAATGATTAATAAGAATATTTGGATGGATATGAGTGCTCATTCTGTCTACAGCACAAATAAAACATAAATAGAATAAAGGTCTAGAGGAAGCAAAAAAGAGGTTATCAACATTTCAATCGCCCACCTCCTTACTTATTCGGTTTACTTCTAAACGCATTTCGTCGAAACCGTCATCAAAATCACCAGCCATCTCATCTTCTTGCGATGAAAGCATATTGCTGACATGGGCCTCCATACGCGAAATTTTCTCCGATTTTAGAGACTGCTACAACTTAAGAAAGTTTGTTCAAACCATCATGTATTACTTGCCTCGAAGTTTGAATATTAAGCAAAACACTAGCCTAGAATAAGATAAAGTGTTCGGACTACTACCCATCAAGTAATACGGTGCCGAATAAAGTAAAAATAACCATAATGAAGCTGAGATATTTGCAAAACTCCGGACCGCAGGTGTCTGCGGTGGGGAACGAACGCGCTATTTTCCTTCCCGTGAACGCGTTCACCACCACACCATGTGAGTCCTTCGTTTCGGCTGTCTCTCAGCTAGTCTTCTACCTACCAGCGTTAGCTTTGCCATGGAAAATTTTAATAGGCAGCAAATAAAAAGTTAACATTGTAAATTAAAAATACCTCTACAACAGAGCATACTTTATCTCAACCCCAAAATAACTCCGTTACAAACACTCAGTAATCACTCACAACAATGCAGAAGGCATCCTTCGGACGTACTACCTTATTAAGCTATAACGCCCGGTACGGATACTACGCATCCTCGTGCCCCAACAAAAACAAAGCTTAAATTTTATCAGTATAGCCGATTATTCTGGCTATAGCGTACTTTTTCAGTCTAGTGCATTCCAGAAATTTTTTACCGTACTATGCACATTCATTCGTTAGCTAAACGGAAGCAGATCAAAATAGTAAGAGTCAGACCTTAAAAACACTCTCCATACTTAATAGCTTACAAAGAACGTTTTCTCATAAAAGTTCATTGACCGGTAATTTGACTAACTAGTTATCATTTCATTTTATTCGTCATTGTAATTGTATAGAATGTGCAAATATAAAAAAACCAAAATAGACTCGAAAATGGTACAAAATATTTCTAAGAGCTGACGGCAATATAACTGTATAAAGCACTATGGTAACTTATGGTGGATAGTAGAGAGTATGGATATAATTCATACCCACAGTGGAGTACAGTAAGGTCTCTTCTAGAACTGTGCCATAGTCACAACCACTAAAGCATTCCACCTAGTGAGAAATTACGTTTTAATGTCGAGGAAACAGAAAGCTTGCAGCCGACGAAAAATTGTCTCGATTTCATTAAGAGAACCACGTTGAACAGCGCGCGTCTGTTATGCGTTAACCAGTTGTAAACAGAGGCTGTTTTGTTTCACTAAAAAAACTTCATCCACATCTCAGCACTTTTAATCGTATTTTCACTCACCTCACAAGGCTCATATACACAGACCCCCCCCAACACCCCCTCCGTACAAAAAAACATTCTACTCCGATTTCGTGGTACTTCCTCAGATTTTGCAAAAGAAAAACAATGAGTCCTCCTGGACTGCGCACATGAAACAAAAGAAATATCGGAACGAGTGGAGTTTACTTCTAGAGCCAGATATTCCAACCTCAGCATCCCTTTGCCATTCGGTGTGATGTTCATTTCGTCGCTGAGCGATTTCACGAGACGATTCAAATTGACACATCATGTTTGCCCATCCGCCCTCAACGCATTCCTCACGGGACACCGATGGACGCAAGTTAATCCTATCTGGAATAAAAACATTCCACAAGAAAATGGCGCTCTTCCACAGATACATGCTTCTTTCTAAAGCTTCACACCCTGAAGCCTGTATTAAGTTCTAACCGTTAATTCTTCGAAGTAATCAGAGAACTGGGTGATGTGTGGACAAAAAGGCCAAGGAGTGGAATTCCCAACTTTCAAACAAGCATGATTTCTATGGCAAAGTATTCAATTTGTAGCCAACTTATGATCTTAACAATCATGAATCATACGATATAGTGATTTAAAACTAGCTATATAAAACGTTAATAAAGGGCAAAGCTCTTGGTGTTGATCAATCCCTGAGCGACGCGCCATGCTTTCGACTTCATTAAGTCTCGCTGGAGGTGATTGAATGCTTATCTGGCCTTTACAATAACTCGCGGTGGCCTACCGATGTATCGAGACAGTCCTGCTATCCTCCCAGACAAGTCTGGTATCAAGTTGCCAACCCCCGAGAGATGAAGGTCTTGGTGAGCCTGGGGCGCGGGGATCGATACCACATGTACTGCAGGGTGCCTCCTCTAAACACTGCGCTACACGCATTATTTATATATGTTTACAATGCGTAGTTCATAGACTACTCGTAATCAATACACAAAAACACTTACATAACAAAGAAACACCATGTCCAAAGTAACCTAGCAAACGTACTACAAAACAGAAGAAAAGTAAGGAAAAAAGCAAGGTGTGTTAAGCAGGACCCTTAGCTTCCCATCATCCTTTAGCTTCTTTCCCAGACGGCCATAAGATTTTTGGTAGGGGGGATCATAAGATTTTCACCTCTTATCATATAATGAGAAACTTTGCCGCATAAGATTTTTAACTAACAGACATTTGAGAAGAAAAATCTTGGTACCCCGCGTTTCTAGATTTAACACATATCGTAGAACAAACTGAAACAGAGTCAGTAGCCAATACCCAGGAATAAGACGAAAAAAACCTTTGTATCACAAATTCTGAAAGCAAACCTTTGTCTTGAACAAACTTCCCAACCATAACGTCATAGAGATACGGCTCTCGTTCTCTCATCTTCTCATCCGAGAAATATTTCCCTTTCTCTTTGAGTTTTCGCAACATTAAATAACGACGAGCCTTCAACTGAAATGGAAAGTACATAGGAAGGAACTAAGGCACCTGGGTCAATTCAACAAACTGAGAACGAAAAACAGGACCAACATTTTGAGCGTCCGATCGTCTCTTCTCGATTTGGCCAATCATGTATCCGACCAGTGGATCAGACTCATCTTGGAATAGCATACAATCTTCACTATTCATATATTTTCCATACCTATAATCTAAAAACAGTAAAGTTCTAGAGATGACGGATTTAAGGAATTTATGGCCGCACTGGGAAGAACGATACCTTTGGAGAAACAAGAGCTTATTCGAGATTAGCAAATCGCTCAAGATCGTCCGCTTGTCGTCCGCAGACAAATCTGGCTCGTTATTCTGCTGATGTCGGTAGAAAACGTCTGGTTCTTGCAAAATTCGTTGGAATAGAGACTCCGCTGCCATAACACCGACGAAGGCAATCGAAAGCGAGTAACCACGAAATAAAAGTGGCGTCCAGTACTTCCTAGGGTTCAATCAGTTCTTCTACGCCAGCTTCAAGTAATAAAAGAGTAAATGTAGCGAGTAAAAGCGTTACATTGCAAAACTTTGTACGTGGTACGATAGTACAATGTTGAACGCAGAAAAATAGGCGGTGCATCCGAAAACGCAGCCAGTGCACGGCGAATTCAAAACGAATGCGCGCGAAAACGAAGTGCTACTCGGCGTGGGTTCAAAAACCATTTAGTGACCATGGTTCTCCATTATTTAACTTCTCTCTAATTAGTTATATTGTTTCAAGTAAGCTGTTTCAAGGAACTGGATACAATAGATGAGAAGCAAGATGAGCATTTGTTAATGAAGCTTACATACTCTCTTGGATAGCTGGATTGCCCGTCTTCCACTGGTTGTGCGTGCCCGAGCATAATTTCCATTTTCGGAGTTTTCGTGGTTTAGCCATTGTTCCCTGGAGCTCCGAGGTTAGCCCAGCCAAGGTCTGTCCGGATCGTCACCACCACAAGCAGTCGCGGTCCTTGTAGATCAGAGGGAGATTTGGTACCATGAGATTGGTTTGATACCAGGACGGTGATGGATCCTGATATTGGTTTAGTCTTAGCTAGGATTTCTAATGAAAACGCCGGACTCCTTAGCTTGGGAGAGCGTGCTGGGTGGTGAATCCTTCCGCTGTAGATCGCATTTCGACACCCAGGAACACCTCCCAGCTACGATGAGGCGAGGAACCGTTGGGAGGGCTAGTGAAACGGTGGTAGTACTTCTCGGGACCGCATTTTTTATTGAGCATTTGGCAAATTTTAATTTGTCCAGCTCACATGGTTGTTATGTGATGTTTATCTGATATCCGTTGATGTTCCAATGGATTTTACCTATGTCAGGATCTCCAATGAACATATTGTTTTGCAATGTTTTAGTTAAGCAAGCATTTCCTCAACCTCCGTGTTCCACTCAGATCTCGATATGTCAAGGTCAACTTAAGAGTTGCGGTGGGGGATGTTTCGATGTTTAAGGCATTGCGAATTCATGTGCAACCCTCTCATCCATAAAATAGAGTTGTTCTTGTCGTTACAAAGAAAAAAGAGATGATTCGATAGTAGATTTCTGAAGTGCCCTGTCCTAAAGGGTCGGTATTCTAAGTGATGGGGACGAAACCAGAGGACGAGTGACTCATACTGAAATATGTGAAGCATTATGAAGCCAGTTCTCAAATGTCTGTTTATCAAGCAACATAGCTGTTCTCTTCTAATAACTTTCCAAATCCATTTGTAGATTCCAAATCTGACCTTTATCAGCTGTACTCGACTCCATCAAATCTAATTCTCTGTTTGTTCAATTTCATGGCTTCCGTACAAACCCGCTACTCGTACGACGCAGCTGTCCCCTCGAAATACGCACACGGAAGGTGGCGCGGGAATGAAGAGACCTTTATCCATTCTCTGAGGTGCGAAGCCGTAGGGTGGCATGAGACCAGAACCCCGCTCGAGTTCTTCGCGCGGAAGTAGGTCAAACCCCACGGACGAGCACCGAAGGTGAAAAATTGGCCTGACCCGACCATATGCCAGCGCGGTAGAACGGTAGAGTTCCGATGGATGTTCTACGCCTGAGCAGTGCTGTGTCGTGGACCCAGTCGAGCGAAGCAGTGTTCTTCGATTGCAGGTAGGTCAGAGCGGATGGCACAGAAAATGGAAACTGGCGTGAGCCAATCAGTTTGCAATACAGCAAGACGGTAAGGGACTTCCATATCGCTCATTTGGTTGGGCAAGGTGTTCATCGGCCTGAGGACTTGGTTGAGCATACAAGTATTTTCGTCGTCCAACCGCTATGCTAAGCTACGTTTATGAGATATATTCTTAAATTACAATAGTTAACCACATGGTGTATACCCTCTGGTCAACCGCCACTTATCAGCTGCTGTCTTGTTAATCATCAAGTCGAGTAAATCAGCACCAACACCAGTAAATTCTATCACAGCCCTGCATCAATAGACTGTGATAGCCCAGGGAACACGAAGAATCCCATGGTTTTGGTGTGGTTCCCTTTTCCCTTTTTGTTTAAACCATTTTCAAAGAAGTAGCCCTGGTTAGCTGGCCGTGAAGTGCACTTGCGTGAGTGTATATACTTAGCTGGGTTTCCTAATGGATAGATATATCGAATTCTAAACTTGGATGATCTTGCTGGGTGAATCTATTTTGGCCTATACGTTATAGTTCGCCATAAACCACATCGTTCTGGTAAACCAATGAGGGATTTATGCGATCACCTGTATCATCTGTCATTCCGTTGATTATCGAATGACTTGAGCAGGTGCCAGTACATCTTCCATTTTCCCTGTCACGTGCAAATGCATCCCAGTGCGTCCTCCTTGATCTAGGAACTCGTTGAGCACCGTGCCTTTCTTTCAGGGTTTTCGTGAAAAACTATGACCATCGAGTCAGTAGTCTTCCTGCAGCACGTTTGACATTTCGGGGAATGCAGTCACTAGCGTCTCTTATCCATCGGTTGTCGTTCATTCGCATTACGTGTCCACCCCACCTTATCTTCGACAGTTTAGCGTATAGAACGGCATCTTTGATTTTTTGATCGCTAACGCAGCTCAGAGCTTCGGATCCCCTCCCTCACTTGAGTGATACGGGATACTCCCAACGTCCTTTCGACTGCCCGTTCAATTCCGCTGAGTGATCTTTCATCCTGCTTACGCTTCGACCAGGTTTTTCACGCATGCGTCACGACAGGGGGGAATCGTGTAGTCGAAAAGGTGGGAACGGGGTGGGGCGTTCTTTGTTCTCTTCACTACATCGTCGATGCTCTTGAAAGCTCCCCGAGCCGCTCTTTTCCTTCTGCTCAGCTCTGGAGCTAAGTCGTTCATCATATTGATTTCCCGACCTAGATAGACATAACTGGAGCATTCTGAGACATCCGTTCCGTTGAACGTATATGGGGCATACAGAAACCAATCCGTTCTTCATGAACATCGTTTTGTGAGATTAAGTTGAAGACCACTCTTTCCACAGGCTTCATCAAAGTCGGTAAGCATACGTTACGCTTGGCTAATGGACGTTCTGGAGGGTCGCGGTTAATAATTTTGGCGAGATGGTATAGCCTTGCCTAACTCCTCTTTTGACGTCAATGATAATATCGTCGTAGAATGGTGATACCTTGGTTGTGGAATTTTTGTACAGCTCACGAAGAATCTTTATGTACTGAGTAGGGATTCCTTGACCATCCAGGGCTTCCAAAACTGCTTCTATCTCGACTGAATCAAAGGCCTTTTCTAAATCGATGAAAGTGAGACAGAGTTGTCTTTTGTACTCTCGCAATACTTCATTGAGTCTTGTTATCGTGTGGATGTGGTTCATCGTACTAAATCATTTCCGAAACCCTGCTTGCTCACATGGCTCTCCCTCGTCCAGTGTTCTGTCAACTGTGTTAAGGATGACTCGAGTGAAAAGTTTGTAGACGACAGACAGTATGCAGATTGGACGATAGTTGCCGATATCCTGTAGGTCACCCTTCTTGAACAATAACACAGCCCTGCTGGTCGTCCACTGAGTAGGGACCTTGCATTCAGACAGGTGAGGTGTGAAGAGCCGAGCTAGTGTGTTCGCGAGGACTGGCGGAATGTTCTTCAGGTGTTCTGACCTTATCCTATGCGGACCCGGTGCTGTTCGACATTTCACCGACGAAATAGCATGTCGGATTTCGGAAGGGAGAACCGGTGGTACGACATATCCATTCTCCTTTATTTCATATGAGGGAAACAGGACGTGGCTATTAAGAGATCCGAGTTGTATTCGTAAATGATTTTCTCCATTGCCTTTCTGGACGCTGTAACTGTTCCGTCTGGGTGTCGGAGCGCAGTCATCTTGGTTTTGTTATTAGCGAGCCTTCGGTTGGTTTTTCGAATGCTTTTCCCTGCTTCTGCATGTTCGAAGCTAACTGCTGCTTTCCTCTCTTTAAGATCTTTTATCACTAATCTACATTACTTCGCATAAGTTGGCGGTTGCTTGTAGCTCGTGCGATTCCGCTCTGGCATAGCAGCTGGAGTATTTCTGGAGGCAGATCTTTCTTGGTGACTTTTTGAACTGTCAGCTTTCATAGTGCTAATGTGAAGATATTCAATGAGACGATAGTATTCCTCGTCGATGTTATCGAGAACGGCATCTTCCCAACAGGCGACTAGTGACTTGAGTATGTTCCAGTTTATGGTATTTCGGGATTTTGTTTTTGAATTTATTAACTTCTCTTTTCCACGGGGAATAAAATCCTGCACGAAAAAGGCGATGGTCTGATCCCATGTAGAATTTTGGGACAACAGCGACATCGGTTAAGGAAAACCTCCGATTTAGTATGACTTGGTGTATTTCGTTATGGTACTCTGCATTGAGAGACACCCACGTTCCAGCGATTTAGCGATTTGCGATTTAGGCGGCCTAGAATGGTATTGGAAATTTAGCAGCCTCTCCGTACTTGTCCTACCCAATGCTGCCGTGCTAATGCTTTTTGAGGGTCAAAGGAATGAGGCCCACTTATTTTACTGTGTCCAACGTTTGGTACCCACGTACAGCTTTCTGAGCTCTGATCGTGGTGGCAGGGCATACGGGTAGCTTGCCAGTCTCTCCCAAAGTAGACTTGGAGCTCATTTGTAGCAGGGTACTCCTAACCACCTCTCATATACTTCCCTGTGATTTGATTGCAGTCTTTTGGTCCAAATGACTCGTGGAATACAATCCACATAAACGAGAACGCACCCATGCACGCATGCATGAATGCATATTCGTAAATATAGAAAATATGAGCTAAATTGGCGCAGCAAAAAACAGGGACTCCATCCCCTGAATCCATCCGTCTCAGGAAAGCAAAGGTCGCTTGCGTCACGTTGCCTCGCGACTAACCGAAGCAAGATCGCTCTATGAGGGAGTTCCGTGGGATCTATGCAATAAGTGGTAGATCCGTGGGATCTGTGGAATAAGTGGAAAAGTCTGTAAGACTACATATTGTGGGCTATTAAAAGAATACTTAAGTAATGAGGCAGCTACTTCTTGAACCCATTCTTCTGCTCGTTGACTTAAACCGTTCTTTACTCCCTACATTTGCACATTTAATTCTTTACGTGCTTCCTCTTTCCTAACTGTTGTATTCTAGATGAACTAGAGATACCACACTCTATCGGACACAGAGCTTTATTTTCAGGGCAGCATCTGAAGACACCTTTTCATTCTTAACTTTTTTGTTCTCAAATGTTTTACGAGAACGTAAGGTTATTAGCAAACATATATTCAGCTAACGTTTCGACGTCTTCGTCTTCCCTCAGACCCGAAGATCTGAGTTCATGGTCCTGTCGTTCGTCCTCTCGATGCAGTGACCCCGCCGTCATATGGAGTCGAATCTTCTTTTGTGGAGCACCGTTCAAATGAGACAACCTAACCCGGCAGCGCTCTTTTTACACGGCACGGTTGTTGTTGATAATGATTGTCCGCTGGTAATAATTTGTTTTTCAGCGGACAAATCCATCCTGCAGCAATCAATGTTAAATTAGCTGGCATATAGCGAATATCAAATCAGTATTTTTTCAAACCGCCGTCATTTATCCTCGGCATTATTAATCAATACTTTTCCGGAGGATAAGGTGTTGATTATTATTGCGGAGGTTAGATGACGGTCAGTTTAAAAAATACTGATTTGCTATGCGTGAAGTCTAACGGCAAATAATGCGTGATACTGAGTAGTATTCGCATCATCTAAACATCACAACTGCTTGTGATCCATAAATTTTTTAAAGTTAACGCACAATTGTCAACTTTGGGCAGAAGCTCGTTAATTGCCAAGAATCTTTCTGCTTGCTTGTGAAAGCAAGAGATGTGGGATTTCGATTCAATTGTTTTCGACTATAACGTGTAAAGAATATGAGGGTCGTCTTGAAATCTTTCTTTAAGCATCAAGTCTTTAGAAAATCAAAAAGTCAACTGTGAGGATGCTGAGATATGAGCAGAACTCAGAACTTTAGCTAGTTTCGAGCCAGAACCGGCGATTACCCTTATTAAGTCCCACTTTCTATCCAAACAAACTAAAGCCTTTGCTCTACCTTTCTCTTGGGCAGTTTTGTGACTCTGTTGGTGCTATCAGCAATCACCCCTTCATTCGATTGGTGAGGTGGATAGCACGTAAGCCCAAGGCAAGGGTAATTGCCGGTTCAAAGCCCTAATTGAGATTCTGAGTTTTGTTCATATCTCAGCATGCTTGTGGTCATATTTCACAAAGTACACAGCAGTGAAAGAAATAACCAGCGAATAAGAAGTTATGACATCAAAAGGTAGACCGCTTTAATAAGATGGTACTGACCGTCCTAAGAGTCACAGGCGTGGTGTACCAGAGGTAACGACTCCTCGCTTTTTTCTATTACCGCTGTTAGTGTCGATGAGAGCATTAGGCAGTGACAAAACGAACACTGTATGAGGAAAATTCGATGAACAATGAACACATCGGGACGATGATAACCGTGATAAACTTTGGCTGAAAATAGTATACATAGCTACATGGATACTTGGTTAGCGTGTCTTCACTGGTGCTGCGGAGCTCAGCACAATTTCTAGTCGTTTCTCTCTCGCGCAGTTGTTGTCCATGGTGATGGCCTTAACATGGTGACGGGCGCGAGGCCCCCTTCCGTAATCATGAAATCATTGCCATTTGCGAGTGCAGATGGGTGACATTAGCAAAGAACACGTCCGCCCATCGTTTAGGTGGTCATCCAAGTGGACGCTTGAATTCTCTAGGAGTCCACTCTACTTTTCTTTTCCTCCATCTTTCACCTGTTTTTCTTACTATGTGACTAGCCTGTGTTTCGCTATTGATGTATATTTTCCTGGATACTGAAGATGGAAAAGGTTTTAAATATATGAGCTACGTATTCCATGTAGACGTTATGAGTGCCGGTTAAATTTCAGAAGTCATCCCTCACGTCTGTGGGTGGTGAGCAAATTTCTTGACGTGGTTGAAGTATCAGCACACGTTTCTACTCGATAATAGAGCACTGCGAAGACTGCTGTATAGATAGTGAAGTTGCTCGTTAGTGTTATATTTCATGCCATACGGATCTTTTCGATTGTTATTGTAGCACTAATCTCAAAGTTGAGTTACTAAACCGTTTATATAACGATAATAACTCAATAACTTCTATGATGCTGAGATATTTGCAAAACTCCGGACAGCAGATGTCTGCGGTGGGAAACGAACGCGCTATTACCTTCTACGCGGGCTAACGCGTTCACTACCACACCATGCGGGCACTTCGTTTCGCCTGTCTCTCAGCTAGTTCTATCGATCACTGCCATCA
Organism: Angiostrongylus vasorum; assembly: GCA_018806985.1. Taxonomy (NCBI): domain Eukaryota; kingdom Metazoa; phylum Nematoda; class Chromadorea; order Rhabditida; family Metastrongylidae; genus Angiostrongylus; species Angiostrongylus vasorum. Next base: position 601,833 of record JADANN010000331.1, read on the forward strand.
GCAATCACTCGTCAGCGGGACTGATCTGGGGAGCCCAAATCGGCAATGAACCCACTTGAGCTGAAGCAGTAGTTATGATCACAATCTTAACCTTTTTATTTACTACCTACTCTTTTTAATAGCAAGGTATATTTCGCAACATAGCCTGCGATTAAAAAGAGTGGGCAATAAATAAAAAAGGTTAAGATTGTGATAATAATACAATGGTAGCAAGGTGGCGGTAATGAGATCTTAAATGTAAAAAATGTGAGGAATACAATCAGCAACGTAGCCAGTAGGTAGAGGTAGTATGGAATGCAATAAGGAGCATTGGCAGTGCCAAAATACCTTATATAATAATGTTATAGTGATATGATGGTGAACTAATGATACCACACATTGTTGGCCCCGGAATATGGTCGGGTGGGTGTGGGATAGGATATTGTTATGCATCTACGGATCAATAGCGGATCTGCGGAATGGTGGAGCCTAAAGGATAGCTAGACTTGGTTGAGGATCATTAAGTTGACACACAGAGTAATATTCATGAAGAATGGTTGTACATATAGTATGCAGGTAGTTGGAATGCTAGCTCGAGATAGGATAGCAGCGACTTTATTTATGCTAGGAAGGATCAGCATAATAGTACTAGCTATTCGGCGGAAGAGTTATTATACTCCATCCGACCTAAGGTAACAGTTTAGGTTGCGTGCAGGCCTTAGGTTAAAATAAGCTCAACAGGATGTAGTAGACAAGGGAAGAGGTAAGATGGTAATCTACGACTTGTTAGTTTACATAAAGTTTTTTGAGGGCGAGGGCAATATGTGCTTTTTTGGTGCACGCTGTGTGGAAACGGTCGAAGTCCCTCTCGTCTGGCAACTTGTTGAACTGAGTATGTGGTATTCATGGAGAAATGGTATACGGAGCTGTTCAGAAATAGAGTACGAGAGATGTAGTTGTATGCAGTAGAATTAAGTAAATGGTGCCGGATATTACATGTGGGAATATGGGGAATTGTGCTGGAATGGGAAGTGAACCGTGTATTAGTACACAGTAGAATAAATAGTGTGCGACGTTGTTCCGATTGGTTGGTCTTCGCCTGGTTCAAATGGCATGATGCTCTGTGTGGCAGATCCCATGGAAGTGCATCTTGCGGATTCTTTGAGATCTCTTATACTGGAGGTTTTTGAGCTGGTTCCAATTAAGTTTTTTCCACCTATACCGATGTAAATTCCTCTGCAAAGCTCTTCTACAATTGGCACTTATTACCAACCGTGTTCGGCGTTTTGCAATAAGACCAAGCTTCAGTGTACTCTTTTCGAACAACCTCTCACTGGTAATGGAGATGTGTGATGAAGTTCTTGTCTGAAGGGCTGAGGCAAGTTCGCCACAAGATTTAAGTCTCGATAAGCAGCGTGCAATCCTCGGTCGGGTCTTCACTTATCTGCCAGTCATATGAGGAGAGGATTTTATTGAGAATATCCTCATCATACATGGCTGCTTTCGTTTCTCTTGGACGATGGCAAGACATCATTTCCAGCTTTTGCCCTAACCGAATCTTCTCTCGGAGAATGCGGTGACCAAAACCAATACAGAATTTAAGTACGACTGAGGTATCAAAGAGGCACCATTTTCTCTTCGTGAGAATATTGTCGATCGCCGCATGAATCTTGGGGGGAGGAGATCCCCATGTGCATCGGCAATTTTCTCCCTTCTCGAAAAATGCTTCCACTCCATTTTTACTAAAGACTGGTCAGCGCTCTAGAGTTATATTAGGATTCCAAGGTGTATCAATTGAAAAGCACCTTAACGACACTGGTGAAGAAGACGAAATCCACAAGCAGCATCCGAACTAGGACGAGATCCCAAATGCATTCTTGTGTAAGGAATGTGAGCCAATAAACACAAATAAAAATGAAAAAAAGCCGAATGGAACCCGTAAAGTTTGTTAAGTCGGCTTGCACAAATAAACAAATAAATAAATGAAAATAAATGTATGATTACTGTTCATCTTCGCGAAGAAAATTCGTTGTCAGCTTTCTTATTTAATGCCTTTTATTACTTTTCGCTGCAGGATGTGATGTGAAATGCAACCACTATGATGCTGAGATACTTGCCAAACTTGAACCCCAGACCCGATCGAACCGCGATTAGTCTTTCCAAGGGGTCACACGTCACGCTTCGCACCACTGTACCCCTTGGTTGATTGCTGATAACAGCGTGAAATAGAAAACTGGCTGAGGGAAAAAATTCGTTGCTACATGCTCTCACGGATCTCCCCTCATATGAGGGATCTCGAGCTGGCTGGTCGCGAGGCTACGTGGCGGCTACCCTTAGACGCAGGTGGATCCAGGGGGATGGATTCCTTGTTTCTGCTGCGCCGATTTGGCACATACATACTTTCTGCATCTGCTAGGCATATTCATGCACGAGTGTGTGGGTGCGTTCTCGTTTATGCGGATTGTATTCTACGAGTCAATTCGGCCAAAAGCCTGCAATCAAGTGACAGGGAAGTATATGGGAGGCGGTTAGGAGTCGCCTCCAACAAATAAGCTCCATGTCCACTCTGGGAGAGCATGGCAAGCTATCCCGTGAGTATACCCAGCCCCCACGTTCAGAGCCCAGCAAGCTATACGTGGGTATCAAAAAGTGGTAAACACAGTAAAAAAAAACGGGGCCTCATTCTCCTGACCCCGAAAGAGCCCCCCAATTTCGCAGCGTTGGGTAGGGACGAGTACGGAGAGGCTGCTAAAATCTCAGGGCCAATGGAAGCTGCCTGGATTTCGAAAGAACTATGGTGACGATCTGTACCTACAATGCGCGTACACTTTGCATCCGAGTCCTCGATAGAAGACTTGCTCATGCAAGCAAGACGGATAAAGTACGACGTCATCGGCCTGGCCGAGACGAGAAGACGCTAACTTTCAACGCCGTCTATGACACCGCAGAAGAACTGTTCCTCGGAACATGCGACAGTAGAGGAGTTGGCGGCGTCGGCGTTCTCGTCAACACAAGTTTGTCCATGAACATCGACTCATTCGAACAACTTACAACCCGAGTCGGACGTTTACGATTAAAAAGATGTGGATCAATTCCGGCTTTTGACAATCTTCGTCGTTTACGCGCCGACATCAAGCTATGACGAAGAAGAAGTCGAAATATTCTATATGGACTTGGGAGAAGTTCTACAAAGAAGACCACACATTGTTCAAGGTCATCGTTGGAGATTTCTAACGTCAAGATTAGGCCAAGAAGAACGTCTGAAGAACGTCACATTGGGACCCATGGATTAGAATGGAACGAACAGGGTGAGCGGCTATATGAGTTTATCATGGCGACCAAGACAATCCATGGTAACTCACAATTCCAGAAGCTCCACCCTAAGCGCTGGACGTGGGAGTCTCCCAGTGGAAAGTACCATAACGAAATAGACCACATCATACTAAAATAGAAGGATTTGCCTAACCGATGCCGCTGTTGTCCCAAAAATTCTACACGGGATCAGACCACCGTCTCCTTCATGCAAGATTTCTATTTCTCGCGGAGAGGAGAAAAAAAGCCGCTAAATTCAAAAGATCGAAGTCCCAGAACCACCGCAAACTGGGACTTATTCAATTCATTAGTCGGCTGTTTGGGAAGATACCGTTGTCGATAACATCGACGAAGAATACGATCGGCTCATTCAACATCTTCACGTTAGCGTTATGAAAGCTGAGAGTTCGAAAGTTACCAAGAGACGTTTGTCTTTAGAAACACTCGAGCTAATACGCCAGCGTGGAATCGCACGAGCTGCAGGCAACCGCGAACTAACGTCCCGAACTTGCAAAACAGTGCAGACAGGCGATCAAAGAAGATCTTAAAGAGAGAAGAGCAGCAATAATGGTCGAAGCTGCAGAGGCTAGGGAAGAGCATTCGCAAATGCCCACCGAAGCTTCGCCAATTACATGACCAAGATGACTGCACTCTGACGCCCAGACGGAACAGTTACAGCGTCCAGAAAGGCAATGGAGAAAACTATTCACGATTACTACTCGGATCTCTTCGATAGCCACGTCCACCTTTCCCGTCATATGAAATAAAGGAGGATGGATATGTTATACCACCGGTTCTCCCTTCTGAAATCCGACATGCCATTTCGTCGGTGAAAAATCGAACAACACCAGGTCCGGAAAGGATGAGACCAGAACACCTGAAGAACCTTCCGCCAGCCCTCATAAACACACTAGCTCGGCTCTTCACACATTACCTGTCCGAATGCAAGGTCCCTACCCACTGGAAGACCAGCAAGACCGTGTTATTGTTCAAGAAGGATGACTTAAAGGATATCGGCAACTATCGTCCAATCTGCTTACTGTCTGTCGTCTACAAACTTTTCACTCGAGTCTCCTAAACATGATTGACAGAACACTGGACGAAGGACAGCCATGTGAGCAAGTAGGGTTTCGAAAAGGATTTAGTATGATGGACCACATCCACACGATAACAAGGCTCATTGATGTATTGCGAAGGTACAAAAGACCGCTCCGTCTCACTTTCATCGATTTACAGAAAGCCTTTGATTCAGTTGAGAAGCAGCATCGTGGAAGTCCCTGTGATAGTCAAGGAGTCTCTACTCAGTACATAAAGATTCTTCGTGAGCTGTACAAAATTTCATGACCAAGGTATCACCATTCTACGACGATATTATCATTGACGTAAAAAGGGGGAGTTAGGCAAGGCGATACAATCTCGTCAAAATTATTTACCGCCACCCTCCAGAACGTCATGCGAACATTGGAATGGGATAATATGGGAGTGAAAATCAATGGTCGGCAGTTACACCATCTTCGCTTTGCTGATGATATCGTCCTTATAACATCAAACATTAGCCAAGCGTAACGTATGCTTACCGACTTTGATAAAGCCTGTGGAAAGATTGGTCTTCAACTAAGTCTCACAAAAAATGATGTTCATGAAGAACGGATTGGTTTCGCATGCCCCATTCATGCTCAACGGAACGAATATTTCCGAATGCTCCAGTTATATCTATCTAGGACGGGAAATCAATATGATGGACGACCTAGCTCCAGAGCTGAGCACAAGGAAATGAGCGGCTTGGGGTGCTTTCAAGAGCATCGAGGATGTAGTGAAGAGAACAAAGGAACACCCGACTCCGTGCCCACATTTTCGACTCAACGGTATTTCCTGCCCCTAATGTATGCGTCAGAAACTTGGTCGTTGCGTAAGCAGGATGAAAGGTCAGTTAGCGTTATTGAACGCGCAGTCGAAAGGGCGATGCTAGGAGCATCGCGTTCCACACAAGTAAGGGAAGGGATTCGAAGCTCCGATCTGCGTCGACGATCAAAAATCAAAGATGCCGTTCTGTACGCTAAACAATCGAAGATAAGGTGGGCCGGACACGTAATGCATATGAATGACAACCGATGGACAAGAACCGTTAGTGACTGGATTCCTCGGGATGTCAAACGTACTGCAGGAAGACCACCGACCCCATGGTCAGAGTTCTTTCACAAAGAGCCTCGAAGAAAGAAGATATGATGCTCGACGAGTCCCTAGAGCGAGCAGAAACCCACTTGGTTACTCTTGCGCGCTACAGGTAAAAAGATGGAGGACTTACTGGCGCCCACTCGAGTCACTCGACAATCAAACGGGACTACAGGTGATACGTCGAAGCCGACGCCTCTGACATTCCGTAACGTAAATTTCCCTCCACGAAAGGCACAGGTTCCGTCATCTAGTCGTCGTACGTCGGTTTCTTGCTTTTCGTCTATTGTAGGGCCATCCTTCCAACGGTTCACCGCCTGATCGTGGCGGAGAGGTGCTCTTGGTGTCGAGCTGCGGTATGCAACAGGGGGAATCGTCCGCCCTCCCCCTGGGGAGGGTCCTCCAAGCTGAGAAGGAGTCCCACGTTTCCACCAGGAAGCGTAGCTGAGAGTAAACCAATACTAGGATCCACTGCCGTCCTAGTATCAAACTAGTCGCTTGATGGCAAATCTCCCTCTAATCCACAAAGGCGGCGACTGGCTATGATGGCGACAACCTGGCGCAGACGTTGCCCAGGCTGACTGCAGGGTTCCTTGGAACCGCAATGGCCAAATCAGCAAAACTCCGAAAAAGTGGAAATTGTGCTGTGGCCGGCACAACGAGTGAAAACGGTCCATCCGATAAGTAAGTAGGGCGATCCTATCGAATTTGATGCGATTAGCGGCTTCAGGAATAGCGTAAGGATCGACTTCTGAGGGAAAATGTTCTGGTCTTACATGTGCAGAGCAAAGAGCAGTCTCCATAATGTGTCATGGGCTAACTCGTTTGATTCTTTTTTAATTACGTCCTATTCAACTCCAGATTTTATCGCACTCACCGGTTCTCTCACCAACCGACGCCGAAAACGGAAGCAGCCATTGTGCACGGTACTGAGGCCAGGATTTTGCTGTTTTAGCCATTGTGAATCCATGGAGTTCTGAGGTCGGCCTTGGTGGAACGTTCCTTAAGTCGTCAGTACCTCAGGGAATCACCACCCTTGCATACAAAATCGGCTATTCGTAGTTATGGTGATAGAAAGTAGAAAAAAGTTATAAGTATATATACTATGTATGTATATACCGTGGATTGCCTAATAAGAGTGAATTTTTCTTCACCTGGCCAAGCTTCACCTCTGTTGTGTTTATCCCAGCACTTTCATACAATTCATTTCTGTCACTTCCATCATCCGTGACAGTCTTCGAACCTTTTGCATAAGGGTTTGACTCCTGCTTGGGGTCTTCTCCCTTCTTATGGTTGTTATTGGATGGTGGTCTAAGTATTCTATCAAGAATCCTGGAATTACTGTGCTAGGGCGTCCTTATATGTGCTTGGGCGAGTCAGCTGGCCTCAGACAAACCTGGCACAAATTTCCCGACCCTGAAAGGATTTGCGGCATGGTGAGCTCGGAGAGGGATCGAACAATCACCGTACTCGGGATCAATAGGTCTACTAACACTACAATTATTGCGGTGCAATATTATTCTTGTTCACCTTGAACCGTTAATTTCTTGTCACAGTCAACCTATAAAATCGACAAAAACGGATTTTTTTCCTGTTAAATTCGATTGTTTATTCTGTGAAAATTAGAATTTGGTGTCGTTATCCTGTTTTCGAATCTGCAAATACTGCACCAAATGAGGTGTGGTGTATTGGAAGATCTTTTTCCAGGTAAAATTGATCGTTAACTTGTTTTCAAATCTTCTCTACAGTCTTCATCACTTGGTTGGCAGTCTTTGTAAGACCGAGCAATTAATTATGCAATTACCCTAGTCAAAGTCTGCCACGGTCGTCACCGTTACAACCAGTCGCTGTCCTCCCTGTGGATCAGAGGGAGATTTGCCACAATACGATTAGTCGATACCAGGACGCTGGTGGATCCTGATATTGGCTTACTCTTAGGTGGGCTTCCCTAATGGAAACGCCAGCCCCCCTTCTCAGCTTAGGGAGGCCCTTGTACAGGGATGAATGCCCCCATTGTACATCGCAGCCCGACACCCACGAACATTTCGCAGCCGTGATGAGGTGGTAAACCGTTGGAAGGATTGCTGTAATAAAAAAAACAAAAACAAAAAAATAGCACTTAAGAAATTCATTAATAATCCTGTAAGTGTCGCGTAAAGCCGAACAGAATCATTTATTCTCTCATGGAAAATGGATCTTCCATAGATAAACATCAAGCACATATATCGTATAGAATCACTGGTATGTATTAAGAAGTAATAGTATATAAATTCTTACATGCGCTTTTCATCTTAAACTGAGAGTTTCCTGGCATTCACCTGTGGAATATAAGATCAGTGGATTTCCAACAAATCAGTAAGGAATGAAGTGTACTAATTTAGCGAACTATACAGCTGTAAATTACTACAATATAAAATACCCGCCAAAGATTGCCTTTTCTAGTTTCAGAATCAGTCTTCCAACACTGCTTCTTTACTAAGTGATGTACTGAATTCCACACTCTTCGATTCGGCTTGTGATGTTTCAGTTAGCGGTACGAGTTCACGCTCAAGTCCATCGTTAGGTTTTTGTTGTTCCGCTTCATCAACTAGCGAAAGTCCTTTAGCCCAGTAGATCACCCATATGTCAGATAGAAGTGCGATGAGACACAAGCTACCATAAATAACATTAAACCTGAAAACTTAGCTGTTGTGTTTACAACATTTCTTATTTAAGGATTAATTAACGATTATAGATCAATCGCTGAGGGATGCGCTATGCATTCGACTTCATTAGGCATCGTTTGTAGATGATTGAATGCATATCTGGCCTTTACAATGACTGGCGGTAGCCTACCGATGTATCGAGTCAGTGTTGCTATGCTCCCAGACAAATTTGGTGCCAATTTCCTGACCCCGGAGGCATGGAACGCTTGGTGGGCCATGGTTGTGGGGATCGATTCCACGTGTGTGTTGCAGGGCGCCTCCGACCACTACGCCACACGCGCACTTTATAAATAAATTTCTTTGAACTGTTCAGCTTTAACTTTGTACTTTAATGATGAGCAATCCATTCTAGAGAATATGAATAACAAATACTGGATTGGTTGCCTAGTTCCTTTCTGATTCCGAGAGACTATACGGTATTCTTTTTTGGCCTTACCCCGAAAATACCCTTATTTTTTGGTGACTTGACTTCCAATATGATAACAGTTAACGTACCTTACTCGAAGCCAATCAGCATCATAAATTGCACAGGCGCCAGTTTTATTGCATAGATTTTGCCACATTATACAGCTCATGTCGAATATCTTACCCCAAAGCACAGGTGATGGAAGTGTGGCTGAAAATATAACTCAGAAAGGCAGGCAGTATCCTCAATTCTTTGATTTCAACACTTCTTTGTACCAAAGCTATACATCTAGAATATTCAAGTAAGTAAAGCAAGGCTCAGGAAAAGGAAAACCGCTATGTTAGCCTTAAAAACACCGGATAAAAATTTATCCAGTCTGTAGATAAAGTCAGTAGATTAACAGCTTATGTCGAATCGATCTACGAAATCAAAATCGTTGGCAAATACTACATTGGATGAATATGTGACAGCATTACAGCTTGCAAGTATGCAAGAGTTATGAGATCCATTTTGCAAGTTTGATTTAATCATTTTACAATTCTTTCATGTCAATCGAAGCAGAACTCATGTGGACTGGAGGGAAGCTTGTTTCCCTTCAAGCAACTTTATTTGATAACATCGTCCAACTGTTGTGTTTAATTATTCTTAGTTAGGATACGGGATGGAGTGTTCTCTTTCGCCGGCATTGAGAGTCATATTTGATCATTATAAAACCGGAAAACCATTGAGAGATAGTCAAAGGGACAGAGGAAACAAGTGGACAAATGTATAGATCCCGAATGGTAAATTGCAGGTGTTTTATGATTTCACCATTGCTTCCAATCAAAATAGTAGTCAAGGTAAGTAATGGAAGTGCCTGTGGTTATAAAAATCCAATGTTAACGAAATCGATTAATGATGTGAAGAATCAGATCAGAACTCACCAAACAAGCTGACGAGGAAGCCGTTAAAACCGAGGGAAATGCTACGATGCTCAGGTGGCACCGACCTGAAGAGTTTCTCAAAAGCATGGTAAAAAAGTGACTCTTGTGAAACATGAGGGTAATCAGGATTCATAAAATTCGACAAAGCGTCGATCGAAAAAACAATACGTTATAATATCAAGTAATGGTAGACCCATCTTGAACAGAAAGTTCGTTAGAAGCGCAACCATGGAAATAATTTTGGCTCAAGTCAAGTAGACTACTGTTTGCTGGAATTCAGTTTACGAGAATATTCTGTCTAGAGAACTGGACAAAACTATTATTTCTGTCTCTTCTTGCTTAATATCGTAAGATTAAACTATTACTGGTCAACGAGCTAATTCTTGCATAAGATATCGTGAAAGGTCGGAACAGAGCCAACATTAGACTACATATTTTTGCGAAAAGCAGATTTATGGGATAAATAATTTTCTTTTTCTCAATTACCAATTAGCCAGCAGTTGGTCCTAATCCAGCCTCACCAAGAATGAGAAATTCGCATACCTAAGTACGATAAGCATTCCTGGTACAACAGACAAACCACCAAACATGGCTCCGATTGCTTTATATATGAAGAACGTAAAGAATTGACTATTGCAGTATTCTAAATTAAAAGCTCATTTATAAGGGAAGTTGCTAAGTGAAGATTATTGGGGCCCACAGTAGGGTGTACAGTATCACAAATGGCGATACCGTACACCAGTATAGAACCAACTAACCGGTTGGACAATAATCTCTGCTAACCGCCAGATCCTCTGTACCGGAGCACTCACATTCAGTGAACGTTAACAGTGCACCCTTATCAACCTGCAATGTACTATTCGAATTTGGAGAAAACGTAGGTGAATGTTTTCAAGTATTGATTCTCGTGCTTTTAACCCCAATCTCCGTATAGAAACCATCAGTGGTAAGTTTGATTAAACTTCGGAGTTGAGCTACTAATTTATACTATAGTTCTTCTACTTCTTAGAAAATAGGAGCTGTTCTGTATGAAGAAAATTAGTGAACGTTTTATAGCAAGGTCTTGAAAACATGTAGGGAGCTGTAGATTACTTGGGAGTCATAGATCGCGCATGTGGCGCAGTGGTCGGGGCGCTCTGCAACACACACGTGGAATAGATCACCGTGCCCATGGCCCACCAAGCCTTCCAGCCCTCCGGGGTCGGCAAACTGGTACCAGACTTGTTTGGGAGGATAACAGCCCTGGCTCGATACATCGATAGGTCACCGCGAGTCATTGTAAAGGCCAGGTACGCATTCGATCACCTCCAAACGATGTTTAATGAAGTCGAATGCATGGCGCATCCCTCAGGGATTGATCAAAGCTGAGAGCTTTATCCTTTTTTATCCATAGGTCGCACTCTAATGTTGGCAATAAGTGGCGTGTACATAACCATTTGCACACTTTTTGTGCGGTTGAGTCACCAATTTTTGGATTTGGAAATGTCTACTTGTTATGATTGGGTCAGAATTGTTTGCTCAAGCAGATTTATTCACTGCAGTAAAATTTCACTTAGAAATGAACCTCGTTTTCAGTATCCTAGAGCATTCAGAACGCGTTTTTTCCATAACCCACTATACTTCCGTGCGTTCTATTAGAACTGTGGGACTCGTCGCATGCTACAAATCCCAACTACAGTTGGTAATATACCTACAGAGGCGATTCCAGGGACCCATTGTCCATTGCTGACAGAGGTAATTAATGAAGCTGAACGAAGTCACACGTATCTGTACTCTATTATTCCTGGTTTTACACTGATCAATAGATAGGATGGCTAATTCGAAATGGCCTTCTAATTTTGAAGCCGAAGACGATTAATTTTGTAGAGGATAACTTCAAAGTCAACAAACTATAACGCAGCAGTTAGCTATTCAACGTGGAAGAGAGAAAGAACTTTTAATGTCAAAATGACGAGATGCCGGAAGATCTTAATAGTTCTGCAAAAAGTCATTAAAAATGTATTTAAGTCTTACTAGTCACTGGAAATAATCGCCAAAATAATTACTGTTAAAGAGTTATTACTCACTACAGACAAAATATGAAAACAAATTAGGTAAAGTAGTTGTCAAAATTATACCAAATATGGTCGTAAACTCGAACCTTATTGAAAATGCTGAAGTTCGCTCCGCTTAGGGGACAACCGGCCTGACAAGGAGAGTAGAAGGCTTCTCCTCTAAAAAGTTTTGCTTTTTTTTGCGATATGATTTTATACGCAGCCATTCTTTAGTGTTGCTTCGGTTTTATAGGCTTAAAAAAGTAAATTTCACGGAGTCGACTCTCTGTCCGAACGAATTGTTCACAGTATTCTGAAGCCATTCACTATTCCAAAAACTGTTAAGCGATATTGGTTCAAGCCTTCCCAAGAAAGCAAAAAACGTGCTTAAACTGGCAATGAAAAGCGCTTACTTTGTATTGCATACTGGATAGAATGGCATTCCATCGCATTCGCAGTCCGAACGACACGATGGGAAACTAAAGTTGTTCATCCTGAAATATATTGATAGTTCTATGAAAGCTAAGGCATTAAGTGACTAACAAAATCAGTTCAGCGGTCTTCGAAATAGTTCGTGAACAAATTTCCTGACTTTTACTAAGTAGGAGTCTAAAGGAAAAGATTGCACTCTGGAAAGAATCGCGAGAATGGCAAACGCCTAGAAAGAGAGAATGTCTGGTATCGTAGACGAAACGATTGTGATCCTCCACAATTTATAATGTTTCAGAGATAAATCTTCGTGATATGCCATTCTTTCCCTTACATTTCCAATCAACAGATGATGTGGTGGATGATCAAAATATTAGCTGTATCACCTGCAGTCTCTTTATTCATTAAGTGACTTAAGCGAGTGCCATCAAACATTAAGCAGCAAAGCCGCTCAGCGACTCTCTCGAGGAACAATAGGAGCATCAAACGATATGATGCCTTTATCACTAGTGTTTTCGTTGATGATCAGCCTTAGGTAACTCGCTGGAGCCTGCTGTGACAATTCGTTCTTTGCTAGATATCCGGATAGGAAAATCGAACTGCATTTTTGACCTGGTATGAATCTCCTGCTGAACATTGCAGTTAGTCATGCAGGATCATCACAAGTACATATATGTGGTATATGAAAAAAATACGACTCAGGCAGTGCAGAGGTTAGAGATCCTCTTCGCTACACAGATTGTCTTTGGTTCGAACTCGCCGTAGGCCAATCACATCACCTAGTACTCCAGAATAAGCGAATTAGTTCTTTCAAATATGGAATTAGACTTACACTGCTTGATCACCGATCTGACTAATGACAGATTTACAGCCGACAGCCGCATTAGCGAATGACATCAGCGCGGAAACAAGTGAACAGACTGCTACCCAGGTCGCCGCTTTTCGTCCTCAATATTCACTCTTTCTATGGTTTTCAGCCTTTTTTGAAAAAATATCTTGGTGATGTATGACGTTCAAATGGTCTAATATTTACTTACTTACTTACTTGGAAGTGAGTGGGTGTAGGCAAGTAGTTGTTCCTATTTTTTAGACTTTATGTTATTAGAGAATACTTGGACACTTGGATGGCCCGTCCTCACTGGTTGTGCGGGCCCCAGCATAATCTCCATTTTGCGGAGTTTCGCTAGTGTAGCCATTGTAGCTCCCCAGAGTCCAGAGGTCAGACTGGCCAAAGTCTGCTCCAGGCCGTCACCACTATTGGTAGTGGCTGCCTTTGCGGATCAGAGGGAGATTTGCCACCATGCGACTAGTATGATACCAGGTCGGGGGTGGATCATGTTATTGGTTCACTCTTAGCTAGGCATCTTTATGGAAACGCCGGCCTCCCTCTCAGCTTGGGAGACCCTGCGGAGGGTGGGGGGTGGGATGAATCACCCCCAGCTATACATCGCAGCCCGACACCCAGGAACACCTTCAAGCCACGATGACGCCGTAAACCGTTAGGAGGCTTCTAGATTCTAGAATACTGTTTTGCTTAATATTCAGTGTGGGGTAAGTAACAAACAATAGTATGAAGAAACTTTTTGTTGTAGCAGTTTTTAAAATCGAGGAGAATTTCACGTATAGACGTATCACAAGTTCAAGGAAGTAAGTATAAGATTTATGAGTTCATATGGTGTAATTACTCGGGCAAAAAGTCACGTCATGTTTTAACCATTCCTTTATTATCGTAAATGATAATGGTAGGCAGAAATTTGCACTGGAATGTACAAAAATGCTGATTGAAGGACGCGTAATCACAAAATTTATGGAACAAGTAATGAGCTTAGGCTTATTCAGGATTACTGTAAAGCAGCATCCGAACTTTGCTTGATTAATTCGAGTTCGATGACTTAGAATTCTAGGTGGTAAATAGTAGTTAGGTTCACCATTTTGTCGTCAGCTATTATACTATATCCTGTGCAGTGACAATTTTAAAAACTTGCATTCATTTGTTCTATCACAACTGAGCTAATAATGGTCGAGTTGCTTGCTTTGCTAAGAATTACTGCGTTTTTTATTTTAATCAAAATAAGTAAGAATACAATCACAATGATCCCGTTGACTGGTGACTGCTGACGGCACTAATTGATAGAACTAGCTGAGAAACAGGCGAAACGAAGGAGCCGCATGATGTGGTGGTGAACGTGTTAGCCCCCTGAAAGGGTGATAACGCGTTCGTTCCTCATCGCAGACATCTGCGGTCCGCAGTTTTGAAAATATCTCAGCATCATTGTGGCTGTATTTCGCATTATATCCTGCCGTGAAAAGTTATTGTACGCAGCAAATAAAAAATTTAGCATAAGGAAAAATATTCACACCTTGAAGCCGAAACGTTCTCGTTGCCAGACTACCTAGGACGACAGCGAATGCGAATCCACCAACGCCTGTGGCGGCTGTAAGCTCAATTTAATCAACATCATAGATGAGGTTTCCGTTGACTTTATAATCAGCGTCAGTATTCAGTAATAATACATCCATGCAAGGAAGTGCTTAGTTGTGTAGAATGAGCAGTTCGAAATTTTTTCATTTATAATAGCATTATCAGGAAAAAGGCATAAGAACTCTAATAAGAAAAATGAAGCACTCTAGCAGTGCGAAAGGGGATGGACGGAATAGATGTGGACGTAAGAACGCGTTTGAGTTTCCCATTGTCATCATTAAGAAAAGTTCCCATTCGACGACACCACGACGAAAATTACGAAAACTGGCAGGTTCTTTTAATATTTGCTGAGTTAGTGGATGAATAAGTGAAGTCACTCCTACACTATTTATCTGACTACTGTAAGAATCAATGTCAGTTGGAAAACTGCAAGGTGTTCTCGTCTGTTGATATCAAGCTTCATTTTAGAACGCACCGATGTACTTTTGAATTCGATGTTGCGGTACTCCGAATTGAATTTCGAGGTACTTCCCAATGAATAGGAAGAATCTAAACATGAGATTGTATGGCTTGTTAAATATACACTCCAGTAATTGAAAGCCAGACACATGGTGCCAAGCATGAGGATTCACATCGGTCAGAATCTACGTACACTGGATTCGCTAAACTCGTTAACTGATGATAGTAACTGCAAAAGTTGGAGGTGGCCTATGACAATCAGTTCTTTCTCACTGACTTACCCTTTAAATGCTAACACGTCAAGGATTCTTCCAAGCACTGCTCCAACATAGATCGGATTACGAAACAGCATACGAACAATGGAAATGAATTCTGAATGGAAGTAGATTTCGAAGAGTTTTGTTTTTAACTCACTCAAAGTTAAGGCAGCTAAAGTGGCTGTCCGCTGTTGTCTTAATAAGCATAAACCATTTTATTATTAGACTCTCTATTCACGAATGTTGACTATTGGCGGATTTCATGTTGTGGTTAAGGTGGTATTTGCCTGAACAGATTTTCAGTCAACTTGCCCTTTTCAGGGACCTCTTTCAGACCCTGGGAAGGTCAAATTGACTGAAAATTTGTTCAGATGAATATAACCTTAACCACAACACAGAAATCACGAAACATAGATTTTAATTCCATTAAAAGAAAGTTGTTCTTCACACTCACTCAAAAAAATGGTTCTGATTTAACATTTCAGAAAGAATGGGTATTCACCGTCAATTTTTTTCCTTCGTCGTGACATGGTCAGCGTGAATTTTTACATGCTTGTCGCGAAGATTCAGGGTTTTCTTAGGCTTTGGTGACCTAAACCAGGTTTGAGAAAATCTATGCCGTATACTATGATATCTCAGAAATGATAGAATGGTCAAAAGTATCGGTGTTGATCAATCTGTTTGTGAAGCCATACTACGCCATTTACAAATTCTCTAAGCCTACAAAATGACCTTGGACCACCACTTATTGTGAAAAGAAGTACTTTCTTCTTTGTTGTAGTGGAGTAAGTGGACCTGTAGGGATGAAACTGCTGTGACAAATGACAAGCTGTCGACAAAACAACGATATTATAACGTTCTTGTGCCGGCAGTGTTATACGTTATGGCAGCTAAGGCATGGCATTGTTCGGTTTGAAGCTATAAAAGAGTAAAGAATAAAGCGGTTGGTGTTGATCAATCCATGATGGATGCGCTAAGTATTCAACTTCATTAAGCGTTGCAGAAGTAATTGAATGCATATCTAGTCTAACTTATTGATCTACCAGGTCAGAGCACTGTTCTCGCAAACAAGTCTGCTACCAGTTTGCTGACCCTGGGAGAATGTTAGAATTAATGAACCATCCAACGGGAGAGATCGAACCAGTCACCGATCCATAGTGGATTGCAGGGCACCCTTACACCTGTGAATAGATCGATGAGGTCTCTACTATTATTGGACATTTCAGAGCACACGGGACAAACCAACCCAACAGTTCTCAATTATTAACGCAAAAAGATGCTTCAAATATGAGCCCATATTTCCCATCGAGTTTTTCCACGTGGTTCCGAAAATTCAAAAAATATTTGTGCTTGTAGACACTTACGCTTCTCCACTAATTGGAAGTTTTGTTATGGAAACTGCATCGTCTTCGTCAAGAGTATCCGATGGAAAAAGAAAGAGTGTCAGTGAAGGGAAGAATAAAAGGGCGCTGAAAATCTTACAAACTAAACTCTTCTGAAAGTAATATGAGTGACGATATTGTCATGGACGATGATTCAACTCAAAGTACAAATATGCTGTACCCAAAGATAAGAAATCCGAGCCACCAGCATCCAATCCACATTGGATCGAGAGGAGTAAGACCTTGAGGAGCTGCAACACCAATTTTGTAAGCTGAAGCCACAAAATTTGGAAAACACTGCGAAAGATAAACAACCACATAAAACAATGAGGCTGATACGTTTGAAGAATCTCCGCATCGCAAGTGTCTGTGGTGGGGATCGAAGACGCTTTTACCTTTTCCGTGGGCTAACGCAATCATCACCATACCATGCGGGTCTTTCGTTTCGCATCTCTCTCAACTACTTTTCTATCTACCAGTAGTGCCATCGGTAGTTACGCGTCAACGGAATTAATCTGGTAAGCACAAATCAGCACTAAATCCAGTTAAGCAGAGGCTGCAGTCGAGATCACAATGTTAACCTTTTACTTGCAGCAAACAGTGATTTTTCAAGGCAAGATATTATGTGATATGCAACCACAGTGACACTGAGACACTTGCAAAGCTCCACACTGCAAGAGTCTGCGGTGGAAGAAAGAATGAAACGCGAAACGAAGGACCCGCATGGTGTGGTGGTGAACGCGTTAACCCTCGGAAAGGGTAATATCGTGTTCAATCCTCGCCGTAGACATCTGTGGTCCGGAGTTTTGCAAATATCTCAGCATCACTCTGGTTGCATTTTACATGATATCCTACCATGGAAAATTACAGAAGACAGTAAACAAAGATCTCGTGCTTGCTAAAGAAGAATATTAAGTTTACATAAAGGATTGACATATTAACCACAAAACAATTTTTCCTCTTAACTAAGGGCTAAAGAGGGTTCTGGTCTATTTCTGGACTAAATTAAGCGCTTGTGAAGTGTCTCTTCATTTTTTCCAGTGATTAAATAAAACTCATTTCCTACGATGTAGAAGTAACATCATCACTATCAACTTCAACTCCTTTCTTTCTTCTATTTGGTTCATTGATATTTACCATTTGCATTCACTTACGATCAAAAGTGTAGTAGATTTGGTTAAGTTTACTACCAACCAATAGTCCAATGAGCGGCCCAACGATCTTCGCAAAGAACATGAACGCTGAAATTTTTTAATGAATGGTAGTTAAAAGACATGAAATCCTTTTTTCCATTGTTTCGATTGAATGATGCCATGCCATAATATAGCGGTAGATTGTTTTTCTTCACGTTATCGTCCATTAACGGCAACCCAAGTGAAAATGGCATTGTCCTGGAAATGATAATTCTACTGCAAGGATACGTAATGCAACACATGAATTGAACTTTTTTGACGATCGATTTTGAGACAACTTGGAGGAGGAACCAGCAGATGTCTCTTCTTATTACCTCCCAACACCTAGAAGCATCAGTCCACCGAAGATCATCATAAACGGACCGAAATTTGAGGTGTCCCTCTTGCACTCGTCGGTATTGTGCTGAACATTTACTTACGACGATTTACTTACGACAATGAGAATGCATGGAACAAAGGAAAAGTTTGATTCATTATTTCATGACGTTGACACACGGAACGAAATATCTGTTCCTTTTTATGCCTTCGAGTTGGCTTAATTACTTATCATAACCTGAAGAAAAAGTGGTGTAGCATTACTGCACTGTGATTTTACAATATCGTCATCGGTGACTTGCTCTAGTACATTGTAGTGAGCTAATAGATTGGTCGATTGATCGTACAGAAAGTGCAAGAATCCCAGTGGCGAAACACAAAGCTCCGTACGATCGACAATCGAGCGATGCCGATGGATGCCACGTGACAGGCCGAACTTAAATCGTTAGCCCGCGGTCTCGCTCTGATCCATGAAGGCCAGGGTGCCCCTTTGTTGACGAATCAGGCACACCTTAGCACTGCTACATCGTTACTCTAGAAGTAATGCTCAATAAATATTCAATATGATAAGGAGAAGATAATGTGGGAGATTTGAGATTCTTTGGGTCGTAGCCGAATCCATATGCTGACCCGACAGTAATTATGGGTAGCAGTTGCGAGACGACGAAACGAATGGTTGAATCTTGAGGTTTTCATAAGATGTGAAAAGGGTTCACCTATATAAAGCTGGTTAATCCACTTAGTAAATTAAACCTTGTTGTTTGAAGTCTTAGTAGGTGAAATGGCGCAGAACTGTTTCTATTATTATGCTCCAGTAGTGGTTATGCAAGATTTTTATAGCACCAATTTTATGTTCACTTGGGTGGAACAGCGGAGTGATCATGACTCCCTTTCCATCTGTTGTGCGGATCACAGCTAGTTCCTAGATTTTATTGATTTCTTCGCGGTTATCGTTTTCGAAGGTCTTTGAACTTGTTCGTGTGGGTTCAGCTGCTACTTTAGGACATTTGTCTTCGACACAGATGTGAGTGGACGCTAGTCTAGTCGGTTCTCTCTGGAGATCTGCTATAGCCGTGCAACAGCGCTCCCACATGAATTGCAGAATTTGAGCTGATCTCAAGATTGGCACTAACTTTTTCGACCCCGGAGATAAGGAAGGCTTGATGGGCATGGAATGGGGTCAAACTTACACCGTGGTCGTGGCAAAAGACAGAACTGCTACTATGCTACCAGTCTCGTAATATGATTTTACGAAAGAAAGTGAAGCTATTTTAAAAAACAGTTGGAAAAGATTGAAATTTCTCTGAAAACTGTCATGGCTTAGCTTATCGTTCTTACAGATCTCTGTTAAACTTACATCTTGACGTAGTCTATTAATGACATGGTGACAAAACGTGAACGGTAACGAAGTAAGTACACGCGCTGCTGCGACATCATCCTCGTTGACGGCGTGTTCCATAGAAATGAGATTCTGAATTGATGCATCAACCTTATTAGTCTTGTCACTTATACACATCAGCTGAAAGGATTTGTGATAAATATGAAAGAATGACTCTACTTGACTTTTTTCTAAGCGTCTCGCAGCAAAGACAAATCGAAGGATGAGGCGTTCGGAGCTGATATAGCCTCTAGGAATGTGTTATGTATTTGTCACCGTTTGAATGTCACACTGTTAAGGATAATAGAGGTGATTGAATGCGCGTTTGGCCTATACGACAGGCGACCAACCAACATATCAAACTAGTGTTTTTATCCTCCAAACATCCTCCGGAAAGAGTGTTTAGTTTGCTCGCGACGTGGGACTGAAGCAAAGACTAGGTGAGTATTGAAGGGTATATCTAACCACTGTGTTTTGTGAGCCACCGATAGGACAATACTGAAACTATTTGCAGTTATTCTCTATGTGGCAGTTAGTGAGATAAAAAAGAACAAAAAAGCTTTATGTATTCTTCCCTGGGTGTGGATAAGTTTTTTTTTATCTCAGTTACGTCATTTCAGCTCGCATTCGTATAATGTAGTTATATATATATATATATATATATATATATAAACATTATATAGAATGTATATGAATTTTGGTTCTAGCCTGGGCATCGATCAAGGCGAAAAGAATAAAGTGACTGACGAGTGCACAGGACGTCTTTATGGCCTCCATTAACAATTAGGCTCACATCTATACTGAGACAGTGCAACCCTCATCAGAACTTGGCGATCTACCCATGGAAGCCGTAATGAAAAACATCCACGAGTTTGCCAAAAAGGTCCCATATGAAAATTGTCGGACACAAGCGATTAGAGCGCATTGGAAAACTTTTTATAATCTCACCTCCATTTTTGAACATATTTCCGAAGTGGGATTGTAGAAACAGAAGGATTGATACTTTACAAATTCTTCATTCTCCGTATGATATGGGCCTATCTGAAATTCTCACTCTTATTTCTGCTAGACAGTGTTTAAGCAGCAAAGGACTTTAGAATCTCTAAATGAGAGCACGGCAAAGAAATCAGTAGAAGACTGAAAAAGTACCATGTTGGAATAACAATTCTACCGACTAGTTACACCAAATATTTACATGGAAACCCACATAAGTGCTAAGAGCCGTATCGTTTGGGTCGATCATTTTCAGTGTTCTGTGGAACCAATCGCGATCCTCGGAGACATTTAGTGTGAACCTTAAAAATGCAGTTATTATAAGAAATTTTAGGCTAATACAACCGTTTTTGTTTTCTTCTGGTCTTTGTATGTTTTTCCCAGTGCCATTAGAATTCACACTAAAATAAGAACATTAAGAGCCGACATTTTATAACAACCTCATTTTAGTTTAATCACCCAAGAACCTATTTGGTACTGATTTTAAGCAGTGCGATGAGGCGAGGTTTACAAGCATTCGATTAATGGCTCGGTCACATACGGATTCTAGACGTACCACGTAAATACGACCGAAATATTCTACAATATCATATTCAAATTGCAGTCTGAACGAAAACAGAAAGAATTGAAAAAAGTAGAAGAAAGTTTGAAAAAGTAAAGTTTGCTCTGCCAAATAACTCCTACTTAACAGAGAGGAAAAACATTGAATCAAAACAGTTGGATCTGCTATATTGAGCAGCTCATTGTTTACTACTTGGCTGTTGTGGACTACGGCCTCTGCCTAACTGGGTTGATTGCCGATTTGAGCTCTTCAGATCAATCCCGTTGACGGATGATTGCTGATGGCGTTGATCGATAAATCTAGCTGAGAGAGAGACGAAACGAAGAAGCTACATGGTGTGGTGGTGAACACGTTAGTCTCCGGTAACGGTAATAGCGTGTTCGTTCCTCACCGCAGAAACCTGTGGTCTGGAGTTTTGCAAATATCGCAGCATCAATGTGAAACGATTTATTTCGAAAGTAAAAAGGAATTCAAATTTGAGAAGCAAAAATTTGCACTAGTATTCTGACTAATAACAGAGTGATGGCGATCCTCGATTCATAACACTTTTGTAATTTGTTTTCAGATCATCGGTAATTGATAAATACCATCGAGTTTTTGATATAATTAGAAAGATATACACTTCCAATCTCTTAAGAAGGCCACAATGCGGAAACGTCAGCATTACCGGAATGAGGAATAAATCAACACCTCGCTCAACGGGAACACAGGGAATGACTAGGAAGAACTTTATTATTCAACTGCTCTACTATCCTTAATTGCAATAACTGGTTCTTAACTACTATCGTTAAGGATCAGTTATTGCAATTATATTCCTCTCTGTACCAGAGCCCAGGACTGAATTCTTTTAACCTTGGCAATAGTCGATAGTTGACTGTTTTCTTAATGAGGCACTTCTTCAGGACAATCGTGTTCATCAAAAAAAAAGTGGTTCTAAAAACAAAGAAAATTTCTGTGTCGTTTAGTAAAATGAATAAATGAAAAGAAAACAGTTTATTGTTTTCTTGATGAGCAAACATGAGATTGTTATTGCAGTATATATTTCCTAACAATTGCTAACGTTTCGGTGGTTTCACCTTCTTCACGCCCTGGAAAGGTCAATTTGACACGCAATCCACTCAACCAAACAGTTCCATAACCTCAGCGTGTAAACAGAAGTAAAAAAAACTTTTATTCGAGAAAAGTTTCGAC
Source organism: Angiostrongylus vasorum (assembly GCA_018806985.1). Lineage (NCBI taxonomy): Eukaryota > Metazoa > Nematoda > Chromadorea > Rhabditida > Metastrongylidae > Angiostrongylus > Angiostrongylus vasorum. The sequence goes on from JADANN010000331.1 coordinate 623,944, forward strand.
CTCGATGTTTTTCTTGGTATGGACTATCCAGGTCAAGGTTAAGTGAATTTCGGTGGAGTACAATAATAATAGATAAACCAAAGAGTAAAAATTAAAACCAAATGATATATTTATTCACACATTCTTGCGAACTGCCTTTGTTGAGCTGATGCGAAGTTGGTATAAGTTGTCGTTGATGAAGATGAATAAAGATAATGAAGCATTTGCAAAATACCGGACGATGGTGTGGTGGTGAACGCGTAAGCCCTGGAAAGGGTGCTAACGTCTTCGATCTCTACCCCTGACACCTGCGGTCGGGTACGCAAATATTTCAGCATCATTGTAATTGCACAATTTTGTGCTTGCTCATCAAGAAAATAGCGATTTATTTCCCTTATACTCATTCGCCTTACTGAACGACATGATAGTTTAGTTTTCGCCGTCTTTAGAACCCTTTTTGATGAGCAGCGATTGTCTCAAAAAAGCTGTGACAAAAAACGAATGAGGAATAAGAATGAAGCGAAGAGGACTGATTGACCGGAGAATTTATTATGTTGAAAACTTCTAAGCATTTACCTCTTTCCTCGTAATCTAATCAGTTTTCATCCATTTTTGTATAATCTTAAGACTTTCTTCTCAGTTGCATAGCGAATTCCAGTTGCTAGCTAATCGCCTTGGTAGTAACATTTATCGTGATATTTGATCGGGTTTCCAATTGTTTGCCGATATCCGTTTATTGTCGTAACTGATGCTTATCGGTAACTGATAAGAGTCTGCTTACCGCTTTATTTCGTAAGCTAAAGAGCTTGGTATATAACTGCTATTCACGTGAAATTCTTCGGCTGCGAATAAGAAATTCGATGAACTAATTAGAAAGTTCGCCATAGCAATCAGCATACATCCACCGCCAATCCATCGTGCTCGGTTTCCCTTAAACACGATCTACTGGCCAACGTAAAGTTTTTCCATTTTGTTATTTTTCAATATTATGTTCTACAATACTAAAAAAAGGACGAGTGTAGCGCAGCGGTCTGAGGCGCCCTACAACACACGCGTGGAATCGATCCCCGCGCCCATGGCCCACCAAGCCTTCCATCCCTCCAGGGTCGGCAAATTGCTGGCAGACTTGTCTGGGAAGATAGCAACACTGGCTTGATACATCGGTAGACCACCGTGAATCATTGTATAGGCCAGATATGCATTCATTCACCTCTAAACGATGCTTAATGAAGTCGAATACATGGCGCATCCCTCAGGGATTGATCAACGCCGAGAGCTTTATCCTTTATCGTTTACAATAATAAAAAAATTGTAGGACCAGAGGAAAACGAAGAGATACTAGAACCAGAATAGGTGGAATCTTATTTTATTCAGTTAAACTAATTACTAAGCAATATAATTAGGATCTTTTGTAAAATGTGCCACCATTAGCCACGGCGCTTATTTTTTGTGAGAAATTATTCTACTTAGGAATTAGATTTCTCGTCGAACGCAGTGGGCACACCGTAAACTTTTGCACTTAATTTACTTTTTTTACTGGAATGCTTAGATAGCGCGTCCTCAGTGGTTGTGCGTGCCCCGGCATGATTTTCATTGTTTCGGAGTTTTGCTGGTTTGGTAGCCATTGTGGTTCCCTCGAGTCTCGTGGTCACCCTAGCGAAAGACTATCCCAGGGCGTCACCACCACAGTCAGTTGCTGCAATTGCGGAACAGAAGGAGATTTTCCACCATGCGAGCAGTTTGATGATACCTAGACGGTGGTGGATCCTGGTATTGGTTCACTCTAACCTGGAATTCCTGATGGAAACGTCGGACTCTTCCTCAGCTTGGGAGATCCTGCTGAAGGGACAAATCCCCACGTTGTATATCGCAGCCCGACACCCAGGAACACCTTCAAGCCACGATGAGGTAGTAAACCGTTGGAAGATCACTTAGTTTACAAAATCAAGACTGGCAGGGATTTATAAAAACGCTCTCTTAGCTTATTCGCTTCTTATGCTTTACTCCACGAAATCTAAACGATTAAGAATTAAGCGTTCAGTGTTCATCAACACCATGCGGAAATGCTATGCATTTTATTTAACTCATAGCATCATAAAGTGCATATCATACACATCACAATCATATCATACCATGCATAGGCGAATACACATCTGGCCAGCGCCGAATAAAAAATAATAGTAATTGCAGTGGTCTACCAATATATGGGCTCAGAAGTAGACTATTACACTCCAAGATCATGGGGGGAGGGGGAAATGTTGCCGGCCCCGAACGGATGAAGGGCTTGGTTGGTCCTGGGGCGCTGAATCGAAACAACGAGCAAGTCCGTAGTGAAGGACTCTTCTAACTATTGCGCTATACGCAACTTTCCCAAAGATTTGTCAGCTAACATTTCTTTTGTAGTATTTCTCGATGTTCTTACAGCTTGTGAAAGAGTGTATAAAAGTTTCTTACCTTACCACCAAAATAACTGGTGAATATAACAATCGGTATATATGCAAAATCACTGGCTGACACCATAGTTCCACTTAAACGTGAAGGAATTTGAAACTGCTTCTCGATATAAACGACAGCACTAAAATAAGAAATGCAAAGTGTTCGTTTTTTTTCTTTAACCGGTTTTTCTACCCTGTATTTTTTTCATAGGATGACAGTTTTAAAAACTAATAAGTAGACACCTCCCAACAGTTTATGGTCTCATCGTAGCTGGGAGATGTTCCTTGGTGTCGGAGTGCTATGTAGAGCGAGCAATTCATTCTCAAGCAGGGTCTCCCAAGCTGAGAAGGAGCCTGGCGTTTCCATCAGGAAGCCTAGCTAACACTAAACCAATACCAGGGGTCCACCACCGTCCTGGTATCAAAGCCGCATGGTGGCAAATCTCCCTCTGACCCACAAGGGCTGCGACTAGCAGTGGTGGTGAAGACCTGGGGGCAGTCTTTGGCCAGGCTGACCTAGGGACTCCAGGGAACCATAACGGCTTAACAAGCAAATCTCCAAAAATGGAGATTATGCTGGGCCTACACAACCAGTGTGGACGGGCCACTCACGTATCAGGTATCAAATAATAACTAAACCAATCATTTATTGTTGGAATGCTGGCCTTAAAAGTTTTTTCAAACCTTCCACCCATAACTGGCAAGCCAAAACAATGCATGTTTTCACTGAGAGTGATTTATTTATGTATTGCCTAAGTATATAAGATGGACAAAAAATTAGAGTAGTTGCGCCTTTCAGTTACATTTTGGCATTACATCCCCAAACACTGATGCTTCATTTCAAGCGAGTTTTTAGTGTTGCTACTGCTACATTTTGAGAACGGAGAAGGTCGAAAGATGAGAATCCCATCGACAATGAAGATGATCACCTGAGAACGTTAGTGGATATAAAACAGCAGAAAATTTTTCCAGAGCTTGCAGAGGAACCAGGAGTAAGTAGGTAAAATATCGGTGTCGGGATCTCCTTACCAAATCGAATTGTTCCAATTTGGTATCAACTGACATTACACACTGTGTGGATTCCAGCATTTTTCCCATTCGGTAGGTTATCTCACATCTCTCATCTAAGAAATTCCTCGGATATTTGCCTCCGTTCAACTCTCTCTCGAGGATTCTCTTTTCTTCATGAATATCGTTGAATTCTGATCCCATTGATTCTTTACGGGATGATAACCTTACTGTACCGTTCCAATGTCCTAGCTGACCTTTGCTGGGAACTTTTCTCAGATGAGACCGAAGAGGAATTGTTAATGCTGAAGTAAAACGAAGGATTAGAGGATTTGTTGGCTTACAGCGGAGCTTGGCTGTGTTGCACGAATTCCTAACTATTACGCCGTCCAAGTTTCAGCGGAATTAAAAGTGAGACAAATGGGTGCTACATATTTTGCATTAAATAGAGTAAAAAGTTGCTATGAAATTTGTTCCGTACTTTTTTTGAGCAACAGAAACAAACTGTTTCTTAATTGGATTGAGAAATCCAAGTGATCGTGAAACCAGGTGAACGATAATTGACGACTATTCATGTAGCTATCGACGAGGAGGAAGCGTCGAAACACTTCTAGAGGTTGTAGTTTCATCATAGAACGATTATAATGATGGTTTCGCAACGCCCCACCCCCCTATTATCGCCACAATCAGCAATTACAAAACGACAATCAGTGCTCATGAGACCTCTAGCAATCCCATACTGACACTTTTTCAACAGCGTCTACAAATACTTGTTGATAAAAAATCCATGGCCACAAAGAGACTAGTGGGAATTGCTTACAAAAACTCTTGAATTCGAGTAGCATCAAATTTTGCTATCATGAGATAAATGAACGTTATCCCAATAGAAAGAATTCTTGATTCCAATAGCTTTTCTTTGGATTGACAAAATTTATTGTTATCTAAGACAATTGTGACTGACTCTGCTGGAATTTTCGGCGGGGACCACCCAAAGCCTGGCTGGGTTGCGCCGCCCACTAATGGATGAGATCGCTACCATTGGCATACGTGCTCCTTCCAATTTATTCTTAGAATTAAATGCTCTTGCTTGAAACTCGAATACAAACCGTTAACAGGTCTTATCAATGCAATCGTTTGTCGAAACCCCAAACGACTTTTTCTTAGTCCCATTTTTTTAAATTTCAATGCTAACTAGTAGAAGGCAAAAGGTATGCTCAAGATCACTACCTAGTTTTGGATTTGTAAGGTTGCTGTGATGATATGACACTGACAAGCCACACAAAATCAATAAATCGATGAATGTCGAAGAGCAAATCGATTACCACGAAGTTCTCATTACCAAATAATAGTGTCGAATGATTTCAGAAAGTCGTTTACAAGAAATAAACGTTGATTACCTTGTCATATAAAAGCCTCCAATCGATTCCAAAAAATACACGGTACCAAACACCACGAAAAAACATGCTATCTGGAAAAATAAAGATTTCGTTATCTATTTAGTGACTTATTCACAGCCACACTAGTATTCTTATTTTTTTCCTTATTAAAGAAAAATCGACAAGAAATTTTCTCTAAGTAAATTCAACCACAGTGTGAAGCAGGCTGAGAAAGGACCCGCATGATGTGGTGGTGAACGCGTTAGCCCTCTGAAAGGGTAACAGCGCGTTTGTTCCCCACCACAGGCACCTGCGGTCCAGAATTTTGCAAATATCTCAGCATTGTTGTGGTTGTACAATGTGAAAATTTTATAATTGACAAAAAAGACAGCGGAAACTAAGAACGAAACTATGCAAAGGAATGAAGACTGGATGAACTTTATGCTGGACGCATTGAGAAGACGAACACTGCTGTTCGATAGCAGTTCGACGTCCAGAAACATCTCATTGTGGTAATGACGCACGAGTGAAGTACTGTGAAGTACTGATTGAATGAAAAGAGGACAAGACAATGTTTGCAGAATCTCTTTGTTCTTCAGTCAAGGAAAAACAAAGAAGAAAGTGAGGAGGAATATTTCAAAAACTTAGCAGCAAGCTTTTTCTTAGCACAACGGTTAGACTGCAAGCAAATCTTTTTAAAGCTTTTTCATATCTAGCTGAAAACATTAGACAACAGTACAATGGAAACAGAAAACGCAGAAAATATCCATGTCCAATAGATCGTGATGAAATCGATTAATGATGTGCCTATCGATTGATTCTATCTTTTGTGAGCTTTCAGATCAGCTAGCGCACAAAAAAAAGAGTCGGAAACGCCAGTGTAAAAAGGGTGAGAAAATTTACCTTATGCTCGATTGCCATGGTACAACTGATGTCAGCTCGCAAGATGCTATTGTACTAGTAATATCTTTGTTGCTAGGTTTGCTGAATAGAATTCGACGGAGTCCTTGGTGCGCACAAGGCGTGTTGTTTGTGACGAAGTGCTTATCAGTACACGCAATGACGATAGGATACTGAGGTCACAAAACAATGCTTTTGTCCTGTGTTAGTCATTGAAGGTCCAGGATAAAAAAACTGTAATCGACAACTAGTACAGTGCAGTTCTTTTTCGCACGTTTCTGGCAATAAGAAGATTAAGACAAATGTCTGAGGCGCGTAGTATTCGCCGAGGTCCGACTAGGTGACCTAAACCAGTCCCGCTTTTGCAAATGTAGTTTTCTACTTAGACATTTCGCTATAGAGTTGGCTGCAGATTATAAACAGAAAGTCTTTGTCAGAGTCCTCATATAAGATATTCCTGCTCGAATGAAAGTCATCGTATTCTTCTCTATGGTTTTCATGAAAAAAATTTTATCATTCAATGGGTAATCAATCATCTTGGTTTGCACCTCCGAGCAACATGTCTGGTGTTCAACCTCGTAAACCTTTGTGATAACATTACCGATGTATAAGTCTTGTTCTTGTATAACTGTTCTTGCTGATTTTACTGGTACTATTTACTTTTCATTTTAATGAGAGGTGCGCATGAAGCGCAGTGATTAGAGGTACGCTGCCCCAGACACGGGTTCTTTGGTTCGATCCTGCGTCCCTATGTTTATGAAACCTTAGTTTCACCAGGGTTGGCCAAAATGGTAGCAGAGTTCTCTAGGAGAATAAAAACACTGATTTAATACATCGGTAGACTACCGTTATTGACCAGATATGGCTCCAACCATTTCAAACAATGCGTGATGAAGTCGAATGCACGGCACATTCTTCGGGAATTCAATGTCAATGCTGAGAACTCTATCTTTTGTCTTTTATACGGGGATAGCATTAGAAAGGCAATCCTAAAATTTTTTATGATGAATGGAGATATTATTACAATTCTTAGCACTATGTTATGATCTTACTGGGATATGATAATCGTTGAACAAAACGAGGTATTACCACAATGATGCTGAGATATTTGCAAAACTACAGACAGGGTGTCTGGGGAGGGGAACCAATGCGCTATTATCATTTCCTGGAGCTAACGCATTCACCACCACACCATGCGGGTTATTTGTTTCGACTATCAGATAATACATTGTCTTGAAAATTTATAGTAGGTGAAGCTGTCAGGTAGGACTATAAGGATGATTTCTGTCCGCTCCGTGATCTTACAAAACTAAGCAGACGTAGACGTTGGAACTATTGGAGCTTAAAACGAAAATGACTTACTTTCCGTTTCGTCTATTTATAAAGTGAAATTTCGTCCTGAAGATAAGCGGTGGTCTAGCTCTCACCACTTTCTACAGGTTTATCTGAAAGCTATTGTTCTGCGAACTTTTACTTAAAAAAGAAGAACTCAGACATGTTTTGGTATATTTAGTTATATGTACCTTGTTTATCTCCGCAACATCAGAGGTGCTGAACACATTCCAGAGTCAGACGTCTTTCAGTAACTCTCACAGTCTTAACTTTTTCCCGATTTCTCACACGTAAGAGAACCCTCGACATTTTCAGTCTAATTTTCCAGGTCATTACGGAAGGCAATTCATATAACAATTCACCCATTTTGTCAAAAGAGTTTACTGGGAAACGTGCACTATATCGAGCACAAAAAAATGATTTAAAAATTGTCCTCTTGTCTTTCATCGGTCGAAAAAAACGGATTTAAGTCGCAGAACAGTATATTTACTCCTATAATCACTAGCAACATGAAGCCTATTGTAAAGTTTACATCAACAATGAAAACTCCAGTTATATGGTAATCATATCAAGTGACCATCTTGCATGGTTAGGGAGGCTAATTGCAAACGTAGTTAAATGGGAAATCGGCCGACCATCACACTACGGTCGGCTGCTGGCACTGATCATGTAGAAGAGGTAATTCCCTAGATGTTATTTCTGTGTGAACAATGAAGAAGAAGAACGTAGATGAGCTTGCGATGATTAACTAGTTAACGGAAGTCAGAAGTTTTGTGAATGCTTCAACTTAGTAGGCTGTTTGGTTACTGGGAAAATAAGATATCAAAGTGATGAGAAAGAGGAGTAAGGAATGGGGGACGGAAAAGAAGTAAGAAAAGAAGAAAAAAAGATATATAAGGAAGATAAAACGAAAGAGTGGAAGTGGCATCCACACTAATCACAACCTACATTGTAGGATTAGTGTGGCTTCAGTGTTAATGAAAAAACTACTATTTTTTCTTCGTTGACGACATCTACATTTTCAGACCAAGTGTAAAAAATCGGAATCTAATGGAAAAACTTCGTCAGTTAATGACAAAAAAGATAAGCAATGGGTTCGCTGCAATATCTTTTTATTCGTTTCATCCCGATTTCTTTTTTAGCGAACGTCATGAGATTTATAAACGTCTCAAGCAATCTCTAAATACTTAGGAACTTTTTCAGTTCTACACAGTCGGACACTTTTAGAAAAGTCATTATCCAAGGTGATTATGCAAATACTGATGGCATCATCGGGGGAAAAAATCTGGTTGAGAGATAGGCAGAGCAAGAGCCTCGGTTGGTGTGATTATTGCACATGGCCCCCGGATGGGAGTAGTTAAGGCTCGAAGCCCTCCTGAGATCATGAATTTTTTAATGTATCACGGCATCCTTCTGGCCATGCAAATCAATGAATAGTAATCTCTATCTGTTGGCTTAAAGTGTTTTACTTCTGTTGACTGCCACGGAATTTAGTTCTGTCGAACGCCCGAGTTAACCGAGTCTTCGATCTCTCAGGATCGGAAAATTGTTAAGAGACTTGTATGCGGGTGTAAAAACATGGCTGGGTGCATTGATATTGCACTGGGTAGCAAGCGTAAGTTATTGTATATGTAAGATATGTAGTGAATCATTCCCGCAATGCTACGAATGGAAGTGGATGCGTAGCACACCCCAAGGAGTCTGACTACTTCCTAAAGTTTCATTTGTTAACTGCTGTCGGTCATACTTACGTCATTTATATCAAATCTTCTGCTCCCACATTGTTGCACAAGTTCACATGTTCATCACTTTCCTGGATACTTGGACGGCCCGTCTTCACTGGTTATGCGGGACTCAGCATAATTTCCACTTTCTCGGAGTTTTACTGGTTTAGCCATTGTGGTTCCTTGAGTCCCAAAGTAGCCTAGCCAAAGTCTGCCACGAGTCGTAGCTACCACGGGTAGTAGCAGCCCTTCTGGATCAGAGTTAGATTTGTCACTACGACACTAGTTTGATAACAGGACGGCGTGTCACGGTATCAACGATGATACGATATGAGCGTACCACACCTATGTATATAAACACCATACATACATACATACATACATACATACATACATACATACATACATACATACATACATACATACATACATACATACATACATACATACATACATACATACATACATACATACATACATACATACATACATACATACATACATACATACATACATACATACACATACATACATACATACATACATACATACATACATACATACATACATACATACATACATACATACATACATACATACATACATACATACATACATACATACATACATACATACATACATACATACATACATACATACATACATACATACATACATACATACATACATCATACATACATACATACATACATACATACATACATACATACATACATACATACATACATACATACATACATACATACATACATACATACATACATACATACATACATACATACATACATACATACATACATACATACATACATACATCATACATACATACATACATACATACATACATACATACATACATACATACATACATACATACATACATACATACATACATACATACATACATACATACATACATACATACATACATACATACATACATACATACATACATACATACATACATACATACATACATACATACATACATACATACATACATACATACATACATACATACATACATACACATACATACATACATACATACATACATACATACATACATACATACATACATACATACATACATACATACATACATACATACATACATACATACATACATACATACATACATACATACATACATACATACATACATACATACATACATACATACATACATACATACATACATACATACATACATACATACATACATACATACATACATACATACATACATACATACATACATACATACATACATACATACATACATACATACATACATACATACATACATACATACATACATACATACATACATACATACATACATACATACATACATACATACATACATACATACATACATACATACATACATACATACATACATACATACATACATACATACATACATACATACATACATACATACATACATACATACATACACTAGGATATGTGTAAAACAACCATACATACACAGCGAAATACACATGCCTACGTAGTGACAGAAACCTCTATATATAAAAAAACATGGAAATGTCATTCTTTCTGCTTCTGTTTAGCAAACACGAGGTGTTATTTTTATATCTTTATTTACGTACAAGCTGACGTTTCGGCGGATTTCGCCTTCCTCAGAGCCTGGAAAGGTCAAGTTGACTGCGATCTACATGGCCAAACGCCTCCATAACCAAACAGAGAAAATGCTGAACCAAAATGTCAATCACATTGAACACAGAGCCTTTGCACACTCACCGCTTTCTAGGAGTCTTCCACTAAATATTTCACGTGGAGACCAACCGCACAGAGTTCGCATGGAATCGTAACGTACCCATCTCATCAGAATAACAGGCTTATATACTGGCCAATATCACGCGTGATAATGAGACATTCCTCCCTGCTTTTCATTTTCGGATTCTTGGGTTTGCTCCAGAATGCCTCGAGAATTTTGCGCGCTTGTGTTCTCGATTCCTGCGCTAGGATCGCAACCCATACTTCAAAATCTTCTCCGTTATGTATCTGCGTCGTATGCGTGCCTAGTGGAGTATTTGGCTTTACGTATGCCGACTAGGTGTTCTTTTTATACGAACGCAGAGTGGTCTACCCGTTTCGCCAACGTATTCGTCCCCGCATGCTTTACAAGTGGTCAGATAAACTGTACCTCAACTCATGCAGTCACCGTCTCTACCATTGTGGCAAATTATACAAAAAAAATGGAAAGATTATCATGGAAATGTCATATTTTTGCGAGATCTAGAATTCTAGTTTGTTACCGAATTTCAGAAATAGTGAAACTTCGATTAATTCAAATGGTGATTCTATTGAACGGCGAATATGTAAGATGTCAGTTTGCTGATGTTTTGGGCTTCTAATCCATCACGACATCCATCATTGTGATTTTTTTGAAGGAAAAAAATTGCAAAGAGTTGTTGCTGAGGATAACGCCGCTGCTCTCGCAAAGGAATACAGTGTGATAGAAAGCGAATGGTGAGTTCAAATTTTTCTCTTCATAAAACAGGAAAAGAGAATACAGACGATTTTTAAAATATCTGGAAGATTTAGGGATTCTGAATTCTCCACAGTATCCCCCCAGTGAGATGACGACAACAGATCAATCAAAACTATTAACACCTCTTGATGACCAATCGTCACCGTTTCCGTTTTCCCTAACAATAAAGCGGAAAGCGCTACAGACAGCGAAAATATGGAAGAAGTGGAAGGTGACCATCACCTGTTTGCCTAGAAATCTGATCAAACTTTTGCAGTCAGTCATTTAAAAATGTCTGTCTTATGGAGTTATGGACATAATCACATCAACGAAGCTGAGATATTTGCAAAACTCTGACCGCTGGTGCTTATGGTGGGCAACGAACGCGCTATTGTCCTTTCCGGGGAGTAACGCGTTCACCACCACACCATGCGGGTCCTTCGTTTCGCCTGTCTCTCAGCTAGTTCTATCGATCTTTTGCCATCAGCAATCACCCGTCAACGGGATTGATCAGGCGAAACGAAGGACCCGCATGGTGTGGTGGTGAACGCGTTACTCCCCGGAAAGGGACAATAGCGCGTTCTGCTCCCCACCATAAGCACCTGCGGTCCAGAGTTTTGCAAATATCTCAGCTTCGTTGAAGTTATATTTCGCAATATACCCTGCCATCAAAAAGAGTAGGCAGTAGGCAAAAAGGCTAAAAATAATCACATCAATTAATGATAGGTAAAAAGTGATTACACAGTCAGTCTTTTCCAACGGATTAGAGTGAGATCGCTTTTTTTCAAGAGAATTCGCTACTTCAGCTAAGAAAAGTTCTGTAAGTTCACGATCATCTCTAAACTCAATGGACACGTGGTATGGATTGCCAACACTAATTGAGACATTAGAAAAAGATAAGCTTGGTTAGTCCCTTTAAGTACTTTGAAGAGATAATTTTATGATTTTGCTCACTTCTTACAGTACTCTCAACTAAACAAGGAGACTAAATCGTAAATGATTTCAGAAGCGTTTACTAAGCCAAGACCAGAGGATGACGAATGGGTTATGCATGCACATCACTACTTTGATAACGAGAAACCATTTAAACGAAAACCACCTGTCAGTATTTCTACCGAAAGTAGATGTCGCATGTTGGACTTTTCATCCATGTTCCGGCTTTGAGTATTTCTGTTAGTGTTAATTGAAGCTAAACAAACCAAGACGTCAGTATTAAGCAAACCACATTTAAAATCGACTCAACTACGTTCTCTTATGACAGATACTCACGATTTGCTGAATGATTGCCTGTTTGATGTTAAAGGGAGCTTTTGCACACATTAATAGTTCATACATCTGAACTTAATACCTTTTTAGCAATTCGATTCTTTTTTCGCAGAGTATAACGTAGGTCGCTCGGAGCACATTACTTAGGACTCTGCCAATTAGGTCCTATTCCTCTAAAACGGCTGAAATCCTACTAGGAAAACACGCCGTGAGTTTTATGTGTCGGAGGAAACTTTTTGCAACCAATAGGCTCAGTAACAATTTGGCGACTGCGGTTGAATAAAGCCTGCTTGCCCAAGGGTAGTGTTGATCTACTTACTGCATGTGGTGAAGACTTAGGAGGACTCTGGAAAAGCTATCTCAACAATGTTTACTTTTATTGGTTGCCTACTACAATTTTTCACGGCACTGTACTGTGCGAAATACAATCACAATGATTCTGAGATATTTACAAAGCTCCGGACAGCAGGTGTCTGCGTTGGGGAACGAACGCGCTATTACCTTCCGAGGGTTAACGCGTTCACCACCACACCATGCGAGTACTTCGTTTCGCCTGTCTCTTAGCTAGTTCTATTGATCACTGCCATCAGCAATCACCCGTCAACGGGAGTGATCTAGGGGCCCACATCGGCACTGAAACCAGTTAAGATGAGGCTGCAGTTGAAATCATAATGAAATCACAAGACTCCTGTGGTCCGGAGTTTTCCAAATATCTCACCATCGTTGTGGCTGTATTTCGCTGACTCAGCATTCCGCGAAGAGTAAACAAGACTGTCATTAAACGACATCCCTGAAGAATATAAGATTCTCAACTTGGGTCTGATTTCACATAGACGCATGCTATAATGTAGCGACCACCGAAAAGTGAATCGTTGACTAAAATTTCGAGATAAATGTTTGTCTTGGCAGTCATTATAGTTATGACAATTGAGTCGATGAGCACTTTGTTACTTTTATTTCTATAAAATCACTCTTCGTATTACTTTTTATTTACTGCTTAGTATTTTCCATGGCAGAGTATAATGTGAAACAGAACCATACTGATGCTGAGATATTTGCATAACCCAGACCCCATGCCAGATTCCAACCAACGATAACACTTAATCGAGGCGCAACTGTTACCCATTGCACCACTGAGGGACTTCCTTTGCCTTCCTCTCTACAAGTTTTTTTACCCTAACGGTGCCACCAACTTTTAAAAGCATTTCAGCATCACCGTAGCTGTACTTCGCACAATATTCTGTCGCAGAAAGATAACGGATGGTAGTAAATAAAAACTCACGCATTGCGATTTTGACTACTACAGCCTCAACTTCGCTGGTTTCAACGCCGATTTTTGCTCCCCAGCTCATTCAGGTTGACGGATGATTGCTGATGGCATCGTCAGAGTAAACAACATGGCTGAGAGAAACGTAAAAGCGATAGCGTCAACGGCACAGTGGGTAGCTCATGTGCATTGGGAAGGGTAATCGCGATCTCGAATTCGTACGGGGGGTCTGGGTTTTGCAAACATGTCAGCTTCATTTCAAAAGTCATTCTTAATTTAGTGAGTGTTCATTAGATTTCCAGTTTAGAAGGCAGCCGTAGGAAGGCGTCTGCGGATTGGCAAATTCCAAAAAAAGACGATGGACTTCAATTCTACGAGAAGTATGCTCATATAGAGTACAATAAAACACTACATCATAGTTCTTATTCACGAAATACTTGTACTTCAGATGGCTATTCGTCATCCATTACCGGCAAATCCAGCACCGTTTTCGCTGTCCAAGGCGATGTGTGAACTGCAACTTCGACCGGAGAAACGTTTTACTATGCCCAGAAAATAAGCGTTCATATCACATTACATGTCATTATTGTGTAACTTTAAATGCAGTGTTCAATATCTGTATGTTTACCAATGAATAATAAAGATCGATATTAACAAATTGATGGCCCCAGCCAATAAAATTGTTCAGTGGCCGAGTTGCTGGTTGTCTAGTGTTGAAACCTTAAACTTGCATATAAATAAACTATTAAGGTTTCCCTGTACTCCTTCTGCTTTAGTTTTCAACAACTTTTCAAGAGCTTGCAAGCTTATTTTAAATACTCCTTAGTGGTTTATCGCCTTATCGCAGGAAAAGAGATGTTCCCAGTTGCCAAAGCCGAAGTGCAATCCGAGTCACTTCTCATGCAGGATCAGCCAAACTGTTGAAGAGCTTGGCCTTTTTTTACCAATAAAACCAGCTAAGCACAAAACGTACGTCTGGTATAGCCTACATCCTGGTAAAAAAATTTCATCACAACGAGGAAAAAGCCTACATTACGTGAGGGTCAACGATGTGAAACAATTCTCATACGTCATTGTGTCATTGCATTACAGGACGGGGAAGTCTGAGAGAGATGTGTTGGAGGAGGAGGTGGGGGGTGTGAGGAAACTGTCTGAAAACGTCATTTATGGCCTGTTTTTCGAAATTATATTAGATGCGGAGTAGTCACGTTACGATCGACGGGGGCGGGAGGGGCGGGCCCGGAGGGTCGGGGGGCAAGATGCGCACGGGGTGGGGCCGGAGAGGGGAGATCCGCAGGTGGAAATCGATCAAAAACGCGTTTTAAGCGAGAAAAACGCAAAAAAACCACTGCCCACTCGAAGTGTACGAGTTGTCCGTTTGGACGCTATAAAACGCTTCCGGAAGCGGTTTTCGTGCGGTTTTCGCTATTCACAGCCGCCCGTCACTTGGTCACACACATTTCCAAACGCCCACGCCGGATTCTGTAGCCGCGGACGAGTTGTCGCGGAAAACGTCAAAAAACGCGATTTTCTCCGTTCCGACGCTATTTCCAGCCGGCTGTCACCACTCCATTAAGGTCTACTCGCAACGGATTCTGATAGGTTGAGATCAGAAGTATGGTTTTCTAAAAAAAATTAGACCTTAAACGATCCTAGAAATGTTTTTTCTGGAGAAATATGTCCACGACCATATGTTATGTAATGTACCGATAGGTAGCTGACGAGAGGTATTTTTGGGGGAGCCTGGGGAGGGAACGGTGGGCTAGGCGTTCTAAGGTTGGGGGTGGTGCCGGGTAGGGGAGATCCGCACGAGGAAATCGCTCAAAAACGCGTTTTAAGCGAGAAAAACGGAAAAAACCACCGCCCACTCGAAGTGCACGAGTTGTCCGTTTGGACGCTATAAAACGCTTCCGAATGCGGTTTTCGTGCGGTTTTCGCTCGCGGCCGGTCAGACCCTCCGAGGTTTTCCCAAGGACGGTCTCCGTATTCTCAAAGGTGGTCTCCGTGAGCGGTCTGGAGGGGAAAGTAGGTCGAAATGAACGCAGAGTAGGAATAACCACGAAGGAGTTTTGCCGAATAAGCCAAATAAGCCTACAAACGCTAAATAAAGCGCCATCCGATACTCGCGGACTTGTGTTATTTTTTAGTAATAGGATTTTGAGATTAATTTGAACAAGACTACAGTGTGTTATTATAAGACTCCGTAAAATCATAAAAAATAACTGGTTTGGTGTACAAACTAGCTCTTATTCCATGGAATGGAATTCACAGGCTTCTCCAAGAATATGTGCATGTGTTTATCACCTAATAAAATTATCATTGCTTAGTAGTTGTCTAGACCGTTAACTGCTCTAATAGCCCTCCCATTGCTACATTACTAGTGGAGTTACTAATTAGAGCAGCAATCACTTTTCCTTTCACAGATAAGATTTTCAACAGGTTTTTTCATTCCAAGAACATCATTTTACTAAGATCATCAGAGATCAATAGGTTAACGTGTCTTCTTGACCAGCAGTAGAATTTGGAAGAATCAATCCAATCATCTGAAAGGTAGCAGCATGAATTCTGCTAGAAGAAACTCTGCTTGAATTTCGATCAAATAGTAGGTAATTTGTGACCGAGTAGCATTCACTTCTTAGGAAATGGGACCATTCGCAATGAGTTCGTACGGGCTGAGGGGGGAATGCGGGGAGGGAAGAGTTTATGTGTGGTCCCTGAAAATGAGAAATTTAGTTGCCTATTTCTTTTTTTGCTTATCTACTTTTCGTTTACTATAGGGACAGCTTCGGATCATTGCATGAATAAAAATAAACGAAGGAAAAGGAAAAAGTGCCAAGTTGCTTTCATCAGTTACTATGCATATTATTTGAATACCTGGACAGCCTGTCCTTGCTGCTTGTACGGGCCCCAGGATATTCTCCATTTTACGGAGTTTTGCTGGCTTAGCCATTGTGTTTCCCTGCAGCACCGAGGTCAGGCTGGCCAAAGTCTGCCCCTCAAGTCGTCATCACCACAGGCAGTCGCCGCCCTTGTAGATCAGAGAGAGTTTACTATCATGGGACTAGTTTGATACCAGGACGGTGGTGGATTCTGGAATTGGTTTACTCTTAGCTGGGCTTGTTGATGGAAACACTGGACTTCTCCTCGGCTAGCAGACCCCGCCGTGGGATGGTTCCGCCGCCGTACATCGCAGCCAGACATCCAGGAACACCCAGCCACGATGAGGCGGTAAACCGTTGGGAGGTCTATACATATTATAAAATGTATTACAAACAAATAAGCAAACAACTTCACATTGAACGCTCGCATTACCTCAGGTAAATTGATATCAAGTGACAAACAAAAGTATAACATAATATGTTCCATCTCTGTTAAAAACTATACAAAGTGCATTGGAAAAACTTTGAAATTAACCTAACGTCCTTGGAAAAAAAACAATTTAACTACATAGATATTTTTTCACTAGTCACTTCATACTCGAGATAACCCTCAGTGTGCGTGAAACCTCACGGAATTTTTAAGAAATCTCATACAACTCTAAGACAACTCGATGAAACTACATTGCGATGAGAAAAAATTTATATAAATTGAGAAAATGACTTCAAAATCGTGCTTTACAACAGGAAGTGCTATACAAAAGGAAATGAAGTTGAGCGATTAACTCTACTAACTAGCGGAAGAAAAAACAGCACGTAAATACATTTAAAAGTGTTGAAAAAAACCGAAACAGAAAAGACGACCCAGTGTTTTATTGATTGATCTGTTTGATCTGTCATGAAGCTAACAAAGAGCTGACGATATTCGTAATGGACAGATGATCGTATTGGTTTCCAAAAAGATGCTGAAGACACAAAAAGCAACGTAGGAGATGATCATCACCAAACCTGAAAAGGACGAAGCGTAGAGTAGGGTAGACAACAGAAAATAACAATTTTCATTATTTATTTTTTTTATTTGACCCGTCTGCGCGGCTACTGTGCGGATCCCAGCAGTTCTCACATTCGATTCGTTTCCTCGCATCCGTTGTCAACAAAGATTCTCCAACTTTTACGTGTGGTATCGCCGCTGCTTGAGGATTTTCTTTTCATCTTGAACGCCGTAGAATGCTGGTCGAACAATTCTCCCTGGAGTCCTGAGATAGCCGGGTTGGAGTGAAGCGTTCCCATTCGGATTGCAGATTTTTTCCCAGAGAAGTCTGCTACCAATTTCCTAACCTCGGAAGGATGAGAGGCTTGGTTAGCCAAGAGCGGAACTGTACTCACACAATGGTCGCGATGACGGACATCACTACTATTGTGCTACCCGCCCCCCTTAGAATAACAATAGGAGTAACTAAATAGCATCACGATAACCTTCGCTCTCATTGAGCTACATTTACAACGAATATGAAAATCAACAAGATGTTGCCTTAATGTGCTAAATTTGTGTTTTAATTCTAGATATTTTAGAAATTAGATGAAACAGCATTGTGGTTAAAGACGCATCTGTAATACACAGGCTACTGGGTACGACTCTGAGCATATTTTCGAATCCCAGGAGCGACCTCCTTTTAACCTCGGCATTTATCAATTATGCGCTGTTTTTCTTGATGAGCAAGCACCAAATAGCCGACGTTTTGGCTGTTTCGCCATCTTCAGATCCTAGAAAGGTCACAAGAAAAGAGCAGAAGGAAGAATCCCAGAAATTGGAGTGGCAAATAGCTATTTCAAATGGCTACAAAACCGTAGCTCCGTAGAATACCACGGCTACAAACGATAAATCTGGAGACAATAAGGTCCGTTTATTCTGACCTTTAATTTCAACAAAGTAATTACGGCTGTAGAAGGCTGATAAAGAAGGGCCGGTCTAGCGAACTCGGTAAAAGTGATGGAAACACTACCGGATACTCTAAGAAGCCAGCTAGTCCGTAATGGCCTATATGACCGTATATCTACAATGTATATTTTACATAATATTCCCCCAAGGACAGAGATGGTGATTGCATGAGTTCGGGTACGGTGTACCTAATCTCTTGTAACGCGTGCGTGGACGAATACGTTGACCAAACGTGTAAACCAGTATGCGTCCGTATAAAAGAACACCTGACCAAACACTCCACTAGGCGCCCGTAGGACACAAAAACTTAACTAGGTAGATTTTGAAGCAAAAATCACTATCGCAACGAAATCCAAAACATTAGCACGTAAGATTCTTGAAGCATTTTGGACAAATTCCAAAAATCTGAAAAAGAACCGCAAGTATGTGTCTTGTTATCACGCGTGACCTCAAGCCATACCTCAGGCTGATTCTTTCAGCGGGGTCAAGCAAAATTCTTCGTTCTGGTAGTACTCTGTGCGGCTGGTCTTCACCAGATAACTGGAAGACTTGCAACGAACAAAACGGTGGGTGTTTAAAAGAAGCTGTTTATCATGGAAATGCAAATTTATGTAATACGTTTTCTCTGCTGAGGCGATGAAAGCTTTTCGCTGAGTAGACTGCATGTTAATTGGACCTTTGTGAGCTCTAAAGGAGGGCAAGACGGTGAGGGCGGGCCGTCCAGGTATCCAAGTAGGTAGGTAAGAAGGAGGCGGAACCGGTATGTGTGTTGGTAAACCGAACCGTCAGCTATTGTGTGTTAACAAATGCTGTAATACCAACGTACGCACTTTTTTTTAACTACTCCAACCTCACACCTCTGGAAGGTCGGGGAAGTGGTGCCAGACTTATTTGGGAGCATAGAAACAGAAATATTCCCTCCAATAATCCTCTGCACGATTAAACTGACACGAAGTTGGTTCGAAAAACCTTTAATCAACTAACGCCTTGGCGCCTTCGCCTTCCTCGGAACTGGACTGATTTGAGTTGATAATCCTGTGGTGGTCATCTTAGCGAAGTATTTATTCGTTGTCGCATCGAGTCAAATCTGGTGTAGGGAAAACCGCACGAATGGTGGCTTCTCTCAACGGTGCCCTTCTATACACGGCGGATGTTGGCCATTTATTTATATGATCTTATGAACTGGTGTTCTTAAGCTGATGCGCGGTTGGTATAGGGCTTCGTTGTCGTTGTTGTTATCGTTTTTCTTGTTCAGCAATTGCGAGGTTGTTAAAGCAGCATACATTTACTTCCATAGAAAAACACAATACAATACAACAGTAGCTGACGTTTCGGCAGTATCGCCTTCTTCGAATCGAGTATCGAAGAAGGCGATACTGCCGAAACGTCAGCTACTGTTGTATTGTATTGTGTTTTTCTATGGAAGTAAATGTATGCTGTTTAACAACCTCGCAATTGCTGAACAAGAAAACGACGCATTCATATTCCAATGCCGAGGTTAATAGAAAGTCGATCCTGGGAGTTGTTGTTATCGTTGTTGCTGTTGGTGTTGTTGGTCGATGGCTGACGTTTCGGCGACGTCGCCTTCCTCAGAGCCGTGCTGTTACGAGTGGACAACGAAGACCTATACCATCCTTGCATCAGCTTAAGAAGATCAGTTTATAAGACCATATAGATAAATATATCAACTATATACGCCGAGGTTTATAGAAAGTCGATCTTTTGAGTTATTAAGGGATTTTGGTCAATTCCCGCTATCCATCTTATCTGCAATTTTCCGGCCAATGCGTCCTGTAGCAGTCACTACTTCATTTGCTGGCACGTTGTTTGACAAACAATATCTTAAAAATTGACTATGTCTAAACCTCGGTAACAAAACCGACTGCTACAGGACACATTGCCCACCAAATCGGAGATCATATTGGATAGCAGAAATTGCCCAACATCCATCCTGTATAAAAGGGCATCGCAGAGTGAAGTCCGTTGACTCGAGCGTTAAAGAACACCCACATCGCGACAACGACCAACTGTGGACCATCGACTTGGATCAATGCGGCTCTGAGGAAGGTGAATGCTTCGCATCGTAAGGCGATTAACAGTTTTTACAGCAAACCTGTGTCAGACTAATCATGCAGAAGATTGCTAGTTATTTTTACCCAGGTTAAATGATAGTCGGTTTTTGAGATATTCCTCCGATGATCTCTGTGATGTCTAACGGGACCGAATGCATGGGGTATCCCTAAGTAAATGATTATGGTCGGATCCTTCATCTTTTTTTCTTTATACCTTTTTTATGTAAATCATAAAAGTGAAGATCTTGGACGATTTCTCTTGAGATATTTCCGATTTTCGAAGGTATGCTTTTTAAAACAACAGACTTCTTCTCCTCGAGAATGTTTAAGTCAACCTGTTGTCAGATTACGTAGCCTGGCCACAGGTAGTGAACTGGGGATTAATTTAGAAATAGATCAGAAAAGAAAATGTGCAAATTCTGAGATTCAGGCATGACTCGTGATGTCGGCACAATGACTGTGTTGTGCTAAACTAACCTAAACTAACTAAACTAACTAACCCTGTACAAGTGGTCTCATCAACCGAAATTAGCAAGTATCCTTCCAGCGACTAGGAATTATGTAGAAGACGGCTCAGGGTCCTTTCTAACAGATATGCCAACAACTGGTTTAAAAAAGCTCGACAGTCTACAGATGGCAAACACAACCCGTTGCAGCCGTATCGCCAAAAGGAGTAAAAGATTAGGGAGAGTGAAGCGTCCTTTCCAAAAATGTGGTGTGTTTCGCTTTCCTCCAGCAAATCAAACCAACTGCGTAGTCCTGGTTTGGGAGAGACATGAATGATGAGTTTTCTAAAGCCAGATCGGGTCATTCCATGTTTCATTGGTTTATAGATAGTGCAATCGGTACAGGTGGTAAATAGCTATGAATGGGATCATTTCTCTTTTACTTTAGAGAGACAAGATTCACGAGTGATGGTGATATGCTGTAACAGTATTACCGAACTACAACTAGTATCCGTGAAATTTGAAGAGTACACAACATTTGCCAATTGCTTCTTGTATACTCTCACAAAGCAGTGATTTCCTCTTCAGTGAACTCATATGAGACCTATGCAATGCATTTTTTATATGGCACATTTATATTGATATTGGTTGCGAGAACTTCTTGATGATAACTCGTTTAGAAGTAGTACTGATAGTAAGAAGGTTAGGGAAATCATTTTCATCGAAGACTACTGATGGCACCGTTTTGTGAGTGTTGCAGAGGTTGAAAGGCAAAGCCAGCAAATCGAAAACTATCAGTTGTAAAACAACTTTTTTATATAATAATCGTTTCTTGTGAAAATATTTCAAAGCTTATCTTCAAACTTTAAAGCAAAAGCCGTAAGCTTATCAAAAAAGAATACATATTGTTTTTCGTATTTGTACAAAGATAGAAGGATAAGTTGTTTACCGAATTTTTTTGTCCATTTGCCATCGGGATAGTGCGACGGCGAGAACCAGAAAGACGAGCATTACGAACAACATCCCAACACTGCAGATGAGACCATTCGAGATTACCGCAACTGAAGAACCCGAATTATTATAAAAGGAGTTACATTTGTCAGAACAGTGAAGACAAGAATATTTTAGGAGAAAAAGTTAGGAATACGGTAGCGAAGAAATGTAAAACTAGAGTTTAAGACCTTTGATAGACCGATTCGACCACTAAAACAGCTCATTTTAATTTTTTGAGTAGTACTGATAGCTGAAACTGAATAAAGTTCAATTTTTTTCTTATAAGAGACCTATCAGCACTATTGAGAGTGGAAGTAAAGTGCTAAAGGGATGAAGATCTAATAAGATCCTCCTTCCTGTTTGTTTTCGTCTTTATCGAGCTCGTTTTTTCTCTAGACATTTTTGAAACTTCAGAGAAAGAAAATCTCGAACACTTTAGCTATGAATAATCTTGGAGTTCATGCACATACTATGGTTCAGAACGAAAATGGGGTGAATCGAAGTTAAATTCCCTCTTTACAGTATCTTGCACAATCTACGATTCAATTCCTACCTGATGGAAAACCATCATTGGGTTTCCAAAACAGTGCGACGATGAAGAAAAGTAGCCAAGGAATCGGAAGGCTGCAAAATTATTTCAAAATTATTAAGAAAGAACAAATGGGTATTAACGATGACGGTGACTATTGCTGCCACAGTCTGTGATTTTTTCTAAATTTAACTATAGACATGGTAATCGGTAGCGCACGAAGGACCATCATAATTTTGACCTTAATCCACAGCGTACTCAAATACCTACTGAACATCTAGTTGAAAACCGTAGGCAGTAGGATCTGATATAAGCAATCTTTGGTGATGTTTTACTTACCCGACACAGATGTCGAACAGATTACTACCGATTGAGCTTGACACAGCCATATCACCCAGACCTTTTCTAGCGACGATCACGCTGTAAGGTAGAACTTTTTTGAGGAAATGGAAGGAAAATTACTTAGTGAACAAATCATAAACTGTTTAATCCAACATTATAAAGAAGGAAAAAGACAGACAACCTCACAACAATGCTATGGATATGGCAAAAACTTTGTTTATTTTTAACCGTTTTATTTACTGCCTACTATTTTTAGTGGCAGGGTATAATGCAAAAATATAATACGTTGTTAAAATATTATACGCTACAATTGGAAATAGTAAGCAGTAAATAAAACGGTCAAGATGGTGATTATAACTAAAAGCCTCAGTTTAACTGGGTTCATTTCCGATTTGCGCTCCCCAGATCAATCCCGCTGACGGGTGGTTGCTGATGGCACAGATCGATTGAACTAGCTGAGAGACAGGCGAAACAACGGACCCACATGGTGTGGTGGTGAGCGCGTTAGTCCCCCGGAAAGGCTAATATCGTGTTCGATCTCCACGTCAGGCACCTGCGAACCGGAGTTTTGCAAGTATCTCACTTTGTTTAACATTGAAAAACATAAATGAAAAGTAAACACTACTTTATGTCAAGAAAGGATCTTCATTAAGTCCCAAAAAAACCTCTAGTTTACGTTGGCCTTTAAAAAACGTATCCTAAAAGAACTGCTGAAACAGTAAGCTTATTTTCGAATCCACATTGTGTCGTTGATGTGAAAGAAACCACTATACTACAATTTTTTTAGCTCTATTTATTCCACAAGTGGCGCTTGTGGCGCAGTGATAGGAGGCGCTCTGCAACACACACGTGCAATCGATCTCCGCGCCCATGGCCCACCAAGCCCTCCATTCCTCCGGGGTCAGCAAATTGGTACCACACTTATCTTGGAGGATAGTAGCACTGGCTCCATACATCGGTAGGCCATCGCGAGTCATTGTAAAGGTCAGATATGCATTCAGTAACCTCCAACGATGCCTAATAAAGTCGAATGCATGGCGCATCCCTCAGGAATTGATCAACGCCGAGAGCTTTATCCTTCTTATCCTTTTATTCCACTACCACCGAAACAGACCGTTCGAATTTAAGTGGCAATGAGACGAAAATTGTTGTTGAAGCCAGAAAATAAACAGTACGCTCAGGAGAGAAAAAGAACAAGTAAAATATAAGAAAGCGGTAGGCAGCGTTCAAATATTATGAACTGACATTTTTTCCTACTAGTTTTCTTCCACTCTTCATATCTATATCCCGTTTTTATCTACTTTTATGGCTGTATTTTCTATTTTTTAAACTTTTTTTTCTTGTCGTATACCTTGTGATGAGATCCGGAATACTGGTTCCTGCTGCTAGAATCGTTAATCCCATAATCTGTAAGTAATTCATTGCATTTACGATTTCGAATTGTACATCAGCAATGGGAAAGACTATTACAGACCTCAGTTGAAACGGTGAACGTCTCACCGATGGTGTTCGCCCACCAAACCATTAAGTAGGAGAACAACGCAATCCACAGCACGGATCCGATGAACGTCATCGCAAACAACGAACGCCTTGCCTAAATGTCCATTGGAAGTCCGCGTAGGAACACTATTTACTTTAATAATACTGCAGCGTAATACGGTCTAATTACTTCTCCAATCGCTGAAAAACTAACCGCACCCGTATCTAGGAAATAGGTAACGATTTTAACTCCACGCTTCGGTAGAGTAACTCCGTACTCTCAAATGGGTATAAGTTGTTTATATATCGTAATATTTTTTCTGAACTTCTGCATTTTCCTAATTTCTTTCTGAGTGTTTCTTCTCACATCGATTTAAAAAAGTGTAGTTAGCAAATAAATTACGAGATACAACGACGATAATGCCGAGATATTTGTAAAATTCGGACCGCAGGCCTGATTCGAACCAGTGATCGCTTTTGAGGTGCTCACTTGTTACCTATTGCATCATTGAAGCCCTTCCTTTGTTTATCTCTCGCTTAGTTTTTTGTACTTCACATAATACCTTGCCTTGAAAAAAAAAGTTATGGGCAGCAAATAAAAAGTCAACTTATGAGAATTTCAAAGCAGGAAGTTACTTTTTCAAAATCTTAGTTGAACATCATCTGCACAAGCAAACATCAAGTATGATCATATGGTATCGAAAACAGGAAGGAGGTTTTAGAGTTTCTTAGAGCTAATAGGGAGCTTCAAAAACCCTTATCGGTTTTGTTGCTAGTAAATCTATATTTTTTAATGTTAAGAGAAAGAATTATGCAAACCATTAGTTCTTTGTTGAACGATTGATTTCTTTTCGGAGCAGAACACAATCTCCTGTGTGTTATAGTGAGTATGGAAAGGAAACAAACGACAAAAAAATCAAAAAATTATTTCTTTTCACTTACCGGGTTTCGAACATCCGGAAGCGTAAAGGATAATGGAAATGTGATCGGTGCTAGTAGAACGAAAATGAAACGCTTCAGTGGAGTTTCTGGCCATGATAAGTCTAAAGGCTCCTCCTGTTCAGCATTGAGCATCGACATCTAAACAGTAATTAGTATGACTAATAAAATTGTTATTATTACTATTGCTACCATTATTACAATGGGAAGAGGCCAGTGATGTAGCTATTAGGAAGCAGGGATTTGGTTCGAACCCCTCATAAGCGTTCTCTTCCAGTGAACGTGGGAACGCCCCAGCCCGGCCATTTCCAAGACTGCAAGGAGAATTGACTGGGCCAGCATTACACGGCATTCATAAAGATGACGAATTCCTCAAACGGCAACCGAAACAATCCGCGATTTGTTCGAAGACCTTCGTGGGCGATGAATGCGAGGCCAACGAATCGAATGCGAGAAGTGCTGGGATCCACACAGTACGTCTGATGAGAAGTCATGTCAAAAAAAAATACTATCACAACATGGATGCTCAAAACCTATGGTTAGGTATACAAAAATAATGAACTTGTCTAAAGAGTAAAGAACTACATATGTTTAATCATACGTAATCACCATAATAATCAATTAATTCACCTCCTTTTCAGTTGTTCAAGTTCCTGTTTATAATTTAGAACAAGTAGATCGATAAGTCCTTTGCAAAGCTTTCTGGATTCGATTGGCAATTACAACTGATTGACTGACTGATTGGTCGATTTATTGATTGGTGACCGATAAGAAATATGGTTTACTGTGAAGGTATTTAAATGGCAGCGGCCATTTAAATAACATATCGAAACTACGGTGAATGATTTTTTTGATAAGTACGTAACACTTAGAGCGCGTGTGGCGCAGTGGTCCGAGGCTTTGAATGCATCTAAGCCATTGGTGATTCTGGAGTTTGCGAACCATTCAGATTGTCATGTGAATCAATTATCGAATTTTCGGTCGATCTCTCGTAAGCTGTAGCTCAGATGTTCACCTTTTCAGTATTCATTGATTGATTGGCGGTTTCAAGTTGTGATGATTGGTCATTCAATTTAGGCAGACCATTATGGACTGGTAGAGCCTAGAAAGTAAATGAATTTTCGAAGGAATCGAAATAATGCACAAAAGTGAGTCTTGTCCAAAAAATGCATAACAATAATACTTGCATTGATGTCTTCACTTATATTTACTGCCTGTTCTTTGTCCTGATTTTCGAGATTCATGAAGACACACATCGATAGAGAAAAACAAATGGGCCAATCATGAAGAACAGACGACAGACGAAAGAAAAAAGTGGACGAAAGGAACTCTAGAGTGAACTCCACGGATATCCAGACTTCTCTTAGAACAACCACCTACACGTTGTGCGGACCTGTTCGTAACCAAAGTCAAACAACTGTTCTCGCAGCTGCAATTGTTTAAGAGATCACGGCGTGAGACATGGTCCCGGCCGGTATGCTCGAATGAAACCACAGCCATGGACGACGATTACGAAGCAAAGAGACCAATGGAAACGTGCTGAGGTCCGACAACGCGTGAAGACGGCCTTCCGGCTATCCCTAGCAAGTAAGCATTCTTTTTTCATGGGCAGATTAATATGTCAAATACAACCACAAAGATGTTGAGGTGTGAGCGAAACTCGGAGTCTGAGTAGAGATCCGAACCCGCTATTATCCCCACAGGATGCTGACGCGCTATCCGCTACACCAACCGATCCTTGCTTTGCGTCTCTTGTAGCCAATTTTCTACTCTGACGGTGCCATCAGCAGTCATCGATTAACGGGAATGATCCAAGTAGCATAAATCGGCACTGAGCCAATTTGATCTGAAACTGAAGTCGAAATCACAATATCTTCACTTTTATTTAGCCACCATTATTTTTTTCATTGCAGTTTACTATGTGAAGTACGACCACAAGGATGCTGACATATGAACGAAGCTCGGAATCTGAGCTGCGCTCCGAAGTCGTCATATTCCTTACTGGCGACTCACGTTCACGCAAGGGAAAAGCAAAGTGAAGTCCATGATTGCTCTGGTGGGCAACAACAACAAGGTGGTTCAGCACTTGGTGCAGCTGGTTGCAAAGAATCAAAATTGACAGCGCTGGTTCAGAGATTGTTTTTACGTACACAAAAACCTGTTATGGATAGTAATGATAGTAACAACAATAAAAATAATAATAATGCAGATACAATAGTGAAATTACCTTCGATGAATCGGCGGCCGATTGTAGTGGCGTCACGCGATTACCATGGCCATCTACTGATGCGCTAACCGTTTTGATATCGGCTTTATCTGGATATGGTGATCGTACAAGACTGAGATCGAGATTTTACAACATTTTCATGAATAATAAATACAGTGGTTCATTTATTTGTAGGCGTAGAGGAGAATACAAGTATAAGGCATCCCGAAAACGTAAGGAAATGATGAAAGCCCTTTCAATAAAAGAAGGAAACCTTTGATTTTGTTTCTGTTCTTCTAATGCAACACTAGAGGAAACATTATCGATTTCATCATTACCGTTTCTTTTTTTTTATTTGTGAAGAGTTTCGTCTTTTTTTCTTTTTTTGTCGATTTTGCAATTGTTATTAAGAAATTGTTCCTGTCTGTTGTCGCTATTTGATGGAAAATCTTCATATTATTTGGCACGGTAGAGCCATTCTCGCTAAAATTTTTAACTTAAAAAAACAAGTGAGGAAAAAAAATGGAAAATATGTAAAATCGATTCAGTTGCTCAGAAAGCTACGATGCAAATGTCAATGCTGATATTTTCTTCTGATCTAAACTGACTTATTAAAAGTAGCAGGTTTTGTTCTAGAACATTCTACACTGCGCTTTTTCTATAGCACATTCTTTAATTAGTAAAACAACTACCGGTTTTGATGAAGATCTTGTCTGACGAATTCGCAGCGACCGTCCTGTGTTCCCTTTGCTGACGCTGATTCACGTCATCTAAAGAGATGTCCGTGTACAGAAAGGCTGAACTCGATTCATAATGAAGTGTTCTAAGAAAGACATTCGTCAATCATATTGCCGTCATCATCATCCACTGTGGACAATAATCAAGAAAGTTTTGTTCAAGTCGAATTCGAAGAGTTTTTGAAGTTCACTGAATTTAATTTTGAAGTTGAACAGCATTTCTTATATCGCTTTTATCTATCACTCCCACCATTTTTTCTTCTGTATTCATCAACTTTTCAAACTTAATATAAAAAGGATGAAAAGAGGAAAAAATGGTCTTTTGGCTGGAATTCACAAAGAATTCTGTGTAGTTTAGCATTTTTCATTTCCATAGAACGTTCTACACTGTACTTCATTTCTACTTAATGTTCACTTAAATGTCCCTGTTTATAGAATTTTTCGAAATGGTTTTTTCTTTCAGTTCTTCACGATCGTTTGCAGAGAGCGGATAGAACAGCGGTGGTGATGCTAATTACCACGATACTGACTCGATCCCAGTTCCAGCTCACCTAGCCTCTCTTCCCTCGGGGATGAGAAAATTACTATGACACTTCTTTGGAATAAGCTCATTTCCTACAATCTAGGTGGGAACGCTCTAGCACAGCTGTCGCAGCTCTCAAGGGAGCTTCGATTCAACCAGCGTTCAACGACATTCGTGAAGAAGACGAAAGAATCCTAAAGGAGCAGCTAAATTTCACATCCACAAAAGTTGGAAGTCTTTCGTGGATGATAGATGCGAGGGAACGATGCGAATGAGAGAAGTGCTACGATCCGCACAACAGATGTGAAAGACGAGCGCATAAAAAATAACTTTAAAAATGATCTATTTACAGTTGCAGTCATTTTCTGTGTCCATTTTTCACTTTCTTCATTATAGGGCAGCTAAAAAAAAATAGATTTGCCAAGACAGCCTGGGAAAATTCCCATCTCAGTGATTGTGAGTCAAAATCGGTAGTTTTACTAAGATCACTGTAGAAGATGATGATATGATTTTTTCGAGGAAGTGGAACCCTTCAAATTCGCAAATTTAAGAAAGCTTAAACAAAAAACCTGACCGCTTTCGTCATCGCTTCCGATTGCCATGTGCGCAATACCGTTTCTGATTTGATTACCTCCATGAATCATAGGTATGGATCGACGTCGGTCACGACCAACGTTTGGGATTTCTTGAGCCTGAAAAAATCCTACATACTCGCTTGAATTTCTTTCTAATAAGTTTTTGATGAAAGCTCCTCGTTTTCTCACGATCCCCAATCTGTTTCTTATTATCTGGAAATTCCGTGAGAATATAGCAGCATCAGTTGTTTGGATAATTTCATGACACAATGTTGCTAACAAGGTCAATTCAAACTTTTAGTACCAAACTCAGCTAGGACATCTCTTATCAGTTCGTTGTCTTTCTAACTCCTTATAATGGTCAATATGGAATGACCAACGTCCGCAACATTAGCTACTTTCGAACCTTTAATATGATGTGGTCTATGCCCTCAAAATGAGATCCATTAACACTAAAGTACTACCTTGCTTCTCTCCATAATCTGAAGACAGTGGTGTTAGGAGGGAACATTTTATGGGAAGATGGAGTGAGGATTAGGGTAAAACGACCATATGGTGACCTACTGCAAACAACTCAAACCACTAATACTGTAATACAAAGTATACCATTGTCGGTCGTCTTCGTGTTGAAAAAAAACGAGAAAGAAATAAAAAAAACATCGTCCAAACTTATGCTGACCAGTTCGGTTTCGTCCTTACGTTGCAGGAATCTCTTCACACTCACTTCTATTTGTGAGTTATACTTCATAAATATCCCATAGATGATATAAATAAGAAACATAGTGAGAGCTTCATGCCATGTGATTTTCTCATCAGCAAAGAAGATCACCAGAAACATTAAAGCGATAATGTAGAACATCACATCCCTAAAGCACGCAACATACTTTTTTCTAGTCAATAACTTCTATCAAGTTTGCAAAAGAAGGCTAAATGAAAGTGTTCAGTGAACTTTCCATATCTTAGGTCTAAAGGGATGAAGAGATGGGTTAGGAATTGGTCAATACCTCCAAAGATTCCCCATGCATTCGGCTCTATTTGTAGCATCGTAGACGTGATTAAATACATATCTATGCCATAGATTGACTTGTTGTATGTGTTGTAACCTATCGACATACCAAATCAATGCTTTTTACTCTCGCAGACAAGTCTGATGCCAATTTGCCCAGCTCGGATGGATAGGTAGCTTGGTATCTCGGGTCCATTGGATCGAACCAGAATCGCTGTGTATTGCGCGGTAACTCTAAGCATTGGGCTGCACTCCTGTTGGCAGTTATTGATAGTTGTATGGAAATTTATGACTATATGATGCTGATGACCGCTAATTGAACACCGAACTATCTTTTTACTCCCTCCCTCCCTTCCTCTCTCTCTCTCTCTCTCTCTCTCTCTCTCTCTCTCTTTCTCATACATTCTCTTTCGCTTTCAGTCTCTGAGCATTCTTCTTAGTAAGTTGCCTGGAACGGAAACTTTTATAGGCCGATATAAGATGAGATATTCAAGAAACAGAAAGAAAGAAATCACCTGAATAGAGGCCACCATGTCAGATGCAGGACTTCTTGTGAGAATAACGTACAGAATGCCAGTACGCACAGAATGTTGAAGGTTGCACTTCCTGCAATAGAACATTTTTAATCCGTTATTCGTTCAAATATGATCTAGTCAGTTTTCATTAGTTGTCATCGTTTCCACGTCTAGCAAAGTCATTATCGTTCTCGCCGCTTTCTGCGGCACTTCTGATATTTCATATATGCCTTCTGTTTTATAGCTTTACTCGGGTATTGATAATAAGTGACGATATTGATGAAGCAGTTGTTAGTTGTGACTTCGTAGTTAGCAAATCGGTTCACTGAATCCTTTGTATTTTCACTAATTTGCAGAATCTTATTAATATTGTAGAGCAGCCTAGAATAAGGCATAAAGGAAAAAAAGCACTAGGCTTATAAAGTTTCTTAGGGAAAAAACTCCATGCTTTCGAAAAAAAGTGACTACATCGAAAAAAGTACTCACCAACAATGGTGCCTATACCAACATTGTTTTGTGCAACAAACACACCGAACACCGACGTAAAGAACTCAGGTGCTGAGCCACTGGCGGCCATAAATGTTGCGCCCGCAACATCTTTCAGAGATTTTAAACTTAAAAAAAATCTTTTGAACATTTCAAATATAATTTATCAAGGACCGGGAGAGTACATGTCTCTACGGTCTACAACTCTTTATCCAGTCAATTGCCATGACTAACAGTTATTACACCGGCAATCTCACAAAACACGTATGGTCCTTAGTTCGACCACTCTCTCTCAAATGAAGGAAGCGCCCTATCGCTTTGTGGGCTGGCAAACTTATAGCAGACCAATCCGGAAGGATTTGCTTATTTATCTATCCCGCCAGGAATACCATTAGCTATCGAATAACTGTGTGGCGCAGTGGTTGGAGGCGCCACTGCGACACACGTGGAATCGATCCCTGCGCCCATAGCCCACCAAAATTTCCTTCCTTCGGGGACCGGCAAGTTGGTACCAGACTTGTCTGGGGGATATTAGCCCTGGCTCGATACATCGGCAGGCCACTGCGAGTCATTGTAAAGGCCAGATATGCATTCAATCACCTCCAACGATACTTTATGAAGTCAAATGCATGGCGCATCCCTCATGGATTGATCAAATTCGAGAGCTTTATCCTTTCTTTTATCGAATAATTGTAGGAAGTACTAACAAACTCATAAAGTTTTCTTCCATAACCCAGAGATGCCACTACATTCCTCTGCTTCCCGTGGGACCTGAAGCATATAACACTTCTTATCCGGAGCCTCTCGGTAACTCGTTGGCTCGGCTGTGGAGCTGTGCTCAAACGGAGTGGTTAGATGTCGGAATTTGATGAATCTACTTTAGATTTAGAAATTTCTTCACCGTCGACATACTTCCAACTCTCTGCATGGAGAGCAAACTCATACGAACTTCAGAAAAAACGCGGTTACTTGCTTGAATATACTTGGTTAGTCTGCTCGTATATCCCGCACTTAAGTTTTCAAAGAAGTAGATCCACAGAGAGCACCCTTTATGGTGCCACAAGGCTGACCATTAATATTGAAAACTTGTCTGATTATTATTATTATTAATGAGATAACAAATATTGCTGGTAATTTCCGTTTTCTAACGCTATGCCAATGTAATTTTCTCAGTATCGTCTTAAGTTTCTGATTTCCACTTCTATGAATTCATTGTAGTTATTAACTGCTATCGATTGTTCTTTTGTTCACAGTGGAATAAATTGTTGCTCTGTTGTTTGGCTGGTTATCTCGGTTACTTTGCTTCAGTTTTAAGCAAGAAAAAACTAAAGTTAGTTGGAATTTAACTCATTATTAAAAAATGAAAGTAGAAGATTCAGATTTTTACACTCTTTGGACGACACAGTCCGCCAAAGTCAAGTGGGCTTCCCAGAGTGAGGAAAAAGGTGTTCGGCCTTGTTCAGTTCTTGAGACATACACTGTGGATTCTAATCCATTTGTGGCTTTGTAGAGATGATTGAACTCATGTTTGAACTTTGCATAGAGTTGCACTCATTCGTTGATGTGTGAAGTTAATGCTCCTATCTCCCCATACAAGCCTACCGTCAATGTTTCGAATTCGGAGATATGGGGTAGTTGAAGTTTGTGCAATTAAAGTTTAGTCTACAATTAAAGGGTGCGATATCGAACAAAAAGACCTTTGTGTTTCACAGTTGAAGTGCTAGCACTGCACTAAGGGACACCAAAATCTATTCACCTACCAATAGAAGCGTTATTAAATGTGAAATTTGTTAATATTTATATAACGAAACTGAACCAATTAAAGACTAACAACTTCTTCGCTAATGCGTCTTAGGCAATAATGGCAAAAAAAATGGAATAGTAAAATAATGTTGCTTTACATTTCGTATATACCATGTTTTTCACCTGCTTCTTGTGTTTGCCTATTCTTCAAGATTTCATGTAACCTTTCCGAAAAGTAGAACAATTTACCATCTCGATGAGGACGGACAAACTGGGGGACGAAAGAATTCGTCGCAGACGATGGCTAAGGCGACGAACATATAGACGAGGCCGCCGAGATGTAGCAGAATAGCGCCGTGTTGACGTTGTTCCAATGTGAAAAGATCAGGCGGAAATTGTTCTGATGAGGAGTTGAGCACTCAGAATGGCGACAGATAATTTACAAAAGAAAGTTTTGACAGAAAATTATCGTCGTTAAAGTGGTAAAAGTAGCTAAGTTGTAAACTCCCATTAATAACTCAAAACGGTTTCTATAAACTTCAGCATAAATAATGGATATGTATACATATACATATTCTTATGAACTACCCTTGTTGAGGTGACGCGAGGTTGATGTGAGTTGTCGTTGTTGTCATTGCTGTGTTCGATGGCTAAGCTTCCGGCATCTCCCACTCCAGAGCCTTTTTTTTTAGGGTAACATCACATTGGTTCAACATGGACACTTAGTAAGAATAAACTAACATTAGGTGCTCGAACGCCGGTGACATATTTGTATTTTTTATTAAATGTTTTGTTCACAACGATACATTATGGTTTAGTCTAGAGCCCCAGCTTAACTGGGTTCATTACCGATTTGTGCTCCCCGAGATTATTCCCTTTGACGGGTGATTGCTGAGGGCAGATTGTAATTGCTGTTACGTAGAACAATGGCTAAGAGAATGGCAAAATAAGAACCTCAGTGGTGCAGTGGGTAACATGTGAGTCCTTGGAAAGTGTAGTCGCTGGTTCGAATCTGGTATGATGGGCGAGTTGTATTTCACATAATAGCCTGCCATGAAAGAATAATTCGTGGAAAATGAAAACATATGTTTTGGCCAAAGTTTTTTCTAATGCTGTGCCATCACATTTGTTGCAAAGCTCACTTCATGAATTCTCCCTTTGTGCAGTCAATTGCAAAATAGTTTGTTCTTTTCCCTACAAATTTTAAAGAATAGGGTTCCAGACATCAAAACAGCTGGTTTGCTCAGATCTACTTCTACAAAATCAAAATCGATTGTAGTAGAGCTACTTGGCTCGAGACATTAACGAGTAAGAAAACAAAACAAGATGTTAACGAATGGACAATGCAGGGCTGGTTTTGTAGTGAAATCGATCTTGAAGATGAGGGAGGGCGTGAACGATCTTCTGCTGTTGTCGAAGATGGTGAATTCAAGGCTTTGGAGGGAGAAAATATAAGTGAAACTGCGTGAGAAATTGAAAAAGTCAACTGTTTCAGACTATCTAAAGAAAGATTTCAAACTCTATGGAGCTCGACAAGATGCTTTCTCATGAATTGGGCCACAATCAAAGAGATCGCCACTGAGTACAATGTTTGGTCCATCACATTTTCCTGAGTCTGGGTAAAACGATTACTGTGGATAAGCATTTTTTATTTATTTTTTTCATATGGCCCGTCTTCACGACTACTGTGTGGATCCCAGCACTCTTCACATTCGACTAGTTTCCACACGTCTACTGTCCACGAACATCTCCCAACACGTGTTACTTCGGTTGCTGTTTGAGAATTTTCATTTCACCTTGGATATTATAGAATGCTGGTCGAACAATTCTCTCTGAAGTCGTGATATAGCCGGGCTGGAGCTTTTTCAACTAGATTGCAGAGAGCAGCTTTTTTTCCAGACAAGTCCGGTACCAATTTCCCGACCCCGAAGGGATGACAGGCATGGTTGGCCCAGAGCGGGATCGGACTAGCACCATGTTCGCGATGACGGACATCACTACCATTGTGTTATCCTCCCATTACTGTGGATACGTACGACTAACAAATCGACGAAATGCATGAGAAACTTCAACGGCAGTGCTCCTCGTTGTTAAACATCTAGAACCAATACTCTTTCACAATAACGCGTGGTCAAACGTCATACAACTGACCTTGCAGAAATTGAACAAACTGAGCTAAGAAACCCTGCCTTATTAGCCATATTCTTCAGCCATATTGCCGTATTGGCAACCACTTGTTCAAGATTCTTGCCATTTTCCTGTGCGAGAAATTCTTTCGAATTTAAACCTACTTCGAAATTGTATTATACAACTTCATCTCTTTCAGAAGTTCAAAGCATTATTTAGCTGAAATATGTCAACTTGTCTCTTTCTGGCAAAACTGTTTACATTCTAATGGCTGTTATTTCCACTAATAATGTTTATTTTTAGCTGATATATGCCGCTTTGGAAACACAGCATTATTTCCCAGTGAACCTATTTCAAATAAAAAACAAGATTTGCTCTGAAACTTTAGGTTATTCAGTTACCTTTTTATTGTTGTTAATTTATACAAGGCATTTTAGTGAGAATAAATTACTTTGATTTCCGTCAATTATGAAAGATGTGAAGATAATTGGCAAGTTTAAGAAGAACCTAGTAGTTGCCTAAAAAATCGATATTGACATGTTTTACTTGTAGCTCTTAATTGTAATTGACTAGTTTAAAAAAATTCTATTCTGTAGTTAATTGATAATAATATTTCAAAGCCGATTTTCCTTTAACCTCAGTATGACCAATCAATAAACTAGCACAATGTTCGCGATTCCTTCTTTGATAGGCTTATACGATGTTGATAAATGATGTTTATTTTCGCTTAACTCGTGTAGGCTTATCAAAGAAAGAATACGTAATTGACAATGTTTAGAAGCCAAATCACGAGTGGAAAATACAACAAGTAGCTGGCTTTTTATTTGCTGCCGACTATAATTTCTCACGGCAGGGTATAATGCGAAATACAACTACAATGATGCTGAGATATTTGCAAAACCCCGGATCGCTAGTGTCTGCGGTGGGGGGAACGAACGCGCTATTACTTTTTCCGCGGGCTAACGTGTTCACCACCACACCCACCACGTGGGTCAGTCGTTTCGCCTGTCTCTCAGCTAATCCTATCAATCAGTGCCGCCAGGAATCACCCGTCAACAGGATTGATCTAGAGAGCTTAAAGCGTCAAGCGACAACAACTAGCTTCAATAGTCTTTTTTGCGAATAAAAAATTATCTGGAACGCTTGAAAGAGTAATAACGTTGTTTTATTAAGCAAAATGCACAAAAAAAACCCATATGAAATAAAAGTATCCATAATAATTGTTGAGAAGAAAAAAGAGGAAAATGCGAATAGGGGAAAAAAAAGAAATGAGAATGGTCTTTTTTAAAGAAATTACATGGCAATTCATATTATTGAAAGGCATAGAAAGAAATGTAGAAAAAAGCTTACTCATTTTGCAGTAGACGACTTTTGGCGGAAATTTTTTAAAAACAACCCCTTTATTCAAAAAAAAAGAACTAAAATTGTTAACGAGTCGAATGACTTCACGGTAATAGTTAACCGATGTTCCACTTCGGAACGCTTTTATTTACCGTTGGTTTTCTACGAACACATGGAAAATACTTAAAAACAAAAAAGTAACTTTTGTAGAAAATGTGTAGAAAAAGAAAAGTTGTTGTATGTGGTAGAAAGATTCTTAATACCGTTCTTTCTTCGTGTACATTCTTCATCAACAGATGACGTCGACCGTGCAACACGACGTACTTGACGATGATGATGGCGATGATGGGATGAATCTGCAAGCAATTCAAATCCAAGCAAAACCAAACAAAAAACTCTACTTCTATTCACAATTCTTCAATATGATAATCCGTACATGATCATCTACTGAAATGGAACACCTGATGGTGTACAAATCATTAAGGAGACATGGAATTGAAGAAAGAACGATGAACGCCACCTTTGGCTCTGCGTCAGCTCCCATGAGCGCAATGGTTTTAGCCATAATGGGATGCTTTATGGTTCAAAAGAACATCGACGATAAGAACAAATGAGAATTTCGGAGAGGCCAGATCATGTAACTCGATGATTAAGAGAGTTACAAGTGACCATTTGCTTGACATCCTTTGTTTACGCTTATTGTAAGAATGCATGAATGGAGCCTCGTAAACACTGTGCTTTGCGGTGCTACTTGAAACTACACGCAGTTTGGTTCCTGGTTCATT
Organism: Angiostrongylus vasorum; assembly: GCA_018806985.1. Lineage (NCBI taxonomy): Eukaryota > Metazoa > Nematoda > Chromadorea > Rhabditida > Metastrongylidae > Angiostrongylus > Angiostrongylus vasorum. The sequence continues at coordinate 661,414 of JADANN010000331.1, forward strand.
CCTGCTCCACATCAATCAAGTCATCACCATTTCCCTGTGTGTCTCGATTTGGCAAAAACTGTTCTGAGAAAAGAAAGGTTCTTCCGCTGCACAAAGGCCAGCGACTACCTGTAGTAATGAATTGGGAACGCTCTGGTGGTGCTATGTCAAGATTTCATAGAAAATTAACTCCGCCAGTATTCAGCGACATTCATGAGGAAGACAAACACCTGGAAGCCAAATCCACGCTTAAATCTGAAGAGTTCGTTGCGATTTCAAAAGAAACTGAATGAACGAAAGGCTGAAATTCGCACAATATGTGAAGTCGTGTCAGAGGTAAATAAACAAATAAGCTACTGGAACAGAATCTAGGCGGATAGCTAAGTGTGGGTAAGCAGAGTGGATTATTCAAAAGGCGATGATCACAAGAAATTAAATAGGCTGCCGCGGGAATTCCGCGGTACTATATTGAGCAAATTCAAGAAAAAATTTCAGGACTGATGGAAAATACCTGGTAAAAAAATCTGTGCTCACAGCGATCACGGCGAACAACGCGGCCACGCTGAGCAACACCGGCAGCAACAACGTCCGTCGAACTTGACGACGAGTGCGTTGGAATACACCACCACGCATGCTCACATTGAAGATTCAGTCAATCTGGGAAGAAATACATAGAAAAGCACCACATCAATCATTATTTATTTTTTTCAACGAACTAACGAGTGATGCCCTGAATGGTAAGGAGTTACGGATTCAGTCTTTCCAAAATTCTCCAAAAAAGGACATAGAGGACATGGAGAAGCTAGACGGAAATAACTTGACCGGCTTCATTGTTGACGTTTCAAATTTTAAAAAAGTAAGAAAACAAAGCCAAATACTGTTTTTTACCTAAATATTTCTATGCGATGCAGTGTGAAGAAATATAACAAATACCGATTTTGCACTTAGAATGAAGAAAAAGCGTGAAAGATTATGCGGAAGGTAATCATAGCTTCCCAACGAGTTCTTAATTCTTTCTTTTTTTTATGAATGCGGGAAAAAATGACTAGGAAGACTTACAAGCATAAACTGGTTAAAATTATCACAACTTTCATTTGCGAGACGTTAGGGTTCTTGACTCACCAAAAGCATAATCCTGCGATCTTAATCGTATAATTATCTCAGTCAAATTCAAAGTAACAAGTAAAGTGGTGTCGATATTTACAGTGTCACAATCGCATCCATTTCGAGTATTCGAAAACTGAGCGATTAAACTCCAAGAAAAACAAAACCGTAAATTATTATCTCGAGGATGCTTTCAAAAATGCCACACAGTCACTTAAATAAACGAATTATCGATTTGTTCGTCAAATTCATGATAGTTATATCAACATCATGCAATCGGTTAAGTCGATTAGCGATCTCTTATAAAGTCCTTGAAAACGCTGAAGACAATCATTCTTTACGTCGTCGCTGCTGTACCTGTGTCAGACGACGACACCAGTAACAGTATTGTTTGAAAAAAATTTTTAAAACTTTGATGAATTGACCTTGTTGTTATTCATTGAAATCGAATACCTAACATAAAACCGAGGAAGAAATCAGTGCTTAGTTTCATTCAATGTTCCTTTAGATTTCTTCGGACAAAAAATGTAATGATCGACTGGTGGTGACGGAATCTGTTCGACATCAGAAAGTTCACCAGTTGATGAGTGTGCTAAGAAAATGAGGAAAACATTTCTAAAACACAAAAACATCTTGATGACTGGTGAATGAGGAAGCCGTAAAGCGTTCGGAATTAACCAATCGCTTAAGGAACCGCGACGCATTCAACTCAATTCGTAACGTTGCGGAGGTGATTGAATGCATGTATGGCCCATACGACAACCTCCGAGGCCTAAAGATGTATCACGTGAGTGTTCCTATCCTTCCAGATCGGTCTGGATTCAATTTCCCTGGCCACGGAGGAGCAGGATGGAGGCTCGATGAGCGCAAGGCGAGACATCGACATAACCTGCCTGCATGATTTGCAGCCCCCTATCTAACCACAGGGCGCGTGTGATGTAGTGGTTGGAGGCGCCGTGAAATACACATGGGATCGACTCCCGCGTCTCCTGGGCCACCAAGCCCTCCATCGCACCAGAGTCGGTGAATTGGTGCTAGAGTTGTCTGCGAGGATAGAAGCACTTGCTCGATACACTGGTAGGCCACTATGACTCATTGTAAAGGCCAGATATGCATTCAATCACCTCCAACGATAATTAATGCAGTCGAATGGATAGCGCATCCCTCAGGGATTGATCAACGCCCAGAGCTTTATCCTTTATCCTTTGTCTAACCACAGCTGTACACGCACTCTAATTGATATTATAAAAAGAATTAATAGTCCTTATTCCTAGATCATAGAGGTAAACGAGGTAATATAATAAGCTTTTAGTTGAATTTCGTTCTGTCATCGTATGTGATTTCGTTTTTCGTCTCTTTAATTTGCAATTCGTTAATGTAGTTCAAATTGCTCAATCGATACTTAGTGAAATAAAAAGAGTAATTTAGGAGGATGCAATAACTCTGAAGATCAAATGGCTATTTCCTCGAGATGTTTGGGATCGCTTTTAACTACAACACTAACTTTTTTCTTTATTTTTGGAAAGGCGTATAGCAAGTGCATTAATGCACCAATTTTTTGACCTTATCAATAAAAAATCGATAGCATAAAGTTGTAAACATAAGATTTTTGCATGAAGAGATCGATAACTATTGAAAATACTATGAAAATGAAAATTGTGAAGTGAGGGCGAAACGATTCAGACGAGAGAAAGTGGAGACGGAGAAATGAAAAAAAATTTGAGAAACACTTTGTTAAAATATAAGAACGTCAGACACTATTGTTGTCAAGTATATTCTTCGAGGGTAAAAAGGAATTTCGCTATCTATTCAAACTGATTGTGATGGGGTCCCCTCAACTCATGAAAACCGACCATCCAAGTGCCAACTATTCAAACTAATAGAAATCGCTGACGTTGAATTTTTCCTGTCTACAAGGGTGCCTAGAAAAATCGAAACGGTCTGACTAATCTAAATCTCATCATATTTGAAGAGTTGTCAACAAAACACGTTCGCAGATTAGAGACCCTTTATTTTCCAACATAATCTAGAACGTAAAAACCAAAGAGCCACACCATCGGTGGCTCAGTGGTTAGTAATGTGGTCCGTCAGGAAGCAAAGTGCTGGTTCGACCACTCCCCTACGCTCTCCTTCAATCCATGTGGGAACATCCCAACCCCGCTTATTCTAAGATTACAAGGAGACTCGACTCGTCCAGCATTTTACGACATTCATAAAAAGAAGACGAAATCCTGCAGCAGCATCCGAAACAATACGCGAATTGTTCGAAGAACTTCGGTGACGATAAATACGACGGAAACGAATAGAATGCAAAAAGAGGTTGGATTCGCACAGTAGATGTGTTGATGGGCCATGTAAAATAAATAGTAATGACTCGAAAGACCGACTTTCTATAAACGTCGGCATAAGTAATCGATATAATTATGTGTTCTTACGAACTGCCTTTGTTGAGCTGATGCGAGATTGGTATATGTGGCCGTTGTTACTGTTGCCGTTGTTGTTGTTGCTGCTGTTGTTGTTGTTGCTGTTGTTGTTGTTGTTGTCGTTGTTGTGGTTGCTGGTCGATGGCCGATGTTTCGGCGATTTCACCTTTCTCAGAACAGTGCTGCTGCGAGTGGGACTCCCCACTCGCAACAGCGCGGTGAGTAGTTATTTGATCAATGTGGTGCTCATTTATTTTTCTAGATTTTCATTAATACCATAGATTTTATTCACCGCATTACAAGGATATTGTTACATAAAGTAAGTCCGGGCTCTGAAGAAGGCGAAATCGCCGAAACATCGGCTATCAAACAACAACGACGACAACTTACACCAACGTCGCATCAGCTCAACAAGGGCAGTTTGTAGCAACATACAAATAGATATTAACGAATTTTTTTGTCCTTACCATGAGTTATAATGAGGGCTGTACGTCGTGCAAGCCTGAGTTACCTAGTAGCAGTTGGGGAATCGTGGAGCCGAGCAAAATGCTCGGTAATTTATTGAGCGAGGGTGACAACGAATTGCTCGTGAAATAATAACCACTGCTACTTTTTATCTCTAAGATGTTGATTCCATTTCATTATTCTCAAACAGCAATACCATTCAAGCACAAAGTATTCTGAAAACTATGATAGTTCGATGAATTTTAAATGAATATTAAACGAAGATTGAATTAAGGAGGAATAGTACTAGGAACAATGGAAGGAGAAGCTCAGAAAAAAAGGTGAAAAAAACAGGCATACAAGGCGAAATAGGGATCTGGAAACTGGATGGTGCAGATTGCGGAAAGCAGTTGAGGAAAGGAGAAAGTGGAAAAATTAGGAACATAGAAGAGAATAAATCATCCAAAATGGATAAAGGTGTGAGAAAAAGGTCGGTTGTGAACGTGAGTAAATTATTAGAGAGAGCTCCCAAACATTAAAAAAAAGAGTGAATGGTTGCTAGGAATTTCGTTTGAAAAATGCCCATGTAAAGATGAAGTAGGTAATCGGTTGCGTAAGTCACTTCAAGATTACTAACGTTTGCGCGATAACCCGACCTTTAGAGGAATCACAACACTCGAAAATAATGGCTGATTTCGTATTCATACCGAGTTCACAGCCAGTTCTACTAACTCCAACAAAAAAGAGTTAAGTCTACAAATTTACCCACAGAATGAAAATCTCTTCCTGCCTATGATAAACGTCTTCTTTTTCACAATGGTAGCCTGTTTTTTTGAATTCCCATGACATCTCTTTCTTCCACTTTGCTGCTCCGAAGGTTACAGTTCGAAAATTAATAGATGTTTTTTTTAGAAAAAAATAGAAAAAAGCAGATGATAAAGCGCTCTTCACAATGACATGATGGCAATGCATTGTTTAGGGTCCACGGATCTCCCTCATATGAGGGATCTCGAGCCGGTTAGTCGCGAGGCTACGTGGCGCGTCCCTAGGTGGCGGATAGGGGGGTTATTTGCGGACCAAAAGCGACCTTTTCTTCTCTGAGACGCAGGTGGATCCAGGAGATGGACTTCCTGTTTCTGCTTCGTCGATTTGGCACACACTTTCTGTATATGCTAGGCGTATTCATGCATGAGTGTGTGGTGCGTTCTCGCTTATGCGGATTGCATTCTACGAGCCATTTGAGCCAAAAAGCCTTCAATCAAATGACAGGGTAGTATATGGGAGGCGGTTAAGAGTCGCATCCAACATATAAGCTCCATGTCCACTCTGGGAGAGTTTGGCAGGCTCAAGCTATAAGTGGGTATCAAAAATGCTAAACGTGTTCAAGGTTGTCACTGGAGATTTCAACGTCAACATTGGACCAAGAAGAACGTCACATCGGGACCCATGGATTAGAATGGAACGAAAAAAGGTGAGCGGCTGTCTGAGTTTATCATGGTGACCAAGACCATCCATGGTAACTCGCAATTCCAAAACCCGACCCTCAACGCTGGACGAGGGAGTCTCCCAATAGAAAGTACAATAACAAAATAGACCACATCATAGTAAATAAAAAGTTTTGTCTAACCGCTGTCGCTGTTGTCCCGAAATTCTACACGGGATCAGACCACCGCCTCCTTCGTGGACGATTCTATTTCTCGCGGAAAGGAGAAAAAAGCCGCTAAATTCAAAACCGAAGTCCCAGAACCACCGTAAACTGGGATACGATCGGCTCATTCAACATCTTTACGTTAGCGCTATGAAAGGTGAGAGTTCGAAAGTCACCAAGAGACGTCTGTCTCCAGAAACACTCGAGCTGATACGCTAGCGTGGAACCGCACGAGTTGCAGGCAACCGCGAACTAACGTCCGAACTTGCAAAACAATATAAACAGGCGAAAAAAAGAGGATCTTAAAGAGAGAAGAGCAGCAGTAATCGTCGAAGCTGCAGAGGCTGGGAAAAGCATTCGCAAAGCCCACCGAAGCTTCGCCAATTACATGACCAAGATGATTGCACTCCGACGCCCAGACGGAACAGTTACAGCGTCCAGAAAGGCAGTGGGGAGAACCATTCACGAATACTACTCAGATCCCAGGATCGACTTTCTATTAACCTCGGCATTGGAATATGAATGCGTCGTTTTCTTGTTCAGCAATCGCGAGGTTGTTAAACAGCATACATTTACTTCCATACAAAAACACAATACAATACAACAGTAGCTGACGTTTCGGCAGTATCGCCTTCTTCAGAGCCTGGAAGGGTATACTGACATACAATTTTTACTAGGCCAAACGCTTCAATGACACTTACAAAAAGACGAAAAACTCTATGGTAATTACATGGTCAACAGCTTCTCGAAAAAACTCACCGCTTTTTTACGTGCCTTCCCATGAGGAAGATTAGAACAGCTGATTATGGTCGCATAAGGTTGATGACTGCACCATCCCACATCAGAAATTGATGCGAACATAATCTTCCTCATGGGAAGGCACGTAAAAAAGCGGTGAGTTTTTTTCGAGAAGCTGTTGACCATGTAATTACCATAGAGTTTTTCGTCTTTTTGTAAGTGTCATTGAAGCGCTTGGCCCAGTAAAATTGTATGTCAGTATACCCCTCCAGGCTCCGAAGAAGGCGACACCGCCGAAACGTCAGCCACTGTTGCATTGTACTGTGCTTTTGCATGGAAGTAAATGTATGCTGTTCAACAACCTCGCGATTGCTGAACAAGAAAACGACTACTCAGATCTCTTCGATAGCCACGTTCACCTTCTGTCATATGAAATAAAGGAGGATGGATATGTTGAACCACCGGTTATCCCTTCCGAAATCCGACATGCCATTTCGTCGGTGAAAAATCGAACAGCACCAGGTCCGGACAGGATAACACCAGAACACCTGAAGAACATTCCGCCAGTCCTCGCAAACACACTAGCTCGGTTCTTCACACGTCACCTGTCTGAATGCAAGGTCCCTACTCAGTGGACGACCAGCAGGACCGTGTTATTGTTCAAGAAGGGTGACCTGCGCGATATCGGCAACTATCGCCCAATCTACTTGTTGTCTGTCGTCTACAAACTTTTCCCTCGAGTCATCGTAAACAGGATTGACAGAACATTGGACGAAGGACAGCCATGTGAGCAAGCAGGGGTTTCGAAAAGGATTTAGTACGATGGACCACATCCACACGATAACAAGGTCATTGAAGTATGGCGAGAGTACAAAAGACCACTCTGTCTTACTTTCATCGATTTACAGAAGGCCGTTGATTCACTGAGATAGAAGCAGTCATGGAAGCCCTTGAGAGTCAAGGGAGTCCTTACTCAGTACGTAAAGATTCTTCATGGGCTGTAGAAAAATTTCACAACGAAGATATCACCATTCTACAACGATATTAACATTGACGTCAAAAGAGGAGTTAGGCAAGGCGATACCATCTTGCCAAAATTATTTACTGCCACCCTCCAGAACGTCGTGCTAACATTGGAACAGATAATATGTGAGTGAAAATCGGTATTCCGCAATTGCAACATCTTCGCTTTGCTGATGACATCATCCTTATAACACCAAACATTAGCCAAGCGGAGCGTATGCTTCCCGACTTTGATAAAGCCTGTGGAAAGATTGGTCTTCGGCTAAATCTCACAGAAACGATGTTCATGAAGAACGGATTGGTTTTGTATGCCCCTTTCACGCTCAACGAGTATCTCCGAATGCTCCAGTTATGTCTATGTAGGTCATGAAATCAGTATGATAAACGACTCAGCTCCAGCGCTGAGCAGAAGGAAACGTGCGGCTTGGGGTGCTTTCAACAGCATCGAGGATGTATGAAGAGAACAAGGAACACCCGACTCCATGCCCACCTTTTCGACACAACGGTACTTCCTGCCCTAACGTATGAGTCAGAAACTTGGTCGCTGCGTAAGCAGGATGAAAGGTCCCTTAGCGTTATTGAAAGCGCAGTCGAAAGAGCGATGCTAGGAGTATCCCGTTCCACACAAGTAAGGGAAGGGATCCGAAGCTCCGATCTGCGTCGACGATTAAAAATCAAAGATGGCGTTCTCTACGCCAAACAGTCGAAGATAAGCTGGGCCGGACACGTAATGCGTATGAATGACAACCGATGGACATGAGCCGTTAGTGACTGGATTCCTCGGGATGTTAAACGCACTGCAGAAGGCCACGGACCCAATGGTCGTTCTTCACGAAGAGCTTAGAAGAAAGATATGGTGCTCGACGTATCCCTAGAGCGAGCAGAACCAACTGGGCTACTCTTGCGCGCGACAGGGGAAAAATGGAAGACTTACTGACGTCCGCTCGAGTCACTCGATGATCAACGGGACTACAGGTGATATAGGCGATCGTTTAGGGTTACATCTGCTGTCCTCACGTTGGAAATTTTGAAGAAGTGAACGTTATTGTCACTTTTTTGAAGGTCTTGATTCTCATTGATCTATTTTATTCCAAACAAATTTAACTTTAGTAGCATACCGTTCAAAAACTAAGGATGCAATTAGCGAGATAGGGATAGGTGAAGCGGTTTTGTGACCGAGGAGTTAACGCCAGCTGTCGAAAAAAACAGCTTCGTCGTGTTAACGCTGATAAATTTATTAGGAGTGTGTCATGTATTCGATTCCATTCGTAGAATACTTGAAGTGGTTTTTTCCTTGTAGTTCATCCTACATAATGACTTTCGGAGATAACTGATATGTTAGAGAGGTACTGTTTTTAGTCAACTTAAGTCTGGTAGCAGTTTATTAGTCCAGAGGGATGGGAAGCTTGATGAGCCTTGGATTCGGGATGGAATCAACGACCATCTGCATCTGTGTTGCACCAACACTCTAGCCACTGTGATACGTAGAACATCCGTGCACATATTTCAGCATAACAGACATTCATTGGGATGTGTTTTATTAATTTTGGCAATAATGGACGATGAAAACTCGTAAGAATAAGATGAATCAATCGGCCTACCTCATGCGGGGAGCACTCAAAAAACGAATCTGGATGCGAACAACAACAACATGGTATTGGCTTCTTATTGCAAAAGAAGAAACAGCTAAACATTATCGAATAGATTTGCGCTCTTTTTTAGAACTGTAAGGTGCAAAGAAACGCTATTAGGACGAGAAAAAATGAAAAAAGGCGAAAAGATAAAGACATGCATGGAAACATGGAATGATGAGAAAGGAAGGAAAGGGAGCGCTACCGTAGAGAAGTCAGTGCGTATCTGTCAAACATTACATTATTTTCAGCTGTCAAGAAAGTATTTTTTAGCTCTCAAGAAAGTTTTGGACTACCTTCATTTACAGAACGTTAAATACCGTATGCTCCCAATTGTTTATCGTCTCTTTGTGGCTAGGAGGTGTTCCTGGGTGCCGGACTGCAATTTACAGCGGGAGATTCGTCTCGTGGCACGGTCTCCCATGTTGAGAAGGAGTCCGGCATTTCTTTCAGGAAGCCTAGCTAAAAAGTAAGCCAATACCAGGATCCACCAGCGTCCTGGTATCAAAGTCGCATGGTGGCAAATCTTCTTCTGATCCACAAGGGCTGCGATTGCCTGTTGTGGTGGCGACCTGGGGCAGAGTTTGGCCAGGCTGTTCTCAGGATTCCAGAGAACCACAATGGCTTGACGAGCAAATCTCCGAAAAATGGTGATTATACTGCGCCTGCACAACTAGTGAGGACGGGCCGTTCAAGTATCAAGTAAGTAAATACCGTAACAACGCTTCAGTACAGTATACTCTGCCGTTGTATGCTACTGCCCCCATTTGATTCAAAATAAAATAGTATAAATGTCGTCATCTTCTGTTTTATTTTAGATTACTTACGGACATTTTTTCACATGACGTGATATAGAAAGGAATTGTGAATTAGTTTACGCAAATAGAAATACTGTAAGAAAGTTTGAATGTTTTCCTTATTTCATGCCGACTTGTTACATTGTCACTTAATCTCTCAGTCGCAATAATCGCAACATTCCCTTCTCAAGGAGTCCACAACACCTTCCTGTAATAAGTAAACGTTGATGGATAATTTTAGTGAGGACGTAGGGGCTCCCTAGCAGGGCAGAATTAGGATTGAAGCACATAGAAGAAGTCTAGTTGATCGGCCAAACCCACAGATGAACTGGTTCGTCATCGTAGACGAGGGTCACGAATGAAACAAAAGAAACAAGATTTGGAGCTGGACATGAAACGTGAGACCAAGCTGTAACTACCTTCGTATTACAAAACAACTATTTCAGGATAAAACCAAAATAGCCAGAGCTGTGGTAGAGCAAGAAATCAATTCGTTTTCTTGATTCATGAAATGATGAGGCGTCTCAGAAGTAGTAGTAAGTAGCCAAGTGAAATTCTAGCGCTGTAGTAGCAGACTAATTAGCCCCACTGTAAATTTGTAGTGAGTGTAATAGCTTCCCTAGGGATATCTTAATATCACCACTTGTAAACATATTATGATAGAGTTAGAATATCGAATTAGCTTCTCAGACAATATGGGTGATAGTTGTTTTCATCTGGTTGAAACAGTTTTCTATCTGGATAACAATGAAGTAACATTTAACCGTACGAGAGTTAATCCGGTCTGAACGATAATAGGTGGTTCGGAAACTAATGTCAGGTTTGTAGTTTCATTTTTTCTTGTATATGTTTTAGCAATAGATAGCGTTCTTCCGGTCTTCCTTTGTGATTGGATTACAGCCAAAATTGTGATTTTGACAACTATTAAAGGCTAAAATTTCAAGTACTAAACTAGCAATTTCGAAGAATCTGTTGACCATCAACGACAAAACTGCTTTCACCGAGTTCATGGATTCTAGAAATCCAAATTTTTGCTGAGTTGATAGAAACGAACTTGTTTCTGGTCGGAAAAAAGTATGGTGATTCTGGTGTTTTTACCTCGATTAGTGGAATATCTTGTGGACTAAGATATGCCCCTTTAAAAAAAACGCACGTTAAAATCTGTCATTAATTTCCGAATAATCCAATAGCAGCTGCAGAAGGCCATTTAACTCACAGTAGACATCCCAAATGTTGTTTCTGATATTATTACAAATAGAGGAAAAATCACTGATAACACAAAAATATTCTACAAGCATTTTTCTTCCATATTTTTGCAGAAGACTTTAAAGAAAATAGCGCTATTCTTAAGGAGGATGTTCAGCCCACTTATTATTAACAGCAATTATCAAGAACTTTACTTTGATGTGATCAGGTTTTGTTCTTTTTAGGTGTTTAGTATAGTTAGAATCTAAAAAGGAACGCTAGTAAAACAAGCAGAAACATATTTCTCCAACACCAGTGAATACTCCGAAGCTTATTGTAGAGGAACTGAGTTTCATCACTTAACAATACAGTCACTTGAATGCGGCTTATTCTTACTCTTCCTTAAGTTCGAAACAATTAGGGTGGAAAATCTAAAGAACTAATATTCGTACGGCGATCATTTATTCGAAGTGGTGATTCGAAGTCGAGAAAGAGCTATCTCCAAGAGATTCACATTTCACATTCACAGAGATTCACAATGGCTGGAGATTGGTTAAGGTGAACACGCGGGAAATCAGCTAGTAAACCTTTTCCAGAACTCTGAGAAGAATCTGCTTGACCAGAATTCAACAGGATTCGTAAAGAAGATAAGCAATAGTCGAACCGAACCTCGAATCAGGGAGGCCCTGTGCCTGAGGGCCGTCATCGATTGTGCGAAATAAACGAAATTTTAATCATGTCAGTTCTCAAGCCATTGTTGATCTATCCATCCACGTAATATATATCCATATTGATCTGTTGATTTCTAGGAGGACTCTATGGAGATTTGTTTGCCGTATTCACCTTATGGATAATGAATATTTGACATGTCAAGGAATTATCCACGCTAACTGTCACCGTCATTGATCGTGTTATCTGAATATTTCATTATAACGCTAACTCATACACGCTATTACTGGGAATTACTTAATATCATGCCCGATTTTCACCATCATGCAGATGTTGTTAATGGAAAATTCCCAAGCAACCTATCGACACATTGAGAAAACCAGAGAAGCATTTGTATTAAGGTATTATGTTCAGATTGTACTGTACTGATAGATTAAGAGGAAAACTAAATTGGTGTATTAAACGATTAAGCCTAAATTACGGCAACTCTTAAGGTACAGTGCTGATTTATTCAACTATAACAAGCATTTACTTATTTAATTACTGAAGTTAAATTAAGATAAGCTTGAAAATTGCAACAAGCATGTTTTTGAGAGGGCGCGTATAGCGCAGTGGTCAGGGCGCCCTGAAACACACACGTGGAATCGGTCCCCGCGCCCATGGCCCACCAATCCCTTTCATCACTCCGGGGTCGGAAAAATGGGACGAGACTTGCCTGGGAGGAAATCAGCACTGGCTCGATACATCGGGAAGCCACCGCGAGTCATCGTAAAGGCCAGATATGCATTCATTCACCTCCCGACGAAGCTTAATGAAGTCGAATGCACGGCGCATCCCTCAAGGATTGATCAATGCCGAGGGGTTTATCCTTTATTCTTTTTTTTATGTTAAGTTAGTAAGCAAATAGCACCAAGTATAATTTAAACAAACAAAAACTACGCAATTATATGATGAAGCGCAAGATAATTTGCCAAGATTTCTAACACAGCAGAATCCAGCTAAGTATTTGACTGGCTTCTATTGCTGCTTCTAGAAGTAACCCAAAGTTATTAAAGAGATGCGGCTTGTAATGCAGTTTTATATTGGATGTAGGTAAACTAAATGCACTAGTTGTTCTTGTCCTGGAAGAAGTCTGATCGCAGGCAGCATCGACACGATACATGTGGGCCGGTGAATGGCCGTGACTTGGGAGCATTTAGGAACAATCTAGTGTGCCTATGAAATCGGAATTCCATAGGAAAGATCTGCCTAGCATTCAGCATTTAAATGGGCGCAAACGACGACTGATCGTCAACTGCGAAAAAAAAACACGCGCGAGCTCTTCTACTTCCACAGATAATGGCAACGAAACAAAGGAAGGAATGGAAGAAGTACTACGTATGACATATTTCTGGATGGTCCATTTTAGTATCCAATATCTGACAAAGAGAATGTTACACAAGGCCCACAGCTAACAAGGTAATTGCACTGAGACGCAGAGGGCATACTGGAGAACTTTCTGCCGAAATGATCTCTTCGTATTTCTAATTGTAGAAGCTCCGTCCTACACCAGCGATCAAAAAATGAAAGACGCCGTTTATATGCTAAATTGTCGAAGGTGAGGTGCGTCGTACACACAATGCTTATGAACGACAAGCGATGGACAAGAGCTGTTAATGGCTGGATTCCACAAAATGTCTAACCTACTGCAAGATGGCCACTAACTTGATGGTCAGATTTCTTAACGAAAGTGGTAGAAACAAAGATGATGCTCAACGAGACCCTAGAGTGAGCAGGACTTGGTTTGTTTTGAACGCGTAACGAAAAACGGAAGATTTACTAACGCCCGTTCGAGTCACTCGACGATCAACGAGATGACAGGTGATGAAGGACAGATGGTATGCGAAACATCATATTCGTCGGTGAGAGCGTAGGCATTCTCATATTCTTCACAAATAGCTGTTCTTAGCTGAGTCAGAAAGCCAAAATCTAGTGATCAGCAAGTATATTGAAGTATTCTCCAACAAGGGTTTAAAGTATCCATAGAATAAGTTTTCCTGCAGTTTATTCACCACCTGTGAATATTCTTTGACCAAAGCAGTCAAAATATGGGCCCACATAGCAGAACTTGATGTTCTTCGAGTCTTCTGACCCAGCGGAGGTCATTATGGTAGCACATGTTGATGAGGGTGATTTATTGCTTTGATGGTGCGCCGATCGAGTCCTTTACCACCAAAACATGAAGCGAGTGATGTCTATTAGTAATCGTTTTTTTACTAATCTAAGATCTGAACCTCGTTCTCAGTTTTACTTGGTCAAACATGACCAACCAACAAGCATCTCCAACGTTTTCTATCACCTACTAATGAAATCGAAGAAGCTAATGACCGACTTGACCATTGCTCTTCTTATTATAAATATTATATCATTAATTAAGTTAACAATTTCATAATTCTATGTACTTCAGTTGCTCTAGTCGAAACGTAAGCTCACTGAGACTAATTTATTCGTTTCCAGGTGCTAAGACGTATTGGAAGTGTCCACAACAAGATGGAGAACACTTTTCAACTAGGGAAAAAGCAAAGACGCTTGGAAATAAGAATATGGGAGGTTTCGCTAAGGATTAGCAGATATGAGATAACAGTTGACTACACAATGGGAGCAGCGTAAAAAAAGGAAAGTGTAGAAAAAAAGCAGAAGGGGAAGCACTATGGCAACCGTTGAAGGTTTCAACTTTGCTCGGAAATCTACATTATTTTATTTTATTAGATCATTACTTGATAAGTATCTTATTGACAACGTGATTAATTTCGTAGATATTTAATGGCTAGCAGTCGAGAAGTCCAAGAAAACCAATGTGATTTCAATTATTTCTGGAAAAAGCTTACTTAGATCGTTTGGTAGGCCACCTACCGTTAAGATCCATGCACCAGAACGTCTTTCTTCTCTATTCTTATACTTCTGAAGAAAAGATATTATAAGTGTCTTCCATTTTAGCTCTTCAACTGGGCCTTGACTGAATCGTTAGGCGAAATGTATGAGTGCGGAACTCTGCGATCATCATTTTTTGACTTCTTATTTACTGCCTACTCTTTTTAGCGGCAGGGTATGCGTTGCGAAATATAACTTTAATGATGCTGAGATATTTGCAAAACTCTGGACCGCAGGTGCCTATGGTGGGGAACGAACGCGCTATTGTCCTTTCCGGGGAGTAGCGCGCTCACCACCACACCATACGGGTCCCTTCGTTTCGCCTGTCTCTCAGCTAGTTCTATTGATCTTTTTGCCATCTGCGATCATCATTAGTGGTAGTCATCAGTGAATAGTAGCTTCTACATGAACCCCCGAACCCGGTTCGTCCTGCATCCCTTCTTCAGAATTTTCCTTCGTTAATACCTTTGCATGCTGGATGCCTTCAAAAAACGTATGATGCCATCTCCTTGGTTAAAAAGCATCCATTTCAACTTTTTTTCCACAGTACCATTGCTTTCTCACAGATTTGACTTTCTCGTGAGTCATCTGCGGTCCTACTCTTTTTGCTCTCTTCGTTGAGTTCCACGAATGTCGTTCTGCTTCACCGGTACTACTTAGTGAGATAAGGAGTCTATCCAAAAAACAACGAAATAAACCAGAAGTTCGTTAGAAAATCATTTTATCTCATTCTTAACCCACTGTGTAACTGCGTCGAACGACTTTCCTGAACGATACAGCATTGTTGGACCAAAGTCGATTGGTAAAAGAGTGGTAATGAAGTAAAGAAGAAGCCATTTTCGTCAAAGGCACCTTGAGCCTTTATGTAAGACTGAAATAGGCTTGCTCGACGATCGCACATGAGACGGCATTGCCTTCGACGACGTTGAATGGTTTTTTTTTGAGTCTGCGAGAGCGATAGCTAGAACAAAGGCCAGTTGGCATTGCCGACGGGGGCACTGTGAAACAGGAAACGACTCGAATAGTGTCCATGCAGTAGGATCCCTTTCGGCATCATAGCTTCATCCAAACTTCTTAATATGTGTTGTTTCCACTTTCTGACCATAATCGAGGCAGACGTTGGTAAATAGTGATGATGCAACAAAAAAATGAGACAGTGTATGACTCGAACGTCGTGTACTGACGGAGTGGATGACTGGTGCGTCTTGTACTGACGGCGATCCCGCTTTATTCACCAGTCGGCTGAATCCAGATAGGGAAGAAGATAAAGAAAAAAATACAGCTGCCAATGTCAGCAATGTTTAAGGAGATTTCCTGCCACATCCCGATAACGGAAATTCGAATCTCTGCTGTAACATCTTCGACGTTGTGTGTTTTCTTCGAAAATGAACAACTTTTTAACGGAGATCACGAAGAATGCAAAATAGCACTGGTTTGAATTAAAAAACACTTTTACATAATGTCGCAAATATATGCTGCAATAAAGGATAAGGCATAAAATGTCGGCATTGATTTATCCCTTATGGGTGCGCCGTGCATTTTGCTTTATTCGTAGCAATGTAGAGGTAATTAAGTGCATTTGTGGCCTACACAATGGCTCACGTTGGCCTACCGATGTAACCAGCCAGTGGTTTTATCTAGCCATACAAGTATTATACCACTTTTGCAGACCCTGGAGAGAGACTTTGTTTTTCCAGGGCATCAGATCCAACCAAAAGCAATTTTCATATTAGGGTATGCCTCCACCCATTACGCTATGCGGTCGTCATAGCTGTACCGTTGCGTGGAGTCTTAACAACTACTATAAAAAGCTCAGCCTCAAGCGCAATGCAGTGAGGCCTCAATAGAGTCCAAACATTGTCATCACTTCCCATCTCTGGTTGACATTGGCTTCTACGTAGATCAGTTGTTGACCGGCCGTCTCACATCTGTATGAATGGCATGGAAGCATGCTCACACCAGGTTTTATAAGAGACAAATCTACATTCAGAATCTTTCTTTTTTGCTCTTTAATAAAACGAAGTACATCAACGACGTGACGATTATCATCAGTATCTCCATGTAATAAGGTGTTAATAGCTTACGTAGATATTTGTATACATGCGTGTACTGTATGTTCAGCGCTTTAAAAAAGTACAACGAATGAAATGAACCACCCTATTAAATGTTGATAAGGACTAATTATATGTTCACCCCACAGTGACTTGGTTATTTCGAACTCAGATATTGGCTACTGCACAAGAAACCCAATTAATAAACTTTGAGTCAGGATTTAAATATGTCTATTACAAAATGAGGATAGAAATCGATATTGAGTTAAGCCGAAATGAGCTAAAGACGGCGACTGAGAGCAAAATAGCGGAAATGTGATAGGATAAACGCCATCCGGCAACCACTAACCGCTTAACGTTCAACTACAGAAAAATTTCTCATTATAAAATCGCTGACTAATTTGTTCCCAAGCGGGAAACACACAAGGGACCTTAAGCTGAATCCACTAGCTTTACGGAATTACAGGGGACATTTAGAAAGTCACAGCTTTTTCGTTA
Organism: Angiostrongylus vasorum; assembly: GCA_018806985.1. Taxonomy (NCBI): domain Eukaryota; kingdom Metazoa; phylum Nematoda; class Chromadorea; order Rhabditida; family Metastrongylidae; genus Angiostrongylus; species Angiostrongylus vasorum. The sequence continues at coordinate 678,514 of JADANN010000331.1, forward strand.
GGATAGTAATCATGCGGACTTCTAGAATATTTGCATATTCCAACACCAAGTCGGAATTGACCAAGAAAACCGTATTTTTTGTTTTTTGTGCTTTAGAATGCAAACTTCTTTAACAAGGTACTATTGTGGCATAAATGAAGATGAAGACCTGTGTACGAGCTTATTTGTTCTTTCATCAGTCATTAAGTGACTCCAACCCTACTGAAGTCTGAAACCGTCATTGATGACCGTCAAAACTGCCAGAATTTCTCACGTCCTCAACAGGAACAAGGCATGTCATAATTTTGTATGAGGCATTTTAATCCTGTAGGCTTTTACGTGAAACATGACTAAGCGGCAATTCATCGATGTCTCCACGAGTGCTGGCTATACGCTGCGAAAAATGTCCTGCTTTGTCGGATTAGACGTCGACGGATTTTGTCGTTCACGAGAATTTTAAGCACTTCCTCAAACTTTCCCATGCACTTACCCATTACTCGATAGCAGGCAGGAGTTTTTGCCACTACGACATATATGTGGCCCGTAGACACAAACACGATTATAAAAGAATCCATGAATATGCTCACGGTCGTGCGTGAATCTGATGCAGCAGAAACAGTTAACCTGTCTTTTTAATACATATGCATATCAAGGCAGGTAAATATTGTATCTTCCCAGTTACCCTCTGTTCATGGTTAACCAAGTATCCCGTTGTATGAACGAGCCAAGTTAACCTCTCGACTAGTCGTCCTCATATCCCTCCTGCAAGGATATGTGCGAGATTGTATAGGAATACATCATAATATAGCAATGTAACAAAGATAACAAAAAGTCGTCCTAGGGTCTCTCAGTACGGAACTGCGAAAATCGTCGGCGTTTTAGAAGAATACTAGCCGCTAGAAAGTAAGGTGTCCTTCTATATGTAGGGGCCAGTGACTTTTTGTGGTGAAGTTCTGGGATCACTTTTGTACGTCTATATCGGAATGTCAGAGTAAACTACACTATCACCACTCATTGAATCAATAGCGAGAAAAAAGCAAAAGATCTTCGAACACCAGACAAACTTATTTACCCTCATGGGTTACGTATGAATGCCAACCAAGAGAAAGGCGGAGCATCCATGTACCTAAGTGGTAAAGATAATAATGTGCGAACATAAGTAATAAGTATGGGTGCTCTCAAAATGTCTTACGAAGCAAAGAGAAGTTAGATGTTAACACTTGCTAGGTGGTAATTATTTGATACAACAGAAAATCCTAGCAAACGATTTTCATTAGGAGTTATTCATTTAGGTTCGGGAATTGACGACGGCGAGACAGGAAAAGATGTGGGAAGCTGTGATCGAATATGTAATCGCGTGTCAATGTTAATGAGAGGGCGGCCTCTGGATTATGATGATGTTCAAAAGTCGCAGCAGAAGAAAACACAGAATGATGTACACCACCAGGAACCAGAAATTCGTCCTAAATAATAAACGGGCAAACAGCTGTGCTCTTAACGACGAAATAAAAGCGACGGGAGTGTCTATACACGTGTCGATTCTCTTGGCTGATAATAACTCATAGAGTTTTCCTTCGTCTTCAGAACCCCAGTTAAGTATGGAACACTTCTTATCACTAAGTATTTATCTATTACTGGATAATTCCAAAGAAATTAAGACATCCTCGTGCATCAAATTGCAATGAATAGTTTGAGATTCTTCCCAGTAAGCTTGCCTATCTAGGCCGATAACTGCCTGCAGGTTGCTAGGCCTATGAACGCTTCCGAATCAACAATGTACTAGTTATATGAAAAAGGTTTTAAAGTGCATATGACTGTTCATAGAGAGCGCCCTTTTCGAGTGCTCAAGATCCTTGTTTTCATTTCTATTTTCACACCACTCTAAATCACAAACTGAGCGAATTCCACATTTCGTGCAATCGATTCCTTTCCTCACATACATCACTCACAAAAAATCTCCCAACTTTTTTCCATTGAGCTCTGCTACTTCTAGAAGTCTTTTATGTATCCTCTATTCTCCTCGTCACAGGTAGTCGCCAGCCTTCGTGGATTGGAGGAACGAATTGAGTTCGAGCAACTTTTTTTCCCTTTTTACATTTGTCCCTTGCATTTTTTATCTATAAATCCAAAGCATAGTCAAAACGGCCATATGTCATGCGTCTCAGTGAAGGAATAACTGCCGCTAGATTAGTACTATTAAACCTTTTTTTTATTAACTCATTGATAAATGTAGGAATTCATGGATAACTCAGACTTCTTGGATTGTTGAAGGCTTAGCAAGCTCGTAAACATATCTTTGTTCTACTGCTCTGATAAAATTCTAAATATTTGTTTTCTCGAGTTTTTAAGTGAATCTTTCATTATATCAGTTTTCGTCCTTTAAAAAGCAACAATTCAGAGTCTGATCCAAATTGGTGCTTTTAGATGTCTGCACAATGTTAATTTCTTGGACAACTTTCTACGGAAAACCTGGCAACAAATAGCACTTCAGCGTGCTGTATATGGCTAGTAGCAACATCAATGGGAAAAGCTTCTTTTTTTCAACGGACTTCGTAAATTATCGGAACCGATTGGACCAGATGGCTATGGCTTAGTTATAGATATTGATCGATTCATAGCTTCTCCTATAGGGACCCACTTCTCTACATGTAAAATTTTTTAGTCGTACGAGATTGTTAAATAAACTCTTTATTCGGGTAACGTTTGGACATCTTTGGATTCTTGACAGCCGATTGCTCCCAATCCATGGTCCATATTCGCTTGTGATCGCGATGCGGGTCTTCGTAGTCGTATCGAGAGGAATCGTCTTCAGTGGAGGGCTATCCGAATGTTATGCCAGAAAATTGTTCATCAGCCTTGGAGCACTGATAACAGAAGCGACGTTGAGGCCTGTATAGCAGTAGAAGGTAGACGGATAATTGGATCGGGACTACTGGTTTCTCATCGATTCGTCCAAATCATGAATATCCAACTGTTAAAAAGGTTCTTAGCAACAATTATTTACAGATTTACTCTGAGATACGCTTATCTAGATGACACTTCATCACACGTCGTACTTGTTCCGGTACTCGTTCTTTTCGTTGTTATGCAACAGTCACAATGATAGGAGTTGCTTACGAGTTCAGTCGCGTTTTGAGTACCTCCTGTCATATTCTATAACTACTGGCACTTATATGCTGGTTATTCGTGCTATTCATCACAGTTCACCTGGTAGCCCTTCTTTGCTAGTCAACATCTCTTTAAAATGTTGAGCTTACAGGAGGTTGATAAATATGTTTATTTCGGCTAACGTTTTGACGTCTTCGTCTTCATCAGAGCCGGTGATCCGTGTAGGAAGCAATAATAGCACAGAGGAATGCCCAGAGATCACACGCTACCTGGTCCCGTATCTTCGCATCAATTTCTGGCGTGGGGGTGGTGCAGTCGTCAACCTTATGGGACTATAATCAGGTGTTCTAATCTTCCTCATTGGAAGTCACAAAAAAAAAGCGGTTAGTTTTTCGAGAAACTGTTGATCATGTAATTACCACAGAGTTTTCCTTTTTGTAAACGTTATTGAAGAGTTTGCCTTGGTAAATTGTATATCAGTATACCCTTCCAGGCTCTGAAAGAAGGCGATACTGCCGAAACGTCAGCTACTGTTGCATTGTATTGTGCTTTTCTATGGAAGTAAATGTATGCTGTATACCAACCTAGCGATTGCTGAACAGGAAAACAACGCATCTGTAATCCACTGCGGACGTTAATAGAAAGTCGATCCTGGGAACTGTTATGAACATCTTGCACTAACTCCTACGTCCGACTTTCTATTAACCTCGGCATTGATTGAATAATTCTTTCTGGTTCTGTTTAGCAAACACGAGGTGTTATTTTATTTCTTTATTTACGTACAAGCTGACGTTTCGGCGGATTTCGCCTTCCTCAGAGCCTGGAAAGGTCAAGTTGACTGCGATCTACATGGCCAAACGCCTCCATAACCAAACAGAGAAAATGCTGTACCAAAATGTCAATCACATTGAACACAGAGCCTTTGCACGCTATCGCTTTCTATGAGTCTTCTACTAAATATTTCAGGTGAAGACCAACCGCACAGAGTTCACATTGGAATCGTAATGTGCCCATCTCATCAGAATAACAGGCTTATATACTGCCCAATATCACGCGTGATAGTGAGGCATTCCTCTCTGCGGTTCATTTTCGGACTCTTGGAATTGATCCAGAATGCCTCGAGAATTTTGCGCGCTTGTGTTCTCGATTCCTGCGCTAGGATCGTAACCCGTACTTCAAAATATTTTCCGTTATGTCTCTTCTCTCTCTCTGACGTTCGTCAAGTGGAAGAATTGCGAAAAGAAGGAAAACTATTGTGCTCAGTATTTGGAGGACCGCCTCTGGAGGAGAATAGTGAGTGGGTCAATGTTGATTTGCAATTCTATTAGGTCTGATGCTAAAGTAACCTTGCGGAGAAAGTTCGAAGACCTTTTAAGTAAATCGCATAACACGGCTTCAAGAGCATACAGAAACACCGCCAACGAACATCGAACGAGTCACAGTAGGACAAATAATGTACAAAGAAATTCAAGGCTAACCGTGTTATGAGGCATGATTCTCCCTGACGGTATGCGCTCGTTATTAGAATTGGGACCGAGTTTCTCACCATCTGAACCCATTTCTAAGGTAACCTTGCGTAGGGTCGCATGTAGTTTGCATGAACTTCAAGATAGACTCCGCAAAAAAGCTAGGGATGAAGCGCTAAATAGGCACGAACAACAGCAAGTAAGGGCACTATCAGTACCACCATTTCCTCAACCGTTCTTTAGACAACAAGAGCCCAATAATGAAGTTGACGTTAAATTTCGGACGTATACGAATGAAACTTTCAAGCTCCTTAATCATTATCGAGCAAAGAGATACTGCTCTAACCTCACTGAATTGCAAAAACGTGGTATGCGGGAGGTACGAGAGCTGATAAGATCGAAAAACATAAGACTATCGGTTAGTGATAAGGGTGGAGAGTTCTTTGTAATTCCCCCATCAGTTAGATGTTAAGATAACGGAAAAGCACCTTGAAGATGCTTCCCTTTATCGTCCATCGTCTGAGAAGGAATTTAGAAGTCAATACCGAAAGTTAAACAACGAATGGGTTAAAATGGCAAGAGCGGCTGGGTTTAAACAATCAGTTATCTCTCAACTCAAAGTTGACCTACTAACATGTCCCGTTCTTTACTTATTTATCAAAACCCATAAGTTAGTATCCAGAGATGATCTCGTGTCTACCGACCCATCGTTATTTAAGGTCAGACCTATCATTAGCTCCGTGGACGGGGCTACGGATAGAATAACGTGGTTAATAATCCTAATACTTACCCAGTTGTTGAAATACATTCCAGCCCATCTAACGAACACCCAAATGTTCCTGGATCGTCTACGTACTGTGCAGCCCAAAAGCGCATACGTGATGGAGTAATTCGACGTCACCGCCCTCTATACAAACATGTCGAATGACTCCGCTATGCAATCCATCCACGAGCTCCTTATACAGCATGAAGGAGCAATAAACATGTATGGCTTCTCGATTCAGCAGTTGATGACACTCTTAAAGGAGTGCCTAAACTGCTCAATCTTCAGATGGTCCGGAAGGTATTACGCACAAACGAGAGGGCTGGCAGTGGGACAACGACTGGTACTAAGCTTTGCCATTGCATTCATGTCCAAGGTGGAAGCACCAGTAATCGATCTCGGGCCGTTACTCTACTGTAGATATGCAGATGACTGCTTGGTCATTTGTTCAACACAAGAAGAAATTGACAAATGTTTAGAGCTGTTGAACGAACGGTCAGAGTATATTAAATTCACCCGAGTGAAACCAAAAGAAAACTGGCTTCCATTTCTGGACGTGCAAATTAACCTATCAGAAAACGGCTACGTTACGAAATGGTATCGAAAGCCAAGTAGTAAAAACATCTTGGTTCATTATCTCACCTCTCACCCCTCACACGAAAAGGGCGTTTGTGAGAAACATGTTTCGAACAGCTACCAGCGTGTGCATAGGGAAAAAGAGCGAGAGAGGGGTCCCGAAACTTGGCGCGGCAAATAGCCATTTTTAATGGCTACGAAACTGTAGCTCGGGATAGGTATAGAGGAAACCACAGGCCCCCAAACGATAACTCTAGCGACAATAAGGTCCCGTTTATCCTGCCCTTCATTTCAAATGAAGTAATTGCAGCTATAAAAGCACTGTTTAAGAAGGGCCGGTCTAGAGAATTCGGTAACGATAACTGAAATGCCACCGAGTAATCTAAGACGCCAACTAGTTCGTAACCGCCTATACGACCGTCTATGTACAACGCAAAATTGCATAATTTGCCCCTAATGGTAGAGACGGTGACTGCATGAGTTCAGGTACAGTTTATCTGATCTCTTGTAAAGCATGCGGGGACGAATGCGTTGGCGAAACGGGTAGACCACTCTGCGTTCGTATAAAAAGAACACCTAGTCGGCAAACGTAAACCAAATACTCCACTAGGCACGCATAGCACGCAGAGACGTAACGGAGAAGATTTTGAAGTACGGGTTGCGATCCCAGCGCAGGAATCGAGAACACAAGCGCGCAAAATTCTCGAGGCATTCTGGACCAATTCCAAGAATCCGAAAATGAACCGCAGCGAGGAATGCCTCATTATCACGCGTGATATTGGGCAGTATATAAGCCTGTTAATCTGATGAGATGGGTACATTACGATTCCAATGTGAACTCTGCCCGGTTGGTCTCCACGTGAAATATTTACTGGAAGACTCCTAGAAAGCGGTGAGTGTGCAAAGGCTCTGTGTTCAATGTGATTGAAATTTTGGTTCAGCATTTTCTCTGTTGGGTTATGGAGGCGTTTGGCCGTGTAGATCGCAGTCAACTTGACCTTTCCAGGCTCTGAGGAAGGCGAAATCCGCCGAAACGTCAGCTTGTACGTAAACAAAGAAATAAAATAACACCTCGTGTTTGCTAAACAAAATTAGAAAAGAATTGTTATGAACATATTTATCAACTTCGTATAAAGTCAACAATTTAAAGGCATGTTGAGTATTTCATTATCGAGGTTAATGACGGTGGGTTTGAAAATTGTTTTGCTATTCTTCTTTGCCAATTTACCACTGGGATTCTTCCAGCATGGCAACGCTTCCTGTGATATTGAAAACAGTGTCACAAGCCGAACCGATTATCGAATATTCTTCTTCATAACTTTAATGATGCTGAGATATTTGCAAAACTCCGGACCGCAGGTGTCTACGGTGGGGAACGAACGCGCTATTGTCCATTCCGGGTAGTAGCGCGCTCACCACCACACCATGCGGGTCCTTCGTTTCGCCTGTCTCTCAGCTAGTTCTATTGATCTTTTGCCATCAGCAATCACCCGTCAGCGGGATTGATCTGAGGGTCGGCAAAAGGTCAATAGAACTAGCTGAGAGACAGGCGAAACGAAGGACCCGCATGGTTTGGTGGTGAGCGCGCTACTCCCCGGAAAGGACAATAGCGCGTTCGTTCCGCACCGTAGACACCTGCGGTCCGCAGTTTTGCAAATATCTCAGCATCATTAAAGTTATATTTCGCAACGCATACCCTGCCGCTAAAAAGAGTAGGCAGTAAATAATAAGTCAAAATTGTGATTATAACTGCAGCCTCAGCTTAACTGGGTTCGTTGCCGATTTGGGCCCCCCAGATCAATCCCGCTAACGGGTGATTGCTGATGGCAAAAGATCAATAGAACTAGCCGAGAGACGAGACAGACGAAACGAAGGACCCGCATGGTGTGGTGGTGAACGCGTTACTCCCCGGAAAGTACAATAGCGCGTTCGTTCCGCACCGTAGACACCTGCGGTCCGCAGTTTTGCAAATATCTCAGCATCATTAAAGTTATATTTTTGCAATACATACACTGCCGTTAAAAAGAATAGGCAGTAAATAATAAGTAAAAAAATTGTGATTCTTCTTCATAGTTTACAAAAAAACGTCCTAATAGCTGATCTGCGGATGGGACTTCGGAAGCTCAGGTAACCAGTGCTTCGAGATCACAATCGCCTTAATAGAAAACCACTCTCACGTTGGCAAATCTCGCTCTCTTCTTCAAGGGCTGGTTGGTTGTTTCAGTGTACGAAATCCTGTGGTAAAACCTTTGAGAGGTTGTCAAACTTTGAGTCTCTCAGAAGGTCACGAGCATTCCAGTAAACAAACACCTTAGCTAGGCGACATGAACACTTTGTACTGCTATTCACCTGTAATGCCAGAACAATCCGCTTAGACCAAGAACTTTACGTTCTTTTAGAAAGCCGATGTTCTCATCAAATTCAATGTGATGGCCCAACAAAAGACGAAACGTAGAACGACCGACATGCACCAAATACATTACGAGCTCCTTACCATTCGTGGAAAGGAAATTCCGCTACAAAATTTCAGCGGCATTGGCTTTGTCGTGCAGCTTTGGCATACACTCACCTGTTTCCCAGCAGGTCACCTCATTGGCTCATTCTCTGTACCCCTACGTTCACTTGAGAGAAAAAAATTAATGTAAAAACCGCTGCTCACCAAAGTGACGAAAACGAATTAGATGTGTTAAGTAATTAGCTAAAGAAAGCAATCCGCAACGGTGAATTTGTTGTCGGAAAATGCCATGTCGCGAAGAGTCAGCGAAAGCAGATATACGGTTGGAAAATTTGGAACACAAGGCGGAAATAGGGATGGAAACCGTTGTTCAATCTTCTCTTAGACATGGGAGTCTCCTAGCAACGTTGCTATCGTGGACATTAGGTACATCCTCACAGGAAGAAGATATACTTTCTAGATATCTCTGTTGTCCCATAATTCTTTACTGGTCGCAGTCACCATCTTCGTTGTGCGAGACTCGATTCTGCTTGCGAACTGGAAAACAACTCTAATCAACACCGAGGAGAAAAATATGTATAACGAACGCATTTTTGAACGAAATCTTTCCCTCATGTAACTGGCAGATCAGGAAAGAGTCTATCAAAGACTTGGTTGCATGCTTAAGTACTTTAGGGGTTCTGCGAAGCGCATCCTGATTTCGTTTGGACCCTATTTCCGTCATTATCAAAAAAGTTGCTCGAAAAAAGAAGAACTGCAGCGTGCTCCTAATGCACCACACATAAGCTGGCTAATAAGAAGTTCCACTCCTGTTAGAGCTTCCCAGGAGGACTTACGTTAGCACAGCCAAAGAATGATTAGAATTAGCTAAATAAACCAGTATGAAGAAATGCCAGAAGAATATGTTCCGGATGTAATGTACCGCTACCAACTCTGATGTGCGAAGATGGAGATTGCTGTCACCTCCTACCATGACATGGCTTTAATAAAAGAAAAATTTCGTACTAAACTAAACTATTGTGCCTCACGGTTCTCGTCTTGGACCTCAGAATGATCATTAATAAAAAAAACCCATCAATGATAAAAGCGACATAGCATCAGGATCACATGACTGCCGACTTCCATAGAGCCAGAGGCCTTAAACTATATGCACTTTTTGCGGCCCATATAACACCGCACTATCAAGAGCAAAAGGGACCCAAACCAGTGAACAACTCTTGGGACGCTTATCCCTACTCAAGGAAGATGACCTATGAAATCTCTGTAACCATCGTCGGACTTACTTGTCGAGTGTACTGTACAAGTTGTTCACGACAACTATCTTATCGTGCACATAAAGTGGTCCAAATAGGCACCTCGTTGAGCAATCAGAATTCTAAAAGAGATGTTGCTACGTGGGACGATATCAAAACTGTGTCCATTTTTTATAGCAGCTTTTGGGAATGGGTGTGTTGTCCACCAATAAGCTTTAATAATTTCAAGAATGTAATTCTTTCGGCCATAATCGACCAAGGGATCGGCAAATCGCTTATGAAAGTCCTAACTTGTTGTTATCATTCTTTCTTGAGAGAAAGGAAGATTACACAATAAAAATTCCTTTGGATTTCTGTCAAATCTTCGTTATTCTGAAGAAATTGTCTTCTTTTCGAGAAACGTCTATGGAATAAAAGGATGCACAATGAGCTCAATACTTACTTACTTGATACTTGAATAGCCCGTCCTCACTGGTTGTGCGGACCCCTAGCACAATCTCTATTTTTCTGAGATTTGCTGGTTAATCCATTGTTCCCTAAAATAACGTGGTCAGTTTGACCAAAGTCTGCCTCAGGTCTTCACCACCACAAGCAGTCGCCTCCCTTGTGGATCAGAGGGAGATTTGCCACCATGCGATTTTGATACCAGGACGATGGCGGATCCTGGTATTAGTTTACTCTTAGCGAGGCTTCCTGATGGAAACGCCGGACTCCTCAGCTTGGGAGACCCTGCCAGTGATGAATCCTCCCGCTGTACAACGCAGTCCGACACCCAGGAACACCTCCCAGCCACGATGAGGTGGTAAACCGTTGGGAGGATGAGCTCAATTAAGTATGGAAACCTAAACTGTTTTCAAGAAACGTTCTATCTCTAAGATCAAACGGAATATTAAATGGTAACCAGACACAAAATAGCGGCTAGTATAATAAGCAGAAAAGAATAACAGATGGAATAAAAAAATTACGTAATAGGGTTTTCAAGACGATGCCATCGCCTTCTGGGAGGATAACGCTTCCGATGGGCCAACTTGTTTGTGGATATCGTCAACCACCTGGATTTGTAGCTGGAAATCATTTATGGACCATAGAAATTTTTTTGTGGACTGACCATACTAAGAAATAGGCCGTCACCTGGATCAACGATTGCGCAAGAAATACACGAAACGGAAAGTAGTTGGACAGGCATATCCCCTTGGGTATTCGCTATCTTTTCATCTCGTTTCGTAGCCTCATAGGGAGTAGGGAGTGTATTGAGTTACTAGGGTCTGCCGATGTATCATAACCGTGTTTTCATCTTTATAAATGAGTTTGGTACTAAATTTCACCTGCAACTGATGGAGTACATGCTTCTCACAGTTGCTGGATCAAACCAACGACTCCCGGCAAGAGTAATCGCGGGTTCGAAGCGCACCGAAGGTTCCGAATTCTGCTTATATCTCAGCATTCTTGTGGTTGTATTTGATACCTTACCTTACTGTGAAAAAAAAGAATAGGAAGTAAATGAGAGTCATAATACTATGATCCCTTGTTTGCTGTAGCGCAGCTCCACTTACTGCGTTACCTGTGACCTTTAACGAAAACAGCACCATCAAGAATCATTCGTTTTTGTTTTCTCTCCGTCTGCTCATTACATCAACAGTTCACGTAATCCGCATCCGTGTCTCCAGCGATTCTACTGTAATTGGCGGTGTTTCCATCGCCACGCCTATCGCGTCATAAAAAACGTCGTGTATTACGCAGTCATCGTGCACCTGTCGTTAGTACGCCGGCGTAATTCAGCTCAGAACAGTCCAGAACTACTTCTGGTCAGCAATTATATCATGCAGTTATTGATCACTTTTCTATTGATCTACCATATTGAAGCTCATCGAAGTAAGTAAATGTTTAAGTGGCAGTGATTAGCTAATCAATGCTTTTATAAGATATACCATATAATTGTGGCGTGGCTATTGTCTTTTGTATTTCTGGAGTTCAGGACTTTGTGAAGCTGAAGGAAACTGTAGGCAATGTGCTGATACACGATACTCTTACTATAGATGCACACAACAGGTATTGTTACAGTAATTGTTGTATTCTAGCAAACAATGCTGGAACTTATCATAAATTTTGTTATGAGGTATGGAACATCGTTTGTTATTTGTTTTTGATTTCTCCGTTCTCTAGAATGGCTTTTCTGACTTCACTTTTTTACGTTTCTTCCACCTTCATCTTCCTTCGTAGATAGGCTTTTCATCCGGGCCTTTAAAATTCTTACAGTAGTTGTGTTTCGTAGTAATTTGCCGCTTAGGACGATTGCTTTCTTGGAGAGCTATGTGATCGTGGTTTTTGTTGCCCGACTCTACTTCGCCCAGTTGTTGGTTTACAACGTGAAGGTAGGACACTTCTGAAGTGGGCTCTTATGCTTTCTTCGCCTTTTAAGCTTATTTAAACTTAGACCGCTGAAGTAAAACCAAGTGTCTTGTAAGATAACAAAAAAACTGCTTTTCTCCTTCACATAAAGTTCTAGTTTTCGTTTACCTAACTTTCTTATAACAACAACTTCGCTTACTAATAAAATCGCCGATTGTTTTCTAATGCCTTCGATAATTAATCAGTGGATCTCACTCATCTACTAATACCACGCTACAGTACCATCACACCTTACACAACATTCAACACATGCTAACTCGTCGTCAAATGCGAGTAAGCCGGAGAACTCGTACACGAAAGCGGACGTGTTGTGCCCAGACGGGTCTCATTGGACGAAACGTTGCCATCAAGACAATGAATGTGTCGCCGGATTTGAAATATGCGCCGAAGGAAAGTGTTGTGCAAGTGAGTGAGGCACTGTTTTATTAGTTTATCATTTTTATATGAACTGAAAACAATAACCTCAAGGATTCCTTGAGAACTGGTTAAAAATAGCTGAGATTTTTCTGAGCCGGTGAATCACCGTTCAAGGAGTTCGTACCTAGCATTTTTTAATACTAGATTTATCGTGGTTAGAAGGTTTCTGTTTATAATCTGGCAGCACTAATTCTGAACTACCACATTATTCCATTCCTTTCCGAGGTAATTTTGACGAATAAATGCCTCATATAAGCGTCGGAATTCCTTGTGAATGCGTCACGCATTCGATTTCAATCGTAGCATCGTAGAGGAAAGTGAATGCATATTTCTAAATTACAGTAGGTTGCTGGGCTTTTCGGTGTTAAAGCCAGCGTTTTTTATCACTTCGAACAAATTTGGTTCCAATGTACCGACCACGACGTGACAGTAGATTTGACCAGGCCGGAGAGCAGAGTTTTTGTCAACGGCTCTGTGTTTGTTGCAGGGACCTCTGATCAGTGTTACACACGGCTTCATGTACCTGCTTTTGTACTCTTTTATCTACCACCTCGTAGTAGTTGTATATAAAAGAGCTTTCTTCTCCAGTTGGTTCTGTTTTGCTGCTTCATAATTTTCCAAAGGAACAAAAAACGAGGAGAAGAACTTTCGCTGTTCAAGCGATTATGCTTCCTTTGGTGATCCACCCGACTCCTGGTCTGAGTGTGTTAGTCCTTGGCCAACAACAGGTTCTTCGTCTACGTGTGATCGCCTAATCCGTCGACATTTTCTCGTAAGCGTTTAATAGCTATGCAACTGATTTCGTCATAGCATTGATGCATTTGACTGAGCGCATGTAAGTGACATACGGAATGAAAAAAGTGGCAATAAGTAAACTTACTGTCGTCGCCCTCCTTCTTGGGACCACCTGGAACCGCTTTTCTCAAAATCTTCCGGCAGATATTGAAGAATATCCAATAAGATATCAACCAGGATAAAAACCAAACGGTATTTTGTAGTCAGTATCAACCAGAAACAAAGTTCTTGGGTTTAATGGGAAATTGGAAGTTCTGCTAATTTTTTTCCATGAATATCCCGCATCGTGCACCTTTAACACTGACACGATGAGTTGACCAACAATAAATCAACAAATCACTTAGTCACTATTAGTAGCATCACTATGACATAAACTGGATGCACTGAGGTCGTAGTGGGATAGTAATTCAGCTCCGAAATAGCTAATGATACATTTTATGAGGTTGACTCTCCGTAATAATGGTAGTGTCGTGAATGATATACACGAGTTAATGTGGTGAGCTAATACTGTGTGCTGTTGTCGAACTGCATACGATAGAGGATTTATCTCAACTAAGAGTAAGCCTAGAACTCCAGCAGTCCTCAGAGTAATCGTTGCAGTTATGGAAAGGTAAAGTAGTCGCAAGACAGCAAGAATACCTACAGAATGGTTGGTGATCACCTGTTGTGATAACGTGGGGAACACCTTGACTTGACTATCTCGAGGCTCTTAGAAAAAAAAACTTATCGAACCAGCAAAATACTACTCACAAGGGAATTATTTTGGAGTCCTCATGATTTTTAATACAGGTCGTCCAAGTAGGTATGATAAAACATTCAGTGCTTCTAACTCCAAAGTGAAGAAGTGGCCAGTACGATGAAGGAGGAGAGTGTGTCTGATCCAATGGGCCCTGTTCGCTACCGGTTTTTCTTTTGTCCTTCGTGAAAAATCCGTACTATCTAAATTTTTTTCTGCTTCACCTAAGTATTCATATGTAATGTGTCCATATTTTATCATTAATACTTATTCTAATTGTTTAGTTGTTTGGTTCATCTTTTTCAACGGCATTTAAAAATTTTTTGGTGCTAATTTTAACGCAAAGCAGATTTTTTAAGTAGCTGTAGTGAGACCAGAGATCTCTGATACCTGTAGAATGCTCTTTACGTACAGCTCATGCTTTTCATCTCTTCAGGTCTCTGGGCTTCGTTTTCGAGTTCCGCTTCTCATCGCATTATCGGAAGCGTTTTTAAATTTGCATTAGTACGTAGAATTATCCGCGTATGATTCGCAGTCGAGGTCAGGTGCCTCTTTAGGGTTTCGCGGACTGACCTTTTCCTAATCCTAGCAGTTCGGAATATTTGGCGTGAATGTGTGTGAAACGAGAGCGCTGACCTCTTCGTGGCTCATCGACAAGGACGTTTTTCTCCTGACATTCCCCTACACACCCCTTCCCTTAGTGAGATGTGATTAAGCAGCGTCAAAACCACCTTGAAAAAAACCAGAAACTTTTTCGGAGTCATAAAATCGCGTTACGATCGAATACAACACAAATAAAAAACTTTAGTGCTATACCGATTACCGGATATACGAAACTTTCGCTCTTCTGAAACGTTGGATTTTATAGATGATGACTGAGGGGTAGTGAAAAAAGCAAGAAATTTTGAACGAGTTACATCTTATTCAATTTTTTCAATATTTATTTGGCGAGTGTGAGAAGTACTAGGATACTCACAGCGGAAGTGAAGACGGGCTGTATGAAAATAATAAAGAGAAGTGAAGCTCTACTCTACATTACAAAACAACTTCTTCTTTGTTATTCACTAACATCTTTATGACGATGTGCGTTGTTTTCAATGCGTAGGATGCGAATACGGTAACCGTTTTTCAACTTCAAACCGACCAACATATCAGCTTATGCTAAATTCAATTAACTGCCATGAAAACGAAGTCAGAAAACTAAGAGGACTGTAAAAAAGCTCTTAAAAATCTCAAAAATAGACTATTAGTATCTACAGACCCTCTTCTAGGAAATACGAGCCTTCTAACTCTATCATGGCTCATATTTCGAACATAAGAAAGAAATAAGCAGAAGGAGTTTGCCCAATAGTTGGCGATGATGCCTCCCAACGAATCGTTGATGTTAGCAAATGCCGGTCTTGCGTTGGATTTCCCAAAATTTCAAGTTAACTTTCATTTCCTAAGAGTTTTAATGCTTAAAAGGTCTGAAATTAGAAAAACATCTTATGAAGACTGTATACATCCTGAAAGTGATAAAACAAAGTCTTTTTTCCATAAGTTTGTAATCTTCTCAACTCTACTACTGTTCTACGACACACCATCTCAAGCCAGTTTTCCGATAACTAACGATAATTTCTCGACCACTAGAGTAATTGAGAAATTGCGAACTTAGAAGATTTGTAGAGGAAACTTCGCCCCTCTATTACTTTAATTGCATAAATGGTTTTATTTTTCATAAGGGCGCATGTGGCGCAGTGGTCAGAGGCACGCTGCGACACACACGTGGATTCGAGCCCATGGCCCACCAAGCTTACCATCCCCCGGGGTCGCAGATTGGTACCAGACCTG
The DNA here is from genome assembly GCA_018806985.1 of Angiostrongylus vasorum. Classification (NCBI taxonomy): domain Eukaryota; kingdom Metazoa; phylum Nematoda; class Chromadorea; order Rhabditida; family Metastrongylidae; genus Angiostrongylus; species Angiostrongylus vasorum. The sequence goes on from JADANN010000331.1 coordinate 694,301, forward strand.
TCTGGGAGGATAGCAGCACTGGCTCGATACATTAGTAAGCCAGCGCAAGTCATTGTAAAGGTCAGATATGCGTTCAGTCACCTCCAACGATACTTAATGAAGTCGAATGCATGGCGCATCCCTTAGGGATTGGTCAACAACGGGAGCTTTATCCTTTTATGGTTTTTATATAGTGTCTCGTTCGATTTAAATTGGTTCAAAACTGAAATCTTCAAAAAGTTCAAAACGAAATTAGAGTTTTCTGAAAATTCCATCGAAAGAATTGAGGAACAACATCCAGTCGTACTGGATGGAATGTCACTTGTTCATGAAATATGTTGGTTTAAAGTGAAAATTGTGTTTAAGTGGAAGTTATCTTCATATCGAAAGTGTTGTATACAATGTAAAACGCTGTGTGTTAACCGGAAGAAATCAGTGTCGTTGCGAATCTGTTAACTAGCCCCTCAACTCGATGCTCTACAAATCGGCATTAGTTACTTCCAACTACTCGAAATTCAGTTAAAGTTATTCTCGTAAATTCTTGTAAATTTCCACAGTTTTCTTCTCCCTCGTCATTCTTTCAGCAAAATTGAAATAGTTTAAGAAAAATTCCACTTCGCGTTTATAAAGGAGCTTATTGTCGCAGTTATCTTGAAAATGATATCTCCCTACGATTTTTTATTCTAAATTTCACCTTTACATTTAAATTTTGTTATACTCGATTTAGCTTGCTCTCGACGTCGTCGGCTCGTCCTCGATCAGTCAGCACAGAACGAACTACTGGGCCTGGTCATTCCACAATGCGAAACAGACGGAATGTACTACAGAAAACGGTTAGTTTCCTTTATTACCTAAAATATTACAGACCATCACTTTAATTTCCACTACTAAGATCCTAGATCACAATGATGATGAGATATTTGCACAACTTGGACTCCAAGTCTGATTTCACCCTACGATTACCACTTCTGGGGCTCACGTGTCATCCACGGCACCACTGAGCCCCTCTGTTTGCCTTTCGTTCAGCTTGTTTTTTACGCTGTCATGAAAAAATGATATGCAGTAAATAAAAAGTTATATATTCAGATTTCAGAATATTCGAAAGTACTCAGCTCGCAAATTTTCGACTTCTCGTAAATTTAAGCCGATAAAATCCCTTTTTAAAGCGCTTCATTATTTTCAACTATCCATAGAAACTTGTCAAGTCTACAATAATGGCTGTTTTGTATTTAAGTCTTTCGTGTTAGCGTAACTAGATTTAGTAACACATTAAGTAAGACCTTTGCAAACTGTTCACTCTGCCTGTAGACAATGCCGTGTCGGCACGGAGTCCTGTTGGTGTGTGACACCATTGGGACGACGTGTAGTCGGAATCGGGACGGAATGTGAGTCGAGGCGAAGGAAACAAGAAAATATGGTGATGAAAGCTGTGAAACTTCGAGATGAACTAATTCGAGGCAAGGTACAGTTCACTTATCTCCACCTTCTTACTTCCCCTTATTTGTCTGAAGAACATCTGAATGGATTCCGAAGTTTTAAGCGAAAAGTGAAAAATCTATTCTCACTTCGAATATACATTAATGAATGCTGCACTATGCGGTTAAATGTTGTTCAATACCATTTAATTCTGGAGTTTTCCTCTTCACAAACTAAATACAGTCGCCCAAAAAATTGGGAACCTTGACAGCACATCTTCTATTTTCTTAAATGTTATTTGGATATTTACACAACCATTGTTTAAGAATAGCTCTGGCATCATTAGAATCTCCGTGCGACAAGCTATTTGTGCAGCAAATTTGTTTCGTGGCATTCCGACTTGTTGCGAACCACGTCTTTCAGAGATGATAGTCACCATAAGCTGTTGCCAATCGTTCTGCGTAAGTAGAAAATCGGAAGGTTTTTGCAACTTCATATCAAATTTTCTTCCCTGGTTGTCTTTTTGGGACATCGAGCGTTTTCTCAGACACCTTAGTCTTCTTCTCTTTTTTTCTTTACATCGCATTTCTGCACTATTTAATGAATATGGGCCATTGAAGTAACAAAATATACGCCTTCGCAAAAAATCCACGGCTCTTCCTATGCGATGATTTTTTCCAGTACACAAGACTACTTCAAACTTATTAGTTATGAAGTGGAGCTCTTTATCATTAAATTCCTCTGTAGTAATATACATTGTGCTCGAAAACTTGAATGCTTTTAGTGACCCCTCACCATGAATAACGAAGGATCGTTTATGGCCCGGCGCAATCATCTTTGACTGATAGTATTTAAATGCATAAGAATTTATTTTCCTTGAGCTCGGAAACCTTACTCGGACTTTCCTAGGTAGTTATCATTTACCATCTAGCCACTGTATTGCAATCAACATGGCAGTGATTGCAGTTAATTCTTAATATTCTTGTTCATCAAACCCGAGGCGCTATTTTATTCTTTATTCAAAAACAAGCTGACGTCTCGGCGGATTTTGCTCTTTGTCAGAGCCTGGGAAGGTGAAGTTGACTGTAACGTACCGAGCCAAACACTTCCATAACCAAACGGAGAAAATGCTAAACCAAGATCTCAATCACATTGAACACAGAATAGCTTCTTCGCACACTCACTGCTTTCTATGAGCCTTCCACTGAATATGTCACGTGGAGACCAACTGCACATAGTTCACATGGAGGCGTAATGTGCCTCTCACATCAAAACAACAGTCTTAAATACTGCCCAATATCACACACGATTATGAGGCATTTCTCCCTGCGGTTCATTTCCGGATCCTTGGAATTAATCTAGAATGTCTCTAGAAATGTTATTTCATTTTAATGTCAGAGGCACATTACGCTTCCATGTGAACTCTGTGCGGTTGACCTCCACGTGGCAGATTCAGTAGAAGACTCATAGAAAGCGCTGAGTGTGCGAAGAAGCTGTTCTGTATTCAATGTGATTGAAATTTTTGTTTAGCATTTTTTCCCGTTTGGTTATAGAAGTGTTTGGGTGGGGTAGGTTGTCCTCAACTTCACCCTTCCAGGCTCTCAGGAAGGCGAAATCCGCCGAAACGTCAGCTTTTTCTTGAACAAAGAATAAAATAACACCACGAGTTAGCTCAACAAGAATATAAAGATTTATTTGGTCAATGCCAAGGTTAATAAAAAGTTGGTCGTGGAAATTAATTCCAGTTACTGTCTTAGTCTAAAGTTGGGATCTAGAATGGGTGCGTCAAAGTTCTTCTCAACTTGAGTGACACTACTGGGTGTTGAATCTGTGCAGTACATAGCAATTAGTCGTCCTAGACACCTTTAGACACAAAGAGGTGATAGACCAATGGAATTATATGAGATATATGCATGCCAAGATCAAAGTTTGAAGAAAAAACTTGGCACTTTTCTCAGACTTAAACAGCAACGTATTTTACATGAAACTAAAATATTTCTTCATACAGATATGCGAGGAGTATCGCAATGGCGATTGCCCGTCATCGTCTAAAGAGAACGACACCGTATTGCCGTGTCTTTGCGATTCGGACTGCCCACCTTCTTGGAAGTGCTGTGCACGTCAAAAACGAACTAACCTGCCAAACGCCTGGTACTAACCGACAGCACTAACTGTACTCGCAATGCTCTCTGAATGGTTCTTCTCCTTAACTAAACTCTCATTCGACCAATTCGCCCCATCATTATGGAAGCATTATTGATCAATTTCATGTACTGATTCCAGTACCATCGGCCGTACAATCATTGACGCTTATCTGTGGTATGAATGAACAATTCTCCTCTTGTCACACACCTTGTCAACCGTCATGTGATGATCCTGCACTGGCACCATGTCCACCACCTACCTGCACACCTGGATGTCATTGTCAACCTGGTGAGAATTATTGATTTATTGTCTACTTGAAGGCACTTGAATGGTATCGATGGATAATGAAAAGCATCTTATAAACTGATCTTCTTTAGCTGGTGCGAGGTTGGTATAGGTGTTCGTTGTCGTTCTCGTTGTTGTTGGTGTGTCAATTTCTGACGTTTCGGCGATTTCGCCTTCCTCAGAGCCTGGACGTACTTTGTATTAGAATACTTTAATTATTCGGTGGAAAAAAGGCTAAAGTATTAATGAAGATCTAATTTTTTAAATAGACGCCATATTGAACAGAAAGGCTGCTCACCGTGATGTTACGAGTGGGACAGGCCCGCGCGTTGTTCACGTGGGGTCGCAAGCGAGGCACACCCAAAGGTAAAGATATCATTTTGAAATAATGCGCCAGGCCACGTGTGATAGTGAGGAATTCGTCTTTCGGTCCTTCTTTGGATTTTTGAAATTTATCCAAAACGCCTCAAGATTTTTTGCGCGTTGATGCTTTCCATTCCTGCGCTAGGATCCGCACAGTCACTTCAAAATCACCGCCGTTGTGCCATTTGTGCCCTACGCGTACCCAGAGGAGTACTTTGACGAATTTTAACGTTCTCATCTAGATGTTCTTTTATGCGGACAAAAAGTGGTCTGCCCGTTCCCGCTACATATTCTCACCGCATGCATTACATGTGATCAAGTATATTATACCTGAACTCATGCAATCCCCGTCTCTCCCGTTGGGACAGATCTTACAGTTTTCTGAGCTGCATAAACGATCATAGAGGCGGTTGCGAACTAGCTGACGGCGTAGGGTATTGGGTAGGAGGCCAATAATCGTTACATAATTTTCAAGACCGCTTTTTTCTCAAGCATCTCTTAGTGGCGCAACTTACTCGATTTGATATGAAGGGTAGCTTAAAAGGGATCTTACTTACGTCCGGAACATTATTTTGGGGAACTACCCTATGTTTTTGGCTAACCCTAGTGGCTTCTACTTCGTAGCCATTGGAAATGGCTATTTTTTCGTGCCAGGTTTTGCGATTCCTTCCTTTCCTCTTTTCCTGTGCACATAGTTCTAACCGCACGGTACATGTTTTTTGATGAGTGCTTTTTTTCATGTGTGAAGGATGAGAGGAGAGGTAGTGAACTAGCATATTCTTACTACTTGGCTTACGATGCCATTTTGTTGTATAGCCACTTTCTGAGGGCTTTATTTGGATGTTTAAGAATGGAAGCCAGTTTTCGATTGGTTTTTCTCGTGTAAATTTTATATACTCTGACTGTCGGTTTAACAATTCAAAGCACTCATTTCCCATCTGTTTTTTGTGTGGAACAGACGATGAAGCAGTCGTCTATGTATCAACCTCGCACCAGCTAAAGAAGACCAGTTTATAAGATGATATAAATAAATATATCAACTATCTATGTCGAGGTTTTTAGAAAGTCGGTCTTTTGAATGAAAAGCATCATTTTTTTCTAAAATTATGAACTTCTAAATTGGTAAACTAGAGAAGTATAGGCCTCTATGTGGTTCTAGATCTTTCAGAGTGACTTTAACAGAGTTCGCCCAACATTTAGAATACATCATTCGCTACTCATTGTTACACTTTTCTTCACACTAAAGTTGCTTACTCAGCACAGTTGCTCGAGATGGCCCTGCAGTACACAGTCAGCCTTTGGTTCGATCTCGCGTCTTCCGGGAAGCAAACCCCCCCCCCATTCTTCCGTAATGGAACAATTGAAACTGGTCTTTAGATTAGCGAACACTAACGTGGTGCATCTGTAGACCACCGCAGGTTATTGTAATGGTCAAAAATGTATTTATTCATATCTACCTAGGAATAGAGTCGAAATCACGACTTAATCCTGAGATATTCATCAACACCGAACGCTTTCACGCTTCGTTCACTCTAAACGTTCAAGGAAGGCACCAAAATCCGATATTACTGGTTTGATAGCAGAATGATAACTGGTAATCGACCGATGCCATCGAACGACGAGATGTCGAGCAATATAGATTGATGGAGTGGTTTAATCGTTGCGAGGATTTTAAATTTATTCAATAACTTAAATGAATAACATCAAACCACTGTAAATGCAAATTCTTGAGTGGTTTTAGCCCGGAAAATGGAAAAAAAGCAAACGACAACTCAGCCAAGAAAAATCAACTCTTAGCTTAGTTAGATATCCAGATTTTAAGAGTTCATCGATAGTAGTCCCACGCGTATACGTGCATAGAATCGATCAGATTAAAAATCGCTCGGTCAGCCATAGTTTTTTGTGGGAATCTTAAGATATCTACACCATGATGTCCATGATGTCCAGAAATCACCATAGGTATTCTGATCGCCAATGTGGATGAGTGGGATATCTACTACTCTTTCGCGTGGTTTCTCCTCCTAAAGCAAAACAGTTTCCAGGTCTTCCTTTAACTGTAATCATAGAACGTTGTAGATTGAAAGAACGTTTACCACTTTAAATTAAATTCTTTAGTCTGACAGCGATTTTACCGCCTCATCGTGACTGGGAGATGTTGCAGGATGTCAGGCCCCGATGTACAACGTTGGGATTCATCCCCCGGCAGGGTCTCCCATGCTAGGAAGGAGTCCGGCGTTTCCATCAGGAAACCCAGCTAAGAGTAAACCAATGCTAGGATCCATCACCATCCTGGTATCAAACTAGTCGCATGGTGGCCAATCTCCTTCTGATCCACAAAGGCGGGATTGCCTGGGGGTGGTCACGACGATGTGCAGAGTTTGGCTAGGCTGACCTCGGGACTCCAGGGAACCATGGTGGCTAAACCAACAAAACTCCGAGTAATGGAGAATACGCTGGAGCCTACACAAGCAGTGAGGACGGGCCATCCTAATATAGAAAACAAGCACGTTGCTTGAGCTACCAATGACGAAACGTCAGGTCAAGGCGCAATTCGTACCTGAAGCTTTATTTTGATTGAGACGAACGGTACGACTTTATGACGATGAGATTGGCACAAAGAATGATTTGTAACCAGATCCGAGAATGGTCTTTAGATGATCACAAGAACGTCGATGAAGTATTTACGGAGAGCGCCCACTTCTGTGCACGCACTTCAATTTGAATTGTTCTGTTGCTCCCATACTGACGCCGCAGGTGGGCCTTATCGGTAGTGGTAGCCCTGAAATCGAAGCCCAGATGGGGTCCCGAGTTTAGCTCATATCTCAGCAACTTCGTGGTTGTATTTCAAATTGAGCCTTGCTATAAAGAAAGAACAGGCAGTAAATAAAAGTCAAAACATTGCTTGTCTCGCGGTTCAAGACAATGGTTACAATGCTAACTTTTTGTTTGCTTCCTACTACAATTTTTTCACGGTAAGGTATTATGTGAAATACAACCATAATGATGCTGAGATATAACTTCAACGAAGCTGAGATATTTGCAAAACACTGGACCGCAGGTGCCTATGGTGGGGAACGAACGCGCTATTGTCCTTTCAGGGGAGTAACGCGTTCACCACCACACCATGCGCGTCCTTCGTTTCGCCTGTCTGTCAGCTAGCGTTAGCCTCTGGAAAGAGTTATAGCGCGTTCTTTCCCCACCGCAAGCACCTGAAGTCCGGACTCTTGCAAATATCTTACTATCACTATGGTTACAGTTCCTCGTGAAAATTTCAAAAACAAATTATGAAACCGTTCGTCACCGAACACAAATTGCTTGGTAGAACGCTTTGGTAATCAATAAATGAGAACATTGCCTTCAATCTAACTTCTGGATTTCTCTTGAAAGTTGTCAAGATCGTAGACTTCCGTCGTTAGAAAGCTTTGAAATGGATTACCGTCCACTGCTACTAAGTTCCTATTGTCTACCATAGAACAACTTTTTAATCTATTAAATCCAAATATGAGATGTAATCGACTTCTTTGAAGTGCTATCAAAGAAGTAATCCACGGCAAGCTACAGAGCCTTCTGTTTATTGGCTACGGAAAAATTTGTCGATTTTTAGCGATTCATCCGCGCGGACGGCTCGGCGCGATCCGCTTGCGTTCCGCGCGCGGCCTGCGCGATGTACGACGTGTCGCGGCGATGTGTCGATGAACGACGACAGTACCATAGTTGTGGATCAGCGTGTCCAGTTAGCTGTGACAACAGGAATTCACCCAGGTAGGTCCAAGCTGCGCAACCAAAGGGGATTTCTCCTCCACTTCCCCAGCAATCACGACGAAAACACTGGACATTTCTGGAATGGGAGAACCAGAATCACGAATACTGCCTTAATTTAGACATTCCCACGCTTGTAACGAGAGATTTTGGCTTCATCAGCTTTCTTAGTCACTCTTCTCCGTAGTTCATCTACAACGCATAACAGGGGATGTGCATTGCAAACAATCACATGTGGCCAAAAATTATTCCGCTCTTCTACGTAACTGAGCTCATACTGAACTCTATTGATTCAATCATAAATATAGTTACCAACACCTTCTAACGGTTTGCCGCCTCATCGTGACCGCGAGGTATCCTTGGTGTCGGCCTGCGATGTACAGCGGGGGATTTATCCCACAGTAGGGTTTCTCAAGCTGAAAAGGAGTCCGGCCTCTCATTAGGAATCCTCGCTAAGAACAAACCAATACCAGGATCCGCCACCGCCCTGGTATCAAACTAGTCGCATGGTGGTAAATCTTCCTCTGATCCACGAGGGCGACGAATGCCTGTGGCGGTGACTTCCTAAGGCAGACTTTGACCAGGTTGACCTCGGGACTCCAGGGAACCACAAGCAAGCAAAACTCTGAAAAACTGGAAATTATGCTGGAGCACCTGCAACCAGTGAAGACGGCCCATCCAAGGATCCAAGTAAGTAAGTCAAGTTCTTTGCCAATAAAATGTAATTTTTTCCTATTCTAAGCCCGGACAGCTGGGGGGAACCTCGTCAAGAAACAGAATGGTTGAAGCACAGAAAACGTATTTCTTATTTCTTTCCGTTGCTTTGCGTCTAGGCTCGCACTTCCGATACCGGAGCGATTAAACAGTCGAAAATTTATGGCAGAAGACAGCAAGATGTCTCACAAAATGTCTTGATGTTACTAGGAGTTAAGAGAAAAAGAAAGCCAGCATCGAAGGTTATAGGTTAATTCTGGCCTGTAGGGGGTGCAAAATTCCCTCTGTATTCACCTTTGAACACTTAAGAGAAAATTTTTACATTGTAGATGTCATGAAAGTTGTGTATCTGGATGCTTTTGTCGAATACCATATGTGCTTGAAAATGGTAACGATCCACTTCGTTCACGGTTAGTTGAGGTTTTTCTCTAGCGGTGTTAAAATGAAATTTATTTATGTTTTGTTACTACTTTAATATTGTTTCCATCAGTTGAGCAAGGCATGTACAAGTGAAAAGTTGTATATTGAATTCATGACGCAAATCTGCCTGACATATTTTAATCTCAATTTTTGCAGCTGCATTCTTCCATCGCAATGTCCGCTTGTTACTTTGAGCAACCGTGAGAGTCCAAGCGGTTCAATCAGATCTGGGGGTTCCAGTTTCAAATAAGGTAATCATTCAGAGAACTGTCATATTACCAGCCACACAAAAGCGCGTCATGGTTATAAGAACGGACTGCCACTTCAACAGACTGGGCAGCTCGTCCAGATTTCCGCTGCATGAAATGGATGTAGATGAATGTCGCTCACATCCCTTTGTCTGAACCATGAAGTAATATAAAAAAGTGACATAGTGTTAGTATGAAAAAGAGTCCAATCTGCGTTCTTTGTTATAAATGAACTTTTCATTTTTTTAAATGGAAGCGATTTTGATAACTTGTCGGGAAGATGCCGCATCCTTGAAGATTTCAGAAATCTAACCGTAATCTAGTTTTTTTTTCCAAAGTATCGATTTCGAGCAATCCTTGATAGTTCCTATATATAGTGATGGACCATTTTCAGGAATGGCTTCGAAAACCAACCGGTGAGATCTATCCGACTCCTGGAACTGCGACGCTACTTCCCGATACCAAGCAATGCAGTGATCCACTGAAAAACTACCTTAATTGTGGGACAAGTTGTCCTGGTACAGATTGTTTCAACTTTTTTAACTTTCATCTAGCTCTTTATTCTTACGATTGCCGTGATACTGGGGTTAATTGTTTATTGCGTAAATGCTTTGAGTTGGATGTAACGATCTCACTCCTTCAACGACATGCAGCTTAGCATGTGTTTCTGGATGCTTCTGTCGATCACCGTATATCCTAATGGATGCTAGGGTGAGGGATAAGGTCAAGCTTCTTATAAACTTTAATAGGTCGTAATCAATCATTTTTATTTGAACTGCAATATTGAAATGAATGCATATTTTCACATATATCTTACATACATGTCCTTGCCATCCGCTACTCATTTAGTATCATAATTATGATGAAATGACAGAACGCATGCCAGTTGAGAGCTCCAAGCCGCTATAGCCAAATTAAAATGAGTTCCTTCAGGGAAAATGGTAATTCCTGACATTGGTATTGGGATAATTTGGGATATTTGGGATATGTGAACGTGCTTGGAGATGAATCCTGCGTGCCGTATGTCGCAGTTCGAGAACCACGTATTCTCATAAACCACAGCGCTAGGTTTCGGCTGGCCGAGGTACTACATGCAAAAAAAAACGCTGAATCGATTTACAACATTTTCGTTTAACGTTCTAATAAAAGTGCTTCCAATAATAGTTCTTAAGGATAGTCTCGCTAAAAATCCATATGAACAATCAAACACATTCTCCACTTAGGATCCACAATCTGGATGTGTGTTACCGATGCACTGTCCACGTGGCTCCTCTCCGACTGGTTCATGTGCCGATCCGCGAAAGGTGTGGACAAGTTGTGGAGCACTTGGGTAAGTGTGGTATTTGTGCTCTCGTTTTAATTATAAACCATAAAGGATGAAGCATTCAGCGGTGATCAATCTCTGAGGGATACCCCACATATCCAACTTTATTACGCATCCTTGGAGGTCACAGGGTACACATATGGCCTATACAGTGATTTTCACTGGCTTATAAATTATCAAATCAATTCTGCTATGACGCCAAACAGACAAGTCTGGTACCAATTTGCCTACACCGGAGGGATGGAAAGCTTGGAACCCCAAGGTGCAGGATCAAAGCAACGACCACGTGCTTATTGCGCGGCTCCTCTGACCGCTGCACCACACGCGCCCCTATTTCCGCTGTGCACTGTGTAATGATTCATTTCATTAGCTTCATCAAATTTCACCCGTAAAATTCTCCTTCATTGTGCCTGCTATGATGATTTCTTTCTGTTTCTTTGGTACTAGAATAAACGGATCATCACGAATCAAGTGGGAGTCGATGGTCAGCTGTCCTGGCGCACTTTAGATTTGCTTCGCTTCCTCTAGAATTTCATTAAAGAGACGTGAAGTTGTGCATCACTTTCCGAGGTCTGCAACTCATAGCTGCTGAGATTACCGTAGGCCAACTTGGTGGAAAATGAGCCTACTCGTAGTCTATCTCCACAAATAATTCTTGTTTCTTCTTGAGATTGATTGAACCTTTCTTTTTGCTTCATTTGAAGTCGACTCTTTTCATCATATCTTTAGTTTATTTATGCTTCGATTTAGTAGTGTACGTCACTGGATTACTAATGTGAGATACTTTCTTTAATAAGGAAAGGAAAGTTTCCGTTAGATTCTGGATATTGACTGTGCTGTCTACCATATATTTGAAAGCACTCGGTTGGCGTCGTCTAAAATCATCGACGTGGTTGCCGTCAAACTTGTCACTGTTACGTTAGAATGGCTCGATGGGAACCATGGTGTTAAGGAGGTAGACGAGTGTCCTGTGAGTTGTCAAGGGGATTTTCTGGAAAACCTGAAAGAAGCTGCTTTTGTTCTTCGCCTCAACTAATTTTTGTCTTTTCTATTTCTTCCATTCATTTTCTCTAGTCGCTTTGTTGGTGGAGGCTGATGTGACCCGTGGTCGTCAGACATTACCATTTCTGGACAAGATTTTTTTTTCAAGTTCAACATCAAAATGTGCATCCGAAAAGATACGCAATAAATAAGTCGACGATTAGATGTGCTCGATCATGTACGAATCCTTTGGGTCGATGCGAAGCCGGTCTTTGCTCGCCGGGTTGTGTATGCCGAGAACCGTACGTGCTGCAGGTTAGTTTACAGCAATAATAACGTTTATTATCATAAGCAATATCATCTTTTTGCTCTACATGTCTTTATAGACCGAGCTTAACTCTTTATTTGTCTTGTTTATATACTTCATTATTTTTTTATTTTTTTGTGTTATTTTATTTTTTTGTTTTTTATTATTTGCCTTTATTTTCGAAGAATTATTTGTCTTACCTTTTATTTTCTGCCTGCTACAATTTTCGCGGCAGGGTACTAAGCGAAATACAACCACAACGTTGCTGAGATATTTGCAAAACTCTGGTCCACAGGTGTCTAAGGTGGGGAACGAACGCGCTATTGTCCTTTCCGGGGAGTAACGCGTTCACCACCACACCATGCGGGTCCTTCGTTTCGCCTGTATTTCAGCTAGTTCTATCGACAGGGCCATCAGCAATCACCCGTCAACGGGATTGGTCTGGGGGAAGTGGTGAACGCGTTACTCCCGGGGAATGACAATAACGGGTTCATTCCCCCACCTTAGGCACCTGTGCTCCAGAGTTTTGCAAATATCTCAGCAACGTTGTGGTTGTATTTCGCTTAGTACCCTGCCGCGAAAATTGTAGTAGGCAGAAAATAAAAAGGTAAAACGACTTCAACTACTGCCTCAGCTTAACTGGGTTCAATGCCGATATGTGCTCCCCAGACCAATCCCGTTGACGGGTGATTGCTGATGGCCCTGATCGATAGAACTAGCTGAGAGACAGGCGAAACGAAGGACCCACATGGTGTGGTGGTGAACGAATCAATTATTTGTTTGTTTAATTTTACCTGCCCGTCTTCACATCCACTGTGTGGATTCGAGCACTTTTTGCACTCGATTTATCATCTCGCTTTCATCGTCCACAAAGGTCTTCGTACTTTTGCGTTTGAGTTCGACTGTCGCTTGATGATTTTCGTCTTCGCGATGAATGTCACTGAATGGAAATCGAGTGGTTTCTCGCTGTAATCTCGAGATAACTATGAAATAGCGTTCCCCACGTGGATCGAAGGGAGTGTGCTAATCTCATACAAACCTAGCACCAATTTCCCGGCCTCGGAAGGATCGGGATGTTGATGACCCCGGTGCGGGTTCGAACTAGTACCTTGCCCCTGATGAACAGTATCGCTACCATTACGACGCTTTCTGTCCGCAAAGATCCTATTAAAAATCTATTACAAAAGTCTTTATCATCTACTCTATAACACTGTGTTACTGATGACTGATGAGGCAAATAGTTGATGGAATTAGCGGCACTTATGATATGTCAGCTGTGCTGCGAACTCTTCATGATCATTGTATTCGAGAAACACGTCGAACAGATCAACGTTGGAGTTTTGTTCCTTTTTCAAGAACACTTACTTCCCATTTGTTCCTGACTAGCAGAAACGTTGAGAAAGTGAACACATGCAATTCCAAACACCGATTCCAAACGCTTTTCGGTAAATGCGCTAACATCTATGCTAGTGGAAGGGATGCTAAATCATAAAAGCTATATTCCATCACCTTTGACTCACTAAGGTGCCCCCCCAACACATCTATGTATCCAGTTTGAGTTCGTCTTATTGGCGAAAGTGGGATAAAAGCACACCGAGGTGTAGAACTCCGACATCATCGAACAACACCTTGGCATTGTTCGCCCCCTGGAGTGCCCAGGTATTCGTCGTTTGTACCTGGGAGTGGTTTTGCAGAAATCGCTCTACGTCCTGCGGAAATCCGCGAATGTATTGCGCACCGACGGGAAACTGTGCGGGCGACAAAGGACATGCATGTGGCGGATGGAAATGGCGTGCTTTTTATATAACACATTGGTACGAATCGTATAAAAAGCGCGTTTAACCATTTCGCTTCTCGTAGATGTAAATGCGAGATGAGCTCGGAAAGATTTGTTTTCATTTTCTGCTTTTTCTTCTCTACTGCTTTAATCAGTTATACTTTATTGTAATTTAGAACATATAGATAGTGGTATAAAATCCGGGAAAACACTAAGTGAACACCCATTTTCATTGCTCTATTACATAATCTTTTCCTGACTTCCACATTCGCCTTTACACGAATTCTTGGCTTCTAAAACCTAGGACCCCATGGATCCGTCGTCTCGTTGTGTGCTACCATCGGAATGTGCACGCAAGTGTAACGATCCGCTAAAGGTCAGTTAAAGGAAGCTATTTTTTTTGCCTATTTCATTTATATGACCCATGCTCACGTGTTTTGCACACAAGACCGCTTTCTTTCCACTTGGCTCGTCATCTTGAATCCGTCATCCACAAAAGTGTTCGGATTTCCATGTGGTTTCGGTCGTTAACAGTTGTGTCATTTTCATGAATATCGTTGAGTGGTTTGCCACAAGGATAGTCCTTTTAGAACGTTCCTAGGTCTTCATTGCTGCAGCTGCTCTCCTGGATCGGTGAGACGTTTACCAAATATGTCCGGCACCAAGCTGCCAATCTTGCAAGGACAGAAGTTTGATTGGCCCTGTGATTGTTCTAACAAATGACCACATTACACGGCATCTTAAGCTATTAAGCTCTGCATCATTTTAAGAATACTATTTGGTGGACAATAACCTTTAATACAGTCCATACCTATGCGATTGGCTTGCAGAGTTTTCTGGGGTGTTGAGTATACTTATGAATTTGACTCAATAGTTCGAAAAAGCAGGGAAGACTACAACTTGTTTCGAAAGCACACATTGAACGGCTAATGATAGATGTTCGTTGAAGTTTTTTTGAGAATGAAAGAGAGAACCAATAAAGAAACTCACATACGGCCATCCTGCACAAAGAAAAGTAGCTGAAGGAATGGTAGGAACTATTGCCTCGGTTTATAACGAGTATATTCTACCCTACAGGTTTTCATAAAGATTAGTCAGAACAAATATGATTTCCATAGCATCTATCTTTACCAACTTCACATTGGCTTTTTCAAGTTCCTCTACTTAGACGTAGACATTGCTCAAGGAGCCAAGTGAGTCAAGTAAAACTTTGCTACTTCCAATAAATGACGTTGAAAGCCAGCAAATCAAAAGCCTACGGTGCAAAAAATTGAAGAATCGACAGAAAGTATGGTTACAAGATGAGCAAATAAGATGAAAAAAAGGATAAGGCTCCTGGCGTTGACCTCTGAGGGATGCATCATGCATTCGACTTCATTAAGCATCGTTTGGAGGTGATTGAATGTATGTCTGGCCTTACAATGATTCGCGGTGGCCTAACGATGTATCGAGCCAGTGCTGGTGTCCTCCCAGACAAGTCTAGTACCAATTTGCCGTCCCTTGAGCGAGGGATGGAAGGCTTAGTGAGCCACGGGGGCGGGGATCGATTCCACGTGTATGTTGCAGGGCGCTTTCGACAACTGCGTCATGAGCAAGTAGGATAGGATTGTAAAATTAAGTCTCACTCGTGACAGCACGGCTCTGAGGAAGGCGAAATCGCCGAAACGTTAACCATCGACCAACAACGTCAGCGACAACGACAACGAAAACTCATGCCAACCTCAGATCAGCTCAATAAAATCAATTTATAAGACCATATAAATAAATAGGATGGAACTGCTCTTAAAATGGAAAAAGAGTTCAATTCATGATGAAATGTACGATAAATCCTAGTGGATGGCTCTTCGTGAGGAAATCTGAAAGGAAGTCATCGAGTCCTGAAGCTGTACCTCTCTTCATGCTTTCTACTGCAACTTGAACAGCAGAGCACAGGATCCTAGGTGGCTTTCCTCCAGCTGTAATTTTCGAGTTCGAGACGAAGGTTATAACACAGAAAAGATTAATATAAGACCTTCTGGCTATCATGTATTGGCGGAACGCGTGGATGTCTCATGTTGGTTCCTCGTGGCGGATTGTGGGACAGTGTAGTCTCAAAGATCCTGATGCGACTTCTGAAGACTTGGTCGTTATTGAGCTGCTTTTGTTTACGTTTACTTTCTGTGTTGATGTAAATTCTACTGTAAAGATCTTCTACAGCTAGCATTTATTATCATCCCTGTTAGGGTGTTTGCAATAGGATCAAGCTTCAGTTTCTGTTCTCTTCTCGTGCAGCTCCTTAGTGGTAATGGAGATGCCATCCGAATTTCTTATCTGAGAAGCTCAGGAGAGTTTGGAACAAGTTTTAAGCCCTTCGTCAAACAGCTGTCTTCATTTTCGTTTTCTTTAATCCGCTAGTCAAATTTGGATAGAATTTTGCGCAGAATGTTTACTTCATACATAGCCCATATTTTCTTCAAGGTTCTGTGACATGAAATCTTTTCAAGATTACGGCTGAATCTGAACTTCGCGTCACTAATGCGGTGACTGGACCCAGTACAGAATGAAGGGACCACCGATGTACCAAAAAATTGCAATTACTGGTCATGAAGATATGGTCGATTTCCGTATGAACCGTGCCGTCAGGAGGCCCCATGTCCATCTGCTATTGCTTCCGAGATTTCGTAATGGAAATGTTTCTCTAAAAATGGCAAGGGATCAGTCATTTAGTCGACGTACGTCGGTCTTTCCGCTTTTTGTCTCTTGTAGGGCGAAAAACATGGAATTTGATGCGATTGGCTGCCCCAAGAAGAGCGTAAAAGTCGGCGTCCGAAGAGACTGTTACGGCGTTATAGGTCCAAAGCAAGAAACAGTTTCAGTGGCACGTCGTATGCCTGCTCATCCTGTCCGTTTCCAGTGACATCCTTTTCTAGCTCGAGATTTGATCGCCTCTCACCGGTTGTCTCATCGCCGCTCGTCGTAGATTGAGCGCGCGACAGCAAGGCCAAAATTTCGTTGGTCTAGCCATTGTGGTTTCGTCGGATCCCGAGGTTAGCCGTAGTTTTGCTCAATTCGTCGCTCAGGCAGTCGCCGCCCTTGTGGATCAAAAGGAGAATTTCCACCATTCGACTAGTTTGATACCAGGACTGTGGTGATTTATGATATTGGTTTACTCTCATCTGGGCTTTGGAATGGAAACGTCGAATTCCGTCTCAGCTTGGTAGACCTCGTTGGGGGATAAACCCTCCACTGTACATCGCAGTCCGCTACCCATGAACATGTCCCATCCACGATGAGACGTTAAACCTTTGGGAGAACAGTTCTTCCAACAACCCAATCATTTGTTGTTTAATGAGTTGCAATCTAAGTCAGAGATATTTAGGAGTTTGTGGTCTGTGGCTCTTCATGTCCTGTCGGCTGCGATAACCGTCGACCACAGAGTTGTACACCATGTGAATCCGGCTGCTTCTGTAAAATGGTAGGTTGCATAAGAAATAACTTTGTCGATTGATAAAATCTCAAGGTGTAAAAGTTTATTGTTACGAGGTATTGCTCTATTTTAATTTACATCAATGTTTCTATGTTTTTTGTCACAAATCTTAAATAGGTTATCTCTCTTAGCAATGTTCATTCAACGGCGCTGCTATTTTTTTGCAGAATTTTGCACAAAGTCATGTTCATAGTGAACCTTTCAGGACTGGTATTTCAAAACTCCAGTAATTGGAGAAATTCAGTTTGTGTACGACCGGACGAATGTGCAGATTTTACTCATCAAGAGATTCCATCTTCAACAACTTTATCGACAACCACTGTGGTCACACTGGAATCGGCTCAATTCTCCACCACTAACGAAAATGGTCTAATGATATCAAGTCTGAAAAGAATTTATTTCAGCTTCCAATTCATTCTTCAGTAGTGCAAACTGTTAAGCCTATAACTATTACGGTAGCTCATTTGAGCGTAGTGATTCTCTTTCATCTTTTTATATTGGGCGTTTTGTTACAAACAAGCCGCATACGTAAAGAAAAAAGTCAAAAAATAAAAAAGAAAAAAGAAAAAAAAGAATTTTAGCAAACTTCTTCTGAGTTTCGAAAGGTTTTCCAGATTCTAAACGCTTCAAATAGATTATTAGGCATGCTAACTGATATAAAGGGGAAACAACTATGAGAAAATACAAGTATGAAAAATGTGAGAAGATATTGCGGTTCTAGCAAAATTTAGTTCAAGTGTCTAATGTTTTCTTGATAATCAAAAAGCGATGTCCTTGATACAATGTTCATTTCATGACAACTAATGTTTCGCAAATTTTCCTATCTTTAGAGCCTGGCATGAAAGGACCAAGTTAATGCATAATCTAGCTATCCAAACACCTCCATAACCACGACAGAAGAAACCTAAAATATAGCACGGGAAGAAACAGCTTCTTCGTGCGGTTGGTCCCCCTGCAAGATGCGGAAGACCCACAAAATACGATGATTCTTTAACGAAATTGTTCTATATGCGACTGAGAGTTAGGTTTCATCTTTTTCTGTTGAACTCATGGAAGTGATTGGCAGACTAGATTGCACATCAACTTGACGTTTCCAGGCTCTGAAGGGTATGAAATTAGTCGAAACCTAAGCTATTTTGAATAAGTAGTATAATAATAACTTGATGTCTTCTTATCAGGAAAGCAACGAAGTATTGATCAGTGCTGACTTTAGTACAAAATCGGTCCTCGGTACTTATCTCAAAATTTCTTTCCTCACTGACCAGTCAATGGTTCAGAACTACCACGGCAATGTCCAACTACAACAGTTGACATCGGTGGCAGGCCATGTGCTGCAGATTCAGATTGTCCAACCGATCAAGTACGACGGTTATCAACATTTTTCTAAATGTTCTTTAGAATTTGAGAGCCTCTTCACTGTGCTGAAAAACTTTGAAGATTAAGATAAAGATTTTACCGAAAAACAATCAATAAATAACAGTTTAGATACTCTTCTCGACAGATTTTCTTTTTTTAGATCTTAGTTACCTATTCTAGAAGGGTAACTAGGGCTTTGACGAAAAAATTTATCCTCTCCTTTATCACTTGGCTAACTACTCTTCAAAAACGACTAAACTTTTTAACTGTTTTGAATCTTTCGTTTCTCACTTCGATCGTTCTTTCTTTTCCTTTCCATTTAGTAAATATTTCAGTTGACTCATTCTAGAGCTAGATTTCATATTTCATTTGCCCAGTAACGTTCTTCCTCCCAACGGTTTGCCGCCTCATCGTGGCTGGGAGGTGTTCCTGGGTGTCGGACTGCGATGTACAGCGGGAGGTTTCGTTCCTCCGGCAGGGTCTCCCAAACTGAGAAGGAGTCCGGCGTTTCCATCAGGAAACCTAGCTAACAGCAAACCAATACCAGGATTCACCACCGTCCTGGTATCAAAGGCGCATGATGGCAAATCTCCCTATGATCAACAAGGACTGCGACCACCTGTCGTGGTGACGACCTGGGTGGAGTTTGGCCAGGCTGTCCCTCGGTATTCCACAATATCTTAACCAGCAAATCTCCGAAAAATGGTGATTATGCTGGGGGCCCGCACAACTAGTGAGGACGGGCCGTTCAAGTATCAAGTAAGTAACGTTCTTTATGCCCCTCCACATGACTTTTATTAAGCTCATTCCTCTTCTTTCAAATAAATCTAATACATTTTTTATTGTTTTTCCTTACAAATGTAAAGTGTATTTTGTTGAATTAATTACAATTCACCTCATCGTTTAATAAGCTAGCCATCGGATTATTTTGCTTTTTAGCATTGTTGCCGATCTCTGATCCTCTCATTGGGCGTAAATCCTCAACGGTGCACCTGTGCTGATCCGAACGCAGTCTGGTCGGCTTGTGGTAGTCTGTGTCCGGAATACTGTGGGCAATCGGCAGTAAGCATGAGATTAAATAAAATTTTGGAGAAACCGCCTCTATAACTTATCTTTACTCTTATCTTTCATTTCTAACCTCAAGTTCGAATCTCATCGACTTACTTCTTACAACGTTGAGTAGAAAGAAGAAAGTCTTAAATATCGTTAGCTAATAGTTCCTTCATGGAAGTGGAGTTTTTCTATTTTTTTACTCGTTCATTATAGAGGTGATGCTTATGGGTATCGAATAGTGATGTACCATAAAAGGTTGATTTCTCAGACAACTACGGCGAAGTAGTTCAACGCTTTTAGCGGAAAACCGGGTTAGAAATAAACCGCCACCAGAATTCCTATTGATCTAGCAATAATCTAGCCACTAGGTAGGACATTTTTTGAAGTGATCTGACGCCAATCGATGGTGAGGATCTGTTAATATGCTGCTGTCTTCGAACTGAAATAAACATTTACCCTCTAAGTAAACGATAAGCTCCAATAGCCATCATATCATATCATTCCTCAAATATGAGATTTTTTCTATTGTTTTTTAATAAGACGAGATAGATACATCACATTTTAAACGGCAGCTTTTGTGAGAAACCATTCGCAATAAAGCCGATTTGAGAAAAATTCGAAAATGAAGCTGTTGTCTTCTACATGAGTCTTCCTTGACTCACAGAGGATGTTATCATCAAACCTAACCATCATCCATCACTGCAAAAGAGGATCACTTTTATCAAATAGTATCTATTAATCTGTATAACTGGAAAGTCGACCTATTGGACATGATTTGATAAGGATTTCAATGATCTAACTATTCTAACTATTTGCTCCAGTAATAGATGTCTAAGGCGCGTGTGGCGCTGTGGTAGGAGGCGCTGTGCAACACACATGGGATCGATTCCGCGCCCTAGGCTCACCAAGCGTTCCATCCCTCCGGGTTCGGCAAATTGGTACCAGACTTGTCTGGGATGATAGCAGCACTGGCTCCATACATCGGTTGGCCACCGCGAGTCACTGTATGCATTCAGTCACCTCCAGACGATGCTTAATGAAGTCGAATGGATGGGGCATCCCTCAAGGATTAATCAACGTCGAGAGTTTGATTCTTTTATCCTTTAATAGATGCCTGCTCGGTGTATAATCTTCCTTCTGTTGTATGGCTTACTACTACTACAACTGCATTACGTTGTTCAAGTTCTTATGTTGTGCCATTACATTCCTCTGATTAGAAGAAACTGGAGATTGTCGGAGAATGAGTTCGAAAAGACACCACGAAACTCAGTTAAGTCCGTTCCTTGGTAAATCGCACTAGATGAGGTGTGGCACTAGTGAAATAAGGATGGGGAATATTTCAAAATTTCTTACAAACTGTGATGTTTTCGGCTATTTCATAAAACCCTGATAGTGCTTGCCTCCTGATTCTGGATCAAGTCGCCCCGGAAACCTGGCTGAGGTCACTTCTGGCTAATAATGAGGAATTGGTAATGAACTCTTCGTCATGGCACGGTTTCCAGTTGTCTAAATGCTCAAGTTTTTTTCGATTTCGATGGAATAAAGACTATCTGATTTTTGTCGTAATCATTTATGGCATCTCTTAACAAATTTGTGTTGTTTTTTTCACCAAATTTTATTTGTTTTCTCCAAATTTGGCTTTGTAGCCATTTTCTTTGATTACAAGGCTCCCCTATACTATAATACTGAAACTCGAGCAGTGATATTTCTGATTTAAATAAATCATTAAGAATGAAATACGTCAAAGATTGAATAGCTGCTCAAATCTTTTTGTAAAATTTAGGTGCCTCATTGTTCGTCAACGTGTAATCCTGGTTGCCAGTGTGCTTACGGCTTCGTCAAAGCAAGAAATGATGTCACGGCACCATGTGTTCTACGGACGAGTTGTCCTAATATCACAGTAGGTAGGTAATCTGCTCAAAAAACGAAAGCCCATATATTTTGTTCTGTTTTTCACCAAAAAGTCTTACGTTTGCCTCTTTCATCTTCTATTGAATAAATTCTTACGAAAAAAGGGGATTGGAAATACCTGGTCTCATCATATTCCAGCAAAAAAATGGAGAGCCACGCGCGATGATGAAGGAGATTCCATACACACCGAAGAATCCATTCACAGATCAACAAGTTAGTCGTAAACAGTAATTGATGTCTGAAGGCTTCTAATATCCAATTTTTTGTCTATATTGCACTCTCTGATAAATTCTAAACCACGTTAATTAAATAGATAATAAAGGAGCTAGGTATCAATCGCCGGTCCCTGGTTGGGTGGTCTACTAATAGTCCACTCTCCAATCTTAACCTTTTTATTTACTGCCTACTCTTTTTAATGGCAGGGTATATAGTGATAAGGTTGAGATTGTGATTACAAGTACAGCCTCAGCTTAACTGGGTTCATTGCCGATTTGGACTCCCCAGATCAATCCCGCTGACGGGTGATTGCTGATGGCAGTGATCGATAGAACTAGCTGACAGACAAGCGAAACGAAGACCCGCATGGTGTGGTGGTGAACGCGTTAGGGCCCCCTAAAGGGGTAACAGCGCGTTGGTTCCTCACCGCAGACACTTGCGGTCCGGAGTTCTGCAAATATCTCAGCATCATAGAAATCCGTTCTCCATCATACACTCAAGAACTAGAGATGATTTAGAAAAATAACATCTATCCGTGCAATGCAATTCTTTTCCTCTTTTTTCTGTCCTCCGTTACCTAATCTTTTTCTCCAAATTTCCAACGAACATTTTAAAAAACGGAAGTTGTGACGTGACAATTTTCAGGTTTTCTAAACCATGTAGCAACTTAATAATCCTCTTTTTTAATTTCTGTTAAAATCATTCAAAAAAGGCTTTTGAATCCTGGGCTACTGAGAAAGGACATAAGCTTCCTGTGCAGGAAAGGAAGTCCATGGATGAGTTAAAGCTTAAGGAAAGAGCGAACGTCTTCGTTTTTCGGAGATCATCTATCTACTTCCATCATCTCCCATTCTACAACCTGATTATTACTGGAACCACACTGCAGCGCTTATTTTTCTCGCCTTTTTAAATCTCTCAACACTTCTCAAATTCTCATTGATGGCATTTGAGCTTCTCACTCGAAAAATTTGATAGCTGGACATAAAATAACCTGCGTTCCATATCAATTCACAGTGAAGTCAACATTATGTGGCAATAATGTCAAATTGTATATAAAATTTCGAATTTCGAAAACTTATGACTACTACTAACATTTTTGTTAAGCTTGCCACAGCAAATCTGGTGCCGGCTCAAAAATCAGTCAGTGGTCGATTCAGCTTCACACAAATCAGTGCAAACAATCTTCGTATAAGTGGTGAGATAATATTGTACTTTTCCTTCGTAGAGTTCCTCTGTCGAATTCCTCTTGTTTATGTTTTTTCTTGTCCTTTTCTTGTCATTTGTTGTCCGTCATTTTCCCTTTTATCGTGTTTTTCTTGCCCTTCATTGTCCTCTTATTCCTTTATTGTTTTTTCTTTCCTTTTTGTTTCCTCTTTTTATCAACCTCGTGTTAGTTTATGACTGAAAGAATACATCTCTTTCTTTATGTTGAAGAACTTAACAAGGTGATTAACAAGACAAATTTATCAACCTCGCGTAAGCGTAAGAAATTAAAAACATGTTAACAAAGTGAGTTGGTTGTGTTAAGAAAAAATTCTCGCCTCAAGTTCATCATAAATATTTCGCATCAACCAGACGCAGTGATTATGTGCTGTCTCTTTATCATAATCGATATCTATTTACAAATGCATTAACAGGAAAACTGTTCATTTTTGTATAAAAGATGCAATAGTGATAGATGAAAAAATCAAGCAGTGACTTAGAAAAAACGAAAAACTTGAGAAAGAATCAATGAAGTTGTTGGGTTATTTTACAGTTTTCTATGAGCAAGACATAAAATCAGAGATTTTCATGGAGAAGAATGGACCACACAGCGGTTGTATGTGGTGCAGTGATTGGAGGTGCCCTGCAATACATGAGGGATCGATCCCTGCACCCCCTGGCCCACCAAGCCTCCCATCCCTCCTGCGTTGGCAGATTGGTACTAGACTTCTCCGGGAGAATAGCAGGACTAGCTCGATATATCGGTAGGCTACCCTGCAGTCAATGTAAAGTAAGATATCTATTCAATCACCTCCAACGATGCTTAATGACGTCGAATGCATGGCGCATCCTTCAAGGATAGGTTAAGGCAGAAGGCCTTAAAGAGCCTTAGAATGAGCGAATGGTCCTATTCGGTCGGATTACGGTAAAGAGAAAAGGAAGGATTCAGAGAAGTGTTAAATAAGTGACCTCCCAACGGTTTACCGCCTCATCGTGGCTGGGAGGTGTTTCTGGGTGTCGGACTGCGATGTACAGCGGGGGGGATTCGTCCCCCCGGCAGGGTCTCCCAAGCTGATAAGGAGTCCGACCTTTCCATCAGGAAGCCTAGCTACCAATAACAGGATCCGCTACCGTCCTGGTATCAAGGTCGCATAGTGGCAAATCTCCCTCTGATCCACAACGGCTGCGACTGCCCGTGGTGGTGAAGACTTGGGGGCAGACTTTGGCCAGGCTGACCTCAGGATTCCAGGGAACCACATTGGCTTAACCAGCAAATCTACTATAGGTTGTGATTATACTGGGGCCCGCACAACCAGTGAGGACGGGCCGTTCAAGTGTTCAAGTTCATTAAATAAGTGAACGATATTCATCAGAGCTATTATAAGCGAAACTCGTTAGAAAATAGTCAATAATAATCAGAAGTTAATCAATTAAATTCATTGTTACGTATCCATTGATTGGAGGAAATTCACTAAAAAGGAGATTATAGTCGTTGAAAAATCAGTTTTAGGTATTCATTTGTTAAAAAAACCTTATTATAGAAGTACTAACAGTTTGTGAAAAATCAGTAAAAGTATTTTCTGATAGAAAGAACTCGTTATAGGTGTGCTTACTGGTTTACCACGTGGAGAACACGCTGTGCTCATTCATCAGTTCGGCGATCTCTCCGATGGTTGTAGTCGTTTGGGACCACCGTTCCTCTTCAAAAGGGGACTAGGCACCCCGTCACTTGGTGATGTCATTGGTGAGGATTTTTCGATTTTCCACCGTTTCTATGTTAGCAATAAATGGTTTTGTTTTCTGATATAATTGTGATTGTTTTTCAATTTTTTGAAAATAACATGAATTTTAGGAGAGGAGAGTGTTTGTAGTTTTTTGCGCCTTTTTTCCAAATTTTTCAACCTTAGCGTTCTATCTCAGGGTTCTCAAAAAACTGAAATGTTTCTTGTAGGATCTCCCAAAAAAGCTATTTATGAACATACGGCTTTTTTAGCGAAGTACATTTATTCAACTTGCTTAAATAGCGTGAGAGTGGCGCTTTTTATTTATTGATCAATGTATTAAGTATGTCAATGTATGCTCTCTTTTTTTGAAGTAGCACAAGATTTGCGCTGGTCGACTTTAAAAAAAATTTGAACGAAACTACCACTTTATGTTTCCGACTCTAATAAGGTCTTGGGCTTTTTCTGGATGGGACCATGCGGTCGAACCAATCAGCATTTGCGTGCAATCAGCACTGCGTTGTGTTGTGCCATAATGTCCGTTTAAGTTGAGATTGATAATAGTTTTTGAAATCCTAGCAAAAAAAACTGAAAGCCGTTTGCGGCACTTTCGCAAAGGAGATAAGACGACGAATGGATGTGTAATAATTAAAAGTGAGTTTTTTTTCCGTGTTTTTTAGTTGACGATTCACATTCGGCATCGTTCGTTCGTGTCGTTGATTGGCCCATCGCCGATGTTGTCGGTCGTTCAATAGCCATTTATAGGTAGGCATTCATTTGATGGCTATTATTCTTAAGAAAGTTTTTGTAGTTCTGGTCAAATAATGTGTTACAAGAAAGCAGTATTGTTAGTAAATATTAACAGCGAATCTAGTTGGTTAGAGCACACCCAGTATTTCTTTCGTTCATGGTCGTCATCCACGAAAATGTTCTGCACGAATGAGTGCAGTGGTGAATTCAACCAATTAGTGTGAGCTACAAATATGAGTTTCTCCAAGGAAAGCCTAGCTCCTGTTCAGATTCACTCTACCGTTCTCGTCGTCAATTCACCTCCAGTCGAAACTCTTTCGTAATGACACCGTCCCATCTATGGTCAACCTTAGGTGTAACAGTTTCGCTGCCTTATGCAAAGGAAATATTTGCCCATCGGAACTGTGAAAAATGTTCTGATTCTCCTTATTAGCTCTCTTTTTTATTTATTATTATTTCCATGAGGTAGGCAGCGCAGCGGTAGTGATGCTCATCATCACGACCACGCTTAGATTTCGCAATGGGCTCACCATGTTCATCATCCCTCAGGGATCGAGAAATTACTACCGGACTTGTCTGGGAAAATTGCACTTCTGCAATCCAAGTGAGCATGGTAACTGCGCAGTAGACGTGAAAGAGGGGTCGTATAAAAATAAATTCTTTTATTTTCTAGAAGAAATTCATGGCACGAATATTTTCAGGTCTCCTTTGAGTCTTTTTTACCCCGAAAACCATTTTTTCTGTTAACGTCGAGAAAAGGATAAAGGATAAAACTCTCGGCGGTGATAAATCCCTATGGGAAGTGCCAGGCATTTGGCTTCATCAAACATTGTTTGGAGGTGATTGAATGCATATCAGATCTTTACATTGACTCGCGGTGGCCTACCGATGTGCCAAGCCAGTGCTTCTCTCTTCCAAGACAAATCTTTTATCAATTTGCCGACCCCGGAGGGATGGAAGGCTTGCTGGGCCATGGGCGCAGGGATCGATTCCACGCGTGTCTTAGTGGCGCCTCCAACCAAACCGCCACACGCGCCCTCTAGCCTTGATACTGATCAAAGAGTTACTGTTTTTTTTCTCACAGTCGGCTCATCATATCCAAGTCATCGTTCATTTTAATTCTACTAGTAACTGTAGGATAAGAGAGGTCCTCTTCCGTCATCGTTTATCAGTGACCTCTCATTTCCAAGAAATTAAACACTTTTGTTTATGACTTAACATGATATATACAGCAGGGAAATGGTACTTTTAACGGATTTCTATAGGTCTAGTTAGAGTTCAGATTTGGCATACATGCCAAATGGGCAGAAAATTCCTTAATTGTCTTTTTTTGGATTTAAACAAATGTTTGCAAGAGCTTTTTTCATTGGCTTTAGATCCCCACTCAAGCATACTGTCACGAAGGTTGCATGCTTGCAACAGATTAGTGCTTTACATTTACTTCGAACAGTGCTAGGTGTAATTCTATCTAATCCTGAAGCTATATCCCTAATCATACCCTTGATGACCGGTTAAGCTCCAGAAGAAAGATTTTCTGTTAATCTCTTCTCACCGGTATGTTGGAGTGTGATGGTTAGGCTTTTAACGGTACATGATTGAAAATGAATTTTTCGTTCACGAATTTCGCTTTGTCTTAGGAGCTAGTGTCATCTTTGTTTGACAAGTCTAATAAATGAACATTATATTTACATAGCTCTCAAAAGCAGATCTTCAGACACCCTTAGTTCTGTTCTTAATATCGCTTCACTTTTCTGGTAGCTACTCTCTGTAGACACTACTGCAATGTTCTTATTGACTATTGTACAAGATATCTACATTGTTGTCTTATCAAGTCCTTTTCGGCAACTCCTAGTTGATGCTAGAAATAAAAAACGGCTTTTTCGTCAAAAATTTGCGTTAGATTCTAGTCTTAGAGTCTTTGGTTAAGAATTCAGAACTTATATTACGATAAAAAAGTATGTAGAAGGTTTTTGCCATCATTGTTTGCTTTGCTGATTCTTTCTCACGAATGGATAAGCTAGCGCTTTGTGTTTCTCAAGAATAGAAACCTACAGATGCTTTTTAAACTACCAGGTTTTTTATTAAAATATAGTTGTTTCACTTGTAAGGTCTTAAATTTTCCTTTATTTCTCAGACTCTCCACTGCTGAGTACTCGTTACACGCGCAGAATGAGCCACCGCTAGCATGTGGTACTATAGGTCTGACTGCCTTCAACTGAAAACTAGTGCTCTTCTTCTCTAATTCCTTTGATGTTTGTTTTGTATATATGTTTTTTGCATTTTTTGACATTGTCTACTCGTTTTTTTATTTTAACGATTTTGACTCTGGTCTTTAACAAACTTAATTGTTCGCCCATCCATCCAATTATTGAACCCATATTATAGCACGTTTCATTTGAACTCTCACCGGGGATGACCTAGGTTCACAATTTGACAATTTCACTGTAAGTCTTTCACTTCAGTCAAAATCACTTCAATCATCGACTCCCATAATCTTCTGTGAGTTGTTGGTTCTCCTGTTTTTGATGAGTTGCAGTTTCTCTCTGATCGGCTAAGAAGTGAGATGTGTCGTCCGAATTTCTTTCAAGGTGAACGATAGGAACTCATTTTGAACCGGCAATGAAGTCATTTTATTATTATTATAATAAAAGAAAGAGCTACCAGAGCTAAGAGCACTGTTTTGTTTATTCACTTCTCACACTGAGCTCTAAAGATTATCTCTTTTAAAAAAAATGCTTGATGTGCATTTGTCATTCTCTCCGTCGTTAGTAAAAGTTCTTACTTGGCTTACTGCCACTAAACTTCATTTTTGAAATTTCATAGTGATTCAAGTAATTTTTTCCTCGTTTTATTGTTCGTTGTTTAATGCCGGAATAAAATGTCCTTTTAAATCCTGTATTCATCCACAAATGATTACGGATTGCTAATGATAACCATGGTCAAATATGCAAATAGGAATCGCAATGATACATATACCTTGGTTCGACTTCGCTGAACCCCCCAGGTTGAACATGTCTCTCTTTGTTTTGCGCTCGAGAAATTGCTTGCATACTGGTCAAGGCAGGACTCCTTCCGATCCAGAAAAGCTAGCAACCGCCTATACTGAAGACCTGGAAATCTCATAGCACGGCTATCCCAGAATTCCAGTTCAACTGTATTCGAGCAGTATTCAACTACATTCCTAACGAATCTGACAATCTTCATGCAGCATCAGAATGCGCATGCGAGAAGTCCGTAGAGAATTTAGAAAGCCCGTTAGGGTCCGCAAAGTTCTCCAAAATGAAAGCAAAATAGAGTGCCTCAATGCTGCTATTTCGATTTGATTTCTTTAGAATAAAGTAACCAAAAGAAGTTGCTTTCCAGTACGATTGGAATTTGGTGTCCGGTTTTCTTTTCAGGTAATGAAAATTTTTTGGTTGGTTAGATTGCAATTAGCTTGACCTTCACAGTTTCTGAAAAATGAAAAAATTTGGCTAAGCGTCGTCTTTTGTAGATAAATAAATAGCATAGTAACAACATGGTGTTTCTTATCAAGAGAGCAATGATTCATTGATCAGTGCTCAGGTTAACAGAATGTCGGTCCTGAGAATTACTACGAAATGAACCTGCTTCCATTATGTGCCTCAAAAGTGTACTTCACATTTATATGCTTGTTACTGGAAAGATAGAAAAAAACTACGGTATAGCTGTCTCAGCTTCTAAGAAGGAAAAACGATTTTGATGAGAAGAGCAAATTCTACTGTTTTTCACTGAGAATAGGCTATTTGCCGAAGCAATGTACAATGGCATAGTAGTAATAATAATGCCTTCGACGTTGATCAATCCCTGTGGGATGCGCCATGCATTCGCCTTCACTAAGCAACGTTGAAGGTGACTGAGTGCATATCTGGCTTATACAATGACTCGCAGTGGCCTACCGATGTATCGAGCCAGTGCTGCTATCCTCCCAAACAAGTATGCTACCAATTGGCCACCCCAGAGGGATGGAAGGCTTAGTGAGCTTGGGGCGCAGCCATCGATCCCATTTGTATTGCTCTGCACCCCGACCACTGTGCTACACACGCCCTATGTACTTAGAATGGTACATATCGATAATACTCTTAGTTTCGGGAGGCTGCATGCAAAAATTTGCTGGCGTAGTTTTCACGAACGCCGCAGTCCACTACCAACACTTCCACATGGAAGTGGAATTCCAGTAATTTCGTTAACAATATGGAACCGTTATCGAACACTCTTTAACCACTTGCTGTCATTTCCAAGCAGTTCTATGTTAGAAGCTCAAAAATGACAAAGTATTCACTCTGGCATAACAATGAGTTCGCTAAATAGGAATTCCTAATGAGAGTCAATCACAAGCTTGAAGTTACGGCGTCAATATTCGAGGGTGAGGACATTGTAGCTACCTCAATGACCACACACCTATTCTGTCTTTTCGAAACAATTGTGTACGGCCTTCACATAATTCTGTAATCGTATCAGCTCTCGCAATGCTTACAACTTTCCACAAACCAACCATTTTATTTCGTTTCGTGTTTGCCACTTTCAGTTATATTTCGTTTTCTACTTGAAGTCTCGTAACGTTCTCAAACCTCTCTTCATTCAGGAATGCAACCGTGTCTTTTTAGGGCTCACTCAGCAGTTTATACACTTCAAAAACGCCATATTATTACTCCGAAAAACTAGATCATATTGTGCAGGTTTACCTGGCACGATAGAAAAGGTTGGAAGTTTATTGGTGCCTTCTCATGCTACTCGATGGATAAAGAGCTTACCAGTGATAAAGATGAACGACATAATTATTCACTAGAGAATAATTAAACAGCTAATGATGTCTCGCAGCTTGTCACCCTTAAAAATACTTAGGGTAATATGATCGCTCCCCTTTCGCAAATTGTACTTCACCCTTCATATTCTCCATCTGTTCTGTTCCTCTACAATTGCACTACATAGTGGTGATCTTTTTTTGTTCACTTGTAAAAAAAATATCGCTCAGTATAAAAGTGGAGTCTTACTTTATGAATCTCTCATAACGATGGCGAAAGCACTTCAAAATTCCTTATAGAAACAAATCCGCATTATGTGCAAAATCTACGTGGCGTCTCAACTAGTTGTTAATTATTAGATTAATCAAAAGAATCGCTATTGTTCTGGAAGTATCTCAGTCACAAAGAAGCAAAGCTGTCTCCGATCTACAAAGGCAAGCTTATTTTTGTATGTGATGAGAACTTGTGAATCTCTTGACAATAGGGTCTCGACATTAAAGTGAGAGCACCGTTATGACATCAATCAATGGGAAAGATGACAGTAGATCTCCTCGAACCACTGCCAAAATCACACATGGGCTGAACCGACTCTGTGAATGACCGTTCGAAGGCAGCGAAACCAACTTAGTGTAAGGGTGCGTTCCGCATAGGGAGAATGGACGATCTGAGATTCTAAGCAGCATGAAATGCCACGATATTAGGCGCTTCTTATAATCAGCCTTGGTATTAATGTATCACCTTCATTTGCTGCGTATTATTTTTTTCATGGAATGGTGTTATGTGGAAAGCAACCGCAATGATGCCGAGACATTTTTACAGACCCCAGGCTAGATTCAAACCCACGATTACACATTTGAGGGCCCATGTGTTACTCATTGGACCACTGAAACCCTTACTTTGCTTTTCTCTCAGCCAGTTTTTCTATCCTAAAAAAGAAGTAAAAAGGCAACTTATAAAAGGGTTGTGGTGATTTCTACTACAGCCTCAGCTTAACTAGGTTCAGTGCTTATTTGTGCTCCCTAGATTATTATCGCTAATGATTGACTACAAATTGCACCGTTTGGGTAGAAAACTGGGTGAGATAAAGGCAAGGCAAAGGCATCGGTGGTGCAGTGAGTAGTAGATGAGCAGCACCTGAAAAAAGGTAATCGTGGGTTCGAGTCCAGCAAGGTGTTCTGAGTTTCGCAAGCTTCTTAGCATCATTGTCATGCTTCGCATTATCGATAGCAAATTAATGCATGTTTTTTTCGTTGTTTTGGACGGTACGCCTTAGCTAGTTGTACGATCCTCAGCATAATTTCCATTCGTTTCTCTCTCTCGCATTCGTCGTCCATGGTGGTCGTCTGTTTCGTACACAGTGACGTCCATGAGCACCATTCAATAGTCCTGAAATCGTTTCCATCTGTAAGTGCAAATAGTCGACGTTACCCACGAACATGTCTGCTCATCACTTGGGTGGTCTTCTAAGAAGACGCTTGCATTCTCATAGAGTTCACTCAACTTTTTTTTCGCCCATCTGTCGTCTACATTTCTCGTTAAATGAATGGCCCTTCAATGCTTTGCTATCGACGTGTGTTATCCTTAATCTCGAAAATGGGACAAATTTAAAATATCAGAGCTTTGTTTTGTGGCTAGGCGCCGTGTGTGTAGGTTCTATTACAGAAGACATTCGTTCAAGCACATTGTGGGTGGTCTGCAGTATTCTTGACGTATTTGAATTATTGGCACGTGTCTCTGATGCATTACAAAGCATACACTGGGATTATTGTTGAATCGGGAAGGTGGGCACAGAGTTTTGGGTTCGTTGGTTGCTCAATGGCTTCTTTAAGTGACTCGAATGCAACCTATGATGTTCTCTTTCCTTTGTCTAATTCCTCCTCCATGTTGCCCCTTGTTAATTGAACGTCCGAGGCGCACATAAAATGTAGCCTTTATAATCAGGGAACCATTCATTTCCATTTGCTTTCCTTTGCAAAATGAATTCTTCATGAACTGAATTTCTTTCTATTTATGCGCTGTCCAATCCATTTTCCCGCTTCGATGAGCTCATTGAGCATCGAAACCAAAACTTGGTAGAAATTTCCATCAATCCTCTTCTCGTTCCAATACAATGAATTCATTATCCACTGCGGTACGGCAGTAGACAACTTTGGAGATACTATGTTGCCTTGATGAACCCCCCTTTTCCTACGAGTAGGGCAAGTGATCGATGGAAAATCTGTATTTCTGCAGTCTATTTCCGATAGCAGTCTGATAGGGTTTCCATGTAAGAAGGGTCCACTCCTTTGTCGATGAACGCTGACAAAATTGTGTTCCTCACAACGCTGTCAAACGCAGGACAAGGAGCAGATGGCACTCCTGAGAGGCTTCTATGGCCCAAGATGTGGTTTGGATATGGTGCTTGCAAAGAATTGCCATCGGAATCCTGCTTGCTAAACTCGCTTTGCTTCATCCAACATTTTTCCATATGCGCAAAACGATAGTCTTCGTAAACAGCTTGTAGAGTATAGTCAATGAAAATTTAGGACGGTATTTACAAAAATCTTTGATAACCCTTCTTGGGTGAGCTGACCTGCCCGACGTCCTCCACTGGCTTAGAATTTCTTCTCTTTGAAGTATGGGTTGCGACAAGTTCTCGCAGTCTGTAACTCCAGTCCTAAGGGAATCGCCGCTGATGTTATCAGATCCTGCAGCTGTGTCTCGCTTCATGCTTTAGAATCGCGAACGGTTTTTTCTCCAGCAGGGATTTCGGGGGTTTCTAGATGAGGATATGGGAGCGAAAAGGATTGGTATAGAAACTTTCCGTTACCAATTCCACATCATAGTGATAAACGTATCCTCATTTATTATGAGTGATAGCGGAATAATATATTCGCGCGAATCACCACGACACTTTCCTAGAGTAAAGCGTTTTTGAACTGCTTCCAACAATTTTTCCTTCCTGTACCAATGTAAATCGTACTTCAACAATCTTTCGCGATCAGAATTCATTACCAGCTTTGTTAGCTGAGCTGCAAAAAAGGCAAGCTTCAGTTTTTCCTTTTTTAGAGGTACTCCTTAGAGATAATCGAGAGCAGGCTGAGTTCTCATTCAAGGAACTGAGGCGAGCTCGGTTCAAGTTTTAAGTCTTTCGACAAGCATTCTGTATTCCTTGGTTGGGTGATCCTTCGTCTGCCATCCATGTGATAAAAAGATTTTATTGAGAACATCCTTGTCATACACAATTTGTATCTTCTTGAACGATGACAGCTTAATAACAGCTCTTTTTTCAGCTTATGGCAGAATCGAATTTTTGGCACGAAGAAGGCGGTGATCAGATCCTGTACAAAATCTAGTAGTAGTGAGCTGTCAAAAAAGGCATTACTTTCTGTTTGCAAGAATATGATTGATCACCGCACTAGTCGTACAATTAGAAAGCTACCATGTTCAACGGCGATTTCCTGTCCCTCTAAAAAACGAAGTCCA
The DNA here is from genome assembly GCA_018806985.1 of Angiostrongylus vasorum. NCBI lineage: Eukaryota > Metazoa > Nematoda > Chromadorea > Rhabditida > Metastrongylidae > Angiostrongylus > Angiostrongylus vasorum. The sequence continues at coordinate 727,923 of JADANN010000331.1, forward strand.
ACGAAAAAGACGTGCTGCGTTCTACAATACGGTTTCAGTTCTCATTCCCTTTTGATGTTCCGAGTTCCTCTACCCTGTTTTCACTTTCGTTAGCGTTTCTTATCCGGTAGTGATGTTGCCGACTTTCTTCAACTGGTTGTAGAACTCATCTAATTTGCTCTCATCACCTTTCTTTATAAGCTGATGAGCAACAGTTGATGATACTGACTTTTTTGACGCGGAGTTTAGAGGCGATGAATGTTTAAACGAGGTCATAGCATTTCGTTTGAGGTGGCTTGACAAAAAGTAATGGGTGTACGACAGAGTCAGTAATACTACGGAACGGTGATCTTCAAAAATGACAAGGAATCCGTCATCTAATTTACGTATGTCGGTCTATCTGCATATCGGGTGGTAGTTGCGGAGATCCTTTCGGTAGCTCTTCTTGGGCAGGATGACTGTGCGCACTGGTTCGGAATATTCTCCTTCTGATGGCAAGGTTTCATGTGGGTTGTGAAAAGTGCTTAAAATCTGAGGCCACCATCTCTGAGGAAACCTGTGGTGATATTATCGGGTCTTGAGCTGTACCTCTCTTCATGCTTTCTATTGCAACTTGAACAGCATAGCACAAAATGCTAGGTGGCTTTTTCTAAAGCGCAAATTTTGGGGTCTCAGACAAAGATTGTAAAGCGAAAAAGATTGATACAGAACCTTCCCGTTATCAGTTTCATATATTGGCGAGAACTCGTGATAGCCCCGTCGTCATCACGTAGGGGGGACAGCGAACAATATAATCTCAAAGATCACGATAGGACTTCTGCAGACTTGATCATTGTTGAGCTGCTTGCAATAACACTTACTGTTTGTGTTTATTTGAATTCTCCTATAAAGATCTTTTAGAGCTGGAATTTATTATCATCCCTGTTAGGTGTGTTGCAGTAGGATCAACCTCCAGTTTCCTTCTCTTCTCCAACAGCTCCTGAATGGTAACGGGGATGCCGCCCGAATTTCTTATTTGAAAAGCTAAAGAGAGTTCGGAACAAGTTTTAAGTCCTTCGTCAAACACCTGTCTTTATCTTCGTTTTCTTTAATCTGTTAGTCAACTTTGGATAGGATATTGCCCAGAATGTTGTTTTTCATATGCAGCCACTTTTTTCTTCGTGGTCTGTGAGATGAAATCTTTTTCAAGCTTACAAACCTAAACTTCGCGCCATTAATGCGGTAACTCGACCCAGTACAGAATCAGAGGACCATCGGTGTGTCGAAGAAGTACCATTTCTTGTTCATGAGAATATGCTCGATCTACTACTTGTGCCGTTAAGTGACTCCCATCTTTATCGGTTACTTTCTCCCTTCTCGATAAATGAATTCCCATGGAACAGACGTGTTGCGGGCAAGAGTCGCAACAAACTGTTTCAACTTCTATTTCGTTTTCGCATACCGATTTTCGTTTCCTGTCATCAGCCATACAAGTTGGTGAGTAGGTGGTTGATGATACCGGCTTTTTTTTTGACGAGCAAATTGAAGACGAAGAATGGCCAATTGCGGAGACAGGGTTTTGCACGAGGTGGCTAGATGGGAAATAGATGTGTACGACAAAGCCAACTCCTCCGATATTTCGTAAGGCAGATTTCCTTCCACAAATGACGGAAGTGCCGACATCTAACTGACGTTGGTCGGTCTTCCTGCTTTTCTTCTCTTGTACGGCGATCACACGGAATTTTGATGGGATCAGCGGCTCAAGGAGAGCGTAAAAGTCGGCTTCTGAAAAGTCTGTTCCGGCTTCCTAAGTGCATAGCAAGGCTTGGCGTGGGTGTGTTCGTTTTGTCCGAATCCAATGACATTTTGTGCAATCTGAGATTTTATGGCCTCTCACTGGTTGCATCGCCCCACGTCGTTGTCGGAAGCGCACAGTGTGCCCTGTACTAAGGCCGGGAAATTGCTGGTTTAGCCAATGTAGTTTCGTGGAGTCCCGCTGTCGGCCTGGCCAAAGCTTTCCTCAGCTCATCACTACCTTGGACAGTTGCCGTCGTTCAGGATTAGGGAAGAGATTTTTCCACCAACCAGCTTGATACCACGACTCTGGCGAATTCTGGTATTGGATTACTCTTAGTTTGGCCTTCTGGATGGAAATGTCAGACTTTTTCTTAGCTTGCCAGACTCTGGTTGGGGATGAACTTTTCGCTGTACAACGCAGTCCGAAATCCAGGAGGACCTTCCAGCTTTAATAATGCGATAAAACATTGGGAGGAGACAATGTGGGATACCACAACAGAATTTAAAAGGGTTGGAGGTTTATGAAAGGAAACATATGAGAGGAATCGCAGCTATTTTGAAGTACTTTTTTAAGCTTTATATTTAAACGCACAGCTCTTTGATTTTTTTCCTAAAAAAAATTTAAATACGGCGGCTGCGAAATTGCTGGTCAGGAAAAGCCATCGCCGAATACAAGTAAAAGTATACACCTATGTCCGCCTGACTTTCGTTTTTAGTTAACAATCAGATCACCACTGGAATCTGCGAAAAAAGACATAAGGTACAAGTTTGCTGACATCCCTTTTAAAAAAAACAAAGTTACTTTTTACGACGAATTGATTTCAAGTAGATGAGCAATCCCATTGTCATTCGCAGAGTTCTTATTGCTTGTTCACTTGCACTGATTCCCTTACATAGTTTTGTTTTCACACAACGTTTTCCGCTTTTTTGAATGATTTTACACTTTGTAAAAAACTCTCTTCTCAGACAGATACCATATGAAAGATCTGATACGACAGGTCCCGTTGTGAGTGTACTTAGCCTCCCTCCAAGTGCCGACAAGGCGAGCAACATGACGCATTGCTAGTGATTGGTATTGTTATCTGATTTGATGAGTTTAATCGAGCTTGAAAAGGCCCGTCCACAGATGAGCTAGCTATATGTCCCTTGGGAATCGTGCACAACTCAACAAACAACTTGCTTTTTTTCACTGATAACCCATTTCCACTTCTGCAACCTTCTTCCACTCTAAGTGTTCGTCGTCAAGGTGTGTAGAATTTAGGGTAGACTTGGCGAAGACAGAAAAGGACGTCACCACGGCGACGCTGCCAAATCTGTCAACTTTTCATCTTATTCTTTTTTCGGTACATTGCCAAAACTGGCGGTACTTCCGTTCATAGAATTTGGATGCCTTCAGAAAATAATTCTTGTTCATGTCTCGATTTTTCTAACCATCCTTCCACAAGTACTTTTAGAATTTTAGTGAGTGATTCTTTCAGGCTTTTTTTTAAGAAAAATTTCAACTAATGAAAACTCCATTTCTTAAAAAATTTCACAGACACTTCCTAACTGTTCATGGACACTTCTTGTTGTTGAAAAAGAAGTTTTTGAAAATAAAGTTCGTAGAGAAATTTTTGCTGCGGATAAATATTTTTGAAGAGATAAATTTTTTAAGAAAATGAAAAAATATGTCTGCCAGTTTTGAAAAATTTAGAAACAAAAGACATTTTTGCACATATCAAGATTCTATTGTTCCTACATTTTTTAACATAATGGCATTTTAATAATATTAATAGAACAAATAAGATCTAAATTGTCATTAATAGCATTTTATTATGGCTAATAATATAACTTTTGGGTGGTAAACGTAGTAAAGTTACTGGTGATGATGATGACAGGAGAGGATTCATTCCCTAGAAGGACAACAAAGCTACAAAAAGGGCACTACGATTGTTTCTAAAAAGCTCAGTAAGGAAAAAAAGGAATGTCACGAATCGCAAACGCTCTGAATTCAAAAAAAGCTAGTTGTTAGGTGGCAAACCTTTTTTTCGATTCAAATGGCTAGACGACCAGTTGCCCTCCCTAAAAGAAAGTTTGCCTAATCAAAACAATCAAAAGATCCCAGTGAAATGTAAATTGGTGCTTTCGCGTAGTATTCACATAAAAGCCCTTCCAAATAGCCTAGTAAGTAAGCATCCGATTCTTATAAAGAATCGGAAGTGGCTTACTTCCGATTTGAACCACGCTAACTCAAGCGCCGACAAGCTAAACTAAGTGGCTTGCTTAGTTCATATCGAGACCCTATGTTCTTCTACATTCGTCACTATACTACAACTGAATACTACTAAGGTCTTATAACGTTGTTGATTGGCGATCTAGAGATTTCGGAATCGCCATAATGGCTTCTTTTTTATTTTGCTAAAGTTCTCTGCACTTTTATTTAGAGCATTAGGGCGAAGAAATGGCTTGTGTAGCGTGGGCTTATCTGGTTGGTTCCCTAAAAAAAACACCAATATGGTGCCAGTGGGTATCCGCTAGGCATAAATAGTGACATTAAAGAAATAATTGCTACCCGCCTGAACTATTCAATAACAAATGGAATCATGTGCGACAAAGGGAGTGTTAATACTTATAAAAGCTCTTATTATGCTTTTATAAGACGAAGTTATAGAACACAGCAAAAATAAGGAAACTAATAAATAAATCGATATAAGTAACAAAAAATATTCTGGTATTTTCAAAGTTTCGGTTGTAAAAAGGTGATTTTGACGAGAAAAATTATAAAAAACGTTACGTTGTTTTATTTAGGACTAAAAATAAATTTTAATTAAATGAAAAGTAACAATATTGTTTTACCCTGCCTTTTCTTCTTTGCCGGGCTTAGACACGGTATGTGAGAGAATACGGTACACGAGAGACCTATTATAACGCACCGTTTATATGCGAAAGAGAACCGTAAAAAAGTCTTTTAATACTGAGTCTAAGCACCATAATTTGAAAGCATTTGCAACAAGGACTTCTTCAAAATAGCTCAACTTTAAAGCCGCCAAAGCTTCCGAATTATTTTTTCAGCGCCACACAGTTTGCATTCGGTACAGTTGTCCTGTCCCTTTGATCCACAAGGGCTGCGACTGCTTGTGGTGTTGAAGGCCTGGGGTAGACTTTAGCCAGGCTGACCTCGGGATTCCAAGGAACCACAATGGCTTAACCAGCAGATTTCCAAAAAATAGAGATTATGCTAGGGCCTGCACAACCAGCGAGCACGAGCCATTAAAGCATCAACTAAGTACAGCTTCCAAGATCGACTTTATATCAACCTCGGCATTGGATTATAAATCCGTTGCTCTTTTTTACAGCAATCGCAAGGTTGTTATTCACCACACATTTAGTTCCTTACAAATATAACACATACAACACAACGGTAGCTGAAGTCTCGGCACTATCGTCTTCTTAAGAGCCTGGAAGGATACACTAATATGTAATTTACTAGGTCAAACAACAACGCAAACAGAAAGAACGAAATCTGAAAAATAATTACACGATCACCGGCTTCTCGAAAACCCACCGTTTTATCTGTTTTCCACCAATGAAGAACAGTCGCTTAGAGTCGCATATAGTTGAATACTGCACCACCCCACATCAAAAATCAGTTCTGAGAAACAGGGCTGGATCACGATTTATCTCAGGGCATTCCTCTCTGCTATTCATTCTCGTATTTTTGGAATCTATCCAAAAAGCCTTAAGAAATTTGCGCGTTGGTGTTTTAGTCCTTCGTGCGATGATAGCGACTTTTACATCAAAGTTTTCTACGCTACGTTTTCGTATCCAATGCGCGCTCAGTGGCGTGCCTTGTTTTGATTTTCGTTTGCCATCTAGGTGTTCTTTTTGTACGGGTACACAAGGTCTTTCGCCAGTTTCGCTAATATATTCATCTCCGCAATCAGTGCAAGAGATCACGTATGTCGTACTTGAACTCATGCACTTACTGTCTCTCCCGTAAGGGCAAATTACGCAATTTGGTATTCCACACAGACGGTCATATAGGTGGTTACGAACTAACTGACGACGCATAGTATCCGGTGGTATTTCAATTATCGCTACCGATTCCTCTAGATCTGCCCTTCTTAAGCATCGCTTTATCGCTACACTTATTTCATCGCTAATGTAGGGCAAGATAAACGGGATTTTTTCGGCCAAACCCTTCGTTTGGGGGGCGTCGCTCCCCTTCTAAACTTATCTCATGGCGTTACTATTTCGCAGTCATTGGAGATGGCTATTTCCCGAGCCAAATTGCGCGATACTTCCTTTAGTTCTCTACTTGTGCACACAGAGGTGGCTGTTCGAAACATGTTTCTCACAAGCGCCCTCTTTGTGTGTGAACTGTGGGAAGAAAGGAAATGAACGAGGATGTTCTTGTTACTTGGCTTTCGGTACCACTTTGTCAGGTAAGCGCTACTTGATAGGTTTATTTGAACGTTTGAAAACGGAGGCCAGTTTTCTCTCGGTTTCTCCTTGGTTAACTTAATGTACCCAGACGGCCCGTTTAATAATTCGAAGCACTTGTCCATCTCCTCCTGCGTAGAGAAGACGACAAAACAATCATCTATTTACCTGCAGTAGAGTAGCGGCCGGAGACCGAGAACGAGGCTTCTACTTTGGATATAAACGCAATGGCAGGGCTTGGTGCCAGTCGCTGTCCCATTGACAACCCCCTTATTTGCGCGAAATATTTCCCGGACCATCTGAAAATCGAGCAGTTTAGGCACTCGTTTAAGAGAGCCACTAGCTGCTGAATGGACAAGTCATGCATATTTATTCTTCCTTCATGTTCAAGAAGACGTTCGAAATGGCTTGCATTGCGTAGTCATTCGATACGTTGGTGTACAACGCGGCAACGTCGAAAGGCTCCATCACGTGCGTCTTATTAGGGAGACACGTTACGTAGACGTTCTTGGAACATTAGGTGTTCGAGAGGTGAGCTGGAATATGTTTAAGCAACTGGGTTAGTATTAGGCTTACGAACCAGGTTATCCTATCCGTTGGCCCGTCTACAAAGCTGATGATTGGTCTAACCTTAAATGATGACGGAATAGTTGACGCAAGATCATCAAATGATACCAAGTTATGTGTTTTAATAAGTAGACAGAAGACGGGGCATGTTGGTCTATTGACTTTAATGTGCGAAATAACGGTCGATTTTAAGCCTGCCGTCTCTGCCACTTTGACCCACTAATTGTTTAGTTTTCGGTATTGGTTTTTGTATTCCCCTTTCAGATGACGGGCGATAAAGGGTAACATCACCAAGGTGTTCCTCAATTATATTAACATCTGGCTGGCGGGGAATAACTGCGAACTCTTCCCCCTTATCACTAACTGATAGCCTAATGGCCTCTGAATTTATTAAATCTGTAATTTCTTGTATGCCACACTTTTTGTGGGGGTGTAAGGTTAGAGATAAATCTTCTGCTGTTCGAAAACATGCGGAGAATTTTGTGTCAATTTCATCGTTGGGGTCCTGCTGTCTAAAAAACGTTCTATAGAAAGGAGACGGTGGTAATGTCGCCGCTTCTTGGTTTCTACCTCTATTTGATGCTTCTTGTTGGTCTGATAGAGTAGTCGATCTTGAAGCTCATAAAGGCTCATAAAGGTTGCATGCCTTCCCAACGGTTTACCGCCCCATCGTGGCTGGGAGGTGTTCTTGGGTGTTGGTCTGCGTTGTACAGCGGGGATTCGTCCTCCCGGCAGGGTCTCCCAAGCTGAGGAGTCCGGCGTTTCCATCAGGAAGCCTAGCTAAGAGTAAACCATTATCAGGATCCACCACCGTCTTGGTGTCAAAGTCACGTGGTGGTAGATCTCCCTCTGATCCACAAGAGCTGCTACTGCTTGTCGTGGTGACGACCTGGGGCAGACTTTGGCCAGGCGGTCCTCGGGATTCCAGGGAACCACAATGGCTTAGCCAGCAAATCTCTGAAAGATGGTGATTATGCTGGGTCCCGCACAACTAGTGAGGACGGGCAGTTCAAGTATCAAGTAAGTATCAAAGGTTGCATGCTATCCTACGCAGGGTCGTTTTAGAAATGGGTTGTGATGGTATAAAACTTGGGCCCAATTCTAATAGCTAACGAGCACTCTCCAGGTACTGTTGTGCCTCCAATCACGCTGACCCTAGAATTTTTGGTGCGTTATCAACCGCACTTTGACTCCTAGCAAAATTCGTTTTTCTGTGATTTCTTGAAGCAGAGACACGCGAATTAGTCAACAGATTCTCAAAGTTTCGCTGTAAGGTCATTTTAGCATTAGGTCTAATAGAATTTCATATCATTTTTTGACCAATCAACTATTCTCCTCCAAAGTTGATCATCCAAATACAAAGCACAAAAAACGTCCTTTCGTCACATATTTCATCTTTCGTGCGAACATATCTTTCCGTTTGCTTCGCAGTGCAGCCCGAAGTAGCTACATTTCGATATCTCGTACTCGTTGGCTGTCCTCCGTGTATCCGTATAAAAAGAACACTTAGATGGCAAACGAAAATCAAAAGAAGGCACGCCAGTGGGCACACATTGGATACGAAAACGTAGCGTAGAACATTTTGACATAAAAGTCGCTATCATCGCACGGGAGACTAAAACACCAACGCGCAAATTTCTTAAGGCTTTTGGATAAATTCCAAAAATCAGAGAATGAATAGCAAGGAAGAATACCCTGAGATGACGCGTGATCTAGCCCCGTATCTCAGAACTGATTTTTGATGTGAGTGGTGCAGTAATCAATCATATGCGACTCTAAGCGGCTGTTCTTCCTTGGTGCAAAGCAGATAAAAACGGTGGGTTTTTCGAGAAGCCAGTGACCGGCTAATTATTGCTCAGATTTCCATCTTCCTACTTGCGTTGTTGAAGCGTTTGACCCAGTAAATTACATATGAGTGTACCTTCCAGGCTCTGAAGAAGGCGATAATGCCGAAACGTCAGCTACCGTTGTGTTGTATGTGTTATAATTGTGAGGGAATTAAATGCGTGCTGAATAACAACCTCGCGATTGCTGTAAGTGCAGTTGACCCGCAATGATCTCAGCCATAGTAGAGTCAACTGGATTTTATAAACAAATAGAACATTGAAAGAAATTTTGAAATGCAAAAAACAAAATTGGTTTCAGCGTTGTAATAGGGCATGCCGTTAGTGAGAATTAGGAGATCGGAACGTGCACAGCATCGAAATAAGAATGGTAAACTCTCCTATTCTAGGATCGACTTTCTATTAACCTCGGCATTGGAATATGAATGCGTCGTTTTCTTGTTCAGCAATCGCGAGGTTGTTAAACAGCATACATTTACTTCCACAGAAAAACACAATACAATACAACAGTAGCTGACGTTTCGGCAGTATCGCCTTCTTCAGAGCCTGGAAGGGTATACTGACATACAATTTACAAGGCCAAACGCTTCAATGACACTTACAAAAAAGACGAAAAACTCTATGGTAATTACATGGTCAACAGCTTCTCGAAAAAAAACTCACTTAGCCAGTTGCTTAACCATATTCCAGCTCACCTCACAAACACCCAAATGTTCCTAGAACGTCTACGTAACGCGTCTCCTAATAACGCGTACGTGATGGAGTCCTTCGACGTTACTGCGTTGTACACCAACGTATCGAATGACTCCGCAATGCAAAGCCATCTCCGAACTTCTTGTTAAACATGAAGGAAGAATAAATATGCATGGCTTGTCCATTCAGCAGCTAATGGCTCTCCTAAAGGAGTGCCTAAACTGCTCGATTTTCAGATGGTCTGGGAAATATTTCGCGCAAATAAGGGGGTTGGCTATGGGACAGCGACTGGCACCAAGCCTTGCCATTGTATTCATGTCTAAGATAGAAGCCCCCTGCTCTCGATCTCCGGCCACTGCTCTACTGCAGATATGTAGATGATTGTTTTGTCATCTTCTCTACGCAGGGAGGAGATGGACAAATGCTTTGAATTATTGAACGAGCAGTCTGAGTACATTAAGTTCACCCGAGAGAAACCGAGAAAAGACTGGCTTCCGTTTTTAAACGTCCAGATAAGCCTATCAAGTAGCGGTTACCTGACAAAGTGGTACCGAAAGCCAAGTAACAAGAACATCCTCGTTCACTTCCTTTCTTCCCACCCTTCACACACAAAGAGGGCGCTTGTGAGAAACATGTTTCGAACAGCCACCTCTGTGTGCACAACCAGGGGAACTAAAGGGAAGAATCGCGCGACTTGGCTCGGCAAATAGCCATCTCCAATGGCTACGAAATAGTAACCCCACGAGATAAGTTTAGAAGGAGAGCGACGCGCCCAAGCGAAACACTTGGCCAAAAGAAAGTCCCGTTTATGCTGCCCTTTATTAGCGATGAAGTAAGCGTAGCGATTAAACGATGCTTTAAGAAGGGCAGGTCTAGAGGAATCGGTAGCGATAGTTGAAATACCACCGGCTACTCTACGTCGTCAGTTAGTTCGTAACCGCCTGTATGACCGTCTCTGCGAAACAACAAATTGCGTAATCTGCCCTTACGGCAGGGACGGTGATTGCATGAGTTCAGGTACGATATACCTGATCTCGTGTAATAATTGCGGAGATGAATATATTGGCGAAACGGGCAGGCCTTTGTGTATCCGTATAAAAGAACACCTAGATGGCAAACGAAAAACTAAGACAAAGTACCCCACTAGGCACGCATAGGATACAAAAGCACAGCGGGGACGATTTTGAAGCAAAAGTCAATATCCTTGCGCAGGAGACTGGAGCACCAGCGCGAAAACTTCTTGAGGCTTTTTGGATAAATGCCAAAAACCCTACGGTGAATGGCGGGGATGAGTGCCCAGGGGTCATGCGCGACCTGACCCCGTGTGTTCGCATCAATTTCTGGTGTGGGATGGTGCAGTCATCAACCTTATGCGACCATAATCAGCTGTTCTAATCTTCCTCATGGGAAGGCACGTAAAAAAAGCGGTGAGTTTTTTTCGAGAAGCTGTTGACCATGTAATTACCATAGAGTTTTTTCGTCTTTTTGTAAGTGTCATTGAAGCGTTTGGCCCTAGTAAATTGTATGTCAGTATACCCTTCCAGGCTCTGAAGAAGGCGATACTGCCGAAACGTCAGCTACTGTTGTATTGTATTGTGTTTTTGTATGGAAGTAAATGTATGCTGTTTAACAACCTCGCGATTGCTGAACAAGAAAACGACGCATTCTCCTATTCTAATTCACGACTTGTACACTGTTGAAATTTACCTACTTAGAAGGAAAGAAAATTGCTGCTAGAAAAGTGAGTCGAGTAACGGAGATATCCTACGATTTTACAAATAGGAGGTGTCACAACGGTTTCCTGTAAGTGTGTCAAAAAAACTAAAACATTCTTTTTTATCCATAAGAAATTCACTGAAAAGTTTCTTTTGGTTATATGTACCAATCCGACTCCCGTGGGACGGATTGCTAACAGAGAAACAAGTAATTTCTATTTGCGATCACCCATGTGCCGTCCTCATATCTTGATGAAATGCCTGGTGAGATTAAGTCAATTCTTCGCGGTTAGAGTTCCTACGCAAAAGAACAGCGCTGGAGACACTGCTTTTCGTGTGGTGCTCGGCTCTATTCGGTTGGACTCGATACGACAACTTCGAAGCTCCACGTCGCAAAAGAAATAGCTTCTGTGGGCACCCTTCTCAAACCGTCGCAGTTGTGAAGAAGGCGATTACACAGATGCGTTAGAGGCGATAAAAATTCTATAATTTCGTATTTGGTTAGTAACACGCCAAGTTGTAAGGAGGTGAAGATGGCGGCTTTTCAAAAAATTTTGCAGCTCCAATTTGTATTCAATACGATCACTGGCCTCAGCGCGCTAAGATGTTTTTTCAATTACAAACTATAATTTAATACTTGAGGCCTCCCAAAAAGTGGTAACATAATTCATGGACGATGGGAATATTTTGCACGGAACACTTTTTGCACAAAGTTAGTGGTGTGTATCATTGGAAGAGGCAAGCAAGGATCACGAATGAGGAGCGGAATTTCGCCGAATACAACTCAGTTTTTTATAATCTAAAATTTTATCTCCTCTTCCATCAAAGGGCGCCTATGGCGCAGTGGTTGGAGGCGCACTTTGACACACACGTGGAATCGAGCCTCGCGCTCATGGCCCACAAAACCTTCCATCTCTCCGGGGTCGGTAAATTGGTGCCAAACCTGTCTAGGAGGATAGCAGCACTGGCTCGATACATCGGTAGGCCACCGCGAGTCATTGTAAAGGCCAGATATGCATTCAGTCACCTCCAACGATACTTAATGAAGTCGAATGCATGGTGCGTCCCTCAGGGATTGATCAACGCCGAGAGCTTTTGGAGAGAGAGAGAGCTTCCATCAAAGTGTAAAATAAATGCAGAAAGTTACTGAGGATTTGCCCGAACTTGTTATATTTAACGTGATTTGCAAAATTGTTACTGAACGCCAACAAAAAACATTTAGAGGCAACTAATCCAATTCAAGGGCTGCTGTTAGGAACCTTAGTAATTCTTCTATTTTGCTCTAATACTTGCCGCTGAGCGTTGACAGTATGTTCATCGCTTCTCCGCTCGACATGAGAGGTGTCAGCCATGGATACTATTCCAATCTGCATCTTTGAATCTCCATTCCATCCTCTAGAGACTTATGAAAACAAGGCATTAGATTCTACTCCACTTTTTAAACTTGGCATATAGTTCAAAAACCAATCCAGCAGTATTTTCAAAATGATCAATTTTAACGTACTGCATTAAAGTCGTACCTAATATCAGCAACGTCTTTTATGAGTATCATGTAGGCAGACTCCGACCCTTCGTCGACGCTAGAAAGCTTCGAACAACGTCAAAACGAACGTTATCCTATTGTCGACCACGACGTGAACATGTATTACACAAAAAACTGTGCTCAAAAGACATCCATCGCAGCTTTTTTCACGATGAAAATTATACAACTTGCGTTTCCCATTCTGAGGGAAGAACTGAAAGCACGTTTGACACTGTGACACCATGTTGCTGAGGTTGTGCACCGTGGTAATACCTTTTATACCGAAGTCACTAGATAGTAACGAAAGTGATATACGCATCGGTGCAAAAATCTCGACAAGTCATTGTTTTATCAGAAACAATATTCTCATTTTCTAGTAAGTAACAGTAACTGGAAACCAATCCTGATAGTCGTGCCGCTCAAGTGTGTTCACTAGCATACAGCTTTTGTTGCTCAGTAGAAAAGAACTGTGTTACAAGTAGGTGTTGGCCGATTTCCACGGGCTCGGCTTTCTTCTTGCAAGCCCCGCCCAATTAAATGAGTAGATTGCACGACCGACCGACGTCGGGATTTCCGTTTCTCATACATTAATGTTTTTTCATAAATCATCGAAAAAACCTTTCGGGCACCTGAAGGAATAGATTTTGACGTTTCTGTCAAGCATCTCGACATCTTTTCCAGTATTTCAGTGACGTTGAAAAATCGTTTATGGATTCCATTCGGTTTTCTCAAAGAAGTTAATCCAATTCAACGTTCCCAATCATTCTATTTGTACCATTCACGTGTGTTTTCAATATCTCCTCTGTTTTCTTTTTTACCCGTCCGTTACATCTTTGTTTTTTTCTCTTCTCATGAGTTCAAGAATTAATATTTTCTTAATTGCCATACGTCTTTGAGGTCAAAAGATAACAGAAAACTAGTGATCCTATAAGAGCTGTTATACAATCATCCATGAGATACTAACAGATGCGCGCAATTTGCTCGACTGTGGGCTTTACAATGCCTTGGGATCTCAAGAATTGTCAGTAGCTAGGTGATGGGCACAAAACATGATGTTCACACTTGCTATTCATTTATATTTATTTCACACGACCGATCATTCATATCTACTCTGCGGATTCTAGCAATTCTTGCATTCGATTCGTTTCTTCGAATCCATCATTGACGAAAGTCTTCCAAGTATTCTGTCTGGGTTCGACTGCTGTTTGAGGATTTCCCTTCCACCATGAATGTGTTTAAATGCTGGTCTAGTCGATTCTCTCTAGAGCTCTAAGATAGCCGCGCTAGAGCGTTCTTACTTGGATTGCAGAGAGTTAATTTTTTTCCCCCCAGGTCTGGCAGTAATTTAGCGAATCCGGAGTAAAGAGAGGCTTAATGAGTCCGGGGTGAGGTCGAAACAGCACCATGTTCGTGATGATCGTCATCATTACACTGCGCCACTTGCTCCTTATCAATGAATTGGTCTGAGAAAATTGAAAATTGCACAAACAAGTATTTAGATGATTTCTTCTAAGTTAAAAATTCCTGCAGATATTGTTTGTGTAACATGAATGGCAGCCAGTAGCTCGGCACCTGAGTTCTTCACGTCGATGTTTTTGGTGTTTTTTGTTGCACAGCACAATTTTTGGTACAGGCATTATTGCTAGTTTGTAATTTGTTTCGATGTGGTCACTTTTTGTGAAAACATAAAGTTCTCAGTACCAGCTTTACTAAACCAGCTCCCCTGTCAGGATTTTGCATTAAACAGTGCAATTAACAAACTTTGAGGTCATTTTCTGCCACTATACCACAAGCAATATGGAGATCTTACGATAAACTAAGAGTACTGTACTTGATCCAACTCAGTTCGATTCTTTCCCCAACTTCATTCCCATAGCTCTTCATCCCTACGTAAACGACGCTGTGGAATATCTCGTACCACTAACATACCTTACAATAAAGCAATAAACAGTTGAAAAGAAAACTATACATTATGAACTAAACAATGCATATAAGCAGTATAAGAATCTATGTGAGCCAAAGCGAGACACGTAACGTTGGGAATCTTGTCCATCAGTTAAAGTAAGAAGTTTATTTTAAGAAATCTTCGCGCCGTCATGGAAAATTTTATTAGGACCTTCATGAATGATATTTTCTAGTAGTAGACTATTCTATGATGGCTACCCAACCACTTCCTACAGAGGGATTTTCACAACTTGCACCCAATTTTTCAAAATACTAAAGGGAAAAAACATTTCATTAGTGCAAAATAAGTTTTTTCCGGATGTAACTCGTTTTCCGTATAGCAGTCTGCCTCTTATCAACTTGTCTTTCTGCAAGCATGATGAGGTTTTCAACTCTATCGAACAACAGTTTCATCTTACCTATTCCTTAGATCGCTGGCCAGTTACATTCTCTATAGAGCTAAAATCAGTGAGCGGTAGATGTCCGGAACAACGAGGAAATCCATTGTGTGGATAATGACCGCTTTCGTGTCACAATTATCCTAGCACCTACTGCAAAACCAATCCACAAACATATCAACGTGGTGTATTTTTGGCCAAATATCATTACTACTACCAAATAGTTTGCTGCTTAGATTTATCGTACTGTAGTTTTTTCTTTTTCGTCTGCTTAATTCACTGTTTAACCTGAATATAGCGTTGGCATAACTCCAGAGGGAATTGCCAATTAAATGGAATTATTGGTAGATTTTCGAGGCATTTTTGCCTAAATTACGAGACGATGAAATAAAACTCTCGGTATCGACCAATTCCTCATGGATGCCTACGCATTCGACTCATAGAACCATAGAGTTGGTTAATAAATATCTGCCCCTAAACAGTGACTTGCGGTGACTACCGATGTATCAAGCCAGCGTTTTTTGTCTACCCAGACAAGTCTGTTGCCGATTTACGCATCTCGAAGAGATGAAAGGGATTGGTAACCTAGGGCGTGGTCGGACCTATGACCCTCTGTGTATATCATGACAATTCTAACCGATACATGCGTCCAACAAAGTAGTACTCCCAAGCGATACTAGATCCTTAGATCACGCAGAAAGACTGTGAATAGGTGTGGGGTTTGTCGTCTTGCGACAAGGTTTCTGTCAAAAACGGCAACTACAGAAACTGGGCTACTCCTAGGTGGAAGTCCAGATGGGAGAGTCGATTATAATTATTAAACAACAATAAGTAAAAAAATCTGTTGTTTACTTTTTACAGCAATCGCAAGGTTGTTATTCAGCACACATTTAGCTCCTTACAAATATAACACATACAACACAACGGTAGCTGAAGTCTCGGCAGTATCGTCTTCTTCAGAGCCCTGGAAGGATACACTAATATGTAATTTACTAGGTCAAACAACAACGCAAACAGAAAGAACGAAATCTGAAAAACAATTGCACGATCACCGGTTTCTCGAAAAACCCACCGTTTTTTATCTGAATTCTACCAATGAAGAACAGCCGCTTAGAGTCGCATATAGTTGAATACTGCACCACCCCACATCAAAAATCAGTTCTGAGAAACAGGGCTGGATCACGATTTATCTCAGGGCATTCCCTCTCTGCTATTCATTCTCGGATTTTTTGGAATCTATCCAAAAAGCCTTCAGAAATTTGTGCATTGGTGTTTTAGTCCCCCGTGCGATGATAACGACTTTTACACCAAAATCTTCTCCGCCATGTTTTTGTTTCCTATGCGTGCCTAGTGGCGTACCATGATTTTTTTCGTTTGCCATCTAGGTGTTCTTTTTGTACGGGTACACAGATGTCTTTCGCCAGTTTCGCTAATATATTCGTCTCCGCAATCATTGCAAGAGATCAGGGTATGTCGTACTTGAACTCATGCAGTCACTGTCTCTGCCGTAAGCGCAAATTACGCAATTTGGTGTTCCACACAGACGATCATATAGGTGGTTACGAACTAACTGACGACGCATAGTATCCGGTGGTATTTCAATTATCGCTACCGATTCCTCTAGATCTGCCCCTTCTTAAGCATCGCTTTATCGCTACACTTATTTCATCGCTAATGAAGGGCAAGATAAACGGGTTTTTTCGGCCAAACCCTTCGTTTTGGGACGTCGCTTCCTTCTAAACTTATCTCATGGCGTTACTATTTCGTAGCCATTGGAGATGGCTATTTGCCAAGCCAAATTGCACGATACTTCCTTTAGTTCCCTACTTGTGGACACAGAGGTGGCTGTTCGAAACATGTTTCTCACAAGCGCCCTCTTTGTGTGTGAACTGTGGGAAGAAAGGAAATGAACGAGGATGTTCTTGTTACTTGGCTTTCGGTACCACTTTATCACGTAACCGCTACCTGATAGTTTTATTTGAACGTTTAAAAACGGAAGCCAGTTTTTTCTCGGTTTCTCCCGGGTGAACTTAATGTACTCTGACTGCTCGTTCAATAATTCAAAGCATTTGTCCACCTCTTCCCTGCGTAGAGAAGACGACAAAACAGTCGTCTATTTACCTGCAGTAGAGTAGTGGCCGGAGACCGAGAACGAGGCTTCTACTTTGGATATAAACGCAATGGCAGGGCTTGGTGCCAGTCGCTGTCTCATTGACAACCCCCCTTATTAGCCTTTTATGTATCCGCATAAAAGAACACCTAGATGGCAAACGAAAATCAAAACAAGGAACGCCACTAGGCACGCATAGGATACAAAAAACATAGCGGAGAGGATTTTGATGTAAAAGTTGCTGTCATCGCACGGGAGACTAAAACACCAACGCGCAAATTTCTCGAGGCTTTTCGGGTAAATTCCAAAAATCCGGGAATGAATAGCAGCTATGAGTGCCCTGAGATAACGTGTGATCTAGCCCTGTATCTCAGAACTGATTTTTGATGTGGGGTGGTGCAGTAGTCAACCATATGACTGTAAGCGGCTGTTCTTCATTGGTAGAATACAGATAAAAAACGGTGGGTTTTCAAGAAACCAGTGATCTTGTAATTATTGTTCAGATTTCCATCTTTCTGTTTGCGTTGTTGAAGCGTTTGACCTAGTAAATTACATATTAGTGCACCCTTCCAGGCTCTGAAGAAGGCGATACTGCCGAAACGTCAGCTACCGTTGTATTGTATGTGTTATATTTGTGAGGAATTAAATTTGTGCTGAATAACAACTTCGCGATTGCTGTAAAAAGTAGAACAACAGAGTTATAATATAATGCCTGGGTTAATAAAAAGTCGATATTGGGAACTGTTAAGTAAGTAAACAATTTGTGTAAACTAGAGTTAACGGTCATCCAGTGGTGTGGCTTCACGTTCACATTTGACCTTCTATGTTGCTTTAGAGCACTTATAAGTTAGTAATAGATTCAGAGAAAAAGCAAATGCACAAGTTTCACTCATTTTAAACCATTTTACCTAATAAGGCTCTTAATTTACTCAGTTAGCGCAAAAATTACAACTAATTTCTTTCGAGATAGGAAATTGTTGATTGAAAGGGTAAACGATGAATTCAGAATAGTGTATGTGTTATTTATTACCAATCACTGCAAATATCTTTGAACCTAATTTGCAGGAATTTCCTTTCCATTTGTGTTGATTTTCACTTGAAACGTTTACTCATCAAGGAGGAGAACGACGTGGTTAAAATCACTGACTATAAGTTCGGCTTTCTGGCGCATCTGGACGAGTAACACCGAGACAAAGAAAAACGTTCATTTGTAACTGTGCCAAACTTTGTAGTACACAGGCTTGAAAACTCATAATAACTGTTGGCCATTGTTGAGTTATTTATGCATCTTTCTGTTTGAATTTGCACCACTGTATTCTATTCCTTATCCCAATAGTTTTTTTGCTCATAAGCAAATAATCTTTAATATCGATCAAAGCAAATTAATAAATGCTTGACTAATGTTTAAATAAATAATTAAGCAAATCTGAGAATGTCATGGAGAGCCTTCATCTACTCCGCTGTTTATACTATTATTATCTCTATCACAACGTTAGCCTTCTGCCTACTATAATTTCTCACGAGAGGGTGTGATGTGAATTACAACCGCGACGATGCTGAGATATTCGCAAAACTTGGACACCGCACCAGATCGAACCACGAATCCCCTTTCCAGCTGCTCGCGCATTACACACTGCGCCGCGAAGACCCTTGTTCTCTCACTTTGAAGTATACAGCCTTTGTTCTCTGGCTCCCGTGGCGCAGTGTTTAATGCATGAGCCCCCCGGAAAGGGGGAATTGTAGTTCGATCTGGTCCGAGGTCCATGTTTTGCGAATATCCCTGCATCGTCATGGTTGTGTTATCTCTGTCATTCCATCATCCTTCATCATTCTTCTTCTCAAAACTTATTTTTCTGTTAAAAAATAATCGGAAAGGAAAAAAACTCAAGCAAGTTGGAAAAGTGCCAATGAATTGATAAAGATTCCATGAATTTTAGGGATCTTTTAAAAAATTTGAAAAAAAGTTTTAGCCAATATTTCAACTACTGATGAATCTCTGTTCACACCTCGCTTACATCGATTTTTTTAAAAACCCACTTGAGAGTCCATTCTTCGTGCAGACCAATTTGGCCGAGTTACACAAAAGATCTTAGTTTTTAAGTGGTCCCTTCAGATAACTTGTACATTTTTTCAATCGCCTTTTTTAAAAGTGCCTTATTCGCCTTTTTATGAAATAAGGTTTCATTACCACATACAAGAGTTCTACTAAAGTTCTATTAGTGCGAATAGGCACCGATAACGTAATCAAGTCACTTCTCGAAATCATTGGCAATATTGTAATATATTTTTGTTGACTGAAAAAAAGAAATAACTAGGGCAGTTTAGCAGGCAATAACATATATTTGCATTTCTTAGAAAAATGGCAGCGAATAAAAAAGTTAAGGTTGTTATTTTGAACTCCAACCTCAGCCTAACTGGGTTCAATGTCGAATTGGGCTCGCTACATCAATATCGTGGACAGGGTGATTGCTGATAGCACTGATCGATAGAACTAGCTGAGAGACAGGGGAACGATAAACCCGCATGATGTGGTGGTGAACGCGTTACTTCGCGGAAAGGACAATAACGCGTTCGTTCTCCACCGCAGACACCTGAGGTCCGGAGTTATGCAAATATCTCAGCATTATTACCATCCTGCACTATTTGTCCTACCAATACACAGGTGATTTTCGTTGCATAGTACATGATTCACTATTTTAATATGAAGACGGAAATTTTAATGTGTCCGCAGTTGATATATTGTAGTACCACAAAGTTTGGAGAACTACCCTTGGTTATCTGCTCTCCAAAAACGAGTACACATGACCTCGTGACATTTGAATAATCGGAACTCACAGGGCAGCTTTAGGGTGCAGTAAGAATGAATGTGGATTCTACTCGTACATGCTCGAGCTACCTCTAACTAACTTGATGCAGGTTCATAATAACTGACCTACTTGGATTTTTAGGTGGTCTGACTTTATTGGATGCGCGGACCTCAGCATAATTTGTATCGAAGCCATGCTCAAATGGTCATCACCCCGGGCAGTCGCCGACCTTGTGGATCACTAGGAGACCTGCCACCATGTGACTAGTTTGATAGCAGAACGGTGGTGGATCCTGGTATTGGGTTACTATTAGCTTGGCTCCCTGTTAGAAACGCCGGACTCCTTCTCAGCTTGCGAGGCGCTGCCCGGAATGAGCCCCCGCTGCACATCGCATCCCAGCACCCAGGAACACCTGCCCGCCACAATGATGCGGTAAGACATTGGGAGGATTAATAATGAAGACCTCAAAGATATAAAGACATTGTACATAATGAACTGCTGACGAGTAAAATAACATCATCGGACAACAATCGGTCAGGTCAAATGGATAGTATGTCTGTAGTAATGAATTCGACAACTGTCGGAGATCATGTTATGAGTCCATCACCGATCGTACTGTAATCAACTACGAATCTTTCGGAATTTCATTCCGTTGTACTTTTTACGTGACCCATTTGTATATTTTGCCGACCCCAGCACTTAACCGTCGCCAAGAAAACAAGGGACTTCTCTTCGAGTAGCCAAACTTCTTTCTGTTTTTTTATATGAGCTTGCGGTTTTTATTTATGTTTACGTCTTAACTATTTTTTTAAACGAAATTCACCAATAGAGGTGATCTTCTGCTTTTGGTGCTTTAATCAACATATCCTACTTACATGGATACTTGGGTGGTCCGTCTTCGCGATTTGTGTGCACCAGCATTTTTCCTTCGTTTCTTTGCTTCGCAATCGTCGTCCGTGGTGGTGGTCTGATTCGAGCATAGTAGCAGATGTGAGTTTCATATCATGGTCCTTAAAATAGCTGCAACTGAGAGTACAGGTGATTCACTTCAGTCCTCCCAACGTCAGTGGTCTTCTTAGCGAAACCTACATCCTCGTGGGAGTCCATTCTGCAGTCTTTTTTCATCCACCTACCACCTGTTCTTATTAAATGATCGGCCCATCTGTGTTTCACTAATCGATATTCTCTTAGATCCCGAAGATGTGACAGATTTCGAAGATCGGGACTTCGCATTTAGGTTAAATATTGAGAGTGCCGGTTATTTTTCAGAAGACATCGTTGATGCGCCATGTGAGTTGTGAGCAGTAGTCTTGACGTGGTTGAAGTATCAGCACACGTATGTGCTGTACAATACGGCGCTGGGAGGATTGTCGAATCGAAACGGCGAGCGTGGATTTTCAGGTCTTCAACATATCTTCCCTTGTAAACATGTTTTAACTAACGTTATTTTTGAAGCGCGTTTGTCTCTCGCTGAATATTTAAGCACTTCAACTGCGATTTTTGTCTATATGAAGAATACCGATAATGCTGTGCGATGCTCTTTAGAAAAGCTGTTTTATTACCAGAAATGTTCACGTATCCATGGATTTGGCTTTCTTCATTACCTCATAAGTGCCATCACAATTCTCTTCATCCTTTTTCAATGAACCACTTTCGTCTTTTAGCTTTCTATGATCATACTGTATAGCAAATAATAGAAGTAATTGACAATTACGAAAAGATTGTCGCACACTTGAAGAGTCAATTTTATTCCCTTCCACGATTGCTGTTTAATTCTTAGAAAATAAATTCGTTTGCTCTTTATTACCGAGCTAGATGACATCTTAAAGTGTAATATTTCCGTGATCTTTTTTGATACTTTTCCCGTAACTGAATATACAGCAAAGCTCTTAACAATTCAAAGAATGGACTTCTTAAACTTTCTCAAATGGGTGATCGCTACTCTATCCCACCTGATCGATCAGCTTTCTTACACCTAATCCTGTTAGTGTGATGATTATGCTCTTTCATACATTGAAAATCCTGGATCGACTCTACTCAGGTTCGTGCACATATTTCATCCTACGAAGTCTGGAAACTGATAACAGAATGATGTGAGAAGCTCTCCTGTCCACAAATGGTGTTAATTGCCTGTGACGATGATGTTAAATGATGTGTAGGTATGTCCCTACCTTCGCCTAGGATTGCAGGAAGAATCCACTTAACTAGAATTCAAAGAAATCCATAACGAAGACGGAAGTACCTCGGGGAGCGGTTGAACTTACAAATGGCCTTCTTGAACGAAGGAGGCGAGGAGACGAATCGAATGAACGAATTCCTTTATTATACAATAGACGTAAACACTAGTCATGTAAAGTTTTATCAAAAGTCCCATTATTCATTGAACAACTTAAGCTGAAACATGTGAAATCTTTATTTTCCTTCTATTTTCCAAATATCTTCGTCTATATCTTAGGACTAGTAGGGAGTCAGTTTTTGGTCTTCGTATAACTTTCTATGGGTAGTGCTTGTCAGGAAGATTTCAGCTCAAGTTGAGGCCCTTTGGGGAGCATACTGTTTAGTTAACGCATCCTTTTTAATAGTGGTGCGCGTTACATTGCACATCACCGTACTCCGGACCACAACTACCAACGGTTTACCGCCTCATCGTGGCTGGAAGGTGTTCCTGGGTGTCGGACTGTGATGTACAGAGGGGATTCATCCTCTGGCAGGATCTGCTAAGCTGAGAATGAGTCCGGCTTTCCACTAGGGAGCCTAGCTAAGAGTAAATCAATACCAGGATCCACCACCGTCCTGGTATCAAAGTCGCATGATGGCAAAACTCCCTCTGATCCACAAGGGCTGCGACTGCCTGTGGTGATGAAAACCTGGGGTAGACTTTGGCCAGGCCGACCTCGGGATTCCAGAAAACCACAATGGCTCAACCAGCAAATCTCCGAAATTGGAGATAATGCTGAGGCCAGCGCAACCAGTGAGGACGGGCCATTGAAGTATCAAGTATGACTTTCTATGCGTTGACGGTGGCCATCTCAGGTCGAATTGTAGGTTCTCGTTATCTGCTCAATTTCCTTCAGACCTTAGCACCAGATATTTCCACACTTAGGTGGTCCTTGATATTTGAATTGATTGTCAAGAACTTTGTTTTTTGCCTGAAAAAACCGATTTTGTGGAGAAATGTTGCATTTGCTAAGCCAAGGAATCGGCTGTGCACAGGGAATGCAAAGCGTCACCGAATTTGAGCTCAACTCTCGCAAGAAGGACAGACGTTTGAACAATAAATCATAATACAAATAGAGGACTAACCACTTATTCATCTTTCTTTTCTTTCGGCACACTTTTTTGGCTTACGGCACTTCACATCTGCGAATATTTACGACTATGTACTATTTACTTCATATGCTTAGCCTCATTTATTTCTTTTAAAGCTTCTTACTCATTCTTTTGTCTTCTTCTCTTAACTTCTTTCTTATCTCTCGGTTCCTGTGGTTCACTTCATTAATTTCCCTTACGAGTTTGGTTATTACCTAACAATCCTTGCAATATCTGCGGTACTTATGGAGGTTTTCATTAACAACACTGATAGAAACATGTATTGTTTGGTAATTGGTTAAATAAGTGATTGTTTTTCTTATAAGAAACGAAATCCAGGTTTCTTTATAATTCCCTTTATTTGTTGCTAGCACAGGGAGCCTAATTTGAACACTTTCTGAGCGAAATCTGGGTTTATAGGTTTGTTTCCTACGTTGTTTGGATCTATATTTTGTGCTTCCGAAAATTCTGGAAGTGTTCTGATTTAGGTGCAAGCACTAGTAACCGATCTCCGGCCACTACTCTACTGTAGATAGATAGATGATTGCTTTGCTATTTGCTCAACACAAGAGGAAATAGGCCAACGTTTTGAGCTATCGATTGAACAGTTAGAGCACATTAAGTTCACGGGAGAGAAGCTGGAAGAAAATTACCCTCCATTTCTAAGCGTTTAAACTAACCTATTCGAAAACTGCTACATAAGGAAGTGGTAAGTAGTAAGAACGCACTGATTCATTACCTCTCCTCTAACCCCTCACACAGAAAAAAGGATGCTTCTAAGAAACATGTTTCAAACAGCTACCAATGTGTGCACAAGAAGAGGGCAAAAGGAAGAATCCCGGAAATTGGCGCTACATATACATATAGTCATGTTCAATACGACATTTCATCTCCTCAGAATAGGTGTTGAGAAAAAGTCAGGCTCAAAACAATAACTCTAGCGATGGTATGGTCCCGTTTATTCCGTCCTTCATTTCAAACGAAGTAACTGCAGCTGTAAAACGTTGCTTAAGAAGGACCGGTCTAGAAAGTTCGGTAATAGTAAGTAAAATACCACCGAGCGCTCCAACGCGCCTACTAGTTCGCCACCACCTTTATAACCGTCTATGTACAACGCAAAATAGCATAACTTATCCTGACGGTAGGGCGCGTGCAAAGGATCGACCCGACGCCCCTGGTCCACCAAGCCTTCCATCCTTCTTGGGTTGGCAAATTGGTACCAGACTTGTTTGGGAGGATAGCAGCACTGGCTCGATACATCGGTAGCCCACTGTGAGTCATTGTAAAGACCACATTGCATTCATTCACCTCCAAGCGATGTTTAATGAAGTCGAATGCATAGCAAGTACTTCAGGGGATAGATCAACGCCAAGTGCTATATCCCCTCATCCTTTTATTAAAGCATAGTCGAGGTTTTGTTCTACAAAAAAAAGTTTCAGCAAATTTGGTTTGTGGAAATCTTACCGCATTTTCATTCTGATCTCGTGGTTTTTTTTCTACAAAAAATGCTTTGCTTAGGGATCTTATTGTTGTCTTTTTTGCCATTTTAACCTCTGCTTGCAAGAGGTCAGTGTTCAGAAGGATAAATTTCTTAAGCAAATCTCTAGACCGAAATAGGTCAAATAATGAAACAGAACAGCGAAAAAAAAGTTAAACTCAAGAAAATATCATGACCACTCCAAGGAGGTTGTACTTTTATTTCAACTGAAATTTCGGGTAACTGAAGATTTATTGATGATTTTATACGAAAATCATAGCCAGTTAAAATCTGCTCATTTACAAACACTTAAAAATTACTGAATCTAAGTAGAAAACTAGAGGAAAAAATGAGGGGGATCTCAAAAGTGGTATTCATTGTCAGTCTGCACTTAAGGATCTTCCGAAGCGTTTCCATAAGCAAACAGTGATATGGACGAATTTTCATGGACATTCGATGATGTCCACAACTCAATTTCCCTGGCGATGGCATCCATCATGAAACCTTCCGCCTCGCTTTCCTAGTGTTCTAGTTGTTTTCGCTTTTTTGAATTTACTTTTGGAATTTTTTTATAGAAAGCAGATAGAAAACACGGAGAAGACAAGAAGCAAAACCAGCTTTGTCATCATTGTTAGTACTCAGAATTCCATTTCCTTCTTTTCTTTTTTCTAAATTTCTGAAGTGCTGTTTCTTTCGCAGATTTCCCACTTCAAACTTTCTCATCACTTTAAGTTCATCTGAACATTTGCTTCTTGTTCTTTTTTCTTTTGTTTTTCCTATGACAAATACATCTGTTAAAGCCAAGCGATCATATAGATTGTGAAAGCTGTTTGTGAAAAAAAAGTCGTAAGTGTTCGTGAATGAAAATCCTATCTTCCAGCAGTTTTGGGAAAAAAGCGAGAGAAAAACTCAGCTAGAGAAAGGAATGGGAAAAGAAAAGTAAAAGAGTAAAAGAGACGTTAGGAGAAGGAGTTCGGCGAGAGGAACGGCGAAAGGAGTAGGAAGATTGAAGGAGATAGGTGTAGTTTCAATTAAAGAACCAAAGGTCATCATTATTCTTCGACATTTGGCTGATATACTAATTTTCATCCAACTTATAATTTTTTTAAAAACTGCAGTAAGTGGTTTTGTTTCTGATAGATTTTGATTTCCCGATTGCTTTCACTGGCGAATGAATGAATGAGTGAATGATTGAATGAATGAATGAATGAATGAATGAATGAATGAATGAATGAATGAATGAATGAATGAATGAATAAATGAATGAATGAATGAATGAATGAATGAATGAATGAATGAATGAATGAATGAATGGATGAATGGATGAATGGTTGAAAAGTTGTAAGCTTAAAAAATTACTCATTACATAATCTAACCATAGAAAAATTAAAATTCTAATAGTTTTAATGTCCGGACCTAAAATTACTTACAGCCTAAGATAAAACTAAGAAAAAGATAAAACTAAAAAAAAGATAATGCGGTGGAAAAAATAACACGGATGGTTGCCACCTGACGTGTTGCACGTGCAGCGATCAAGAAACTAATTGAAAACTTTTAACTAAAAAATAAGTCTTAAGGACTAAAATACGTCTTAATAGAAGAATCCTTTACACTGGGATCCATAGAAGACCACAACCGTCCTTTAACATTTTTTGGAATTATTTTTTACGTGCCTTATTTTTTCAAGCAACTTTTTAAAATTTGTTGTTACAGATTTCTCTAGTTGCTTAGCAACGTGGGATGGCTTATTCAAAAACCATTTTAATACAAAACATTGGCATCATAAAGTATTTTCTAGCTTCTTGGCCGTTCTTGCTATTAAAATTTCAAATAGAATGTTGTATAAAAAAAGTGACAAAGCTCTCGGCGTTGATCAATCTCCGAAGGATGCGCCATGCATCTCACTTCATTAAACATCGACGGAGGTGATTAAATGCATATCTGGCCATTACAATAACTCGCGGTGGCCTACCGATGTATGGAACCAGTGCTGTTATTTTCCAAGATAAGTGTGTTACCAATTTGCCGACCCCGGAGGGATGGAAAGCTTGGTGGGCCATGGGCGCGGGGATCGATTCCACGTGTGTGTTTCAGGGCGCCTTCGACCACTGCACCACACAGAATGTTGAATATTAGGTAAAAACAAAGACTTTTGAGCAAGTGAAAAAAAAGTTCTCAAGAAAAAGCATGCAAATAAGGTGAGATAGCCATAATACTATGTTCATTCAAACTTAATAGCTTCATGACCAACTTAATTTTATTTTTCAAAGCTTGTACGCACACTTTGTATTTCTTGCGAATCATTATATTCATCGCCACCTTGCAAAATTAGATTTGCACCGACAAAAGATTCATTTTTCAGCAAAAAAGATCTCCAATCGACGACTTTTTTTCATATTTGATAAAATTTGGCAAAAATATCGAGCAACTTTTGAGGGACAGGCCAAAAGAAAAACCCGCATGGCATGGTGGTGAACGCGTTAGACCCCAGAAAAGGTAATAGCGCGTTCGTTCCCCACCGTAGACACCTGCTTTCCGGAGTTTTGCAAATATCTCAGCAACGTTGTGGTTATCAAGCAGCTGTCCAGCTTTTATTTAAAGGTAAAGTGGGAAGGAAAAATATGTCAGTGTCATGATTAAAGGTTACATTGCTGAGAACTGTGCTAAAGAAACGCTCTGTAGTCAACTGCATCACTGTGAGTACCGGTGCCTGGCTTATTCCTGCGTGTTGGAGTACGACAATACAAAAGATGCAAAAAAAATTCGGCCTTTCTACTCAAGAGTGCAGGCAAGAGAAACTTCATATTCTAGTTTGCTGCAGATTTGACAGCATTTAACATTAAGCTGAAAAAAAGAGCACTGCTATTAAACAGTGCAAATCAATGGCTTTTTGGAGAAATCTAGAAACATCTTAACAACGAATATTGGAAGGGAATTTTTCCATAGAACACTCAATCCACTAAATGTATCTTAAATGGAATGTTTATTATTTTACTTATTTATTAATTGCACCCCCGATACCACATATGTCAAACAGGGTGGATCCTAGCGCTTGCAATCAAATCCTTTCCCCTCATCCACAATCAACGAAGTTCTTCGAACTTAGGGTGTGGGCTAAGCTGCTTGTCGAGATTTTTCTCTTTTTTGCGAATATCGTTAAATTCTGGTCGGATGACTGGTGGGATCCTACGATAAAGTGCTGAGACGTTTCCGCGTCTACTGAAGGGAGTCAGCTTGTTTTAAACCATTCTGGTACCAATTTCTAGATCACATGGGTAAGACATTTGGTTAGCTCGATGCGGCGTCGAACAAAACCTTGATTAGGTCAGGCAAAGTCGGCACAATGCGCGTGATCACTGCCATTGTCTCACCAGCTGTACATAAAGACCTAAAAGCAGCTAGACTTACTTCGCACTTTAATTAAATGTGGAAGAAAATACCTTGTGCCACTCAAACGACATTTGATTTATTAGTGGTATTTTTGTTGCTAAACAGTACGAATTCACTACAAAGAACAACTTGCGTCTTATATGTACTTATTATATACATAGATACTTGGATGGCTCGTCCTCACTGGTTGTGAGGACTATAACGTAATTCCCACTGTTTCGGAATTTTGCTGGTTTCGGCATTGTGATTCCCTGGAATCCCGTGGTTATCCAGAACAAAGTCCGTGCCCTTGTACATCACAAGGATATTTCCCACCATGCGACTAGTTTGACAGCAGAACGGTGATAGATCCCGATATTGGTTTGCTCTCAGCTGGGTTTCATGTTGCATACACCGGACTGAGACCCTGCTGTTGGGATGAATCCGCCGTCTGTACACTCACGAACACTTCCTAGCCACAATGAGGCGGTAAACCGTTGGCAGGGTACTTATACCACATCGCAAAGTAAATCTAACTTTTTCAAAATACATAATCAAGTACGCCATACTGTTGATACGAAGAAAAAAACGCAAATACAGGTTGTCGAAATAAAGCCGATTTCATGAGAAGCGCATAGACCGAAAGCATGGGTGGACAATTAGTTTCTTTTTTAGCTTACTATTGAGAAAAGAGCCTTCGGTAACTCAGATCTGTGCAGTTTTCATAACTCTACAGACATATTATGGTATCGAAAAGTCTTTTAAGCTGTTCGTTGTTACTTTCCAACCAAGAAAGAAACAATAAAAAATAAAACTGGAGAAGAAATGGGTAAAAAAAATTCAAAAAATGAAAGGCGAAACGTCAAAACTTTCTACGTATTTCTCGATAAAGTTGAAAACACCAGATTACAATGGTGTGTGTCTTGGCATGGAAAAAAATTGAGGTTACCAGCGCTAGTGATCCTCGATAACTAATGGAGTCAAGGGTGATCCAACTGATTTAACTGTGCTTAACATTCTATGTACTGCCTCTTCTTTGTAAAATAAAACCAAAGTGATGCCGAAATATTTGTAAAACCCTAGACGCTTCGAACACACGATTAGTCTTTTACGAGGCAGACGTGTTACCCCCTGCACCACGGAAGCACTTGCTTTGCCTTTTTCTCAGCGAGTTCGAATCTAGCCTGAGATCTTAGTTTTGCAAATACCTAAGCATCATTGTGGTCGATTTCATTGTTAGCATTACCATCGTCGAAATTGTAAATAGTCATTCCATACATGAGTAACAATGAATAAATGTAAGAAAAAGATGCTGTATACGAAGGAATGTAAGAATAATATAAGAATACAGAAGTAATAATTTTTAAATGGATCCTTGACACTTTGTCGGTCAAAGTTCGTTGTGTACGTCGTGGAACTAAGCCGTGTCCACTTGAGTAAAGCATTTTTTTCTGGCCCAATGAGCGATTTTTTCACGCTCACTGGATACATCGAGTTTCATCGTTTTCTTGGTCATAGAACTTTAAGGTTACTCGGAAGTCCGTTGAATCTGCTTCCGTACTGACTTATAACCTTACCTTTACAAAATCCTTCCTCTACACAACACCCTGTTCAATGTCGAAGTAAACTCCTATTATTCATTTTTAATGTTTTGTTCTATTTTTTGATGGATACTTTTATAAGCTGCCAACCTACTGGTCATAAATTTCTTCTGTTCTTATTCCATCTGTAGATAACGCCCTCATATGAATTCCCCCACTTCACGAGTGTAGCGAATTTTTTGGTGTTTGAGAAACATTAAAAACTGCACCAATAACAATTATTCGGCTTTTCCTTTCAATACTTTGCTGCAAAGGCCATACATTGCTAAATAAATCCAGCTCATGACCGACAGACGCATTTGTCCCAATTCGATCAGATTTAGTGCATGTTCAACAACGAAGTGGTAGGACAATGGTTGTAATGCCTTTCAATATATGCGAGGCTCTATCCACAAAGCCTGGTGACGCCTGTGCTGAGAACATCGGAAGGTTTTGTATTGCTTTTCCAGGATTTCGAAAGGATTCAGTTCAACCAACTTCAACGGCACACAGAAAGAAGGGGAAAATCACGAAGAAACGGCCGAATACTCACGCAAATACTTCAAGGACCTTCATTTATGGCATATATTAGGAAACAAATCGAATCCAAGTGCTGGGAACCAAAAAGTTGCTCGATGGTGGATCGCAAAAAAACGGCGTAGAAAAAAGTGTTTTGTGAATTCTCTTCAATTGTACGACCTTTAAAATTTCACTGCTTACCATCCCATCGTTGAGGATCGAGGAAAGAGAGTGATGGAAGTGGGAAGAATGGAAATGATTTCATCTCCAGGCAGTTCTACTCAGTCTGACTGTTCGATATCATCAAACAGAAGCCAGGATAAGAATGAACCAGTACCAGGAATAACAAACGATCTGATAGCTTTCGAGTCATAAAGTGAAAGAACTCTCTTTGATCGTCATTGGTTAGCGATAGGCTATGGCGATAAGCCCGTAAAAGCGGTTACACTTATTTCTATACCCACAGAAGCCAATGAAAATCCTACAAAGCGAAATTTACAATGAGCATGCTCGATTTTTGAAGGTTGACCGTTTAAGTTTTTTAAGGATATATTAGTGGGTTGTAGGCTGCTTTCCAATACTGCAAATTTTTCACGTGTTTTTGTCCTGGTCATTCAGTGGCGTCAGAAAATAAGATGTCCACGGAAGCTGATAGTTTCTACTACGAATAAACTCCTACCCTATCTACCAACATTAGCTGAGGAGATGAAGGGACAATTTCAACTGAGCGAAATAATTATATCCAACAGAACACTTTTAATGAAAGTTTTTCTTACGTAACTATTAAGAAACTCTATTGTATTTTTGTGCTTCAACTAGTTCGTCGTCAAGAGTAGAAAAAGTATACGAATCAGGACCATTATGTTACTAAAAGTTTCGTCCAGAAAAAGCTTTATATTGTTGGGAAAAATGTTACCTTGCCAGATTTTAAGAGTTCCTAAGGTTTTTTTTTCTCAAAATAGCAAGGCTAAAATAGTGTTCAAAGTCTAGTCGAAGTGAAATTTATTGAGAAAAAAGTTGTAAAAGTTTTCTTTCGCTATGGCAGAATAAAAGGCTAACAAAGTTAAAAACAACGTTTTTAGCATGTCTAGAAACTATTTATTGTGAGCATCCACAACGAATATTTAGTATAACCTCTAATCAATATATATATTTTTCGTTCTTGGTAGGCACGTACAACTTTATTAGCCTTCTAAATAACATATTTCGATTTGCATAAAAACAATATAAAGAAAGAAAAAAGGTCCAAGGTTCTTTAACATGAACGATGACTAATCTCCTACTGGTAGCGCAATTGTGAGCGTTTATAATGTGGTTGATCTAGCTTCTCTTGTCGTTTGTATTACATAACGTAGCACCGAGTTGTACTGATTACTTAGTTGGATGCTTGTACAGCTTGCCTTCACTGATTATGCGAGCTCCAGCATAATTCAAACTTGCTGGTTTAGCTATTGTGAGTCTCTGGAATTCTGAGGTCAACCTAGTCGAAGCCTTCATCAGGTCGTCACCACCCCATGTGGCCGCCGTTTTTTGTGGATCAGAGGGTGATTTACCACCATGCAACCAGTTTGTTACCAGAACGGTGGTGGATCCTGGTGTTGGTTTACTTTTAGCTGGGTATCCTGATTAAAACGCCGGACTCTTTCTCAACTTGGGACACCCTGCCTAGGGGAGATGAGATAAACCCCCGCAGTACATCGCAGCCCCTACACTCAGGAACACCTCCTAGCTACGATGAGGCGGTAAACTGTTGGGAAGAATAAGTGGAGAAAAAAATTCTCTTAAAAAAAACACTTTTAAAAAATTTCCATCCTTTCACAAAGTTACTTTAAAATTACTGTGGTTTTTATTCGAAAGTAGATAAGAATGCTTCTGAAAAGATAAAATAGGAATGAATGAAGCAAAGACAAAGACATTGTTAAAATCGAATGATGAGGTGCGAAGAAGTCAGTCGTTTGCTTTTTTTACTCACTGTTGACGAAACGAAAGAATGAGATTTTTATTTACGTAAACAGTGTTCATACATTGTATAGATCCCAGCACTTCCGTGAATCGGATCCTTGCCTCTCACCTGTCATGGGCGAAAGTATTCGCATTTGCATCTGAGTTCCGCTGCTGCTTGAGGATTTTCACTACTTCGCTAAAAGCATAGAATGCTGGTCAAGTAGATTACTCTTGGGATTCTGGGACAGCCATGCTATGGTCTTATTTATCATAAATAAATCAGTGGTAGCTTCCCAGATAGGCATGTTCGACATGTATTCACTGAACTTAGGAGAATGAGAGGTTTGGTTAGACCAATGCTATGTTAAACCACTGAGCGGGCATGGCCTCTGAAAGGCACCTGCGCCAATGTGTTTACCATGCAATAACAAAATATTTACATACGAAGAAGATTATGTTGCGATTAAAAGATGATTTTAATGTCACTTAAAAAGTTTTCTTAGGAAGTTTACTCAAAGTCCTTGATGTTCACGTAGGGGATGTCTCACTAGCCATCAGATTCTGGATATGGAATACATATGTGCGAATTTTTTACCCTTATTATACAAATCTGCATGGGATACGTTAATAGTTGCAAATACTAAATAGTCAGACAAACAGTGAAAAAAATCGAAGATAGTTTTTTCTTCGTAGAATGAAAATGTCGGCAGAATAGAAAGTGAGAAAAGAAGCAAACGATCGAAACAATTCAGCCAAGCATGCCTTTGTTGCCGTCAAATTTAAAGGAAAATAAATGCTAAGATGTTATAATGTTAACTTAAGTTAAGTTATGTTAAGTTAACAAAGATGTTTACTTTTTTATTTCTGCCTATTACAGTTTTTTCAAGGCAGGGTGTTATGTGAAATACAACCAAGGTAATGCTGAGATGTTTGCAAAACTCGGGACCGCAGGTGCCTGCTGTGGGGAACGAACGCGCTACTACGCTTTCCGGCAGCTAACGCGTTCACCACCACACCATGCGAGTCTTTCTCTCAGCTAGTTCTAGAAATCCAAAAATTTGAAAAGTGCAAAACTATTTTAACCTTTTACAAAAAATGCTTAACAATGCAAGAAAGTATTTTTTTAATTTGAAAAAATGCATTACCTTTATTAGTTCATGGTCTTCAATGAAGGAACCTTACACAAGAACTACGTGAAATTTCCCATAAAAAGATCTTTAGCTGGTTTTCATTAAGCATGCGACTCACAGAGGTAGAATCGCTTGATTTCATTGACGAAAAACAACTAACAATTTTTAAAAAAACTTTTTTTTGCTTTCTTCTTGCCCGTTTTTTACTTCTATCATGGCTTTTGCTGTTTTCTACATTTATCTCATTCTCTACGTTCATATCTATGTTCCTATCCTAACATTTTGTGAATCGTTACTCTCCGTTTCTTAATATATTCGTTAGTGCACTGTTGTTGAAGTAAAAATTTTCTTGGAAGACAAATATCCCATCATTCAGTCATCATCGATGAATGGCTTCTACTTACCGTTCACTAATCTTATTCTTGCTGCAAATCAAGTCAGTATTAATCTTACAATTGAAGGTACGTTCAGTTATTTCTCTTCGTTATACTGTTGTGATGTAATATCTTGGTTACTGTATGTAAATACAGCAACCGATTGCTTCGACTGAAATTTTCCTTTTAGAAAATTCGCCATTCTTTTTTTTCTGATTGCATTCACGTTTTCCCGACTTACAGTGATTAATGTGAAGTCACGTGCTTAATTTTTATCACTAAATGTGTTCACAGTAGAAAACGTTTGTCATGAAATGAAATGGACCGTGTTAACGGTGACCGGTGAGCTACAAAATTCCATTTCTGAAAGTCGTTGAACAGCAACCTCCTTGATAAATACCGAGATTATGTCCCAGGAAGATAGGGGTTTTGTCAAACCTTTTTTTGAAATGTCTAACATAAAGTTCTGCAGCTTCTTGAATTGTTAATCTAGTATCTACTTAACTTCAACTACTTTTTTTATTTTTTAAAATTTTGTCAGCCTAGGAAATTTTAGTGCTCGTCTTTATACGCCATCATTTTCAGTGACTACTACTATTTTTGCATTAGTATTTGAATTTCTTTCGAGTAAAATATTTTAGAGAATAGGGAAGGAAAAATCTCCAAAATTGCAGATCTAAAAATCGTAGATTTTTTGACTTTTATAGGACGCAAAGCGTTGTAAAGGTTGAAAGCTTTGTCATCTTATATTGGAGAAAATGTGACTGTAAGGTAAAGGAGAACAATTGACTATTCTGCTCAGTCACATCAATTCAGTTTACAGCAATCTTGAGAGAACCATATTGTCTTAAAGAAAGTTCTCTCCAATTTGACGGATCAAAACAGGTATCACCACTTTCAAATTCGTGTGTAAGCGGTCAACAGTAGACCGCTAAGGTTATAGCCCGAGCTCAAACCTCTTTGTGAAAGCCCAAAGGCTTGAATTGATAGGCTGGGTTCACACTACTGAAGTGATAGTTTGAACTATGTAATGCGAGCCCTGGCTCCTGAAATGATAGTTCGAGACCAAACGATCAAGGTGAGGGTATAACCCGAGGAGCCAACGCTCAACGGACTGAAGAAATGATCTGAAGAAGTGAAGACTGAAGTGTACAGTCTGAACACAGATTTTTGAAGTGATATCCTAGGTTCTAGCGACTACTTTAATGGCTTCAGTTATACAGTTTAAGCTCGACCGTTGAAATTATAGTCAGAGATCTGACAACTGAGTTGCTAGTCTGCGAGTGAGGTGATGGTTTTAAGTATGTCTAACTGTTCATAGCCGACCGCATCCTACATATCCAACCATGCATATAACATGATCGTCCTTAGGTCAAGAAGTGTAAACTGACCACTGACCTCCACTTTCGCTTCCTATTTAGTTCAACATTGGAAAAAGCATCTTCTCCAGTTCAATTTGCAAATCGCTTTAGAAATGAATGCAGCTCTATTCGATGCAGAGCACTGTGACAGAGTGCCGAATGTTTGTCTTAGTTCATTTATTACAAAACTGAGATAGAAACTTTTCAAACTGCTAAGCTTCTATGAATATTATCTAGTCGAGAGTTACATGTGGTACTAAGAAAGGCTGTACAATTCTCAAATATTTGCTGTGAATTGGGGGCCTAAGAGACCTCCATTGCCTGGCTCGGTTGGCAAATTGATGAAGATCTTGCAGTTTATTGATGATTCTCAGGGTTCAGATTTTCAGATTCATCTCATTCGAATTAAGCAAACTGTTTGGAGTACATTTTTAAATCCACGAGTAGGAAGAACGGTAGATTTCTACTAGTTCCACTTGTATTTGAAGTTTCTTTGAATTTATAACATATATTTTTAATTAGCTCAAAAAACCAATCGTATGGAAACTGGTTTTGGATGAAAACTACAGACGATTGCTACTTTTCAACAAGTACAAATGAATTTTATTTGTGAAGCTATTTCTTACAATTTAAACTACATCGATTTAAAGTCGATCCAAAATCCTTCAAAACTTTTTTCTCAGTTCTTCAGTATATAAGAGAAGTTTTTAAAAAAGATGAGAATCTTTGACATCAGAGAAAAAGCCGACAAGGATACTTGACATTGCTTTTACTTTGTTAAAGTGCTGTTGTGTTCAATGTTTTCTTCATTCGACCACACTGACGAATGTACTTTGATGATGTTATTGTTGCCTCTCAGGATATGGATTCACCACCCAGTTCTGGTCCCTGTTATCCTAGCCATCTACTGATAAGCTATCATGTGCTTCCTATAACCAGTGCTTCCAAATATTTCCCATTTCTCGTAAGTAATTGCAGAAACCATGAGACCCTTTCTAAAATAAGAAAGCAAACATGCTTCATAGCTCCTCATAAATTTATTACTTTGTTAAAGTATTGAACTTTTTTGTGACTCTACGTTTGCATTCCATTAGCTGATATACGTTATAGAAGTTCATAGAAGATAGAGAAGAACAAAGAGCAGAAATAGTCTCCCATAGAATATGCGTTGTGTTCATTTTCAAATCCATTAAAAAATATTTGTTTCGTTCGTTTCTCTTCTTTAGCGCATATCAAAAAAAAGTTTGTTGTTCTTTTTTTACAGCAATCGCAAGGTTGTTACTCAGCACACCTTTACTTCCTTACAAATATAACACATACAAAACAACGGTAGCTGACGTTTCAGCAGCATCGCTTTCTTCAGAGCCTGGAAGGTACACTGATATGTAATTTACTAGGTCAAACGCTTCAAAAACGCAAACAGAAAGATGGAAATCTGAACAATAATTAGACGGTCACTGGCTTCTCGAAAAAACCCACCGTTTCTATCTGTTTTCCACCAAGGAAGAACAGCTGCTTAGAAGCGCATATGGTTGATTACTACACCACCCCACATCAAAAATCAGTTCTGAGATACAGGGCTAGATCACACGTTGTGTCAGGGCACTCATAACTGCTATTCATTCTCGGATCTTTGGAATTTATCCGAAAAGCCTCGAGAAATTTGCGCGTTAGTGTTTTAGTCCCCTCTGCTATGATAACGACTTTTACACCATGATCTTCTCCGCTACGTTTTGTTTCCTATGCGTGCCTAGTGGTGTACCTTGTTTTGATTTTCGTTTGCCATCTAGGGTGTTCTTTTATACGGGTACACAAGGTGTGCCCGTCTCGCCAATATATTCATCTCAGCAATCAGTGCAAGAGATCAGGTATATCGTACCTGAACTCATGCATTCACCTTCTCTGCCGTAAGGGAAAATTACGCAATTCGGTGTTCCACACAGACGGCCATACAGGTGGTTACGAACGAACTGCCGCGGTAGAGTATGCGGTGGTATTTCAACTATCGATACCGATTCCTCTAAATCTGCTCTTCTTAGATCGTAGATCGACTACGCTATCAAGCCAAACAAGAAACATCAAATAGAGGTGAAAACCAAGAAGCAGCGACATTACCACCATCTTCCTTCTCTAGAACGTTTTTTAGACAGCAAGACCACAACGACGGATTTGACACAAAAATTCCGCATGTTTTCGGACGGCGTTCTTAACACTCCTACTCACTATCGCTATAGAAGATTTATCTCTAACCTTACAGCCGCACAAAAGTGTGGCATGCGAGAAATTAAAGATTTACTAAATTCAAAAACCATTAGGCTATAATTTAGTGATAAGAGGGAAGAGTTCGTAGTTATTCCCCCGCCAGCCAGATGTTAATATAATTGAGGAACACCTTGGTGATGTTACCCTTTTTCGCCCATCATCTGGAAGGGAATACAAAAACCAATACCGAAAACTAAACAGACAGTGGATCAAAGTGGCAAAGACGGCAGGCTTAAAATCGTCTGTTATTTCGCACATTAAAGTCAGTAGACCAACATTCCCCGTCTTATGCCTACTTATTAAAACACATAAGTTGGTGTCATCTGTTGATCTTGCGTCAACTGTTCCGTCGTCATTTAAGGTTAGACCAATCATCAGCTGAGCAGACGGGCCAACAGATAGAATAACCTGGTTCCTAAGCCTAGTACTAACTCAGTTGCTTAAACATATTCCAGCTCACCTCACGAACACCCAAAAAGTTCCAAGAACGTCTACGTAAGGCGATCGAATGACTACGCAATGCAAGCCATCTTGGAACTTCTTCTTGAACACGAAGGAAGAATAAATATGCATGATTTGTCCATCCACCAGCTTATGCCTCTCTTAAAGGAGTGCCTAAACTGCTCGATTTTCAGATGGTCCGGGAAATATTTCGCGCAAATAAGGGGGTTGGCAATTGGACAGCGACTGGCATCAAGCCTTGCCACTGGGTTTTATATCTAAGGTAGAAGCCCACTTTCTCAGTCTCCGGCCACTACTCTACTGCAGGTAAATAGATGATTGTTTTGTCGTCTTCTCTACGCAGGAGGAGATGGACAAGTGCTTCGAATTATTAAACGGGCCGTCTGGGTACATTAAGTTAACCAAAGAGAAACCGAGAGAAAACTGGCTTCCGTTTTTAAACGTTCAAATAAACCTACCAAGTAGCGGTTACATGACAAAGTGGTACCAAAAGCTAAGTAATAAGAACATCCTCGTTCATTTCCTTTCTTCCCACCCTTCACACAGAAAGAGGGCGCTCGTGAGAAACATGTTTCGAACAGCCACCTCTGTGTGCACAAGTAGGGAACTAAAGGAAATATCGCGTAATTTGGCTCGGGAAATAGCCATCTCCAATGACTGCGAAATAGTAATCCCACGTGATAATTTTAGAGGGAGAGCGACGCTCCAAAACGAAAGATGTGGCCAAAGTAAAACCCCGTTTATGTAGCGGTTTATTAGTGACAACGATGAAGTAAGTGTAGCTATAGAACGATGTTTAAGAAGGGCAGATGTAGAGGAATCGGTAGCGATAATTGAAATACCACCGGATACTATGCGTCGTCAGTTAGTTCGTAACCACCTATATGACCGTCTGTGTGGAACACCAAATTGCGTAATTTGCGCTTACGGCAGAGTCGGTGACTGCGTGAGTTCAGGTACGATATGTCTGATTTCTTGTAGTACTTACGGAGACGGATATATCGGCGAAACCGGCATCCTTTGTGTACCCGTATAAAAGAACACCTAGATGGCAAACGAAAATCAAAACAAGGTACACCACTAGGCACTCATAGGAAACAAAAAACGTAGCGGAGAAGATTTTGGTGTAAAAGTCGTTATCATAGCAGGGGGACTAGAACACTAACGCGCGAATTTCTCGAGGGTTTTCGGATAAATTCCAAAGATCCGAGAATGAATAGCAGTTATGAGTGCCCTGAGATAACGTGTGATCTAGCCCTGTATTTCAGAACTGATTTTTGATGTGGGGTGGTGCAGTTGTCAACCACATGACTCTAAGCGGCTGTTTTTCATTATTGGAATATAAATAAAAACGGTGGGTTTTCAAGAAACCAGTGATCTTGTAATTATTGCTCAGATTTCCAACTTTCTGTTTGCATTTTTGAAGCGTTTGACCTAGTAAATTACATATTAGTGTACCCTTCCAGGCTCTGAAGAAGGCGATACTGCCGAAACGTCATCTAGCGTTGGTTGTATGTGTTATATTTGTAAGGAAGTAAAGGTGTGCTGATTAACAACTTCGCGATTGCTGTAAAAAAAAAGAACAACAGATTTATAATCCAATGCCGAGGTTAATAGAAAACCGATCTTGGGAACTGTCAAAAGGTTTGTGTTAGTTATGAAAAATAGTAGATTTATTTTTAAAAAAATGAATGAAGAAACAACGCTCGTATACGAAACGTAACGAAGTGGTGAAAAAAGGAAGTGATGTGCAGCAAGGCTTCGCTTATCCACACCATTGAATTATTTCAAAATGCCTTACTTCTCAATAGGATTTCAGCGAAATTCACAGGTTAATCACTAGAAAAAAAGTGGTTTGATTTTTTTGAATATGTTCTTCTCATCTAGTTAATGTTACTATCAAGCTTTTTCCCTGAAAACAAAAAACTCTCATGTTTTCCAATGTCCAGTAGTATAGCAGGTTTCCTTGCTTTGATCAAGTTCATTTTTCTGATTGCTTGGTTACAAGAATGCCCCGCTATCAAAAACAGTCCTATTGGGAACCACTACAGTTGCATTAAACCTGTACACATTGCTGATTGGGGCACGTGTAGCGAAGCGGTTAGGTTAGGGAACATACACGAGGTCGATGATTCTATCACTCTTCCTAGACTCACCAAAATTTTCACCAATCTAGGATCGGCAAATTGTTAGTCCGAGCGAAAACACTGGCAGCACACTTGCTTGGGAGCATAGCAGCACCGATTTGATGCACCGGTAGATTACCACTAGTCATCGTATCAGCCAGATATAAATCTCATTACCTCTGATGATTCCTGACGAAGTCGAATGTAGTGCTCATTCCTAACGCATTGATCTATGCGAAATGCTCTAATCCTTCGTCTTCATGTTGGTAATTTAACAAACCGATTTTCTCGGAGTTGCGAGATACACTATAACGTTCCCTTGTCTTTACCACAGGAAGTCTCCACCTTCCGCTTGATGGTCAGAACGTTGAACTCAGCGCTGCATTGATTCTCATCATTTGTTATTCAGACATGATTAGGGCAGCTTATAGCAAATTTTCACGGGAGTTCCGGAAGCCGAAATTATAAAAAATAGACATTTTTGCTTAATTCAACAAATAGTCTCAATAGTGCTATATATAATGATGGCTTCTGGATTAGATAAACAATCACTCATTTGAGGTGACTGCTGAGAAAGTGAGCGAATCAATTTTTAAGGATAAAATAATAGAACGAACTTCTTCAAGAAGATCGAGGATTTAGTAAACGATAGAATAGTGCGGTGCACGTAGCATAAAAACTAGATTACTTGATATGGCGTTTTATTAGCGCTTTTTGACAACCCAGTTGTTCTTTGTGGTTTTTTCTTATTCGTCTTTAACCTAAGAAGTTCATTCTGCTCCTAGGTCTGCCCTTTATCATTCATGTTTCTTCGCCCGTGTAATAAATAAGTAATCGTAGGTTGTAGGCTCTTTGGACGTTGCAGTGTTCGCTTGAAATCACATTTTACTCCCACCTACTGTTTTCTTCTTCAGTTCCCCCATTCTACCAAGTGTGTAGGCAAGGCCCCACTGTGGTTAAAGGTGCTCAGCACTATATATAAATCGTTGATTCTATACTGATCACCAGGCTCACCAACCTTACCATGTGTCTTTGGTTGGCAAAAGTGATACCAGTTGATGAAGTTAAATACCAGTTGATGGCGCATCCCCTATGCCTTGATCCACGCCAAGAGCTTTATCTTCTATCATTTTAATGTTTTTCCTCACTAGCTCGTCGTCTAATCACATGATAGTGATGCTCTTGGGTGTTTAACTGTGATTTACAGCGACGGAGTACTTCAATGGGTAGGTGGCGCGACCAATGCTAAAAAGGAGTTCACGTTTTCATCTCGAAACCCAAGAGTTGATTTCCTTCCATCCAAAGCAGTAGGGAAACCTGCGGTGGTCACTCCAGCTGAGAGAATGCCTAAGCCACTAAGTGTTTCCGTCCTCAAGAAACCTATCTCAGTGAGACAAATTTTCCTCTGATCCACTGGACCCGTCAACTTCGTGTGGCGACCCACTTCACTTAAGATTGAACCTATGCTAAGGATCGTTGGTCTCCCTAGATAACCTAGTTGAAAGAAGGAGAACCTTTCTTCGATCCACCCACAATCCTTGCCTGCTGTGCGTGTAGGCGACTTAAGAACCCTTGTGGGCGGCTTTGTTGCCGAGGAAAAAAAGCTCACATAAATGGCCCATTAGCAACAGTTTAAAACGGTAG
The DNA here is from genome assembly GCA_018806985.1 of Angiostrongylus vasorum. Taxonomy (NCBI): domain Eukaryota; kingdom Metazoa; phylum Nematoda; class Chromadorea; order Rhabditida; family Metastrongylidae; genus Angiostrongylus; species Angiostrongylus vasorum. The sequence goes on from JADANN010000331.1 coordinate 769,257, forward strand.
CACCTCATTATCATGTTCAGCAGTGTTTGCATCTTTATGAGTTAATTTTTTCAAAGCTGCACTGCCGCTTCATTGATTAGTTTATGATTACTGCGTGAAAAGTAAAGTAGTTGGTGTATGGCGAGTTGGAAGTGCTACAGCAGTGTCCTCACATAAGCTTACTTTGTACTCCACCGAGCAAATCATGTAAAAGTGTTGAATAAATTACCGAAAATAAAACAACATCTTCTCGACATCTCGGTTGAGCCACGGTAGACATCTCCATTTAAGATGCCGTTTCCGAAAAACGGCTTTTTTGGAAAAATAACGAAATAGGAATTTCGTGAGTTAAAATGATGAAAGGTTTATCCAGAGGCTTGAATAACCCATCTACGCGAAAAAGACTTATTGGTTCTAGCACAACCTCCATTCCTGTGGTAATTTGCTGATCGGGTAAGATCTGCTTCCACCGGAGCTTCTTCTTTGCTCATCCAAGTCTTCAACGCAACTAGTCGCCGGCCATTTGATTAGACTGCCAATAAGAACACTGGTCACTTCTGTCAGTGATTTACTTTTAGCTGCACTTCACGATGAAAATCTCGAACCTTAGCTCGACAAAATAAACGAGGCGAGTCACTGGCTTTAAATCGTACTCCGATATTCAATGAACATACTCACCCATAGTCAGACGGCAGACGATTTAAGGGCTTAGAATAGCGAAGTATTTCAGAAAAAGGAAGATTACAGATTTTGGTAACGACAATGTTTACATGAGACGATCAATCATAGGACAATAATTTCATAACTTTTTCAACGTCTATTCTTTTGACCAGTCGGTCACCTAAATGACACACCATCTTTCGAGTGCATTTTTGACAGAATTTTTATTAAACTATAGGATGATTCGAAAAGTGTTTTGTTTTAGCGCTTATGCACCAATGAACTCGGTTAATCCACCTGTTGCACATCCCAACTTTCACCAATTTTTGTAGGCCTTCAAAAAAGAAAACCACTCAATTCCCACAATCCTACAGTACTTTGGGAAGCGACAACTTCAAAGCGCTTTCAAAGAAGACTTTTTTAATCGCGTGTATAATTCTTGTGCAATATTATTTCACTTGGGAGTTTGTATAACGGAGAGGTTACCGGGGATCTGCAATACACGTGGGTTCGAACACGCTCCCCATGCTCACCAAGCCTTTTGTAGCTCCATGGTGAGCAAATTGGTACCAGAGCTGCCTGCGAGGAAAGTAGCACTGGTTCGATACATCTGCAGGCCACTATGAGACATTGAACAGGTCAGATTTGTGTTCAATCATCTCTAACAATGTTTAATGAAGTCCAATGCATTGCGAATCCCTTAGGGTTTGGTCAACACCGGGGACTTTATCCTTTCATTTTTTTCAGTTGCAAATATGTTCAAAATTAACGCTTTAAAAAGTCGCAAACGAAGTTTTTGAACTACGATGGTACGATTCTGATAAGCATCGTAATGTCGAATGACTGCATATTTGACCTGCCGGTCCAGTAACTGGTTAGATCAGGATACGGTATATGACCGACAACTCTGGGTTTGTATTTTTGTGGCGCCTCTAACCACTATGCTATATGCTTCTTAAGAATAAACTTTCAGAGAAACAAATAGAATTCCTTCATATGAATTACCTACCTCATAAAGGTGCTATCTGATCATTCTTCACTTGCACTTCATTCACTTTTGGAGGCAAATAAGGATGCCTCCTCACATGAACGAGAATCATTATCCAAATAGAAGCAGTGATAAACCAACTACTCCAATACCATCCAGCACTTATAGTTTTAGTCAACTTGCTTGTCGTTAGGCATTTTTTCACGTCAAGGTTCATTATTCGTCACCTCATTGTTGTTCCTGCACGCTTGAAAGGACACGCTTATTCATATTCCGCATTGCTCATTTCTTCTCGGTTCATTTGCTTCAGAACAAGTAAGAAAAAAAGAACAGTTGAATGTTGAAAGCATATAAAAAGCAAGAAATCATCGTATATAAAAAACGAGATTGCACGCCTAGTTGTTCAAACTGTTTGATATGCCTTATAATACGAATGGCATAGTCGTAAGTCGTATCTCAGATCAAATATATTCTTTTAACTGCTTCGTAAATGCTAATTTATTGATGGGAATGTTCTAAAAGTAAAAAGAAATACATTAAAATGAATTAGAAATGGCTATTCAACAAGCGAACCCACTCCTCTGGTTCGTTTTTGCTAGGGGGCACAGTTGGCCCTCAAAGCTCACTCAACAGTTGTAGTAGGATCATCATGTCATTCACTCCTTTTCAACTGCGACTTTCCAACTTTATAAGACTGAAAAAGTCTTTGGCAAAATCGAACGTAGTAAAACTAAGTGGATTTGCTAACGCTTAGCAAAGAAGGCTAGTAGGAAGAAATACTTCTTCTCATCTTTTTTTCACTTTTTTCTTGATGCTGGAGAGATTCTTAGATATATAAGTTAATTACTGTTAACCTTAGAAGCTCCAGCTTTTTTTTCCGTTGTTGTTTTTTGTAGTTCTGAGCCATATATACTAATACGAGTTTTCAGAAAGATTTCGAATATTCTATCACATGTATGTTCTGCCGGTAATCCTACGGGTGTTCTTGTTTTGACGCATCTCGACCCCATTAATCACGCATTACTTAACGAACCCAAGGGTGGATGTGATGTTAAATTCCGACCAAAGGTGTTGCATGATGTGCACAGGATTAAAGTATGGGCTCCACGGCTGTGCTTCGCTACATGCTCTTTCCTGGAGAGCCCGCCTGCATATGGTCATCTTCGACAAACAAGATTTCATGTGCATTTCCTGAGAGCCGACATATGCCAAGTTAACCCCAGGTGACCTTTTTGTGAAAAGCCATTGAAAAAAAAGCGGTCTCGTAAGAAAGTCATAATTGCTATTCGTGTTCATTCAAGCGAATGATGCCCATTGAGTAGCTCTAGTGGGTGGCAATGACAAATGGGGGCTTTACTCTGGTGACTTCTCAAGTCACTTAAAGTGATTATTGATGACATAGGTGATATGGACTGGTGATTAAACTAAAAGTGTCAAGTCCATAAAGGCCTTACATTAGTGGAGTGATATGCGATGTCGTAAGCTGATACTGCGTATGTGTTGTGCTTTTTACTACACTGTGCTCACGTGCTATCATTTCACATGCTTTCGAAAGTCGAATCTAATTTCATGAGTGATCTCTGCTTTCATCCTCATCGTGACAAATGTTTTCTTCAGTAATCAGCTAACCAACTTGTTTTTTATGTTTACTTTTTTGTTATCTTTGGAAATTGTTGGCTTATTTTACGATAGGAAGATGAGTCCTCTAGAAAAACTAGTTCATTGTTCATCCACTCCACATGCACACACTGCTACACACACACTCACATATAAACATGTGTATACATATATAAGTGTTCATATATACAGTGACATACATGTCAAAGCAGAACGCACCAACAGATGCAATATATATATATATATATATATATATATATATATATATATATACTCACACACAAACAAGCAGATGCAGACACATAAAGGTACATATGTATACGCCAGTACGGTACACACCGATACACCATCACACGCACACACAATGATGCATGCGTACACGAAATATAGATGTATGCATTCATGCGCATACATGCGCACATACGTATATGTACGTATATCCTTTAAGGACAATAACCTTGCAAAATACTGCTTTTCTTGAATGGTACATCGCGGTTAGTTCATTTTGTTTACATTCTGCAAGAAAATCATTGGTTCTGGGCTAAATTGTACTTGATTTGTTTTGTTTGCTCAGAATCCAAAAATCTCTTCCACTGTGTTCGATGATGTGCACCGACTGGCATTTTTGACCAAACTGGTTTACGATACATTTTTAAATTGTTGAGCTTTCACGAGCTTGATAAACGTATTTGTTTCCGCTAAAGTTTCGACGTCTTCATCTTCATCAGAATCGATGACCTGTGTCGGTGATCCACAGTTGCTCGTTATCTCCATGTGGCGTCTTTGTTGTCGTACCAAGACAGGATCTTCTTCAGTGAACACCACACGAATGAAGCATGCGCATCTGGCAGTTTCCTTTTATACAGGGCGGTTGTTGTTGGTAAAACTATCCATTGATAATAGTCTGTTTTTTCAACGGATAATCCACCCTCCAGCAGTCGGTAGTCAACTAGCTGCCTAGTTTTCCACGTCTTTACCACAGATTAAAAAAAGGAGACAGGGATTTTTTCAACAATTGGAGTGTACTGCTGGTGTGGTGCCGTCTCTTGGGGCCTCTTCCTACTATGAGCACATCAGTGCAGCTTCTGCAACAAAAACACTCCATTTGCTGATCTAAAGCTAGAAGCGTTGAAAATATTTATTAAAAAAACTCAAAATAAGTACACTGCTGTGAACAGAATAGGCCAAACATGTGAGACGATCGATGTTCTATGATACTTTGATTGTACGAAGGTATCGTATGATCGGACGAAGTTTACTACTAGCCAGAATGAATGCTCTGAAAAATAACGAAATTTATAGAGTTCTTCTAACGTCTCAAAACATTATTGACAGAATATGAAGTGCTAATGACCTTTTCAAAGTCATTAAGGTTCTCGGAAAGATAGGTCCAGGTCTTTCTAATACCTTTCCAAATGCAACCTAGTTGTTTTTTTTTAATTCTTAGCAAGACCGTAACTAAATACTATGGTTTACTCCGACTGATTTTATATTTCTTGGAAAGCTCTACTGATCTTCATTGATTGACAGATATTTGCCTCAAATTACTTCAGTATTGCTTCATTACAGTAACATCGTTACCGTTTCCCATTACAGTTACTAAATCAGATCGAAAAATATTAGAGTGAGTTTTTTCACCAGCAGTGAAAACAGCTGATCTTGATTTGCCAGTTGGTTGACCTTATAAATCTGTTTTGGAATTATTGGTCGATTAATCAGTTGATTAGAATCAAGGCCACACTTCTGCCCAAAACAAATAATCTTGGCAAAAAATGAAATTTTGTGGGGTTTCTTGAATATTTTTCAGTCGTCGAAAACAGTGTGTTGTTTCTTCCATCGGGCTCGAGAAGACAGATAGGATTCTCATCTCACCAGCCTCCATACAGAAACATCTAGGCAGACAAATTTTAGATATACTTGCCACATCAACCTCGTGTTTGCTAATTAGAAATGCAGTGAATTGTTTGATCAATGTCGAGGTTAATAGGAAGCCAGCTTCAGGAATATTTATCACTTTCGAAATGAGCTTTTTCCTTGTTGCTTCCAACAAAGCAAGTGGTAATTCTTGCTAGAGACTTTAGTAAAATGCTAACTAACAAGATCGTAGACGCTTTTCCCACGAGTCGTATCACTACAAATGGTTGCGATTAGCTTCTGGGCATCATTCCGACTCTTCGTATTCTCTAGAGGATTCGCTCGTTTCTTCCTATTTATCACATGCGGCCACAATCATACCTAAGATTCGTTCCGACGTCGGCCACTCCCTCTCTCTTCCTGACCACACCATCTTTCTCAGCTCACATTTCATCATCATTGCTGACATTTCTCTCTGTGTGGTTGATTCTCATGAGACTCATCCTATCGAATCCGTCTTCGAATACGAGTTTTTCCTTTCCTTCTTAAGGTATCAGCGGCGAACATAATAGGCCCAACAACAGGCTTTATCGCGGTGAGGACGAAATGATTGACAAGATCTACATCCAAAGTGAGCTAAACGTCTCACAGACCATCATGAAACGACCTAAATCACAATCTTAGTTACATAACTTCCTAACACCACGGATAAATCAAATATTGGCTTTCATTCAACTTCCGCATTTATAAATAAGTTGTTACGTTTGTATAAAGGTGCTTGACAAGCTCAGACGAGATTCTTACGATGGCTAACTGCTAAGCGATTTCGACTTTTTCTGAGTTTGCGGTAGAACTTATTGTTATCAAGTATTGTTTTTTTTAACATTTTCGTAATTTCAATGGGAAGTTAAAGTGCAACTAATGCTTTAAAGTTGTTTGTTGTAAGACAGAAACCCAGCTTTTCATTTACAAGCAAACGAAAAAACAAAAAACACGCGTATAGACAGACAGACACACACGCTCAGAAGCACACTAGCCGAAGGATGAATTCAAAAAGTCGTCTTGACAGTTGTATGTCAGCTCATCAAGGACAGTTCGTAGGACGATAACTTACTTACTTGACCTGAGGAAAGATCATTAGAGCATTGAATAGAGAATGCTGTAACATATATTGATCGAATTTTGTTTATCTGAGGTTGTAAGTAAAGATTAAGTGAGCAAGCCAGTTTAAGCTTCCGTTGTCTCCAATTTTTTTTTCAGAGATCTTTTAATGAATCTAAACCGGAACCATTCGCCTAATCAGAAATTAAAGATTGGTAGTTCCGATATGTTTCTTGAAGATCTCTATAGCTCTGGAGGGTGAATGACTGGGAATATATGTAAGCATATAAACAAGGCCTAATCAGACGTCAACAGAGGCTTCCTCCTGCAAAATCCTTTGGTCATTATTGTAAAGACATGCAGCGTTTTAACAATGTTATAAGCATCCTCGTTTATTTATTTATAAGTTGTTTATTAGTGAATTTCTCGTCTTTATTGTGTTTAAGATCAAGCTTTTTTTTAAATCACATTAAAGGGTTTAACAGATGTGCAAGAATTTATAACCAACAATTAAGCTGTCAAAGAAAACCATTATGCAGGTAATTTTTCATATTTTCTTAATAAAAATGGTAAGCCATAAAGGGGGCGTGTGGCGCAATGCTCGGAGGCGCCTTGCAATACACACGTGGGCTCGATCCTCGCGCCCTTGGCTCACCAAGCCTTCCATCGCTCCGGGCTCGGCAAATTGGTACCAGACTTGTCTGAGTGGATAGCAGCGCTGGCTCGATACATCGGTAGGCCACCGCGAGTACCATAAAGACCAGACATGCATTCAGTCACCTCCAAACGATGCTTAATGCAGTTGAATGCATGGCGCATTCCTTAGCGATTGATCAACGCCGAGAGCTTTAACCTTTTTTAACCGTATAGAGTGATATCATTTCCTATATTGCAGTAGTATAATATTTCCTGTTAACGGGCAGAAATCTCTTTGTTATTTAGTTTTTCATTAGCGATTAACAATATATCCACTACCACCGTTGTTTCGAACTCTTTTATAACATTCATGCCGTCTATTTACTTTCTTATTATCATTTTTTTCCACTTTTTTTCTTTTTTTTCAGAAAGAATTGCACTTTCATTCGATGATTTCTTTACTTTTTTTGTAATGGAATTCCTCAAAAGAATAATTCGTACTTTTCCTGGATTTTTACCGTGGAATTCAATTACATGGTGCTACATACAAATTCAGATCCACCTCGTGAAAAAGTGGAGTGTAATAGCGCTAGCCAGTAAGAGGTGTCTGTAGCACAGTGGCTAGTAGTGCATACCCAACACACACGAAGTGTTTGCTTCTATACAGTATCACTGGCTAATCAAGCCACAATGCATTTGTGGTCTGAAAATTGATAGCACATTCATATCTGAGGATAGGAAAACTGATTTCACACATCCGTAGGCTCTCATTATATAAACGATATACGTATTCAGTCACCTTTACTGTGCAGCGAATGGAGTTGAATGCATGGCTCGTCTGCTAGGAGCTGGTTACCACATTATTAATGTTAAATAGTAATCCTCATGATGTTGCTTAGTGTTTTCATGTTGTTATTGATGGTTTTTACGTAGAACAAACACCTTTGGAAACTTTCGGAGCTACCGGTGACTAGAAAAGTCTTCTGAGCTCTTACTGAATCGGCTGGTTGGTACTACAGCCAATAGAATTCACGGCCATTGCTGAAGACATAAACTTCGCTGACGAACATCTTTTCGTCGTTATAATAACGTTTGAGTCAGCTATTATAGCCGTTGTTTTTCCCACGACGACCAGCTGCTCCTTGCTATTCGGCGATTCTTTGAGTTTTTTCTGCTTTAAAAATCGTCGACATCCGGGCAACCAGCAGTCCGTATATTTATATACATTTACATCAGTACCATTATAAAAGCGTGTGCTCCCAATAATCAGTAAAGAATTCAAGTGGATATACCTGTAAAGTCCTTACTGTTCCAAGTAGCACACGTTCGATCTACTTATGACTTTGCTCACTAGGAGGAAATGATGAGGAAACTTTTCCTACGAAGTTGTTCTATTTTTTTCTTCAAAAGATCGGTTAGCAATAGGTTAGTTACGCACAACTCGCCAGATTACGCGATAAGACGATAGGAAGCCAACGAGTAACTAGTTACTTTCCTCAGACTTTCTGTGTTGGAGACGACGTCTAAATACCTCAGGTCTATTTTCATCTCATTTTATCGGAAGCTTTTTGTCGAACACATGTGCACAACGCAATCTGCATACACTCAAGCAATCATAAGGCATAGAATGATTTTCGTATATTTCAGCTACTCAAGTCAAGGACCCAATGCTTTTTCACCCCAATTCTGCAAATCCATTAACAAATCTTGTTTTTTCTTTTAAATAAAACATGGCCCTCATAATTTCACTCTCCTTCTCACTCAGCCGACAACGGGCCTTTGAAGTTGATTAACTTGCTTTAGATACTTGAAGGATTGTTGATGCATGTGTCAATCTCTCTGAAAAACTTATACCTTCCAGTCTACTCAGATGTGTATCAAAATGATGCCTTAAACATCACGTTTTCCGAAGACACGTCTTTTTAGAGCAGTTCCTTCTCTAGTTTTCAGAGCTTTCTTGACATTTCGTTAACCCTATGAAGATGGTAATTTCAGATAGTCCGGCAGACGCTTTACTTCAATGTTTCCAAATCCCGACATTACATCGTCATTTACAACAACAATTACCTTGATGCCATACGAAAAGTTCAATTTATCTCTGACCAAATGCGCTAACTTTAGCATATAGTTAGATGGTCTCTCCCACATGATCTCTGGGTTCCAGCACTCTTCCCATCCACACGTTTTTTTGCAACTATCACCTGCAGATGGGCGCGCAGATTGGGCTGCAACTTGAAGATTCCTCATTTCCTCTCATGGACATACTCACGTTAGAGCGTGGTTGTTCTTGGGAATCTGAGGTAGCCATAAATTCGTTTTGTTTTAGATGTAAGTTTTTTTTGTTTATTCGTTCCTATTTTTTCCGCCACGTGCAATCCCCATCCTTTGTTTCTCGAATGGAAGCATACTTTCTTGCGACTCGGATGCAGCGGTGATTTCTACAACTATGGCAAATCGTGCGATCAGTATCAATGGCTACGTAATAAGTAGATTCCTATCCGATGCAATATCTAAATTATTTTTTAAGCATAATTTTGAATCTTTTGTAACTCTGTTAACCATCGAACATCATGGCTTCGGAGCCAGTCGAAAAATTCTGTTTGGTATAGGATAACATGAGCAATAGAATTTCCGCATGATGCTCCTTTTTAAATCTTTCTGAAGAAAAGACAGCCTCATGTATTTCGTTGCTTGTCGTCGTCGAGCCCTTGATAAGCTCACCGATAGCTTAGATTCACATACTTACACGTTTAATGTAGTACATAGTGTTCATGCTCTCTAACAATTTCCACTAAAATTTATTATGTCACTAAATGACAGAGTTAACGAAAATTTCGTGAAGAGTTGAGCAATCTCCTAAAGAATGGTGTTTTCGCTGTTGACGAATCAGCAGGGTTTTTTTTTCGAAGGTTCTAGTGACTGACTTATTCACTCCAAAATGATTTGATTGAGTTGAGTGATGATTACTTACTTATTTGCTTGGATGACCCGTTTTCACTGGTTGTGCGAGCTCCAGCATATTTTACATAATAAATATTTGCTGTTTTAAACATTGTTTCTCCCTGGAGTGTCTTGGTCAGCCTAACCAAAGTCTGCCCCAGGTCGTCACCACCGCAGGCAGTCACCGCCCTTGTGGATGAGAAGGAGATTTGCCACCAGGCGACTTGTTTGTTACCAGGACAGTGGTGGTATTGTATTGGTTTACTCTTAGCTGGGCTTCCTGATGGAAACATCGGTCTCCTTCTCAGCTTGGGAAAACCTGCCTGGAGGATGAATCCCCTCTGTGCAGCCCCACGCCCAGAAACATTTCCCAGCCACGATGAGGGGGGTAAAACGGTGGGAGCTTGGTGATGATTGAACAAGTGAGGGCGACGGTAGCTAGTTACCGTACAAGAGTCTGGAAATGGCTAAAAAATCTGCACGGTTATTCCTTGTTTTTATGCTAAATTTGTATTTTGTAATATCTCTACTCGTAGTAGCACCATTTGTTACAGTTTTCGATCGAGTTTTGGCGTTGAGGAGCAGATTTTTGTATTTTTAAAATAATAAAAGTAATAATTATAGTCATTTGTAAGCTTTCTGGTTACTAGCTGTCTCTTGCCTTTGAGCAAATATGTTCCTCATCCATGGTTGGTGTCATGTTTCTCATTTTAATGGTATTAGAGTGCTTGTCAAACTAATCCAGCATTTGGCCACCAGGAAGGGAAGGGTTTGAATAATCAACGGCTAACGATATAGCATAGAAGTCGATTTCTTCATGCTTACGTTTTTTAACACTTTTAGTCGCACCTAAACCCTTTAATTACTCGTCTTCACGAATAATTATGATTATCCCTGCACAATTTTATTTGACTCGTAATCTGCTCGTTGGGTGCGATTTTCTGTCACTGGAGTATCGTAGGTTGCTTTGCCACAGTATTCTCAGACCATCACCACTTGTAAGCGACTATGTTTTTGTCAGCATGACAATGATTCCATTACTGGTTTACCCTTAGCTGGGTATCGGATGCAAATGTTGAACTCGTTCTCAGCTTCGCCTACTATCACAGTTCGATATCGAGTTTACAGTAAGCGTGAGGGGGAAAAAATATTGGAAGGTTAGTATTTGTGAGAGAATAAACAACCAAAGAAAGCCATTAACAATAAGAAATCTACTTTCGAGCTTTTTGCACCCTTGTGTGTGTAAGGCAGTGTTTTTTTGTCGAATCTGTCTCTATGTGAAATTTTCACACGAACGAAAAAAATTTTCTTGCCTTACCTAAGAAAAAAACATCTGAAATGTGCAGTTCATCAGTTATTATGGTCATCTATTATTAGTGGACAAAGTGTTCAACACGAACATAATGGAAGAGGGTAGGATGTGAATGATGACCAACCAATAGACCCCAACGGATCTTTCGAATTCCCCTCTTTGTTGTTGAATCTCGGTCGGACGTGCATGACGTCAAATAACGATTATTCACGGCGCGTCACCGGCCATTTCATGAAGTGCTATGAGAATCGTCACTGCCTAAAAGAGCACTATCCGATTTCCCGTTCTTCTTATTTATTTCCAGTTTGGAAATATTATTTAAGTTCTGAAGTTGTAACATAGACAAACAAAAGCAATAGTCAGGGAGTCAGAGAGACTGTGCAATACATAAATGGCAAATGGTTCAACCCACACTAGGCCAACCAAGACAAGCATCCGTCGAGGATGGGAAAATTAGAGCCCGAATTCTCTGAGCACAACCACTTCCAATCAACAATGATCAACAACTGCTTATGACGACAACTGGGAACACTACGGTAGAGCTATCCCAGGATTACACGGACCGCCATTTCAACCATTATTCAACGACATCCACCAAGAAGGAAAAATTGTCAAGTTACAGGTATTTACAAATCGGAAGACGTTCATATATGATGAGTGCAAAACAACGATCCGAATGTAAGAGTGCTACAATCAGCACAATATATGGGAAGGAGTTGCGTAAAAAAAACAACTAAGTAATAATGTTACAAATTAGAATTTGAAGGCAAAATAAAGTCGCATAAGGGGTGAAAAGTGCTATTTGGTGGAAATGCCAGTATGTTTTTAAAAAAAAAACTCTCAATTGTCAACTTCGGTCAATCAAAACCTATTTTTACGATTTGTTGAGTTCATGGCTTAATTTTGGTTTTTTTCGTTTATCAGGGCTGAGAAAGCAGTAATTAACAAAATACACAACTAGATAGAGATTTGGTTTCAGGTCTTTGCAAAAAAATGTTCTACAGTATGTGACGTCATCCATCAATTTCCTCAAGTCCTCCACTAAGCATCTGTTCAGCGTCGACCAAGAATAATTGCTACTTTTTTCGCCACAGAGTAGTCGAAGGAAAAAAGGGGCTGTCGTGTTGTATTAGTACGTATCGCAGCAGATGTATATAGATGTAGCAGAACATATGTACAGCTTAATAGCTCGAGATTTTTTAACACAGAAATCGATTGGTTTCGTTTTTCCTGGCTGTTTTTTGTTCATCAGAAACAAAGTTGGTAAACATTTGATGAACACAGGAATGTCAAAAATTTGTGTTCATCTAACTGAGTTTTCTCTATTTCCTCACATCTGTCTCTTAACTGAAATTTCTAGTTATGAAAATAGGGGGATTAAGCATGGAGAATTCTGTGGTGATCTATAGGGATATTATGCATTCGAGTCCATTCGTAGTATCGCAGAAGTGACTTCCAGCGCTGATCTATCTCTTAGGGATAGGTTTTGCATTTGACTTCATTCATAATTCCTTAAAGGTGATTGAATGCATAACTTCTCATTGATTTGCCCTCCCAGACTTGCTCTGGAACCAATGCTCTGAAGGATTGAGGGCATGGTTTGATAAGGGCACGGAATCGAACCGGAACATTGGACTGCAACTTTAACCAGCGCGCTCCACGAGCCTTTTAAGCAAGTTAAATTCTCACAATCTGGCAAAAAAAATTTTCACTTTGTTTATTGTATGAAAAAAATGTCTGCTGCTTTTTTTAAAACCTATATTTCGACAACTTTCCATTTTTTTTTACTGTAATGAGGTGGCCATAATTTATTCCCAGCATGACTTGAACCTATTCGATGAGATTTTTTTTAGCAGTTCAATGATTTTCCTCGCTATTTTTATTCATTGCTCATAAATAACTACGCCTTATTGAAATAATCTTGTGAGTGTAGTTTTTTCCCTTAGAGCCTGGGCTTGAATAATTGCCTTTCAAATATCCACCGAAGTTAATTTGCTCAGAGTCTTAATAATTGTCATACATATGCAATTCTCGAGATGAATGCGCCTTTTAATGAGATCATTTTCTGGAATTGTTTCTTCAGAATCGCGGTTCTATCATTTATCATACTTATTGATCAACAGTACGGCCATTACTAAGCAGCCGATTACTGTGACTACTTGCTGGACGATAAGAGGGTCCGATCGCTCATAACGAAAAGCTTTGTTTGCACACTTTCCATCTAACTACCGCATCACTGCATTTGCGGACTTTCTTCTTTGGATCTTGGAAGTATCCCTACCATTGCGTTACAAAATCATCACCACAAGCAATTCACCTCGGCCGCTGTGGAACACACGAAGATTTGCAGTAATTCGATTTGATTTCTTCTAAAATGACTAGGACTTTTCCTATTGGCTCATGTCAAGCTGAACCAAAATTTTCACAGTTGCACATTATAAACTATATGTAACAAGAATGCGTGGTGGCGCAATGGTGATAGGGGAATGTTCAATATATACGTTAGTCCTCAGTTCCATCCCTTGTCCTTGCCCCTTATGTGTACGGAGGCGGGAAATTGGAATAGGTCTTGTTTGGAGTCATTCCATAGACCAGATAAGGAAACAGTCACCTTTATAATGCTGCGAATGGAGTTGAGTGCACAGTGCATTCTTAACGGATTGATCAATGCCAAGCGCTTTAGATAAAGATGAAGATGCCTACTTACTTGATACTTAAACGGTCCATCCTCACTGGTTCTGCATGCGCCAGCATAGTCACCATTTTTCGGAGGTTTGCTGGGTAAGCCATTGTGGTTCGTTGGAATCCCAAAGTCAGCTTGGCCAAAGTTTGCCTTAGGACGCCGCCATCACAAGAAGTCGCCGCCTTTGTGGATCAGAAAGAGATTTGCCACTATGCGACTAGTTTGATATGAGGACGGTGGTGGATCCTTGTATTAGTTTACTCTTCGCTGGGCTTCCTGATGGAAAGGCCGGACTCCTTCTTAGCTTGGGGGGACCCTGCCGGGGGATGAATCCCCCCCGCTGTACAATCCAGAAACACCTCCCAGCCACGATGAGGCGGTAAAGCGTTTGGAGGTGAAGACATGAAGATCAAATAAATAAGAAGATTTTCTCCTATGCGAATATGAAAACCCACGTTGCAAGATTGAGCGGCTGTAGACGGTCTACAAGTGTCGCTTCGCCTCCACAGAAGGCGAAAGTGTCGAAACGTAACCGAATAGAATTCTGTAGCAACCTCATCTTAGCTTATCAATGAGACAAAACACTGATTACATTTTTATGACCAAGGTCACTGGAAGTAAGACTACAAAAGCTACTTTGTTCCACGTTGAAAATATGATTTCTGTGCACATTTTCGAAATACTTACCCTGTCACTCTAATTGCTCACATTAATTACTTTTCTGGATATTATCCGTCTCCGATACGACATCTTGACACTATGACGACGAAAAAATTGTTCAACATCAGTAATTCGAAAGCAAATAAATTCAAGTGCACTTGACATGACTGACAACGAATGGTGAAGGTAATTCGCTTTTTTTTTATAGCTGTTTCCAAACTACCGGAAAATATAGTGACCTCAGTGAGGCGGTTAATTTGCCCCACCTTCCTCACCCACCCTCAACCCGACGACACTGCGTTCTGCCATCGTCACTGTCTGAACAATGTCTGATACCGTCCTATAGTTCGTTTCAACTTTTAGCATTTCTCTTCGTCGTGTCCTAAGCCTTGCTGCTTAAAAACCTACTGTTTGCCTCTTAACGAATGTATTTTTAAAAAATCAGAACCTGCACCTATCGTTACAGTATCGTTGTTTTCAGTTACCTTACTTGTAAATTTCTCATTGGTGTCAGCACGACAAGAAGTCTGTTTTCAAACTTAGTAACTTTTAAATTTAATGATTTGATAGCTTTATTGACAACAGGTTTTTACTTAAAGGCGGTAGATTGTGGAAAAGCTATTTTGTTCCTAGGGGGGACTGAAATCTAGGCTTCGCTGTTTTTTCTTTTGGAGTTATCGAGGCACTTGGCTAACTGAATTGCAGTGAACTTGATCTTTCCAGGCTCTAAAAAAAAGCCGAAATTCGCCAAAACGTCACTTTTGCGGACAAATAAATAGTGCTGTAACAACCTCTTGTGTGGTTATCAAGAAAACAGGGAATTATTGATTATCGTCCAGGTTAATAGAAAGTCAATCTTAGAGAGCTCTTATTAGTCCATCCGAATTCTCATAGATCGAACTTCACATATTATGCGCTTACCAACATATTTTCCATTCGGCTATTTGTTTTACCCCCTGTCATCCGGTAACGTCTTCCTATTTGTGCGTTGGCTTGGATAGTACTTGAGTATTGGCTTCTCCATGAAAACCGTTAAATATTGGCCTTGTTGAATCTCCCTGGAATGCCTGGATAGCTCCACTAAAGGATTCCTAGGATTTCAGTACAGGTAGTCGCCTGTCTTTGTGGACCAAAGGGTGCTTTTTCCACATGAAACCGATGCCATTTTGCCTGCGCCGGAGGGATTGAAGACTTGGTTTGCCAAGGGCACGGTTGAACTAGAGACTGTTCCTTTATTTCACGGCATCTTTAATCACCTGCGATCTCTAATTGACACATGGATATCCTCCGCACTATTTTAGCCTTTACTTTCTGATCACAGCTTACTGAGTTCTAAAGTTTCACTACGTCGAAATTTTCTGTAAAGAGGTATTCCATTCAAAGAACTAGCAATTTTTTATTCTTATGCGCTAATTTCCTGACAATGAAATATAGCTTGTTCTTTGCACAGAAGTATCCTCATCTACATATTTATGCTCATATCTTTATACATGTGTGTTTGCTGCATTTACATGATTATATGCTTGCGTTGTTACTTTATCACCTACCTGCAATATTGAATTCGTTTTTCATTTGTTGAACTACGAAAATTGCTTGCTGCCTGGATGGCGGTCTTATTAAGCGTAGAGCAGCAATATAAAGCGGAGTGAGTTTTTTATACCGGTGCCTGAAAGCTTAAAACCGGCTAGACATTTCCATCCAGGAAACTCTTCTAAATGTTTTAATATCCAAAGCTAGAAAAGGATAAAGCTCTCGACGTTGATCAAACCCTGAGGGATGCGCCATGCATTCGATTTCATTAAGTATCGCTGGAAGTGATTGAACGCGTATCTAGCCTTTACAATGCTTCATGGTGGCCTACCGATGACCGATGTATCGAGCCAGTAGTGCTATCCTTCCAGACAAATCTGGTACCATTTTGCCAGCCGCGGAGGGATGGAAGGCTTGGTGGGCCACGGGCGTAAGGATCGATCCCACCTGTGTGTCGCAAGGCACTTCCGACCACTGTGCCACACGCGCCTTTTTTCCAATATTAATGCAAACTAAATCCAAGAAAGAACTCCAATGACTATTCTTCGGTTTCCTTTCGGCTAAAAGCTTCAAAATAAACGACTTCATACTAAAAAAGTGGAATTCCTTTCCTGTTTCTCCAGCCACATCAGATAGCAAACAGCTGCAAGATAGGCCTTTCATCGAGCAGAACCCGATAATCTACCTTTGAGCCTAGCCTGTCGCTGAAATCCGTAGGAGTAAAAAGCTTTCTCTGAGAACTAGGGAAAAAAAGAGGAAATAAAAAAAAACAAAAAAAGGCGAGGACAGAAATCTAGACACAAAACTAGGAAAATCAATACTGAGAAAAACTGAAAAAAAAGACAAAACACTTCGACTCATTTTAGAGTCATAAAGACATACTTCTACAACTCAGCTACTACTAACACAATAAAATTTTGGAAGTTGTTAAGACGATCAGCGGGCGTCGACCCGCAAACAAACTTAACCGGATTCGGTGGTTCATTCACGCTTCACTTATAATGACGATATGCTATCGGCCCCAAGACGGACTAAAGCTTGCCATCATCCAGAAACTCTCCATTGTCCATGGCTTCCGTACTAAATCAGAAAACCAACAAGCAATGCCGATGAAGAAGTTGAAGGGTTTATCATCTACTAAATAGAAACTACTCTCTTCGAATACTTCCAGGATATTTCATCTCCAAACATTCTGCGTTTTCACACCATTTTTTCTTTTTGACAGTTAAAGAGCCCTTCTTTTTCCGCGCATTTCATTGTTTTTTTTCTGCGAAAATCAATACATATTTCCACTATTGGTTAACCTGTGCTCATTTTCTGCGTTTTCTTTACTATTGGAGATATATCCGGGAAAAGTAAGGAAAAAATTAGACTTGTTCCAAAATCTGCAAATATTTTTCAAGTTCTGTCTTGCCATTTCCACTTTGTCTCCGTAGCATTCCGGAACCGTTTCTCGCTTATGTTTCCTTCCATTCCTATTGGAAGACCATTTAAATTGTCTGTAATAGTAATTAAAATAGTCATGAGAAGAGACCTCAAAATGCTTTCTATCTTTTCTTTTGCAACAGCCCTGAATATTGAAACAATAACACCAAACCATCTGGTACAAATTCCAAAGCGCTTTTTTCCCATACTTATTTTTTTGCTCCACTATAATTTCTTATTTCCCTTTATAATTTGTGAAGTTTTTTCTTTTTTATAGAGCTGTTATTAAGTGCCTTCCGGACAAGCCACTAATTTGTATAATTGACTATTTTGCTCATGAGGAAACACAAAGTTGTTACTTCATTCGTAAAGAATTATCTACTTGGATGCTTGGACGCCCCCGTCCTCACTGGTTGTGCGATCTGCAGCATAATTTCCACTTTTCAGAGCGTTGCTGGTTCAGCTATTGTGTTTCTCTGGAGTCCTGAGGTCCGCTTAGCCAAAGTCTGCCCCAGCTAGACACCACCACCGACAATCGCAGCTCTTGGGGATCAGAGAAAGATCTACCACTATGCGACTAGTTTGATGCTAGGACAGTGGTCGATCCTAGTATTGGTTTACTCTTAACTGAGCTTCTTGATGGGAACGCCAGACTCCTTCTCAGCTGGGGATGTCGTACCGGAGAAATGAATCCCTCAACTGCACAACGCAGTCCAACACCCAGGAATACATCCTAGCCACGAAGAGGGGGTAAACCGTCGGGAGGCTTGAGAAATTATGTTGGAAGTTGCTAATTTGTATGTTCAAGATTGAGCAAATTTTGTATTCGCCACTGTCAATTTTTTCTTCATTGAGAAATCAAGGTGATGATTTTTTTATTGTATTTAATCAAGGAACTGAAAATTGGGGGTAAAAACCCTCGTTAGAAAATCACTCAAACTCCCACATCTGTGATAAACACTCTTATTTTGGCTCAGGAGAACTGTTAAGAAGTGTTAAGCAGTTGAAAAACTCCCTCTCTATTCTTATTTTCATTGGGTAGCGCATTGCGCAGTGGCTAGAGATGCCTTACAATACATAAACTGTTTTTCGTTCGATTTTACTTCCGTAAGCCAATCCCTTTCCTTTATCCAGTCTCGATAAATTAGTACCAGAAAGGTCAAGGGGAATAACAACACCGACTTGGCACATCTATAGGTCCCGTCGCCACAGGCGAGCATACATATTCAACCACCTCTCAGATAATACGAATGGAGACGAATTTAAGGCAAATCACATCACTGCTAAAGAAAAGATGGACAACCAACGCTCTATTCTCCATCCATCTTTTCCTTATTAGCAGTGCCCGTATTCGTTCTGTCGCACTCAGTAGCTGGTCAAACGATGGCACTGTCTCAATTGTGTATGTTCAACATTATACCTTTCTTGCCTGGTCGTTTTTTCCATTTTTTTGGTGAATTTGTGGCAGCTCACAGGCGGGGTGGTTTGGTGCATGAAGTACTCATGAGTAGCTAGGATTTTCCTAAAGCGCACTTTTTGGAACCAACTCTTAACTGTCATCTGTGTACTTTCTTTTCGCTTGAATTTCGAGAGGATATATGTGGAGAACAAATCTTAATATATGAAAAGCTACCCCATACACTCATCCATGCACACCTTCGCACATCTGTGCATGCATGAATGAATATGAGCACGTTTACAAGGAAGACGAATATTGATGTACTATGGCCTAAGCTCAATTCCTGGTTGCACCAACTTTTCAGAAGAAGTATTTAAACGACTGGGCTCGCAAACTCTCTTGTTAAGCTAGTGCGAGGTTGTTATCTTTTACGGCGTTCAAAGTTTTTTATGAATGCCAAGTAGTTGAGAATATTAGTATTTGTAGCTGCCACACCGGTCTTCTGTGTGCAAGTCTGTGAGCCGAACCCCCTCGAGACACTGGGTTATAAATTTATGACTGTAGTAACAATAAAAACACCACAATAACAACGATGCGAAGCATACAAGGCAAAGATTGCAGACTGGAAGGGCACACTTTGAGCGAACGTTGCGGACTGAACGAAAGAGAAGGCTAACTGATAGGCTATTTATATTCGTTTAATAATGGACGAAGTGAGACTGTAATGGATAAAGATATGGTTTGCTAACAAGAGCATTTGCTTCTCAGGCAGTACAATCTTATAAGACGATGTGCACACATAATACTGCAGCCGCGAGCATTTCCATGAGGTAACAGCGTAGCAAATATTTTACATGTGGTTTATCATATCGTCATGGAGAAGTGAATGAAGACTTTGCCCTCAAAAAGTCCGATACAGTATGAATTGTTAAAAACCTTCCATATTTATGGAGAATGTTCTCTATATTATCACTTATTCTTGAAATACGACGGCTGACACTTCGACGATTTCGCATTCTGCGTTGCCTAGACGTATTGTGCACCCATATTGTACTGACCGGGTAATATTCCCTAGTTCTAATGAAGACCTATCAAACCAGGAATTTGCCTGTTAAGAAAAGCTCGCCGATTGTGGTTTTTTTTTGCTTTTGGCTTACATGCCCCCTATAGCCTCGTGGCTATCCATCATGAAGTTTTTTGCACAGATCCGTGAGTGATAACAAGTAAATGGATAAATAATTGAGCTAAGGTAAGAATTGTGCATCGGTAAGATTTCCAAACACCCCTTGATAAGGTTAAGCAACAGTCCGTCCTTTTCCAGACCTTCGGGTCAGCTGATCGAAAAAAGTTTCCAACGATCTAGCTTTCTTCAGAACAGTTTCGAGTTGAATTAAATTGAATATAACAGCACGCCAAGTCACTGTAAACTTTTTCAGTGAGATTCTGCAGAAAACTTGTTCTATGAACATTACACTATATTAGTGAGAAGTCTGGGAGAGAGAAGCTCTGTTAGCGGTGCAGTCCATCGGGAAGCAACGTTCTGGTTCAACCCCCCTACCCAACGCTTTCCTCCAGCCCACGTGGGAATACTATAGCTTGGCCATTTCCAGGATAGCAAGAGAATCGACTCAGCCAGCATTCTATAATGTTCATAATGAAGACCAAATCCTCAAGCAGCAGTCCAGAGAACACGAGTAATATTCAAAGACAATTATGGACGATAAATGCGAAAAAAACTAATCGAATGTGAAGATTCCTGGGATCCCCACAGTAATTTAGTGACAGGTCATGCAAATAATAGTAACTGTAGCATGAATAATGATGATATATAAAAGGAAATGCACAAAAGCCATTTGACGTTATCAGAAGTTCAGAACTCTACAGATATATAGAAAAAACCTTTCTTCACCGCATTAACTACACGTCGAATTTTATACAGCCTTTTAATATACCTTTTGCCTTTTTCGTCCTACCTTTTTTGATTTAAATATGTCTGCAGTTTAAAGTGTCAAAAATCTCGTAATAAGGTTGAAAAGGATAAAGCTGTCGGCGTTGACCAAATCCTAAGGGATGCGCCATGCATTCGACTTCATTAAGCATCGCTAGAGATGATTGAGTGCATGTCTGGCTTGTACAATGACTCGTGGTGACCTACCGATGTATCGAGTTAGTGCTCCTACCCTCCGAGGCAAGTCTGGTACCAATTTGCCGCTCCCGGAGGGATGGAAGGCTTGGTGAGCCTGGGGCGTAAGGAATCATCGCATGTGTGTTTCAGGTCGCCTCTGACTACTGCACTACACGAGCCCTAAAAAATTGGTAACTAGGTTTAAATTCCTAATATTTCGAAGGAAAAGCAGCAATTGTAAGCGGAACAGTCTTCCTGGAAAGTGTCACCGTACCACTATGAACAAAACCCTACTTATTAAATTGTTTTCGTGTTCGAAATGTGAGTTTTGAAGCAACAAAGTGGGGAAAACATATGTCATGGCCTCAAGAAAAAATCAGAACTCCATCGTCCTATAACAAATTAACATTTTTCTTTTAAACGAAGATGTTTATAATTGCGTTTTTATTGTAGCGAACGAAATTCACTATAAACTGTGACTTATTCAAGTAAAGTTGAAAGTGACCAGTATTTCCCTATCCCATGACTTCTATAGAGGTCATGTTCTCGCTAATGTGTTAAGCTTTAATTTTGAGGATTTTCTTGGATACCGTGGCTCAGAAACCGTAAACAAAACCTTAGCTTCTTGATAGGTGCAGTGTCAAATCCTTATGAGAGCCATAAGGTACTTAGGTAGAGATGTTCATCTGCCGCACTTAAGGTTCTTAATCGTCCGAATTCCCTATGCAGATTATCGGCACCACCTCTCAATGCCTCTGATGACGACGACGATTGTCAATGCCGTCTGTCACGACCATCAATTTATTACTTGCTCCAAAACGGATTTTCTTTAGAGAATTGAGGACTTGAGCCAATTGTATTCATTGAGGATGTTTATTTTCTTCAAGGTGACAGCTGCCAAAAAAGCACCTAAAGTGGCAAAGGTACTCTATTTTCTTATGCAATCGTTTAATCTCCTAAACTTTCATTAATAGATAGCTGTTTCCTGATTTTTTCGCTTATACACATAAAGGCTAAGCCCACTAACATCATTTCGGAGCTTCTCCATAAACCTATGTGGATCATAGCTTTTGAAGAGTGCTAAAAAAGTTAAATAGGTGAAATTTTCGATGTGGGTCCCATAGAACTCATTCAGAACGCCTCCGCGATTTCTGGATAGTTCGAACAAAAAAAAATGCAGTAGGAGATGATTTTGTTCTAGCCACCATTGTAGCTAGCTACCAAAGTATTTAGAAGAAATCTCTTTTAAAATTGTTCCTCTTGGTATGAAATTGCAAACAGACGAAGCAATTTTTCTCTTGTAAGGACTTTCCTTTTACCATGTAGCGTAAGTTGGACTTCGTTATAAACAGCATATGTACCCTTATTTACTATTATAGTAAATGTTAATCTTGCTGAGTTTACTATTATATTTGTTTGTATTTAAAAAGAAGGATAAAGCTCTCACCGTTGGCCAATCCCTAAAGCATGTGCCATGCATTCAACTTCATTAAGCATCGTTGGAGGTGACTGAATGCATATCTGGCCTGTACAATGACTCATGATGGCCGACCGATGTATCGATTCAGTGCTGCTATCCTCCCAGACAACTCTGGTACCAATTTGCCGACCAAAAAGGCATAGAAGGCTTGATGGGCCATCGGAGCGGGGATTCTATGTGCATGTTGCAGAGCGCCTCCGGCCACTGCGCCACACACGCCCTTTTGTTTGTATTTACATTCATTTATTATGTGGTATGATTTACCTACAATTTATATGGTAGATCACTCTTTTGTAGAATTTAAAATGTTCGCTCCGAGCATTGGAAGACAACTGCCACCACTGTGTATTAGGGGGTAAAAATTCTAAGAGATATGATTGAAACGTTTTTTATCCACGTTTCTAAGTCTGAAATCACTTTTGCATTTGTTTTTAAGATGAATGTAAATTTCATCTGCATGCATTTTTTATCACTAGCAAATAACCCAAGCCAACTATGTAACCATAACGATGCTGAGATATTTGAAGAACTTTGACCCAGGGCCAGATCGAGCTACGATTTCCCTCTCAGGGTGCTCGCTCATTGCACACTGCGCCACGTAGGCCCTTGCTATGCGCTTCTCTCAGCTAGTTTTTCTACCTACCAGTGCCTGCCATCTACCATTATCTATGTAACCATACTAATCATATTCTTTTAGAATACCCATACTGTAAGCGAAGCACAATCGTCTTGTATTTTTTCTTTCATATGTCGAACACGTTCTCTTGCAGTTGTTTCTTACTTTTGAGTTGAACACAATTCTCAAGAACTTCCACTTCCTCGACGATTTCTCACGTTTTCACGTTTTCATTCATGAAACTTACATTTTTTCCTCGTCTTCTTGCTAACATTGTGCCAGTTGCTTCAAAAAATGAGAAAAAAAACAGCTAGCCGAAATGCCTTCACACAATCCACTTCCTTTTCAAGCAGGCTATTCAATTTTCACTGGAAAACTCCGGCTTGTCGACATATTCACGATTGGTTGACTCATTTTGCGAGTCTCCGTCTCGACATTCTGCCGGAACTCATTGTTTTCTTCTTGTTTTTGATAGTGATTTATTCGTTTGGCTAATAAATTTCTTATTCAAAAAATCGAAAGCTTCAGGTAATTCACGAGAAATCAATTCACTTCTGGAATTTTCGACTAGTGGTATGCTTCGTTTATTCGAGTTGGCATTATCGACGATCTTTCCACTTCATAGCTTCTATTATTTTTCGGAGTCGTCAGAGCAGTTTTGTACTAATTAGACGGGGGTGCAAGTAGGCGA
Source organism: Angiostrongylus vasorum (assembly GCA_018806985.1). NCBI lineage: Eukaryota > Metazoa > Nematoda > Chromadorea > Rhabditida > Metastrongylidae > Angiostrongylus > Angiostrongylus vasorum. The sequence goes on from JADANN010000331.1 coordinate 792,953, forward strand.
TGAATGGTTTATGGGTATAGCACAGTGTTTAGAGGTGCCCTAAAATACACACGTGGTCATTGGCTCCAGCTCGTGCCTAGGATTTGTCATGCCTTCCATCCCTCCAGGGTCAGCAAATTGGTATCGGACTTGTCCCGAAGTACAGTAGCACTGATTTGTTACACTGGTAGCCCACCGTACACCAATGTATGGGCTAGATATTCAGTAACCTTTAACGATGGTTAGTGAAATCGATAGCATATTGCATCCTAGACTGATCAATGTCTAGAGCTTTATCCTTTAATCTAAGTGACTACAGCATGTTGTAATATCAATGAAACTCATTTCTTTTTAACGACGAGGTTCTACTTAGTCGACGTTCAAAAACACCCACTTTTGACTTATGTGATGGCCTCGCTGATTAAATTGCTTCACCCTTAATCGTATTTATCATTATTCTGACGTTGAAAATCTCATATTTTCATTTCTCAGCTGTTGTTCTGGGAAATCAAAGCTCTTCGAGAAAACTGATGCTAGCCATGATTTTCATTCGAATCGTCGAGTCATAAGTGTCAGAAGCCGGTCGCGTCGCATTCATATGAATATGTCGGGGTCGATAGGCTTAAGTGCTTTTCGCGGCATTAGAGCATAGTTTGGGTGTTGTTTTTTCATAGAAACCTAGTCAAGAACGGTTAGCAGTTAATGTTTACTGAGTCAATAGAGGAGAACCAACATTGAATGGCTGACTAAAAAATGCTTCAAGACACAAACGACGGGAGTCCACGGCGATTTCGCCGCCACCGTCGGTGGCCGGAAACTGCCCAAACAACCTGAATAATCGCTGATTTCAAAGCAGTCAGCACTTAACGTCATCACATATTTTCGTTCTCAGCTTTGAAAACTTGACAACGACCGATTTATTCTGTGACGGAAATGTCATTTCCTGATTCGCCCCATTTAAAAGCTACACTAACATCGAATGTGACTTTGTAATAAATCCTATTGGATGCATAGGATTCGTAATCACCCTTTTCATTTGTGTTATGCGCTCTGGAGAAAATTTTCTATTCCTTTAGAACTTTCTATTTTGAGAAAATAGTACCGTCTGGAATGTTCTCTTAAATGGAGAGTGTAACGCTATCATGCAAAAAAAGCATTAAATGTCAGTGTGATTTTTTCCTAGTTTACGTTAAGAAATAATCTCTACCAGTTTTCTTCATCTTTTCCTCAGTCTTTTTCTCTATTTTCGTATGACTTAAGGCTGTACGCAAGGTTCTCCTATAATATTAATGCCTACGAGATTCTATAATAGGCTTCGGTCACTTTATCCGTCTTAAATAAACAATCAGCTTATTGATCCTCTTCTACGATATCTACAGTTTAGCTTATTAATATAATGGAGAGGACATACATTTCAAAAGGCTAGCACTAAGTCTACCAAACTTTTAAAATATTCAAAAGGTTTTATTCTTCAAGCATTCGTTGCGAGTAGTTGAATGTAGTAGAATTTGAACCGCCAGAAAAGCTTAAAACGTCGGGCAATTGAGCATTGTTGTTTTTTACTCATTGTGTTTTCATTACCACTGTTCGCTACCTGTACACTTTGTCGTTTTTTAAAAAATTTTCCCCTCGTCTATTTCTACGAGTCAAGTCCAAGCGCATGTCATTTAAGGAACTCTTCCTATCCAATTTCATTGTGATTTTGAAATTTCGGAGGGCTCAAATACAAAGTTTGCACTCCTTAGAAGTCTTCTCTCATAATTTAGCTGTGAGCATACCGACAGAAGTTAGTGTCGACGAAGACCGTTATCTCAATAGGTATCGATTAACAACAACTGCTCTTTTTGGTCGTTAAGCTAAGAATTATTTTAAAATTCATGACTTTATTTCATTGCTATATCAAATATTACCATATCACTTTCATTGGTCAGAGTTCTATCGTTGTGTTTTCGTTCAGTCTCATGCGCCATTTATGGGACATTTTTGCAGACGTTGAACACATTGTAAGTGAACTCGTACAGCACGCTATGCGATGTACTGGCTTCGGTATTTGAAGTCGTTATTCGTCGTCTTTGACATCGTCGTCACTGCCATTTTGGGATCAGAGCTTAATCACCGTCGACACGGTCGAACAACACAATTACACAATGTCGCCACAAATCGCAACATTGTCGGCTATATTCCGGATCATCGACATCCAGAACTACGAACAGCAATACGATCTGTCGATGACGATGAAACTGAATTCGTCAGACGTGAATGGACGGAAACAGTATACAAGAAGATTCGAACATATAGTGAGCAGTAAGATTCACATATACTACCAATTCGTTTCGAATGAAGTCTTAGCAGTCTCTATCAGTTATTGATCAGCTGAGACTAGTTTCTTTTTAACTAAAGCTGGCACGACACCAAAGGTATACTAACAATAATCAACAGTGATTGGCAATAGTGATTTTTTTCGAAGAAAAAGGAATAACGTGTAGGAAAGCACTGTGAGCATTTAGCTGTATTGGTGTTTAGTAAAAAGCGCATAGCGGTTACACTAAGCTGCGGTCTTCGTAGATAATCGAGCTCTCCCACGACATCTTGACCTCTGGATTCTCTAGTGGTACTTTTTTTTTAAGAAAAAAAACCTTGTCACCTAATGGTTGAACCTTGCTGGTTGAATTACCGTATATGGCTTTATTTTGACTTTAAAAGGTCAATGCCTCTACGGTAGTGCTATTTTTTCAATGATCATAGTAAAATTGCTGGTATTACCCCATTCTTTCTGCAAAAAAAAACAGTAATTTCGTTGATCGTCTTCGTTAGCAAGTTTATGTTTTAAAATATACCACATTAAACTGTTCTTAAAATGTCAGACTTTAATGAAATACTGTGCTAGTAAGTAATATGTTTTGGAGTTAGTCGTTTAAAACTCACTTTGATGACTAGTACCATGTTCATTCACTTTATCTTTTTTTAACACAATCCACTTTAAAGGGGCGGGTGTGTTTAGCGCAGTGGTTAGAGGTGCACATCAATACACATATGATCGCTCATAATGGTTTGAATATGGCGAGGTGAGCCAAGGTTTGAGTCCTGGGCTCATCAAGCTCTGCTTTCCTCTGGCGTAGACAAAAGTACCAGATGCCTAGGATAAGAACACCTAAATGATTCATCAGTAAGTCATCACATATCACTGTATTGTATGCTCCATTGTATAGACCAGATAAGCATTCAACGAATTCAATAATGTGAGGAGTGGAATCGGATGCATGGCGCATAGCTAAAGGGTTGGTCAACGCCGAACACTTTTAGCGCTTTAATCCACCCCCGTTAGCATATCCTGGACGGTTTTCTTTCGACCTCATTTATCCTTGCGCATATTTGGATTCTTTCTCATTCGCACGTTAGGCCGACGTCAGTACTTTGTCTTTGTCGTCTCATTACCACCACCACCAGTACCTCAACCCTAGCTGTATGTATGTTTGCCATTTTCATTAGCAACTTCGTAACGTCTTCTAGCCGAATTCGCATGGCTTATTAGCCATTAATAATTTCTCAGACACTAAATAACGATTGAACTAACCACTCATCATCATTATAGTAAAATGACGCTCGAGTTGGTCTGCTTAACTAATCGAATTATCGCTAAAATGAAAGCCTGAAAAAGCTTCCAATCTCTACCAATCCACATAAACATCCCAATAACTAATCATTTGGTTCTAAATCCATGTACTCTCCTAAGAATCAACGATGACAAACTTCAAATGCGTCATAAAAGTGACGTCATGAATTCATTAGCATCGTTGGAATTTCCGTTATGACTTTTTTCATTCACTCGTTGTTTCCTCCACCTACTTATTTCGTCATTTCTTATTCATTCACATTCAAAAAAAAACCGGTTGTGACGCTGCATCCATTTGTTGCTAATGAATTTTTAACGACAAAACTTGTGGCTGAAATGACATAATGTTTTCAAAACGGGCCGTGTGATGTTCTCGGTGGTCAATTATTAGAATGTATATGGCTAATCGTATTCCATAAGCCATTCTTTTAGCATCGCATTTCCTTGAAAGGGAATTGGTTGTCAGAAAAGAAGTAGAAACGACTAAAAATAAGAAAAATTCTTTGATTGTTTTCTAACTACTGGTCGTTAAAGAAGCCGGTACTAATCGCTTAGAGGACGATGTCGTTAATCCCAATCGCCTTGCACTTATTAGTTTTTCATCTTATACGCCAATACCTTGAGTTCAGTTAAACGACATGCTATCCAATCATCATAAAGTCATAAATTACCATATTCAATTCTATCGTTGATTTTTTTGGTGAGTTTTTTCACCAGAAGGAAATATGACAAATGTATAAATTACGGTAAGTCCATCCGAACAATCCTCCATTGTAGTTTTTTATTTAAATTCTTCAATATCTCTGGGGCATATTTCTGCTGTTTAAGAATCATTGGTGCTATAATATCAACTGAAGGATTCAAATAATTTGTTGTATCAAACAGACGGTGTAAATCAGCTCTCAGTCTTCGATTACAAATTATCGACAAACTGCAAAAAATCTGAGGGTTAAAAATTCCCTTCAAGTATTCACTTATTAAAGAGGATGAACCAAACATTAAGCACGCGACCTATGCCAAAAAGTCCCAGAGTCACTTCTGTATGTTTTTTGAGTGCCTTTTCTTTTTTTTGTTCTTATGCATTAGAGCGTTCCTAGGCCGTGCATTAAGAGTTCTTCATGCTCCAGCTGGCCGGTATAAAACAACTAGGTACCGAACACTTATCTCTGAAAGCCTAGATGGAATAAACCAATGCTATAATGGCCTGATGAAAGCTAGCTGCTAGACGACAAACGTCTCTTTAGTTCTCAAAAGTCGTCGACTGTTAGCGGTAATGAACGGCATAGCTATTTTAAGTTTCCGAGGAAAAAACTTTCCCCACAAAGCAAAGTAACAATAATACACAAATACTACTGAGGCCCTGCGCGATGAATATAAGTTAAGGATAGTAAGTAAAGAGTTAATTATGCGAAATACAACCACAAGATTGCTGGGATATTTGCAAAACTCCGGACCGCAGGTGTTTGCGGTGGGGAACGAACGCGCTATTGTCCTTTCCGGGAGTAACGCGTTCACGGATGATTGCTGACGGCACAGATCGATAAGAACTAGCTGAGAGACAGGCGAAACGAAGGACCCGAATGGTGTGGTGGTGAACGCGTTAATCCCCGGAAAGGACAATAGCGCGTTCGTTCCCCACCGCAAACACCTGCGGTCCGGAGTTTTGCAAATATCCCAGCAATCTTGTGGTTGTATTTCGCATAACAATAACCTGCCATAAAAAGTATACAAGGCAGAAAATAAAAAGCTAAATATTGTAAAGAGTAAATTGTTCAACAATCTATTAAGAAGGGGCCATCCATTCGTAATAATTGTATGCATGTTTCGCACTTGCAATGACATAGGTGAACTTAGGATGTGTCAAAGCGTCTTTTCATCCTCCTCCACAAGTTTGGTACCAATCTGCCAACACCGCAGCGATAGAGGCCCTGGTTTAGTAGAGGCGTGGGGTCGAACCAAAGCCTCGCATTTATTGTGGGTCACCTCTAACTACTTTCCTAACCCTTTCACAGCTACTTCATTTTCGCGTATCGTGCTCGTTGGGCCGTCGCTCATTGGAGCACAATCGGAACATGCATTGAAATGAAGATGTACGGTCCGCAAGCCCATGCAAGAGATAATTCTGAGACATTTGCAAAACTCGCAACCCCACCCCTGCTTCGAGCACACGATTACCTTTTCCGGGCTGCTTACATATATCGTTCTATTGTTCGGTTTGCCCACATTTTTCCCATGGCTGCCTAACTGTTACATATTCGTTGTGTTCCCTGTATGTTCCCATGTTCTTGGACACATCTTGTGTGTGATCTAACTTCTCTCTGTGTTGGTAAAAGGTCCATTATTTAACCATGATCTTACCAGCTTTGGGCATGGCTTTGTGCGACAGTTGAAATGTATTTCTGTGTCTGTTTCATGTTTTGTATATCCATAGATTCTATTCCACTATCGGAAACGGCTGTTTTCAAGCATAGCTGAGAAAACCTACCCATAGTTCACCCGGCTGTGAAATCTGTGTTCGGCAAGCCATCGAAAGATTGCAAAGTGTCGTAAAGGTGTTATGTGATCAAAAAGTAATATTAATATATCTGCCTGAAAATATTGAAAGAGAAGCAATTTTAGTCAACTCTATGTAGAAAATAGTTGTTAGAATACAAAAGCTTCAACCATCTTACTACACCGGCCATTTTTGCTTGTCGAACTCGTCGGAGCGGATGCCATTGGAGCGCAACTGAGATGCGCACAGAAATCATGATGTACGGTAAAGTATATATTGAAATGAATGCGCACGGTTGTGGAAGAGCTGAACGAGATGTCATGGTTATGGACCATCCAAGTACTAAAGTTTATTGGATAGAAAAAAGATTGCCGGCTTCCCACTCCGAAATTTCACTTGGTATGAATCCTCTGTTTCTCATCCTCTGTAGATTTTATGTTAATGATGTAAAACTTCAAGATAGTTAAGCAGCTTTTTTTTAGAAAGCTCGCAATTTCTAAAAGGTTTCGATCATTACTTCAGGAAATTCGGCTTAAGTATTGATTTCTTGATGAGTTAGAAGTATGCTCACGCCTTCTTCTACGCTTGAACAAACTATGCATCACTTTTTGTTCAAATCTAATCACCATGAAGTCATTTTTTACATCTGGAACGTATCAAGTTTATAAAGTATCTATTGACGAACTGAAAAATGTGACGAAAGTCCATCCTGCCACATCTGAGACTCACCTGATGGCATGCCGATTAACCTTAAAAACCATGACAACTCTTTACTACCTTCAGGATTCCTTTAGGGAGAATTTCTTCATTCCTTTGAAATCGTTTGAATGCTATTCCACTTTGGCACTTCGTGAAAACTTTAACCAATAAACTGAAGATTTTACTAAGACAGAAAAAACCTTAATATCACAAGATCATCACGACGTTGAGGTGTTCGGAATTTATTCGAGATTCTAACCTCAAGATGATGTTCTTTCGTTAACAGTGCGGTTTTGGTGCTTTCAACTTTGTCCATTAATCGTACAATTTATCTCATTTTAAAAAGGATGAAGATTTCGGCGTTGGTCAGTTCCTAAGGGATTCTCCATGTGCTCGACTTCAGATGGCTTTGGCTAGAGGTGATCGGATGTGTATTGGCCCTGTACAAATATTTCAGGTAACCTACTAATGTATCAACTCAGTATACTACTGAGTATACTAGTATACTATGCTACTCTCCCAAACAAGTCCTGTACCAATCTGTAGACTTCGGAGATGGAAGACTTGGTGAGCCCATGACGTAGGATAGATGGAAGTCTTGGTGAGCCCATGACGTAGGATCGAACCCATAGTATTGCAAGGCACTTCTAACTAATGCGCTCGCTACACGCAGTCCATTCATCTCGATCGACGGCAATTGTATTGACTTCCATAAATTCATCTGTAATCCAGGAAATATTTTTTGAACATCGGCTCTCATTTAATCTCAACATGAGCGATCGATGTCTTCTTGTATTCTTGTCTATTATTATGTACTTGTTATTTATCTATTCAGTTATTTAAAACTTTTACAACAGTCTCGTGCTAGCTTATCAATAACAGAAGATAATGACCTTTTTGTAAGACTGGTTTCTTTTCTTCAATTACACAATAGGTGTCACCTGCTGTGTTAACAAAGAAGGGAGAGAGGGAGAGGGAGAAAGAAAGAGAAAAACAGAAGAAGATAAAGATGGTGATGATGACCACTTCTTTTTTTTCTCTGATAACGACTCTGATAACGGTGTTCAAAACAACAGCAAAAATCCAGGCAATTGTAATACTTCAAAGAAGAACTTGGCGACAATTTTTACGTCTTTGATTGTCTGGTTTTTTCCTCTTTTGTTCCATTCAACAACATTTTAACACCGAGAAGATCAAAAAAGGGAACTGTTACGAATTCAGTCAACAACGGCCAAAGTTCGCAGCGACCAATGTTACAGCAGGTGTTTCCCGGAGAAAGAAACAAAAGAAAATCGGCTCCACTGCGCCGCCGCCACCGAAGCGGTCAAGGACGACGACGACGACGACGAATCTAACTGTCGTTATAGCCTGATTATAGTATCCTCACCAATATAATTGATATAGGGAATTGGACTCAGCAACCTGTAAAATTGATTTGTGGAAAATGCCACAGAAGGTCATGAAGAATCCAGAACGTCGCCAACGTCTCACATTAGAAGTTCAATAATTGCGTTTGAAATAACTTGATTGATTGCAAAAATTTGATTGAGTTCAGCACCTCACTCCTCTACTGACAACTTGGCACAGACAGATTTTCAAAATTCTTCCATAATATAGTGTCATATAGCTTACGTTCTTTTTTCTTCTTGGATTTTTAACACTAATCCAGAAGTAGAACATACTAGAGTACAAAGAAATGGCTTAGACACTTATTCATATATAATCTACTCAATTTTATGGTATTTCAAAGCATATCATAAAACCTTATCTTGTGAACCCAACGTAGAAAACCTCAGTTTGAAGCATTCTTGCCAGTTTTTGAGAAATTCCAAACACTTATGGAGTAGGTGGTAATAGAGTTTATGGGTATATGAATGAAATACCCTTAGTTTACAGACCTCATATACCTCTCTTATGTGACGGTTCTTAAGCTATTCAATAGCTAATTTAAATGTCGTAGCCAAGTGGCAGAGGGATGGTTAAATGAAGAATGAAATCCACCACGTGATTTCCGTGAAACACAGGTGGGAATTTAGTGGGATGGAGGGGCATCTCATCTCCATTACGTTTCGTTCAACTTGTTTTTGCAAACCTACCAGTATATTCACTCACATCATTTTGTTGTGGTTTTATTTTTTTATATATATATATATATATGCATGCATACATACACAGATACAAATACATGGTTCGAGTGCAACTCAGTGACTAGGAGTGCACTGCAATACGCACGGGCTTGATCTCGCACCGCAGACCTACCAAATCTTCCATCTCTCCGGAGTCAGCAAATTAGTACCAGACCTCTCTGGGAGGATAGCAGCACTGTCTGATTCGATGCATCGGTAGGCAACCACAACTCATTGTTTAAGCCAGATATACATTCCATTACCTCCAACGATGCTTGTTGAAGTCGAATGCAAGGCGCATCCCTCATAGATTGGTCAATGCCTACAGCTTTATCCTTTTGTCCTTTGTACATACCTACATATATATATATATATATATATATATATATATATATGTATAAACAGGGATACTGTCAAAAAAACTGTAACTCATTGGGTGGAAAGTGCATTGAAGCGGTTTAAAGTCTTCAACTACCCCCGACTGGATACATTCCAGCTGTCCAAGCTGAAGTTCTCCAAGTTCAACGTAAAAACATTGAGAAGTCATCCCCTCCCTCCCCTTCCTTCCTCGGGCACAACCATGCCTCAGCATTGCATTTCCTCAAGAGTTTGTAAAGTTGGACTTGTACAAAAAATTTTGAAGACGTTCGCTTCGGTTGGATGAGTCCGATCCGATCCAGTGAGCAGCATTGGATAATTCACAACTTCAGTGAATGGAGATTCTGCTTGTATTCGCTGTGAGCATTTGGTGACAAACGAGATTATCGGATAGCTGATGATAAAACGCTTGAGAATAAAATATTCATAAAACGTCCAAAATAAATATAATTAAGAGTTTAAAAAGTTTGAAAGTCTATAAGAAATGAAGGTTTTAGAAAAGCTGCACTAAATAAACTACGGAAACATTAAAATTTTCGTAAATAAGGATCGTCGGTGTGGCGATGGAGTCTGAAGTGTCAGTTCTCTTCTTGGTTCTCCTAGTCGTAATAACAACAAAAGAGATAATGAAGCTCGTCATAATTGCTGCAGTTCCTTTGTCCCAGAACCTTTTCATTGTCGTCCTGTACTCACCTCACACCTTCTCCCAAAGGATCTCATCCTAAAGTCTTTTGGGTCGACATGACGCCAGGTGACATCCGCATGAGAACTTCAGTTAGGTGACGAAATACATGCATATCGCATCACTTTCAGTGTTTTTAACGAAATTCTAGAAACTAAGAAAGAGTTTTCAAGCTTTTCAACACGAAATGTAATTTTCTGACTTCAAGAAAAAACCGGTAGAAAATTCTGCATCATTGGTTTTTTCAACATTTTTTTCACTATCATCATTTTTTACTTGAAAACCATCACAGCCCACCCTCCAAATTCGCGTAAATTCCAACGCACTTTCCATTTCCACTTTTTTCTCCTTTGTACATTCCACACATGATTTTTTAGCGGTTTGGTAAACTGGTTTTCTTTCGAATCAAAGCAAATGCCGGAGCGTTTCCTTGCAATCAAACAGGCTGTCGATTACTCTTTTGGTTGAGAACAAGGTTCTTCTTCCTAGAATGGGCTTTCTTTCATGTTGGCAGCAATTACTAGTATAATTTTACTCCCAACTCGACTCCTATATGCAATGATCGACCTAATGTTATGCTTACGTGATCCAGTCTGCTAACATAAAACTTACTTCGCTGTTCTACACTCAGTACTAGCTAGTCGCCATGGTGAGACGATAACCTCTTAATCTAGATGGTCTTTAGCAGGTTGTGTCTAATTATATAACAAAATTATGATCGGTGGTTTTTTGTTTTCATTCCGTTCCAATGTCTTTTTGGCAGTTATAGCGGCACTAGTTTCCAATTTCATCGACATTGGTTCGTTACTGAAATCTTAACCTATTTCCAAATATAAATTGTCCTCTTACTTTTCGTATTTGATTAATTCACGGCTTAAATGTAACGCTGCCACATTGATGAAGAGAACTTTGGACTGTTCACTTCAATCGTTTAAAAACCTTCTCCAATTCAAAGTTTTTTGGTATTCGTTTGTGGAATTGCACTCTTTATCAGTGATCTTGGGAGAGGGTTTTTTCAGGGTTTCTTCCTGGTTCCTCTGTTTTCAAAGAAAAGATAGAACACGACTAAAGTTTCATCGACGTTTAATTGAACTATTCCGTTCGTCCTTTGAAAACTCTCTGATATTCTTCCATTGGCTAACAAAACTGCAAAGATTTTTTCAAACTTTATAGATCCTCTTTATCATAATCTTCTTCTAAAATGCATCAACTTGAGCAACATTAGTTTGTATGGCGCAGAAAAATTCAACAGCAAATCAACTCTGCTTTTATTGACTCAACAAACCACCTCGCCACTAACCGAATCATTCCTACGGCTCCGTTATGGCCTCGCTATCTTCTTCGCCCATCGTTCATCGTCATAAGCATAAGATATTTGCATATTTGCTAAACGACCAAACAATTTCATGCTCAATTTCGTCCATTTCCTCTTTGAAGCCACTTTAGTCAACATCGATGAAGACCCATTCACATCATTCCTTACCTATCATCGTCATTTTAACCTCTATTCTTTCTGGTAAAACCTTTAGTTATTTTTAGTACCGCTTTATTTTGCCTTTATTCTTCTCATGTTAGGCCCACTACGCATTTGCTTGCACAAATGTTTAGTCATGTAGAACTCTAGTCATCTGTTGTTCGACAATGCATTTCCCAGCGATACCATAGTCCGTTAACATGTGGTTGTTCGCAAGATTACTGTTCCACTTCATATATTTGTTTTATTTTTGTGTTGATCGGTATATGCATATCGATGTCAGTGTGAGTACGTCAATGTATGTATGTCGCTGTGTATGTATATGCATGTATAGGTATGTACGTTTGAGCAGAGTTTGTGTGTCTGTTGTACCTGTGTGTCGGTGTGTGTCTGTGTGTGTTTGTCGGTATGTATTGCGTGTGTATGTGTCCGTGTATGCGTGTGTTTTGCGTAAGCGTATTCATGCATATGTGCCTGGGTACGTGTGTCTATATGTATACATATATATATATATATATATATATATATATATATATATATATATATATATATATATATATATATATATATATATATATATATATATATATATATATATATATAATGTTGTGTGTGTGTCTGGCATCTTATCCCTGCGATAGTGAATACCTCTACAACCCGACTAATTGACATCACGAACTATTCACTGGAACAATTTATTTCCTAAAGCCCTTTGAAACATTCGTAATACTCATATGAGTAATTTATAACTGAAATTGAGCTCGAAGCAATTATTTCGAATAATTTTATCAAATTTATACAATAACAAATTCGGGTAAGCTTAATAATCCAAAACCTATTCATTTTTTTTGATTTTTTCATATTGAAGTTAAGTGAAACTCTGTTTTTAAATACTACATTCAGTGAAGTTGTCCTAGCATGTTCTGTAGAAACTTAGCTTCGGAAAACCGCGCACATCTTGCACTTTAGGAACGAACAAGATTCGAAAGCAAGAGGATTGTATACCGGAATAGCTAATAAAACTTTGTTTGGATCTCAAATGATCAGCATGAACATACAAGAACAAAAACATATAACTTTTTATCAGTGCACTTGAATGCTTGGATAGTAGCCTGTTTTCCGCCCAACAGCACATATTCCATCATGCTGTCATGTTGCTAATTCCGAGATATGCATATTTCTTTGATCATCAAGAATCCTGTGCCAGAGACTTCACGGCTAGCGAACAGCCTTATTTATTGACTGTAGTCTCAACCAGTTTACGAGTAATTTCATTCAGGACTACAGCCTTTGCCGGCATTAGTTTATTCTAATCTGGGTTACCGCATGGAAGCGTTGAAGTCCTCCTCAGCTTGACAGTTCTTCTTTGGGAATGAACCCCAGCTGTGCTTTGCAGATCTACGGCCAGCGTGAAAGCGCTGCTTAGGAAAGGGGTGTGGGATGGAGGCTCCAATTTAAGTTCATAAATCTGAAGCTCGCTGTAAATATCTGTGATCACAACAAATTGGATAGACATTCGAATGGCCTGAACTGTTAAGAGCTTAGTGTTATTACAGCATAGTACTAATAGTTTTAATAGTATTGTGGTCGAAGGCTGTATGTCGAAAACACTGCGCTGTGGTTTCCATCGTCGTTTTCATATCGGCGCTGTACACACAAACTTTCTTTGAAGTCCTAGTGCTTATTACGACCACAGGCTACAGGCAAGCAAGCCATCATTCCTTCCCCAAATCCACGTAAGCGCCATCTGTGAGCCATCTACTAGGCCGAACATAGAGCCAGTTCTGAATTAACGCAATTCATTTTGTGCGAAAATGGAGTTATAGAAAAGCAAAACACCATGCGCTTCCATTTATCTCGTGAAAGCTGTAAGCCTGTTCCCAGTGCTAACAAACCGAATAAATGGTTCTCTGCAGGGACAATCCTATTCCCTTCACTTTTTTCATTCTTGAAAAAAAATATGGTTTAAAATAGCAAACATCTCTCATTACTTCTCTTTTCCACTATAGGACATCTCTTAGCACGTTGTTTCACATACTTGTTTGTTATGTTGTTTGCCTTCTTCTTCGCCATAATTTTTCATCAGGAGGAGGGCTTCGCAATGGCTGCAATGTCGACCATTGTGAGCATGGTGCTGGTTCGACCCGCTCCGAAATCACCAAGTCACTCATCCCTCCTGGCTCGGAAAAATTACTGCTACACTTGTCTGGGAAAAGTTCACTCTCTGCAGTCCATATGGCAACGTACCATCCCGGCCATCTCAGGTATCCAGTGAGAATGGACTCGGTCAGCATTCAACGATATCACGAATGGAAAATTCCTAAGAAGCCACTGAACACACATGCAAAATAGGGGATTCATGTATGGTAGATGCGAGTAAACGAATTGAATGCAAGAAGTGCTGGGATCGGCGCAGTAGATGTGAAACGGACAAAGAAAATTAAAAAATAAACCTCTCATTTCGGAAAGGTTTCCTTCCATTTTTCGCTGAAATCTTTAGATGAACGGAGGCCCGTCAGAACCAACTTCCGTCCTCACAACAGAGCGCAGGCGTCAATTGTTGATCAGAACAAAGCGCTGTTGCGAATGCCTGCAAATTCCAGCTGTCTAATCGACTTTTCTACATTCATCTCAAAGATGAAGTAGCACGGAAGTTAATAGAAGGGACGGGAGTTTCTCATATTCCCTGGAATTTCTTCGCAAAATTTGCAATAAATTTCCATATTTTTTTTTCTCTTCGAGGTGACATCTAAGCGATATTCGCAAGTCTCAGACCCTGGACCAGATCGAACCACGATTACCCTCGCCGGAGGCTCGCGTCTTACACACTGCACCGCCCAGATCAGTGCTTTGCCTTTTTCTCAACAAAATTTTCTGCGTAATTGAGCCATCAGCAATCATCTGTCACAGGGATTGATCCGGGGCGAATAAATCGAAGTCACAAATCAAATCTGGAGAAAAAACAAAGTAGGAGCCTCAATCGTGCAGTGTGTAAAGTGCGAGCCCGGATAGGGTTATCGCTGTCCGATCCGGCTGGGGTCCGCGTTCTGCGAATATCTCAGCATCATTATGGTTCAATTTCACATAATACCCTGCCGAGAAAAAAAATTACATAGGCAGTAAATAAAAGGATAGCATTAAAGCGACAGTTTTGTTAGCAAATATCCCCTAGAATGCATTCGCAGCAATCCATATGATGCTGAAATAGTGGATGCTTATCGCTTTAAAGTAGCATACTGTATTAGTCGAATTTCACCCTGTACAATGACTTATGATTATGAATGAGATTCAGATTTTCTCGAACGAACGAGACATTTTCTCTCAATTCTTTGCTTCAAGGCTCCTGTTTCGAACACCGAAACGATTGAAGAAACCAGAGTATGCATAATACGACGCAAAAGGTGCCCTCGATTCATACCTGATTTTTGCTGCTACCGCGCACGCACTGGAACATTTTAAGATCCAAAGGTTTCAGTTTACTTGAGATTTTTGATTCTGCACATATTTATACTAATATGAACGCTTCTGATGAGAAAGCAAAGTCTCTGAATCTGTGGGATTCTCAACTCTTCAATTATTCTAGTGATCAAGAATTTGTCGTCAGTATGTAATCATTTTTTTTTATTTACTCCCTAATCTTTTTTCATGGCAATGTACGATGTGAAATATAACCACAATGATACCAACATATAGCAATATCTAAGCATCGTCACGGTTATATTGTCGTCAATTTTCAAAAAACCAACACCAGGCGTTATGTGCACTTCTAGTTATTGTAATATTGGCGATAGTAATCACTTTTTTATCTACTGCCAATTCTTTTTATAGTAGGATATAATATCAAATATACCCACAATTTTGCTAAGATATTTGCAAAACCGCAGGTATCTGCGGTGGAGATCGAACACGCTATCTCTGAAAGAAATACAAAACGAAGGACCCACGTGGTATGGTGGTACACGTGTTAACCCTCGGAAAAAAGTAAAAGCGTGTTCGAACCCCATCGCAGATAGCTGCCGTTTGGAAGTTTTGCAAATATCTCAGCATCATTGTTGGTATATCGTCGATAGTTATCAAAACGCCAGTGTGATTCATTTTGCGATAACAACGAAAACAATTCTATTTTTTTCATCAGCGGATGTTTTCAAGAATTTTTGTGAGATTTTTTCTTGATGTGTTCATTGGAGTAGCGCGATAACATTTTAAGAAATCCCTATATCATTAGTTTCTCTCCTATCTATCAAAAATTTCCTATTTAATAATGACAACTGAAATGAACCAAAGGAAAGAAAATTTGTTTTGCTTTTTGAGCTACAACGAAAATTCGTGTTGTCCTAACAGCTTAAGATTCCACCTAGAGAAAAAAAGAAACCAAAAAAAAAGCAACGGAAGCGAAAAAAATAAATGAGCGTGGTTTTTGTTTGGTTAAAAAATTTTGTAGATTCCAAAGAAAACTCTCAAGGGGGCGGATAGCACAGTAGTAGTGATGTCTGTCATCACGAGCATGGTGCTAATTCGATCCCGCTCCAGGCCAACCAAGCGTCTTATTCCTCCGGGCTCGGGAAAGTGGTACCGGACTCGTTTGGGAAAAAACCACTCTCTGCAATCCATTTGGGAATGCTCCAGCCCGGCTATCTCAGTACTGCAGGGAGGATTGCTCGAACAGCATTCTGCGACATTCAAGATGAAATGAGAATCCTCAAGCAGCAACCGAACCCACACGTAAAAGCTGGAAGATCTTTGTGGCCAATGGATGCGAGAAAACGAATAGAATGTGGGAAGTGCTGGGATCCGCACAGTAGACGTGAAGGCGGTTCATATAAAAGACATAAAAAATCAAGATTCTCTAATTTAATAAAATTTACCGTGTTCTTAAACTCTCAACTGTGAATGCTTAAAGGTCAAAAACGCGACTTTGATTTCTGAATGCGTACCGAAACAATTTCAGCTAGCATTTCCCACATTTCATCCTTTTATTTTATGTATAATGCTATAACTTTTAATATTACACTTATATATAGCGGCGTTAACGTCGCCAATATTCTATTCATTCACAAAAGTTCCTAGCGTGGAAGTTTTCACACATTGATTTCCTATTCAAAATAGTCATTTCATTACGGAACTTTGAAATTCAAAAGTCATTGACTACGACCTTAGAAGACGTGAAAAAGCTCTCTTTCATCGCATATTCCATATGTGACACAACTGTATAGCTTGGGAATCTTTTCACTTGGGAACAGAAGGGATTTGAACTCACAGGGGAACTCCAACTCTAATGAACACGAACCGGTTATTCGACTCAGCTGTTCCACTCGGTTATTTTGCACGGTTATTTCCATCGGCTATTCGATTTTGTTGAATAAAACTCGCTCGTTCTACTTAGTTCATTACCCCGGTTAAACAACGTCATATGATTCGGTTTTTCCACTTGGTTTTTTGACTCGGTTATTTAAACTGGGGATTCGACTCCATTGCTCTAAATAATTGGAGTTGGTTAGACACGGTCGTTCGACCTGATTGACCGATCCGAGTGCACGACTTACTTGCTTAATTCGGTTTTTCTAATCGGCTGCCTTACAACTTTACTGGGCATGGTTTATCAGCTCGGTTCTTCGACTCAGTTGTAGGAATCAGCTATTTGAATCGGTCATTTGACTGGGTCCATCGACTCATTTGTGTGACATGGCTGTTTGACTCGGCTATTCGACTCGAGGGACGTTTATCTCTTAGCTTTGACATCTTCATATTCCTAAAACGCTTTTTTTTCTTGCTCTTCGATCTTTTACATATACGTAGTTTACTCGCTCCGTTGAAAAACATGCATGGATTCTGCTATGATTCTGTCACGTTGTGGCAAATATTTGTCAACGGGGCACCTCGTTTACAAGTATATTAAATCGGAAGACGATCAGCGTCGCTTCCGTCATCAAGAAATCCATGAGCAATCGTGGCAAAAACATGCCTCTATCTTTTATTACTCATGGAAAGCAATAAAGGAAATTCGCTGCACCGTATTTTGACACTGTGCCCACTCATCTATAGATTATAGAGCCACACAAACTATATTATAACATCTTATTCTGATCTCTGAATATCCATTGTCAAAGCTTCTTAAGAAAACAACACTGAAGACGTTTTCGTGCTCAATTCAATAGTTCCGATGTTCATTTATGTGCAGATATACGCTCAAATTCAATAGACTTCACCAATTTCCGACGGCATCGAATGGAATGAGAACATATCGAGTCGGACAATTCCGTAAACGTTTAGACCGCAAAGGTACCTGATATCGATGTTTCAGTCATTTTCTACCTGGTGAAAAAACTTTCCCTAAATCTGATTGCTTGGAAGTTTCTGTTTTTTCTTATCCTCTCTTTCTGGACACTGCCTCTTTCTGCTTCATTAGTTTTCAAAATTTCACCTGTTTCCATCATTTTACTGAAGATTTTTTTCCTAATGGATAAGACAATAGGAAAAGGCGATGGTCATTTTGGGACTTACTTCCTGCTTCTTTTTAATTCTTTTGTTCTTCTTTTTTTGATTAGCTAATTGGCAACAAATGGAATTTATTCTCATCATCTATAAAATAAATGTCAAAAATGGTTGAGAGTATTCAAAGACAAAAAAATAAATGCTAATGGCTATTCACAGAGTGCGAGAAACGTATTACCTAGAAAACACTTATATCAATGAAAACTGAAGGTACTCTGTATTTTTGAAAATACATTGTGGAATAGGTTTAACAAAGTGTTACTGTAGCGCTGATAGACGGCAAGTTCAAGCAGAACGCATCATTGAAACGTTTTCGATCATCCCATTCTTACTTTCGTTACCAACAAAACAATCCTTTAGATTGAACTTGTGTCAAGCCCCTAGTTTGCGAAGATTTCTAAGGTCGTGGTAGTATTCTTCAATAATTCTCATCCGGGAAGTTCTATAGAGGGATCCATGAGGATTCCCCAGTTTCCCACAACCATTGCCAGCACAACTGCTCACATGATCATCAACAGTTCCTTACCGCTTATTCACTTTCCTTATAGTTGTAGTCAAAAGTACAAACTGGTTTTGAATCAACCTTCTGTGGAAATGGGGACGGCGTAGTTAAGTCCATGAGAACAATGGAAGATATGCTATATTTCCACTAATAGATTTTAGTAGGATCTTCCAAAAACCTGAATAACTAATATTTCGAGACAAATTTTTAAAATGTAGCCGTAAATATGCCGTTGTCTGACCTATCTGAGCCTATTTAAATTCAACAGATGTATAGCTTTAGATACAGTAAGAAAAACAGACGTCGAAAAGTTGAGACCAAGGTATCGTCACTTCCTTAACTCTAAGAATGAGGTGAATAACATGCCGTTTAAAAGGAAACCCATAGCAAGGTCAAAGGTCAATCTAGCGTAGGGTAAAACGTGTTATTTTCAATAGTGAACTTTATGAATATTGATTACAACAATGTTTTGTTGCCGCCTGAGAAGGTGGTATCAATGATAGCTTTCTGCACGCAACGCGGTTTGTATGAATGGCTTCTTCCTGGAACTATCTGGCTTTATTGCTACCAACTCAGCCTCTTCTCTAGAAATCGTCCTACAATCGACCATTTAAGAATATTCCCTACCAAATATTATCAAAAACCTTTAGTTAGTCGTGCTTTTGGTATTCCCAGTAAATGCTTTTAGCTCTCTTCGTAATGCCAACGTAAGAATGGAGTGGTTTCATTATTTGCTCCTATAATAGACCCTATACTACCTTGGAACAATGGCCTACATTCGATGCATCACGAGTGTACGGTAATAAAACTTATGTAATTCTCAAGTGTCTTCTAAACTGTTATAATTTTTATTCAATTTGGACATTTGTAAGCTTTTCATTTATAATGTAATATGTGGAAAACGAGTAGATGAACTTTCTAAAGCATTCTTTACTAAATATCTATTATAATTTGTTATTATATTTATAGAATTATACTAAATTTTTCCCTAAAACGTGCAATAAACAGACACATGTAATACACATTCACATACACTTACACACATACAAATACACATACACATACACATACACATATACATATACATACACATACACATACACACATATACACACACGCACACGGACACACACACACACACACACACACACACACACACACAGATGCACATCCGTTTCCCAACACATACATCATACGTATATAAAAATGCAGTTTTAGATGTAGATGTATGTACATAATGAATGAGTTCTCTAATTTTTCTTATCCGAATCAGTTAAAATATACTTTCATTCTCTGTAGAACTAGGAATTTCGACGATTATCCATCAGTCATGTCATGGTGGATATTCTTGTCATTCCCGTTCCACCGCAAGTCGCTATCACCACCGTATTCCTGTTATTCGTCATTACAAAGATAAGTGAATGTAATGTCTCTCCCTACTTTCAACTATCATACACCTGTGTCGACGATGTAACTGTCACATAGTGAATGATAGATGATTCTGTTAGAACTGGCCCGCATTGGTTTACACTCACAAAGAAGCCGCCCATCCCGTCTAACGACAGGGCATACTGTAATTGAGGACAATCCAGGTCATTAACATAATGGAGTGTTCTAAAACTGTGAAGCTGTCTTCAATTTTTTTCTTTCGCATAATGTTTGCTGGTTTCATGATATGAGCAAAGACCTGTCTTAGTGCGTTTTTTAACATTTAATAACTCAGTTGTAAGTCATAGCTTTCTAAAACCGTACTTTACGATGTTGCTGTTTTTATAAAGGTGGATGAGGAAGTGGATTTTTCCAAAGGCGGCTTTTTTAAGATAAGAATTTCGTAATTAGAAGTTCCACATTTGTTTACTGTATCCATCTGTTCGCTGCAATGAAACCAAATCGAATGTTTTTGCAATATCTTCAATCACTGCAATATTGAACAGTTGGCTCACCCTCTCATTACCACTTTTCTTTTCTGCAACCTTCCTTTGAATGTTTGGGTAGTTTCTTTGGGTATTTTAATGCTCAACGTAGTTCAGTGATACCAACGACATTTATTATTGCTGAAAGTTGAGAATCTAACAAGATTCCTGCTAGAAATTTGCATTAAGGTCATTGAGTTTGTTAAAGATTTTAAAGGCTTCAAAATCGTAACAAAAAATATAACGAATGTCACTTGGCCTTTTTTTTCCTAAATACTACATGTTAGCTATAAAGAAAGAGATTGTTCCAGAGCTAACCGGTGTTGCTAAGTGGATAAGTACAGAAATAAACATGTACAGGTTGTATGGAGATTTAAATTATCGCTTCGAACTCAAGTTACTTTCTACTCCTATTCAATAGTCAATTCAAACTTTTTGTACAGCTATGGAAAGAAATATAAGGACGCGTGCAGCTCAGTGATCGGAGGGCGCCCTGCAATGCGAATGGGATTAATCCCCGCGCCAGCGCTCACCAAGCCTTTGATTCCTCCGGGTTCTGCAAATTGGTACCAGACTCGTCTGGGAGGAGAGCAACACTGACTCAACACATCGGCAGGCCACCGCGAGTCATTGTAAAAGCCAGACATGCATTCTATCACGTCCAACGATGCTTAATGAAGTCGAATGCACGGCTCATACCTCAGCCATTAATCATTGCCGAGAATTCTTTCCTTTACTCTTTATCCTTTATGAAAAAGAATGTGATGATCTGATTGCTAAAGACATTTCAATTCATCTAAGAAATGATCTACATATATAGCCTCTATTTGTAATATGTTCATTGACATGTGTTTTTTGTAGATTTTTGTGACTAAAACGCTAACTACTAGTCATTTTTCCTAGAGTCCAACATTGTCTTACTTACTTGCTATTGAGCGAACCACCCTAAGGTGCACTCCTAGCTATCAGCACCCTATCTAAGGGTTTCTAGTGGCGATCGCTATCGCATGGAAGACAAGCTTCGCTTCTTTATTTTCTGCACTGTGAGATATTTCAATAAATGTATACATACAGGATGTTTTAGAATTTTAATTTTCAACGCGTTTTTTTATACCAACTACTATCTCATTCTAATAGCAGTTCTTCTAATTTTTAGACATCGGTTTTATAAACAGGGTCTTTTTTTCTGTATCATTAAATCCTTATATTTTCATTACAATACAATCATGATTTTTATGCTAGACACCAAGCAAAATATCTCACTTTCGCTTGAATATATGTTTTTGCCACTGATCTCCTTCATACGTGGATCTCAAATCGGTTAGCCACAAGGCTTCGTAGCCCACGCTCGGATGACGGATGGGTGGATAGATGTGGATCGAAGGCGATTACATAGGTAAAGATGATAACAAATGTTGTGGAACGCAGATTTGCTCTGGGAAAGGATTTCTACTGCATCGAATTGACTTAAGACTTCTCGTATCTCCACAATCATATTTAAACATACATGCGTCGATTTATATTTCTCCTTGTCAATTTGACCTGAACTTACTTGGAGGTGTTAACAAGTGCGAGGCGGTTGAAAGTAGCCTACAATAAATAAGTCGCAGAACTATTTCGCTAGAACCCGATATTCTCCCAGTGACTATATCAAGTGCCCCAGGCTAGAGCGTGAAGGGTTGCTACCTTTTCTTCAAGAAAAAAGGACACGTAATGAAGATCATCATGGTAAAAAATGCAATGCCTTTCGAGTTTTTTTAATAACGGGATTGCTAGTATGTGGTTCTATTCCTCAAGATATCACTATGTTACTCTTGGACATGCTGCCAGCAAGTGGAAACTTTGTAAGAACCCACCCAAGTAATAATAACGGTAGTATTAAGAGTGACCCTCCCGACGGTTTACCACCTCATCGTGGCTGGGAGGTGTTTCTGGGTGTCGGACTGCGATGTACAGCGGGAGGATTCATCCCTAGCAGGGTCTCCCAAGCTAAGGGGTCTTGCGTTTCCATTAGTAAGCCTAGCTAAAACTAAACCAATACCAGGATCCGCCATCGTCTCGGTATCAAAGTCGCATAGTTGCAAATCTCCCTCTGATTCACAAGGGCTGAGACTACCTGTGGTGGTGAAGAGCTGGGGCAGACTTTGGCCAAGCTGACCTCGGCATTCCAGGAAACCATAATGGCTTAACGAGCAAATCTCCGAAAAATGGAGATTATGCTGATGCCCGCACAACCAGTGAGGACGAGCCATTCACGTATCAAGTATCAAGTATCAAGTGTGACTGGTTATTGACCTTTAACGATTTTCATATCTCTATGAGCAGTACTTCAATAGATGTGGTCTATATTTTTTGAGTAGTATTTCAATAGATGTACTCTTTGTTATCGATAAAAGTTGTCTCTCACTAAGGTCTTCCGAGGAGTATTATGTCGGAAAGCTATTAAAGCCTTAGAGTTTTGTTTATCAGTAAATAGGTCTCTTCGAAATATAATCCTTCCATACGTTTACTTAACTGATTGACTAACTAAATATCCTATTAAATCTTTAAAAATTTCTAAATATTATTGCCACACATACTAAGGCTTCCATCGTATGAATTATAAACGATTCTTTCTCGTACGAAAAAATCTTAGTACTGCAAAAACAAAAAATCGATTACACCTCGGAAAAGACTTCCAGTAGAAGTTAAGCTTAGATGTCTACCAGTTGAACCTCACAGCCTCACTTTAATTTACACTCACATGAGATCATATATCACTTGCTATATCACTTAATCACTTCGAGGTTATCCATCTTTGATTGGGAAAAAAAAACACCAATGAACAGCTGCCGATCTCAATCCATTGATTTTCTACACGAAATCCTTCGTATTGTTCACATCTGAAGCGCTGTACGCACCTGATGGATCATTCATGTTTAGACTGTGCCAAGAAGAGTTCTCCTTTGTTTCTGCTTTTCTTCATAAGTCCAGCCAAGTAAATGGCTTTAAAGGTGAAATGCACAAAGTTCGGACAGGAATTTTCAGTATGCTGCTCGATTGTGGCATTATCCTTACTGAAACAATGCTTTATTTATTTATATGATTCGTTTTCGCATATTACGCTGAACACAGATATCCCTCATTCGCTTCAGTGTCTCCTATCTCATCAACGGAATTTCTCCGATTTGCATTTTGGGTTCGGCTCGTTCTTAAGAAACTCGTTTCCTTAATGAATGTCACCAGAACGCTGGTGGGATTGTCTCTTCTAAAAAACCCTAGCATAGGGCTCTGCAAGAGAATTTTCAGATCCTCACGGCAGGAGGTCATCTTGCTTTGTGAACATTAACTTTTTCAACTTTCTTTCAAGAAAAGGCATCCACATGACAATTCTGGTGTTATGGGACCGTCGTTACGGTGCGAGTTTGAATCAGTAAGGCTACCCACATCTAGAAATAATGGTTATTAAGAAAAAGGCGATACAGTAAAGTAATCAGATTGTGACGGCATCAACTCAAAAATAAAAAACCTAACGTTGTCGTCATGTTTGAACAGTAAATATTCGGAATTTTACGGGTTTTTTCCAAATTACTCCATCACTGTTTATGTACCTACTTTAAAGGAACATTTTCTGCAGTTTGTGAATTTTGCAGAAATTAGTCGAACTCTACGTGATAAGCATGTGGGCGGAGCAAATTAGGTTAACTCTCTACAGTAGCGAAAAGGTACAAAATCCAATAGCGTAGTAAAAATCGTGTGGATATATTCCTTTGGGGTTACTACAGTATGGTAGAAAGCTTTATCTAATTTCAAGAACTAGATGAATATGCTTAAAAACTCTTTTCTAACACACATATGGAACGGTACCTTCGTCCACATTATTGGAGCTCTATGAACTTGTGACGACAAAACAAATATTTTTTTTACTTTTATTTTACATGACCTATCTTCACGTCTACTATGCGGATCCCAGCACTTCTCACATTCGATTAGTTTCCTCGCGTCTATTATTCACGAAGATCTTCCAATTTTTACGTGTGGCTTCAGTCGCTCCTTGAGGACTTTCATTTCATCTTGAATGTCGTAGAATGCTGGTCGAACAATTCTTCCTGGAATCCTGAGATAGTCGGGCTGGAGCGTTCTCAATTTGAAGCGACTTTTTCCCAGATAAGTCCGATACCAATTTCCCGACTCCGGAGGGAGGAGAACCTTGGTTAGCCCGGAGAAGAATCGAAGTAGCACCATACTCGTGTTGACGGTCATCACTACCACTGTGCTATCCGCACTATGAGCTCTGAAGTAAGTTGTGATGACAGAGCCAATATTCAATAAATTTAGATTCTTTTTCACATACAGTAAGCAGACCATATACGTGGGTAACACGTATGGAGTCCGAAAACTTGAGGAAACGTCCTGTATCGGTTAATAGATATCACTATATATATATATATATATATATATATATATATATATATATATATCTGAGCTGAAGACCATCATAATTCTGCCCCTAGAGTGAGAAGATTTTGGTCTATTTATGCTAATAACTTAAAGTTTTTCGGCAAAAAGAATGCTTTTTTGAGGAGGCTTGCAATAATGAGAAAAAAACAAATAACAAATTGCAAGAACATTTGAGAAAGCTGATGTGAATTTTTTTCTGCAATGACCTCTGACAGCTAGCTAATGAAGCCCTGATTGCTTTAGCTTCCCTGGACGACATTTCAAATCAACTGGCGAGTCGTTTTAATAACTTCATGTTTTGGTTTGTTTCTTTGCGTTTGTTTGGTGTGTTTGTGCGTGTGTGTGTGTCTGTGTGTGTGTGTGTGTCGGTGTATGTGTGTCGATGTGTATGTGTGTGATTGCCGCACTAGTCTGAACTATCCAACGAACGACATGGGTTACCTACAACAATAACATTACCAATAATATTAATATGACATCTGCTCTGTAGTTTTTCTATGACGAAATACAACAAGATGATAATCCGAACATAATAGTTCGAATCTGGCCTGCGGCTCGAGTTTCACAAATACCTCGGAATTATTGTGGTCTCAGCGTTATAATCATTAATTCTTGGTTCCAGTAATTGCAGCACTACAATGGTTTTCAAGAATTATTGGTATAAAGGAGTGGGAACGTTATGCTGCTAGTGGCAAATTGGAGTCTCTTTCCATTCTCCAGGGACAAGCGATAATCGACACAAATCCTTGTTCTTACCCGACATAACTGCACGCATTATGCCCTCCCACTTCCCTTCTCTCAAATTCCTGTTCAGATCTTCCGGAAAACAGCATGTAGTTGACCAAAGGTTTCAAAACGGACATGCTTATAAAGTCTGTATCTAGTTTCTAATCTTTTCTTTAGTAGTACGAAATTGTTCTTGTAACAATTATCGCATCCATATGGCTTGCACTGCCTGTATTCCCGTTCGCCGAATACTTTGCTAGCGTCGGAACAAGTCAGTGGACTTTTCTCATTCGAGGAGTATATAACGCTTTACGTAGGAGTCCTACTTTAATGTTTTTGCTGAAATCATGATAATGATAGCTTACCGCCCTGTTGCGCGCTAGTAACTAGAGCTCTCGGAAGTAGACACCTTGCGACCTGCTGCACCCATCTCCTCGAGATGACTCCTAACTGCTCCTCGCGGTTAATTGATTGCAGGGGTTTTTTTGCTGAAACAACACACACGATGAAATTTGCATGCATGCGAGAATATTTGTAAATATGATAACGAATTTTGTACAAGTAAAACCGAAATAGCGGCGACAGGGGATTCTACCTAGCAAATCAACCGCCTAAGGGAACGCACGTTGATCTATTTCGTTCCGTGTCGATTTCTGCATGCTTCACACTGGGGCGTGACGGCGTGGTAACCAACTTCGAGAATCCTCACATTTAGGTGATCCTGGATAGTAATAGTAGTAAATGTTATTGATTGTTCACTGTTTTTACCACTAATACTTTGCTACTGCAAAAATACTTTCAAGTAGGAGTCCCATTAACACTGAGCTTGATGTCACCTCTTCAATGTTCTTTGTCTCTAGCAAATCGTTTGCAGCGAACATTATACTAGTATTTTGTTAACAGTTCTCAAAACTCGCAGTTCTTACTGAACTCATTATTGACCTTAATTTTCTTTCTGTTCTGTTGGCGAGTTAATACAAGGTTCTAAATGTTTACCGTTTTATTTACTGCCTACTATTTTTAATGGCAGGGTACAATGAGAAATATAACTACAACTTCAACGTAGCTGAGATATTTGCAAAACTCTGGACCGCAGGTGCCTATGGTGGGGAACGAACGCGCTGTTGTCCCTTTCCGGGGAGTAGCGCGTTCACCACCACACCATGCGGGTCCTTCGTTTCGCCTGTCTCTCAGTTCTTATCGATCTGTGCCGTCAGCAATCACCCTGCGGTCCAGAGTTTTACAAGGTTCTAATGTAATTTGTTTCTTTTTGAAAATGAGTTGCTCATCAGTCAAACCATCTTCGTAGTATGAAAGAAGAAACCAAATTCTCCAAAATTTAAGCCAACATTGAATAGGTACTCTACAGTCTGGTGTAATCTTATCATTATAACCATGGAGAACATTGTTTTCCGTAAGAATAAAAAAAAGGATGAAGCTGCCTGCGTTGATCAATCCCTCAAGGATGCGCCATGCATTCGACTTCACCAAGCATCGTTTGGAGGTGACTGAATGCATATCTGGCCTCTACAATGACTCGCGGTAGCCTACCGTTGTATCGAACCGGTGCTGCTATCTTCCCAAACAAGTCTGGTACCGATTTGCTGACCCCGAAGGATGGAAGGCTTGGTGAGCCATGGGCGCGGGGATCGATTCCACGTGTATGTTGCAGGGCGCCTCCGACCAATGCGCCGCACATGCCCTTTTTCCTCAACAGGTGCCACAAATAATTGCGTGAGACTATTATTTGTTTGTACCTTATAACATTCAAAAAACAAAATAGAGCTGTAGTATTAAAATATTAGGATGAATTATGGTGGGATCGTTGTCAGGCGCTTTAGTATAGTTCACTTGTTCTATTGTTTTTATTAGTACTATCATTGTAGTTATTACTAATATTACTGTTACTGTGACGCTGAGATATTTGCAAAACTTGGGCTCCATGCCACATCGAACAGCGATTGCCTTCTCCGGGAGGTCACGTGTTACGCACGGCACCACTCAGACCCTTGAGTTGCCGTTCCCTCGGCCAGTTTTCTATCTAACGTTGCCATCAGTAATCACCTGTCACAAGGATTGATCTGGGGAGCAAAAATCGAAATCACGAATCAGATCTGGTGAAAAACGAAGTACGGGCCTAAGTGGTGCAGTGTGTAACACGCGAACCACCGGACAGGGTTGTTGCGGTTCGATCCGGTCTGGTGTCCAAGTTTTGCGAAGGTGGAACCAGGACCTTACGATTGTCAAGCGGCATCACTACCACTGGGTTTCTCTTTTTCTAAGCGGATACTTTACGTCTTGAGGAATACTTTCTTTACCAATCTTTATATCAGAATAGAAACATGCTTTGGTTGTGCTCAAATGGTGGGAAACCTCTACCACGTCCACAGTATCAAAGTGTTGTCTTACCAAAAATTATTACATCTGATTGTTTTTTTATTCAAAGTGTTACTTTATGCCATTAGATGGACGGAAAAAATACTGTGCCAGCAAAAAGTGAAGATATTATTTACTGTGTATTTCGACATTTATACGACGGTGCCTAATTTTGCCTAACTGACACAATGGACCATGCCGTCATAGAACTGTAGAAGAGAGTTTGTTATATCGCTTTTAGGGTACGCGATATAAAAGGATAAAGCACAAAGCTTCAGCATTGATCGGTCTCTAAGGGATGCGCCGTGCATTTGCCTCCATGATTGGCATCGTTAGAGGTGGCAGAATGCATATTTAGCCCATACAATGACAAGCGATGGCCTACCGATGTATCGAGTCGTGCCGCTATCTTCACGAGACAGGTCTGGTACCGATTTGCTCACCCCGGAGTGATGGAGGGCTTGGTGAACCCGGGGTGCTGGATCGAACCAGTAACCTCGTGTATACCGCATGGCACCTCTAACCATGCGCGCTGCTGTGTAGTATATATGCTACTGTTTACTATATGCTACTATGCTCCATCATATAAACAGATTGCTATCAGAATTTGGAAGCACCATAGCGTTTGCAGCATATATTGAGTCATTTTTTTATAGTTTTGGTATCCGCCCATTCCACATCATAACTACAATTCAATAGTGCGACTAGAATTGAAATAATAGTTAATGGCCAGTTAAATTGCCGGTTAATGAACTCGTTCGAGAGAACGTTTTTTCCATATTCCCAAATAATGACCGCTTTCAAGATTAAATCGGAAAATATCTCGGCTCATGTTGAACTTTACTGATTGGACTGAAAACTTTTAGAACCTATACATTTCTCCTACAAGACACATGCCCTGTTTATCCACCAAGATAATTTTTTTGGAGCCTACAGGTAACATTTCTCCACCTTTTCTCTTGTATTTCGAAATTTAAAGCAATTTAACAAAAGGAACTTTCTTTAGTAGAGAACAGTCTCTTCTAAGTGCGCAAGGTTCCAACCCCTCGAAAACTTTGTTCAAAGAGGAGTAATCGTGCGCCATAGAAAAAACGAGCTAGTTAAGGAAAGTGTTAAGATGTGAGATGGCTGAACTAGAAAGTTCTCGAAGTCGTGAAAAGAGCACAAACAACTCTACTGTGATTCAGTAAATAGACGTAGATTTTTTACGTTCTTCTTAAACGCAACAACTGACACCTGCCGTTCACCTTTCACACCTTTACTGCCATATATCACTAGCAGTTGTTCGTCAAATTGTCAACAAAATAAGATCGTTTACAACAATTTGTCAATCTTAAGCTCTCTGCTCCACTCATTATCTTATAGATTATAGCTATTTATTTTTTACTTCACACTATAAATAACAAATATGAAGCCAAACACTCCTCGTCTTTTTCTATTGTAGACGTCATATTAAAACAGTCTCGTCCAACCTACTCATCAGTCTGTTCCACCTTACTAATGAACTCGTGAACTTCTGGTTCCAACTTAAAACTCTGTGTTGTGGCTTACGGCTTCTTTGTGTATCTTCAAGTTCTCTGTGCTTCCAACATTGATTTTTCGGAATCTAATCGTTTCTTTTTCTCTTTGTAACAAATATCAAAATGAATCCACGAGTGTTTGTCATTTCACATATGTCCCGACTTTTGAGATCCATACCACAACGGGTTATGTCAATGCCTACAGTATGCTAGCGTTGTTATTATCGATCGGCATGTTCGAGAACATTCTGGCGTATGAATCAGGTAGGCTAAAAACAAAGTATTTATAGTAAAGAATCTAATAATTACCATCCAAAAGTCCTGAATAATAGAAGACTTTGAATGAACAAATGCCAGGGTCAGATTTTTATACGGCTTTTCTTAATCTGTCAGATGAGTTTCGTGGGAAAAAAAATTATTAAAAATCACATTCTATATATGGTCACACCGCTGAAAAAGAAGAACACTGAAGGCATCATAATTATGAACGGTCTCTTCTTTTTTTGGAAGGCTTCTGAAGTTTCCAGTACTTGAACACTTTTCTGGTCACAACAACTAAATGTTATTTGTATCACCTGTATCACCAGTAATCTTTAAAAGAGTGAAATAAAGCCAACATTGAAATTCGTTCACAATGCAGTGTGTTAGGTATAGAAGGGGTATTTCCATGGAGCAAATGGGACTTAACAGTTGACAAATAGGAGCTAAAGTTTCCGCCACTTCAACCAATACTATTGTTCCACTTGACGTGGTGATGGTAACAAACTTCTATCATACACACGATTTATTACAAGAACGCATATTTTTTGAAGCCCACTAAAAGCACTATTCCGTAACGGTCAACTACGATGCATACTGTAGCGCGACTTGTGCGCATTGCACATAATATTTCCTTTAACAATCATTTTTCGGTGAACTGACAAAGTCATCCTTGTTTTTGTACTATTTGAGGTACAGAGGTAGATCTTTCGACTTAGCTGCTAGCAAGTCTTAGCTTAACAAATTTGGATCCATCACTCTAGTCTTATATACATCCATGGATTATGATAATATTCACTACAACCGGACAGTAGTAGACACTCATTTGATTAGAATGAGATTCTAGTAGGTTTGCCCTTCATGCAGAAACAAAGCGAGATATTTTTACGACTATTATGATCCAAATCATGTGGAGTTTCACCCGAATGAACACAATACTTTAAAAAGTAAAAATCGTTTTCAAAATATATTCTATGAGATTTTGCGATATGCTCTTTATTACCAGTCCACCGAAAGACATGCCTGATTCATATTACTCTAACAAATACCTCTGTCCAATCAAATTCCTTTAGGAGCAGTGTGCTGGACTTCAGATGATATAGGATATCTTCAACTACTGTTCCGAATGATTATACAAGATGATAGAACTATATCTGCCGAAAATTAAACATAGATTGCAGGCTCACTTCCTCGACAAATCGAATGTTTCTCGTGTATGTCATTATCCTATCAAACCAGTTGGAAGTATCTGCAAGCCACCTATATATATCCAAAAGTAAGTTTGCTTTTTGTTTAACTAGTGTAACAAACGAATCATTAGCTCGGAATGCTTGGCATGGGGTTTTTTTTCATGCTGAACTGATCGCACTCAGTGTTTACATCCGTTTAGTCTTTGTGCTTGAAGTTTGCGATTCATTGACTGGCGAAATTGATGGAATACTTCCTCTTCTTTCTGTTTTCATTTTATCTATTTTACTAAGCCGTTCATTCATACTATGATGTAACCACCCTTTGTCGATCACTTGATCCTTACACTTTATTAGAAGTTGAGTACATTTCTTCGAAAAATACAGCGAGTGATAGGCATAGAACTTCTGCATTCTTGGTTAGCAGCTGTCGGCGTTGGAGAAGGACTTGCCTCGAATGGAATTCGTCCAAAAAGTGAAGAACACGAAAAAAAAACCCAGTACAAAAACGACGATATATCTAAAAGACATGAGAGTGTCTATTTTCTCGCCTACCTTTTCGTCAAAGAAACAAATGCAAATTAATCTCTTTCCTATCTTCTCTCACTACATCACCTAGCCCGCGAGCCTGATTTTTGTAAAAGATTATGTCCGGCTCGACAACTATTCCCAATACATCATACGATTTCAATTTCAGCAGCAGTACGGAATATTGCAGTTGTGTTCGTAGCCAAGTGAAAGCTGTGTGTTTCCGTCAGTACTGGCGAAAAACAGTGTTGCCATAGGTATCCACCTGGGTCTAATGCTCGTTTTTCTTGATGGTGACGTCGAAAGTGTTCTTATAGTGCAGCTGCTCGTCTTAAATTTGCTCAAATTTGATGTCTATTTTGTTTTCTGTTGATCTCGTTTACTTTTTTTCTTTTATTTTTGGGTATAAAGGAGGAATACGTGAGAGGTTCTTGAACATATTGAAGCATAGTGGACGCAGCAGCTGTTTGAGCGATGAGCGTAGCACGGTGGTAGTGGTGTCTTTCAATATGCGAAAGCCTGGTTCGATCATGCCCTTGGGCAACAAAATCTCTCATCTCTACAGAGTTGGAGAATTTGCGCCAAATTATCTAGAAATTCCTCCTTCTCCTTCCCTAGTCTCTATGGCCTGGGTAGGCTCTAGCCCAGCTTTCTCAAGAATGAAGAGAGTATCAACTCAACCAGTATTCAACGAACTTCGTAAAGAGGACGAAATCTCCAATCAAAAGCCAAAGCTACAAAAAACTTTCCAACAATCCTAAGCTCTTCTTGAACGATGGATGCCAGGAAATGTATTGAATTTAGCAAATGGAAGAAGTCCCGGTACCCACACAATATTTATGAAGACGAGTCATGTAAAAAAGCAACTGTTTAAAAGTGGAAAAGAAGTCGTTCTCTGATGTGTTAAGTTCCTTCATCACCGACCAATAGCTCATTACTACACAATTTTTGTGGAATGTCACACGAGGCTCTAATGTACTATTGGCATATGTGAAATCCCAAGACAAGAAACATAGCAAAGTGATTAAAGCATATGATGCAGATCAAGTGGCTACCCTGAGCTCCTTGGTTCTCAAGTCGTGAATTACAGTATTCTCCAAACTCGGTCTTCAGTTACATAATGTGAAAAAATCCAAGGATCAAGATCTTGATACCTGCATACACACTGCACTATTTTCATATTTTTCTTCCAGTGGATCTCTAAATCATTTGAAATTCATTATTTCAAACTTTTGAAGATTTCCTTTACAGACTACTTAATAGTTAACCAATAATTTGACCTCTTTAAGTGGCATACGATGCGGAAATAGTGGCCACTTTCAAATTCAAACTATCATATTTCAGCTCACATAGTGGACCTTCTCGAACAGATCTTTATCTGCAAAACACAAGCTCTCTTACTTTAATACTATTAAATTGCAATTTTCTGTATCCCAACAGTTATGTCTTGTTTACTTGTTCACATCAAGGCTGGTATTAAGAAAATGAACGATACTGAGCAGGCAGGGATCACACATCTTTAGTTTTTGTCGTCACCGCTTTTGCGTGGCATGTCTTAACAAGCTAAGATTCGGTTTCAGCTTCTTTATTTTTGAGAAATTCCAGTGCTGTTTCTATTTCGCACAATATTTCACTTAATATCCTGCTGCGAAAAAACGATAGGCAGTAAATAAAAGCTAAAAAACAATAGTTTTGACTGCAACTTCAGCTGAACTAGGTTTAGTACTGATTTCTGCTCCCCAGATCACTCTCGTTGACGGGTTATTGCTGATCGCACCGTTAGGGTTAAAAACTGGCTGAACGAGAGGCTAAACAAGGACCTTGGTTGGTGCAGTGAATGGCACATGAGTCCCCAGAGACGGCAATCACGGGTTCGGGGGCCAGCTAAGGTTCCGAGTTTCGCAAATATCTCGTCATCCCTGTGGTCGTGTTTCACATAGTATCCTGCCATGAAAAAAACGTAGGCAGCAAAGAGGAGTTCAAACGTTATCAATACTAAATGAATGAAGAAATTACATGTTTCTGAAAAACTACTTCGTCAAACGGTTCGTATTCATATCAAACTAACATTTAAAAAAGAAGACTAAACCTACGTGAAATATTATTGTGGTATATAACAAGATGAGATCATTTGAAAGGTTCCCTAGCGTCTTCCTCGTTTTTTGGCAGAGAAAGTTATCCGCTCATTTGTTAGATATTGTGCTCGCCAAAAACTGTGCGCTTCTCAACATTCACATCTGTTGGTTCTAGTAGAGTTTGATAAAGAAACTTCTACGCTTTCAGAATGGTAAATCGTTTTTTAGGTCTTCACGGATCGATGTCAAGACCCAAGTAGTGAGCGTGGGATGCCTACAGTACCTTGTTCTACAGTTTGCATATCACTTCTGGAGCCCGACGTTGAAGCTGGTAGGGTACACCGTATTGTGCCTGAACAACTGTGCTTTTGTATTTTTTAAAAACCGTTTGTTATTTGACTTCCATAAGGTTTTAGGTGTTTTTATTGGTTACAAACATATTCGTGGTTGTATGGATCGAGTGTTACGGCACGGTTTTAACCAGACTGCTCTTCGTACACACCGATTTCATCACCATGTGAGTTATGAATCATCCTAAAATGTGGTCATTGCTAAACCCTAATGATAAAGTGTTTGCCACATTGTATAGTTGTTGTGGGGGTTAAAAGAAAGCTAGAACTTTAAACTCACAAGGTAAAATTCATATTTTCTCTAGTGTGCCACTATGTCTCAACAATCCTCTTACTATTCAGAACCATTGCCGAACTTTATCAAGAGCTCATCTATTCAATCCAGCTCGTGCTACTGATCCACCTGCTATTGGAGATGTTCAACTCTGCAGTTGTTACGGAGATCGATGTAATGGAAGTAATCAAGCTCAATTAGCAAGAACTCTAGCCTCCCTTATGATGGCAGTTATCTTTTCATATATATTTCAATAATAGAGTTAACCTACAAGGAAGGATCAACAACGTTAAATTTGCGTAGTGAACATCCCCTTAAAATTTGTTACAGAATTCTTTGCGAGGGCTTTAATCCAAATTCTGATCAATTCCTAGACAACTGTAGTTTGTACTGAGGTGTCCATATAGAAGAAAGCACATTACTTGCTTTAGATTTTTAACCACTGACTGCTCTGAATGTCACCAAAACTGGTAGTCATTTCATTCGCGAATGAATACGAGATATGGTAGCGATGACACCGTATACCGTGTCCGATAATTGTCGCTTTAATACAACATCAACCTAAAACTAAAAAGGAACTGTTCATTAGAAATTTGCACACGACACGCCCACTATACTGCTAAGCAGTACTTCCTCTTGTATCGTGAATATTAATAAATTGCAATAGTTCTACCAGCTTCCCAGCACCTCTACATCAAGTCTCCAATGTTATACCGTGTGAAACAAGACGAAGAAGCGTTGGATAGCCTTTGAAAGTGGGAAATTTCAGCGATTTGGTTATTTTCCATTGCATTTCGATCCATATGAAATCTATGCTCACCATATAATACTCAGTATAGCCGACTAGCACAATATAACATAACCATAGATTGACTGAGCCTAGTATTCCATATATCAAGAAGTTTAGGTTATTGTTATATCTTCAAATGTTGACAAATTACTCGGCATAATGAGTATAGTCCAACCAGGACAGAGACATTCTTGACTTGCTCAGTATTCTGTTTACTTTGTGATGTTTCTTAGTCTAATAAGATCTCTTAACTTTCAATCACTCACTGCAGAGTTTATTATTTATACATTACGGGTCACTTATGTTTCGAAGATTTTGTAACGCCATCATCGTCAGTCCGAATCTTACAAAGCGACTTATCATCCGTATGAACAAATTTTTCTAGAGAGAAGAGCACGTATTCAGATTAAGTTTATTATTGTCTCGATCAATTGCCATAGTCATACGTAAGACTTCTGGATTTACGATGTTGGCCATGTATGTCTTCATTACGAATAAACGGTTATTTTAAATTGCTAGATGTTTTTAATGGTGCTGTTATGCTCCATAGTTGAACATCAATCCGATTCATGTGAACGCGAAACTGTTCAAACTCACAAGGCTATACTGAGACTAGACATTCAGAAGTACTGCATGAGTAGGACATTAGCAACTATGAAAGGACGACGAATGGATATTGACACTTAAGAACCCTCATATGTAATATCGATTTAAAGAAGGTTATTATAAGGACAATTTTATAAACGCGAAATAGATTGGTCTAGTTTAAGTTTTGAAATGCGTACGGTTTAGTTATCCTCGTTTCATGATCTTTAAATCTGAGTTTTGTAACATTTCCAGATATTATTCATAAATCAGTGCGCGTGTGGCGCAGTGCCCGGAAGCGCCCTGCGACACACACATGGGATCGATACCCGCCACCGTGGCTTACCAAACCTTCCATCCCTCCGGGGTCGGAAAATTGGTACCAGACTTGCCTGGGAGGATAGCAGCTCTGACTCGATACATCGATAGGCACGGCGAGTCATTGTAAAGGCCAGATAAGCATCCAATCACCTCCAAACGATGTTGAAGAAGTAGAATGCATGGCGCATCCCTCAGGGATTGATCAATGCCAAGAGCTTTAGGGCTTTTACTCACATATCACAAGGAATTACAGCACAAACACTTCAACCAGGTTAAAAAAAAACATCAACGCGGAAACTAGGTTCACTTTTTATGAGGACGATATTACTTTTGTAACATTCTTCATAATCTCTCTGCTAAAATCTCTAATGACTTTTAGATGAAATCCATTTCACTGACAGACTATGTTGTACAATGAATATCCCCGTATGAGAGCGGGTGACTCAATATGAGCCATCTATACCAAGAAAAGGAGACAATCCTCTGTGGTTTCTTGTGCAGAGTAGCATTTTTCTGTCACACCAATAACAATCGACATTTTTTAACCACAATAATGCCAAGATATTTGCAAAACTCGGCTGAGATCAGATTCGAACTCGCGATTACCCTTTCTGGAGCTCACCTGTTACCCACAGCACCACTGAGGATGTTACTTTGTTTTTCTTTCTCAAAAAAGAGAATAATACACTGTAAACTAGAGCTTAGACATTGTGATTTCGACTGCAGCCATAGCATAACGGGGTTCGATGTCGATTGGTGTTCTCCAGATTATTCCCGTTGGTGGGTGATTGCTCGTGGCGTCTGTGAGGGTAAAAAACTGGCTGAGGAAAAGCAAGGATCTGGCTAGAGCAATGGATAACACGTAAGCCCTCGGAAACAGTAATCGCGGGTTCGAATCTGGCCTCGTATCCCAGTTTTGCAATAATCTCAGCATCATTGTGGTTGTCTTCGCTTTGCCGATGACATCGTCTTTGTAATACGAAGAATTACCCAGGCGGAACGAATGCCGTAGTGCTTGTGGAAAGATTGTTCTTCGACTAAATGTTACAAAAATGATGTTCATGAGGAACAGATTGGTTACGTATGTCCCATTCACGCTCAATGGAACGAATATGTCCGAATGCTCTACTTACGTTTATCTAGGTCGGGAAAACAACGATGAACGAGTAGGCTCGAGAGTTCGGCAGGAGATAGCGAGCGGCTTGAGGAGCTTTAAAGATCATCGAGGATGTATTAAAGAGGACACAATGTACACCTGACTCCGTTCCCACCTTCTCGACTTCACGTTTCTTCCTGTCGTAACGTATGTGTCAGAAACCTGATCACTGCGTAAGCAGGATGCAAGACTACTCAGCACTGTAGAACGCTCAGTCGAAAGGACGATGCTAAGAGTATTCCCTACCACCCAAGTGATAGAAAGGATCAGAAGCTCCGATATACCTTGGCTATCAAAGGTCAAAGACGCTATTCGATGCGCTAAACTGTAGGAGATAAGGTGGGCCGGACATATACTGCTTATGATGACAACTGGTGGACAAGAGACCTTAGTTGCCAGCTTACTCGGTATCTCAAACGCACTACGTGAAAACCTCCGACACTGGTCAGTGTTTCTCACAAAGTCTTGGTGAAGAGCCAGGATACTCAATGAGTCCCTCTATTGAGCAGAAGCTGCCGAGCTACTCTTGCACGCGACTGGTAGATGTGGAAGTTTACTGGCGCCCAGTCGAGTCACTCGACGTTCAACGGGACGACAGGTGATACAGGCAATATTGGTATAGTGTCTTCTTATGAGGTTCTTCTGATCAAGGTCATAACAACTATGGTGACTCAGCTTACTGTGTTAAACTTCAAAAATGGCTGGCGTTTAACGATAGAAGCGTCAAAAATTTAACTATTTGAGCATTCGAAACCATACCGCTCATTCTATCGCTTCGAAGGTGGCCCTATACAGTGAACATGAACGATAACTTGTCCTGCTGCATCTCTTGCCTTCTGTACTCGTCTACCATTACAAGCAGTATTCTTTTATTTTTTTATATAGGTTACAAATACTATTTTCTCCAATCATTTGAGAAATATGTATGACGAAATGCTTCAACGATTTGTCCAAAGACGGAAACGAAACGGAAGGTGCCACGAAGTGGGAAAGACTATTTGCTAGAAGGAATCGGGAAAGCGATAAGGTCGATATGAGTTGATCTCAACTTATGGTGAATAGGAAATTAGGAATCAGAAAGATGCTATAACCACTCACGTTTAAGCGTGGGCCTTAAAGTGTTTAGGCTTACGCCATGAACTGGTGAGGAAATGATGGTGTTTGTAACGTCAATAAGATCTTTTAGGTTGATTTATATTTGAGATTTTTGAGAAATGCACCTAAACTTTCCTTCTATCACCACAGACGTAATCCTGCAAAACAAGGAATGTTCCTAACGTTCCTCTTAGTAGAATTTAAGTGAATACAAAGGTACTACCACTTTGTTAAGTAGAAATGGCAACTTTTACGACTTAGGTTTATCTTGACTATTTAGGATCATCCCGTTTGAAAAAATATCTTGGCAGCGATAGATAAGGCAGGTATCAAAATACACAAGTACTTGTTGGCTGTCCCTCGGTAGGCCGCATACACGGTGTAGTCGTTTCGTTTGATACAGCTCGGCACGACTTGGTGTTTCAGCCAGCGGCGGAGGAAAGAGTATCGTTTGTCTAGCTAAGATAATTTTTTGTACTTAGACAAACAATTTAGACAAGCTAAGACAGCCAACAAGTACTGGACATCGAAATGCGACTACTACGCGCCTCTCTTCGATGCAAACAGGGACACCATGTACGCGCAATTGAAGAAGTGCAAGTCGAAAGAATCTTATTGTGTTCAATATTTGGAGGATTCCCCTTTGGAGGAGGATAGTGGGCTCTGAAGAAGGCGAAACCGCCGAAAAGTCAGCTATTGTATCCTAGTAAATCTATAATAACAACCTCGTGTCTGCTTATTGATGAAAAACATCGAATTTTCGAAGGGTTTGCAAAAATGGAGCATTAGTAACGAGAATAAGACCTACTTCATTCTTCTTTCTCTTCGAATTCAGGACAACATTTGGCAGTGGTGATTTTCTAATAAAACATAAATTGCGTACGGTAAATTCTGGTATTGCTTCAGATCCCTCCATACTATGTCTACTAGAGTACTATATGTTATGTAAAAGGATAGAAAGATAAAGCTCTCGGTTTTGATCAATCCCCTGAGGGAGCGCCATGCATTCGATGTCGTTAAGCATCGTCTGGAGGTGACTGAATGCATATCTGGCCTAAACAAAGACCGCCGGTGGCCTGCCGATATATCGAGTCGGTGCTGCTGTTCTACCAGAGAAGTCTGGTACCAATATGACGATCCGAACGGATGGAAATCTTGGTGAGCCACGGGTGGAGGGATCGATCCCATGTGTGTGTTGCTGGGCGCCTCCGACAACTGCGCCACACACTCCGTTATCTATTACATATGTAATTATCTATTTGTAGTAGTTCCAGACCATAGGATTCTTAGTTAAACAATGACATTTTCATTTTTCCAAGCGGCGGTCATTTCTTCATCATTAAATTTACTTCTGATTTTAACGAAGTAAGCTAAGCATAGCATAAGCGTTAAAAAACTTATATTTTAACTTTTACTTATTACCTATTGTCGCTTTCTTGGCAGAGTACGACTTTAAATAGAACCATGGTAATGCTGAGATATGAGCTAGAGCAAAAATAGGCGGAAAAGCAAATCAAGACTCTCGGTTGCTGTGGTAGTAGGTACACGTACACGTGCTGTGGTACACGTAGCCCATCTGATGTTCCGCGTTTTGTAAATGTTTCAGCATCACCAAGCTTATGCTAAAGATAATTATTACATATGTAAGAAGGCTCAACCAGATCGGCAAAAGGAACAGCCGCTCTGGGCAAACCAGTTGTTGTTCATTTTTCTTTCTTTTTGGCAAAACCCCAAAAGTTCTTCACCACCACTAGTTGCTCCTAGGGGGTCCAGGTGCACATGGTCTACCCACCATGTATGCTATCATTCGTTTTGTGGAAATCTTAGTCTTAGGTAAAATCAGACCATTGGTAATACACAGAGCTGCCATCGTATTAGCCAAAACCTATTGGAAAGGTGAGAAATTTATCATTGCGCCTTGTCATTGCCTGCAGTATAGGCTTTGACACGTTAAATGTACTCAGAAGGTGACAAATTTACCTCCGAGTCGTATCATTGCCTGCGCTATCGACATTGGTATAACCTCATTCCGAATACCAAAAGCGATGGTAAAACGACCGACCATGTTGTTTTATGTCCCAATACTTGGAAATCGTGCTTCAACTTGCCCGAACATTGGTGATGGTCATCTATGTTTCGGTGCTCTTCAGTGGAACCCAGGAAGTTAACACAACATTCCAGGAAAAGTTTGCCACATTTTATCCAATAATAAGCATCATAAATATCTTAGGGTAATGTTTTAACTTTTATTTGCCGTCTGTTCCTTCCCACGATAGGTCACGACATGAAATACAGCTACAAGGATGCTGAGATATGACCAAAACTGGATGCCTCATTTGTGCTTCAAAACCGTGATTACCTTTGCTGGGGACTTATTGTTGACTGCTGATTGCTGATGGGATTGATACAGTCAAAACAATGCTGAGAGAAAGCCAAACAGAGCCCTTGGTCGGTGTAGTGGATAGTACGTGCGCCCAGCGCAACGGTAATCACAAGTTCGAAGTCCAGATGAGTTCTCGAATTATGTACATATCTCAGGATGCACTGGAATTTAGACCACCATCTTCGCACCTAAACCGAGCTTCCCTTGCGTTCCCTATACGGCGTCCCCCTTCCTTGCCCTTTTCTTCGACGGCCGCGCCGTAGGCACACCCCCTGTCCGCCAATCGATTATGTACGAGGGACCTCGTGACTGACGGCGTTGGCGCTGATGTTCAGAGTACCAACATGATGTTTTGGACTACAGAACAGTAGAAAAACACAACAGCTCTTCAATCAATCAAAAATCAGTCTTATATTTGAGTAACTGAACCGCTCAACTTAAGGAAGATACCTTTTCTTCGTTGGGGTGAAAAGGCAAAAATATCATGATTTTCCAAAATCAGCACTTACAAATCTCGACCATTGCACATTGGGTGGAGGTAACGCTTATAATGTCCTGGTGTGGTCTCCTGGATGGCGGCGATTCTTTAGGCTAACGCACTGCGTTCGACTTTCGGATTGGCACTTCGTAATTCGCCTCAGGTTAGGTGAACTTGTCGTCAGGTTACGAAAGGTTAAGACGAATTGTGATCACTTCAATTCCCCAAACTCGTCTATTTAAAGCGGAAGTAATCGATAACGTTTCGAAACTTGACGAGTGCGAAGCATGCCCCCTACCAATTAATAAATGTTTCGAAACCAGACCACTGCGACGCGCGGCAAAGCAGCCAGTCTCTTGATTATCGGTTTCTAAACAGACTAGGTTTGGCTTGATCTAATCATATTTGTTCTGCAGACCCTTAAATTAGTGCCTTTTCCTTACGGTTTATGACTGACAGAACCGAGTTGCGCTCCAGTGTCGACGTCAAGAATGGTCGAGTGTTAAGGTGCGCGCTCATAATGCGCGGATGAATTCCCACCGAACGCGCGCGCGGTCGATCGTGCGCGATGGGTGGGACGCGGCGACCTTATTCACTCTCAGTGCTGCAGTCGACAGTTGCTGTTGGTTTGTAGCTCGCGTACGTTTATTGGCTACTTCCGTTGCTTAACTAATTTGAAGATGCGTTTCCATGTCTACGAATCATGGCCTGGATCGTCGTCTGGTGAAGATGGCTCTGGTGAGATGGAGGTGTCGCCTACCAGACTGCTTGCTATTGCGATTCAGAAGCGACGTGCATTGTTCGGCCTCAAGGAACGCGACTACCGACTCGAGCTGTTGCAGACTTCTTTAATCCAGTCTTTGTGTAAGCATTTGGGTGAACGTAGAGCTCGCCGCCGCAAGTGCGGTGGCAAGCGGGGCGTTAGGCTAAACAAGGGTGATGATGAGTCCTGTGTGGCTCCAGTTACTCGAGTTGAACCTATCGTTCAGAACTGTAATGATGATGAGCCGTCCAGGAAGCGACGACGCGACGACGGCGAGGACCCTTTCGGACTCGATGACTTCTTTGTTCGAGTCTGTGGGCGTTCGGTGACAATTAGAGATCAAAGGTGTGTACTTCCGCGATTGCGTCACCACATGTTACCATTTGTGCGGCAGTCGCGCTCAGGATAACTGGTCAAGTGTTATGTTACTAATTTGTTACTGTCTTGTACGCAAGTGTTTTCTGGGTGGATCATTTGTTTTGCGGGTAGTGCAAGATAGGTGTCTGTACATAATGTTGTATTTGATGAAATAAATTATGATTTATTGATGGATCTTATACAGTGCATTATAGGAGGATGAGAGAAGATGGCAAGTACCTATTTCCAAGTCGATGGAAAGATCGTTTGGGCTTGTTAAGGGGTTTCGTATTGCTTTTTCGGGGTTGTTTTGATCGATTGATTTTCAGTATTTATGATATGGTCTGGCGTTGGCAGTGAGCGACCACGTGCAGTCATATGTAACCAGTTTGTTCTTAGTTATTTAGATTAGAAGGATGTTGTAGTGTTATTGGTTTAAACTACCTTCCGGGGAGTTTAAACTATTTACAGATTTGAGCAAGCCACAAAGACCATAGTCGGCGAGGTGCTGAGAATTGTTGCCACAGTGGTGGACCATGATGAGCGTGTATAGCAGCGAGAGAAGGCGAGCCAATTAAAGAGGCTAGTTCATTGGTAGAGGCAGATATAGATTACTAGAAGTTGCGTGGTACAATTTCTAAACTGGGAATGTGTGACATATTTGAAAATAAGTACGAGAGTGGTAATTAAGCGTTTAGGTGTGGACAATTTTTTTTATCCCTAATGCTCGTTATCGGTCAGAGTAAAAGGCATTGGGAAAGGACGCTTTCTTGCTCAGAAAACCGAAAGCTGCTGTTATCGTCCCGAACAGTGAATTGGTGGACGGCGTTTTCTTCGGTATCCATTGTGGGGATGATGTTTCGATTAGCGAAATGACTTATGGTACGGTCTCTGTTGCGATGTGGGAGTAAAATAACAAATGAGATGAAGCAGTACGATATTATGACCTTCAGCATACCGTTAGTGGTGGTAGGTATGTTATTTGTGTTAAGAACGTGAAATGGTTGGTATTTCAAGTTTGGAAGTTAATGTGGAGGTAAAACAAACGATAAAAGTATTATTGATTTGTTATGCTCAACTCAGCTGATATTTAGCAGTTACTCATTCTTAATTGTCTGAAGAATGGTTGTTCGTCAACCTGTTAATACTTGTGTTGCAACGTGGATCAACCGATCTCGTGAACAAATCCTTTGTGGAGTGGTAACGCGTGTCGTCATCATTTCGTAGTATTCATGCACTAGCGGTCGGTATGTTGGCTTTGAGGCAAGAAATCGAGCGTCCATAAGGCATGGAGTATCGTTGCCATCGTTGCGTTGAGGTCAGTTGATGAAGCGTCTAAAACGTAGTGTGTGTGAAGTCATTCAATATCATCGCGGGGTTACCGTTTGATAGTGCACACCTTGTAAATGGACATGGCACTCTCGATATTTTGTGCTAATTATCTTCATTCTGATGAGGGTAAGAGTGGTGATGAGAATAGTGTGAAGT
This sequence comes from Angiostrongylus vasorum, assembly GCA_018806985.1. Classification (NCBI taxonomy): domain Eukaryota; kingdom Metazoa; phylum Nematoda; class Chromadorea; order Rhabditida; family Metastrongylidae; genus Angiostrongylus; species Angiostrongylus vasorum. The sequence goes on from JADANN010000331.1 coordinate 836,455, forward strand.
TTAGGTAGTTCGAATATTCCCCTGCCAGAATTTTTTGGTGCGTCTGCTTTCATAGTCTCCACCTGGGATTCTCACTCCGATGCATGGATATTTGGACGGCCTATTCTCACTGGTTGTGCGGGCCCCAGTGCAATTTCCATGGTTTCGGAGTTTTTGCTAGTTTACCCAATGTGGTTCTCTGCAGTTTCGAGGTCATCCAGGCCAAAGTCTGCCCTAGGTCGTAGCCACCACAGGCAGGCTCCGCTCTTGATCAGAGGGAGGTTTGCCACCATGTAACTAGCTTGATACTAAGACGGTGGTGGATCCTGGTATTGGTTTACTCATAGCAGGGTTAACTGATGAAAACGCCGGACTCAGCCTAGGAGACCCTGCTAAGTGGATAAATCTCTCCGTTGTACATCGCAGCTCGACACGCAGGAACACCTCCTGTCTGGAGGAAGCCGATAAAACTAGAGAATAATTGAGAAAACCAATCCACATTTTCTTCCACTCGACTTGTTGTCGACTCTTTCTCATCTATGGTATATTTTCCCTCGAGTTGAGGGTTCCCTGGAGTCAAGAGGTCATCCTGGCGAAAGCCTACCCTAGGACGTCGTTACCACAGGCAGTCTCAGCCCTTGTGGATCAGAGGGAGGTTTCCAACCATGCGACTAGTTTGGTACCAGGACGGAGACGGATCCTGGCATTGGTTTACTCTTAGTTGGGCTTCTTGATGGGAACGCCGGCCTCTTCAACTTGGGAGACCTTTTCAGAAGGTGGACTCTTGCTATACGTCGCAGGCGGACACCCAGAAACACCTTCCAGCCACGATGAGGCGGTAAACCGTTAGCAGATGATATTTTCATTACTTTTCGTTAGTGTATGTTGGACACATCCGACTCACCTAGCACATACGGGCTGCTAATCTGATGTGGTTATCTTTTCTGCAGCTACCGTTTGTAATCGGCCGTTCTGTGATAGCTGTAGGTCTGTGTTGATTATGATCCCACTTCGTCGGTGTTAATAGGTCACGTAAGCGGTGCTAGTGGTGGACGTGGAAGGTCAAGTAACTGTTTTGCTGTTTTTTGATGGCTTCCAGTTCGTGTGCATGCTGTAGCCAAAGCATTAATGCTGTCCTTGTTCGGTTCTGATTCTCCAAATATATCACTAATGTTGTTTTTCCCAGGTTTTGATTCTCCAATAGCCATTTGCCATCAGTAATTCGCTAAAATAGGTGGTCCTATTTCAGAAGTCATATTTAGTAGCGATATCTATCGGGCGATGGGGTGGGGTGTTGAAGTTTTTGTTAGCCAGTGATAAGCACCGAAGGTGAAGAATCCGTGCAATATCCATGAATCGCGTGCTTACGTCAGACGCAATCACCTCAACTTTGGATCACCTGACGGTACATAAATAGAAGCTGCAGAGTGGTAGTTTCCGATGTTACTCCGATACTCCGACGTTTTAGCGCTTTTTTTCCTCGCTTTTTTTAAACAGAAAGTAAAAGGGATTGTTGACATGTTCTCCTTATTTCTTTTTTCGTTGACCGTTTTTCTAGTTTGCACATATCATTCCAATTGTAAAAAGTGAATCTAGAAGTGTAATATATGAGTATCCTACACACGCATTGCTGAGTTATGAAGACAACGGGCTTCTCGGTGGTGACGCATCACTTTTTTGATGACATCTTTAACACGAAACGTTCCAATGGTGCTGATGGCCTTATGTCAGCTTACAAAACAACAGTCACGTTCGTAAGCCGGTAATATAGTGCGCCATATTATCCCTTTTCCATGTCTTTTCGTCTCCGAAGAATGTTTAGTTTTTTGCTGATAAATCATCCGAACTACTTCACTGACAAGTTTCTGACTAAGACGTATGATGTTAACAGCTAAAGTGGATAGGAAGGTGAAGGATTGTGTGAGTATGCTGCGCACTTGGTACTGAGTTCCAAAATCGTGAGCTTGTTGATAACCGATGATAATGATGTAATATGACATTGTTGAACTAAAATATAGAAAACCAATCAAGATCAAGGACTGCTAATTTGGTTCGGTATTTTCTCGCTTTTTTTCTAGCTGTTTTGTTTTAAACAAAATTCAAAACGTGTTTTTGGCATGATCTCTTCATGCCTTCGTCGTTGAGGTGTTTCTGTTTTGCATATCCTATGCCAACCGTAAAATTGCGTATATAATTGGAATGTGTGGGTATCCTACATGCTCTTATCGTTTTTATGTGGGAGGGAGGGGAAGTGCTTTCCGAAAAATTTTTCTCTTTGAAGAGCTTGGACAAATTCGAGCGGATGAAATTTCTACCACATTCTAATCCCACTTCAGTTCTATAGCTCCGGACTGGTAGAGGAAGTTGTTTACAATATTATTTGTCTCCGTTGTATAGTTTCGTTTAATTCCATCACAGGTTCTTGGCGCGTACCAACGCTTTGCTGCCTCACGACGTTTCTCTGTGAATGCCTGGCCAGCGAAATATCTTATCGTTTTCATGTGGGAGGGAGGGAGGTGCTTTCCGAAAAATTTTTCTCTTTGAAGAGCATGGAGAAATTCGAGCGACGATGAAATTTCTACCACATTCTAATCCCACTTCAGTTCTATAGCTCCGGACTGGTAGAGGAAGTTGTTTACAATTTTATATGTCTCCGTAGTATAGTTTCGTTTAATTCCATCACAGGTTCTTGGCGCGTACCAACGCTTTGCTGCCTCACGACGTTTCTCTGTGAATGCCTGGCAAGCGAAATATCTTATCGTTTTCATGTGGGAGGGAGGGAGGTGCTTTCCGAAAAATTTTTCTCTTTGAAGAGCTTGGACAAATTCGAGCGACGATGAAATTTCTACCACATTCTAATCCCACTTCAGTTCTATAGCTCCGGACTGGTAGAGGAAGTTGTTTACAATATTATTTGTCTCCGTAGTATAGTTTCGTTTAATTCCATCACAGGTTCTTGGCGCGTACCAACGCTTTGCTGCCTCACGACGTTTCTCTGTGAATGCCTGGCCAGCGAGATATCTTATCGTTTTCATGTGGGAGGGAGGGAGGTGCTTTCCGAAAAATTTTTCTCTTTGAAGAGCGTGGACAAATTCGAGCGACGATGAAATTTCTACCACATTCTAATCCCACTTCAGTTCTATAGCTCCGGACTGGTAGAGGAAGTTGTTTACAATATTATTTGTCTCCGTAGTATAGTTTCGTTTAATTCCATCACAGGTTCTTGGCGCGTACCAACGCTTTGCTGGCCCACGACGTTTCTCTGTAATTGCCTGGCAAGCGAAATATCCTTTTCATGTGGAAGGGAGGGAGGTGCTTTCCGAAAAATTTTTCTCTATGAACAGCGTGGACAAATTCGAGCGACGATGACATTTCTACCACATTCTAATCCCACTTCAGTTCTATAGCTCCGGACTGGAAGAGGAAGTTGTTTACAATATTATTTGTCTCCGTAGGATAGTTTCGTTTAATTCCATCACAGGTTCTTGGCGCGTACCAACGCTTTGCTGCCTCACGACGTTTCTCTGTGAATGCCTGGCAAGCGAAATATCCTTTTTCATGTGGGAGGGAGGGAGGTGCTTTCCGAAAAATTTTTTCTCTTTGAAGAGCTTGGACAAATTCGAGCGACGATGAAATTTCTACCACATTCTAATCCCACTTCAGTTCTATAGCTCCGGACTGGTAGAGGAAGTTGTTTACAATTTTATTTGTTCTCCGTATTATGGTTTCGTTTAATTCCATCACAGGTTCTTGGCGCGTACCAACGCTTTGCTGCCTCACGACGTTTCTCTGTGAATGCCTGGCAAGCGAAATATCCTTTTTCATGTGGGAGGGAGGGAGGTGCTTTCCGAAAAAATTTTTCTCTTTGAAGAGCTTGGACAAATTCGAGCGACGATGAAATTTCTACCACATTCTAATCCCACTTCAGTTCTATAGCTCCGGACTGGTAGAGGAAGTTGTTTACAATATTATTTGTCTCCGTAGTATGGTTTCGTTTAATTCCATCACAGGTTCTTGGCGCGTACCAACGCTTTGCTGCCTCACGACGTTTCTCTGTGAATGCCTGGCAAGCGAAATATCTTATCGTTTTTCATGTGGGAGGGATTGAAGTGCTTTCCGAAAAATTTTTCTCTTTGAAGAGCTTGGACAAATTCGAGCGACGATGAAATTTCTACCACATTCTAGTCCCACTTCAGTTCAATAGCTCCGGACTGGTATAGAAGTTGTTTACAATTTTATTCTTCTCCGTATTATGGATTCGTTTAATTCCATCACAGGTTCTTGGCGCGTACCAACGCTTTGCTGCCTCACGACGTTTCTCTGTGAATGCCTGGCAAGCGAAATATCCTTTTTCATGTGGGAGGGAGGGAGGTGCTTTCCGAAAAATTTTTCTCTTTTGAAGAGCATGGAGAAATTCGAGCGACGATGAAATTTCTACCACATTCTAATCCCACTTCAGTTCTATAGCTCCGGACTGGTAGAGGAAGTTGTTTACAATATTATTTGTCTCCGTAGTATAGTTTCGTTTAATTCCATCACAGGTTCTTAGCGCGTACCAACGCTTTGCTGCCTCACGACGTTTCTCTGTGAATGCCTGGCAAGCGAAATATCCTTTTCATGTGGGAGGGAGGGAAGTGCTTTCCGAAAAATTTTTCTCTTTGAAGAGCTTGGACAAATTCGAGCGACGATGAAATTTCTACCACATTCTAATCCCACTTCAGTTCTATAGCTCCGGACTGGTAGAGGAAGTTGTTTACAATATTATTTGTCTCCGTAGTATAGTTTCGTTTAATTCCATCACAGGTTCTTAGCGCGTACCAACGCTTTGCTGCCTCACGACGTTTCTCTGTGAATGCCTGGCAAGCGAAATATCCTTTTCATGTGGGAGGGAGGGAAGTGCTTTCCGAAAAAATTTTTCTCTTTGAAGAGCTTGGACAAATTCGAGCGACGATGAAATTTCTACCACATTCTAATCCCACTTCAGTTCTATAGCTCCGGACTGGAAGAGGAAGTTCTTTACAATTTTGTTGTTCTCCGTATTATGGATTCGTTTAATTCCATCACAGGTTCTTGGCGCGTGCCAACGCTTTGCTGCCTCATGACGTTTCTCTGTGAATGCCTGGCAAGCGAAATATCCTTTTCATGTGGGAGGGAGGGAGTTGCTTTCCGAAAAATTTTTCTCTTTGAAGAGGTTGGACAAATTCGAGCGTCGATGAAATTTCTACCACATTCTAATCCCACTTCAGTTCTTTAGCTCCGGACTGGTAGAGGAAGTTGTTTACAATATTATTTGTCTCCGTAGTATAGTTTCGTTTAATTCCATCACAGGTTCTTAGCGCGTACCAACGCTTTGCTGCCTCACGACGTTTCTCTGTGAATGCCTGGCAAGCGAAATATCCTTTTTCATGTGGGAGGGAGGGAAGTGCTTTCCGAAAAAATTTTTTCTCTTTGAAGAGCTTGGACAAATTCGAGCGACGATGAAATTTCTACCACATTCTAATCCCACTTCAGTTCTATAGCTCCGGACTGGAAGAGGAAGTTCTTTACAATTTTGTTGTTCTCTGTATTATGGATTCGTTTAATTCCATCACAGGTTCTTGGCGCGTGCCAACGCTTTGCTGCCTCATGACGTTTCTCTGTGAATGCCTGGCAAGCGAAATATCCTTTTCATGTGGGAGGGAGGGAAGTGCTTTCCGAAAAATTTTTTCTCTTTGAAGAGCTTGGACAAATTCGAGCGACGATGAAATTTCTACCACATTCTAATCCCACTTCAGTTCTGTAGCTCCGGACTGGTAGAGGAAGTTGTTTACAATATTATTTGTCTCCGTAGTATAGTTTCGTTTAATTCCATCACAGGTTCTTAGCGCGTACCAACGCTTTGCTGCCTCACGACGTTTCTCTGTGAATGCCTGGCAAGCGAAATATCTTATCGTTTTCATGTGGGAGGGAGGGAAGTGCTTTCCGAAAAATTTTTCTCTTTGAAGAGCTTGGACAAATTCGAGCGACGATGAAATTTCTACCACATTCTAATCCCACTTCAGTTCCATAGCTCCGGACTGGAAGAGGAAGTTCTTTACAATTTTGTTGTTCTCCGTATTATGGATTCGTTTAATTCCATCACAGGTTCTTGGCGCGTGCCAACGCTTTGCTGCCTCATGACGTTTCTCTGTGAATGCCTGGCAAGCGAAATATCCTTTTTGATGTGGGAGGGAGGGAGGTGCTTTCCGAAAAATTTTTCTCTTTGAAGAGCTTGGACAAATTCGAGCGACGATGAAATTTCTACCACATTCTAATCCCACTTCAGTTCTATAGCTCCGGACTGGTAGAGGAAGTTGTTTACAATATTATTTGTCTCCGTAGTATAGTTTCGTTTAATTCCATCACAGGTTCTTAGCGCGTACCAACGCTTTGCTGCCTCACGACGTTTCTCTGTGAATGCCTGGCAAGCGAAATATCTTATCGTTTTCATGTGGGAGGGAGGGAAGTGCTTTCCGAAAAAATTTTTTCTCTTTGAAGAGCTTGGACAAATTCGAGCGACGATGAAATTTCTACCACATTCTAATCCCACTTCAGTTCTATAGCTCCGGACTGGTAGAGGAAGTTGTTTACAATATTATTTGTCTCCGTAGTATGGTTTCGTTTAATTCCATCACAGGTTCTTGGCGCGTACCAACGCTTTGCTGCCTCACGACGTTTCTCTGTGAATGCCTGGCAAGCGAAATATCCTTTTCATGTGGGAGGGAGGGAAGTGCTTTCCGAAAAAATTTTTCTCTTTGAAGAGCTTGGACAAATTCGAGCGACGATGAAATTTCTACCGCATTCTAATCCCACTTCAGTTCTATAGCTCCGGACTGGTAGAGGAAGTTGTTTACAATATTATTTGTCTCCGTATTATGGTTTCGTTTAATTCCATCACAGGTTCTTGGCGCGTACCAACGCTTTGCTGCCTCACGACGTTTCTCTGTGAATGCCTGGCAAGCGAAATATCCTTTTCATGTGGGAGGGAGGGAAGTGCTTTCCGAAAAATTTTTCTCTTTGAAGAGCTTGGACAAATTCGAGCGACGATGAAATTTCTACCACATTCTAATCCCACTTCAGTTCTATAGCTCCGGACTGGTAGAGGAAGTTGTTTACAATATTATTTGTCTCCGTATTATGGTTTCGTTTAATTCCATCACAGGTTCTTGGCGCGTGCCAACGCTTTGCTGCCTCATGACGTTTCTCTGTGAATGCCTGGCAAGCGAAATATCCTTTTTCATGTGGGAGGGAGGGAGGTGCTTTCCGAAAAAAATTTTTCTCTTTGAAGAGCTTGGACAAATTCGAGCGACGATGAAATTTCTACCACATTCTAATCCCACTTCAGTTCTATAGCTCCGGACTGGAAGAGGAAGTTCTTTACAATTTTGTTGTTCTCCGTATTATGGATTCGTTTAATTCCATCACAGGTTCTTGGCGCGTGCCAACGCTTTGCTGCCTCATGACGTTTCTCTGTGAATGCCTGGCAAGCGAAATATCCTTTTGATGTGGGAGGGAGGGAGGTGCTTTCCGAAAAATTTTTCTCTTTGAAGAGCTTGGACAAATTCGAGCGACGATGAAATTTCTACCACATTCTAATCCCACTTCAGTTCTATAGCTCCGGACTGGTAGAGGAAGTTGTTTACAATATTATTTGTCTCCGTAGTATGGTTTCGTTTAATTCCATCACAGGTTCTTGGCGCGTACCAACGCTTTGCTGCCTCACGACGTTTCTCTGTGAATGCCTGGCCAGCGAGATATCTTATCGTTTTCATGTGGGAGGGATTGAAGTGGTTTCCGAAAAATTTTTCTCTTTGAAGAGCTTGGACAAATTCGAGCGACGATGAGTTTTCTACCACATTCTAACCCACTTCAGTTCTATAGCTCCGGACTGGTAGAGGAAGTTGTTTACAATATTATTTGTCTCCGTAGTATAGTTTCGTTTAATTCCATCACAGGTTCTTGGCGCGTACCAACGCTTTGCTGCCTCACGACGTTTCTCTGTGAATGCCTGGCAAGCGAAATATCCTTTTCATGTGGGAGGGAGGGAAGTGCTTTCCGAAAAATTTTTCTCTTTGAAGAGCTTGGACAAATTCGAGCGACGATGAAATTTCTACCACATTCTAATCCCACTTCAGTTCTATAGCTCCGGACTGGTAGAGGAAGTTGTTTACAATATTATTTGTCTCCGTATTATGGTTTCGTTTAATTCCATCACAGGTTCTTAGCGCGTACCAACGCTTTGCTGCCTCACGACGTTTCTCTGTGAATGCCTGGCAAGCGAAATATCTATCGTTTTCATGTGGGAGGGAGGGAAGTGCTTTCCGAAAAATTTTTCTCTTTGAAGAGCTTGGACAAATTCGAGCGACGATGAAATTTCTACCACATTCTAATCCCACTTCAGTTCTATAGCTCCGGACTGGAAGAGGAAGTTCTTTACAATTTTGTTGTTCTCCGTATTATGGATTCGTTTAATTCCATCACAGGTTCTTGGCGCGTGCCAACGCTTTGCTGCCTCATGACGTTTCTCTGTGAATGCCTGGCAAGCGAAATATCCTTTTCATGTGGGAGGGAGGGAGGTGCTTTCCGAAAAATTTTTCTCTTTTGAAGAGCATGGAGAAATTCGAGCGACGATGAAATTTCTACCACATTCTAATCCCACTTCAGTTCTATAGCTCCGGACTGGAAGAGGAAGTTGTTTACAATATTATTTGTCTCCGTATTATGGTTTCGTTCAATTCCATCACAGGTTCTTGGCGCGTACCAACGCTTTGCTGCCTCACGACGTTTCTCTGTGAATGCCTGGCAAGCGAAATATCGTTTTCATGTGGGAGGGAGGGAGGTGCTTTCCAAAAAATGTTTCTCTTTGAAGAGCTTGGACAAATTCGAGCGACGATGAAATTTCTACCACGTTCTGATCCCACTTCAGTTCTATAGCTCCGCACTGGTAGAGGAAGTTGTTTACAATATTATTTGTCTCCGTAGTTATGGTTTCGTTTAATTCCATCACAGGTTCTTGGCGCGTACCAACGCTTTGCTGGCTCACGACGTTTCTCTGTGAATGCCTGGCAAGCGAAATATCTTATCGTTTTCATGTGGGAGGGAGGGAGGTGCTTTCCGAAAAATTTTTCTCTTTGAAGAGCATGGAGAAATTCGAGCGACGATGAAATTTCTACCACGTTCTGATCCCACTTCAGTTCTATAGCTCCGCACTGGCAGAGGAAGTTGTTTGCAATATTATTTGTCTCCAAGTTATGGTTTCGTTTAATTCCATCACAGGTTCTTGGCGCGTACCAACGCTTTGCTGCCTCACGACGTTTCTCTGTGAATGCCTGGCCAGCGAGATATCTTATCGTTTTCATGTGGGAGGGAGGGAGGTGCTTCCCGAAAAATTTTTCTCTTTGAAGGGCATGGAGAAATTCGAGCGACGATGAAATTTCTACCGCGTTCTAATCCCACTTCAGTTCTATAGCTCCGGACTGGTAGAGGAAGTTGTTTACAATATTATTTGTCTCCGTAGGATAGTTTCGTTTAATTCCATCACAGGTTCTTGGCGCGTACCAACGCTTTGCTGCCTCACGACGTTTCTCTGTGAATGCCTGGCAAGCGAAATATCACTTTTCATGTGGGAGGGGAGGGAGGTGCTTTCCGAAAAAATTTTTCTTTTTGAAGAGCATGGAGAAATTCGAGCGACGATGAAATTTCTACCACATTCTAATCCCACTTCAGTTCTATAGCTCCGGACTGGTAGAGGAAGTTGTTTACAATATTATTTGTCTCCGTAGTATGGTTTCGTTTAATTCCATCACAGGTTCTTGGCGCGTACCAACGCTTTGCTGCCTCACGACGTTTCTCTGTGAATGCCTGGCAAGCGAAATATCCTTTTCATGTGGGAGGGAGGGAGGGTGCTTTCCGAAAAATTTCTTTCTTTTTGAAGAGCATGGACAAATTCAAGCGACGATGAAATTTCTACCACATTCTAATCCCACTTCAGTTCTATAGCTCCGGACTGGTAGAGGAAGTTGTTTACAATATTATTTGTCTCCGTAGGATAGTTTCGTTTAATTCCATCACAGGTTCTTGGCGCGTACCAACGCTTTGCTGCCTCACGACGTTTCTCTGTGAATGCCTGGCAAGCGAAATATCCTTTTCATGTGGGAGGGAGGGAGGTGCTTTCCGAAAAATTTTTCTCTTTGAAGAGCGTGGAGAAATTCGAACGCCGATGAAATTTCTACCACATTCTAATCCCACTTCAGTTCTATAGCTCCGGACTGGTAGAGGAAGTTGTTTACAATTTTATTCGTCTCCGTATTATATTTTCGTTTAATTCCATCACAGGTTCTTGGCGCGTACCAACGCTTTGCTGCCTCACGACGTTTCTCTGTGAATGCCTGGCAAGCGAAATATCTTATCGTTTTCATGTGGGAGGGAGGGAGGTGCTTTCCGAAAAATTTTTCTCTTTTGAAGAGCATGGAGAAATTCGAGCGACGATGAAATTTCTACCACATTCTAATCCCACTTCAGTTCTATAGCTCCGGACTGGTAGAGGAAGTTGTTTACAATTTTATATGTCTCCGTATTATAGTTTCGTTTAATTCCATCACAGGTTCTTGGCGCGTACCAACGCTTTGCTGCCTCACGACGTTTCTCTGTGAATGCCTGGCCAGCGAGATATCTTATCGTTTTCATGTGGGAGGGATTGAAGTGGTTTCCGAAAAATTTTTCTCTTTGAAGAGCGTGGACAAATTCGAGCGACGATGAAATTTCTACCACATTCTAGTCCCACTTCAGTTCAATAGCTCCGGACTGGTAGAGGAAGTTGTTTACAATATTATTTGTCTCCGTAGTTATGGTTTCGTTTAATTCCATCACAGGTTCTTGGCGCGTACCAACGCTTTGCTGCCTCACGACGTTTCTCTGTGAATGCCTGGCAAGCGAAATATCTTATCGTTTTCATGTGGGAGGGAGGGAGGTGCTTTCCGAAAAATTTTTTCTCTTTGAAGAGCTTGGACAAATTCGAGCGACGATGAAATTTCTACCACGTTCTGATCCCACTTCAGTTCTATAGCTCCGGACTGGTAGAGGAAGTTGTTTACAATATTATTTGTCTCCGTAGTTATGGTTTCGTTTAATTCCATCACAGGTTCTTGGCGCGTACCAACGCTTTGCTGCCTCACGACGTTTCTCTGTGAATGCCTGGCAAGCGAAATATCTTATCGTTTTCATGTGGGAGGGAGGGAGGTGCTTTCCGAAAAAATTTTTCTCTTTGAAGAGCTTGGACAAATTCGAGCGACGATGAAATTTCTACCACGTTCTGATCCCACTTCAGTTCTATAGCTCCGGACTGGTAGAGGAAGTTGTTTACAATATTATTTGTCTCCTAGTTATGGTTTCGTTTAATTCCATCACAGGTTCTTGGCGCGTACCAACGCTTTGCTGCCTCACGACGTTTCTCTGTGAATGCCTGGCAAGCGAAATATCTTATCGTTTTCATGTGGGAGGGAGGGAGGTGCTTTCCGAAAAATTTTTCTCTTTGAAGAGCTTGGACAAATTCGAGCGACGATGAAATTTCTACCACGTTCTAATCCCACTTCAGTTCTATAGCTCCGGACTGGTAGAGGAAGTTGTTTACAATATTATTTGTCTCCGTAGGGATAGTTTCGTTTAATTCCATCACAGGTTCTTGGCGCGTACCAACGCTTTGCTGCCTCACGACGTTTCTCTGTGAATGCCTGGCAAGCGAAATATCTTATCGTTTTCATGTGGGAGGGAGGGAGTTGCTTTCCGAAAAATTTTTCTCTTTGAAGAGCTTGGACAAATTCGAGCGACGATGAAATTTCTACCACATTCTAATCCCACTTCAGTTCTATAGCTCCGGACTGGTAGAGGAAGTTGTTTACAATATTATTTGTCTCCGTATTATGGTTTCGTTTAATTCCATCACAGGTTCTTGGCGCGTACCAACGCTTTGCTGCCTCACGACGTTTCTCTGTGAATGCCTGGCAAGCGAAATATCTTATCGTTTTCATGTGGGAGGGAGGGAGGTGCTTTCCGAAAAAATTTTTCTCTTTGAAGAGCTTGGACAAATTCGAGCGACGATGAAATTTCTACCACATTCTAATCCCACTTCAGTTCTATAGCTCCGCACTGGTAGAGGAAGTTGTTTACAATATTTATTTGTCTCCGTAGTATAGTTTCGTTTAATTCCATCACAGGTTCTTGGCGCGTACCAACGCTTTGCTGCCTCACGACGTTTCTCTGTGAATGCCTGGCAAGCGAAATATGCTATCGTTTTCATGTGGGAGGGAGGGAGGTGCTTTCCGAAAAATTTTTCTCTTTGAAGAGCTTGGACAAATTCGAGCGACGATGAGTTTTCTACCACATTCTAATCGCACTTCAGTTCTATACCTCCGCACTGGTAGAGGAAGTTGTTTACAATTTTATATGTCTCCGTAGTATAGTTTCGTTTAATTCCATCACAGGTTCTTGGCGCGTACCAACGCTTTGCTGCCTCACGACGTTTCTCTGTGAATGCCTGGCCAGCGAGATATCTTATCGTTTTCATGTGGGAGGGAGGGAGGTGCTTTCCGAAAAATTTTTCTCTTTGAAGAGCTTGGACAAATTCGAGCGACGATGAGTTTTCTACCACATTCTAATCGCACTTCAGTTCTATACCTCCGCACTGGTAGAGGAAGTTGTTTACAATTTTATATGTCTCCGTAGTATAGTTTCGTTTAATTCCATCACAGGTTCTTGGCGCGTACCAACGCTTTGCTGCCTCACGACGTTTCTCTGTGAATGCCTGGCAAGCGAAATATCCTTTTCATGTGGGAGGGAGGGAGGTGCTTTCCGAAAAATTTTTCTCTTTGAAGAGCTTGGAGAAATTCGAGCGACGATGAGTTTTCTACCACATTCTAATCGCACTTCAGTTCTATACCTCCGCACTGGTAGAGGAAGTTGTTTACAATTTTATATGTCTCCGTAGTATAGTTTCGTTTAATTCCATCACAGGTTCTTGGCGCGTACCAACGCTTTGCTGCCTCACGACGTTTCTCTGTGAATGCCTGGCAAGCGAAATATCCGTTTTCATGTGGGAGGGAGGGAGGTGCTTTCCGAAAAAATTTTTCTCTTTGAAGAGCTTGGACAAATTCGAGCGACGATGAAATTTCTACCACATTCTAATCCCACTTCAGTTCTATAGCTCCGCGACTGGTAGAGGAAGTTGTTTACAATTTTATTTGTCTCCGTAGTATAGTTTCGTTTAATTCCATCACAGGTTCTTGGCGCGTACCAACGCTTTGCTGCCTCACGACGTTTCTCTGTGAATGCCTGGCAAGCGAAATATCCTTTTCATGTGGGAGGGAGGGAGGTGCTTTCCGAAAAATTTTTCTCTATGAAGAGCGTGGACAAATTCGAGCGACGATGAAATTTCTACCACATTCTAACCCACTTCAGTTCTATACCTCCGCACTGGTAGAGGAAGTTGTTTACAATTTTATATGTCTCCGTAGTATAGTTTCGTTTAATTCCATCACAGGTTCTTGGCGCGTACCAACGCTTTGCTGCCTCACGACGTTTCTCTGTGAATGCCTGGCCAGCGAGATATCTTATCGTTTTCATGTGGGAGGGATGGAGGTGCTTTCCGAAAAATTTTTCTCTTTGAAGAGCTTGGACAAATTCGAGCGACGATGAAATTTCTACCACATTCTAATCCCACTTCAGTTCTATACCTCCGCACTGGTAGAGGAAGTTGTTTACAATTTTATATGTCTCCGTAGTATAGTTTCGTTTAATTCCATCACAGGTTCTTGGCGCGTACCAACGCTTTGCTGCCTCACGACGTTTCTCTGTGAATGCCTGGCAAGCGAAATATCCTTTTTCATGTGGGAGGGAGGGAGGTGCTTTCCGAAAAAATTTTTCTCTTTGAAGAGCTTGGACAAATTCGAGCGACGATGAGTTTTCTACCACATTCTAATCGCACTTCAGTTCTATACCTCCGCACTGGTAGAGGAAGTTGTTTACAATTTTATATGTCTCCGTAGTATAGTTTCGTTTAATTCCATCACAGGTTCTTGGCGCGTACCAACGCTTTGCTGCCTCACGACGTTTCTCTGTGAATGCCTGGCAAGCGAAATATCCTTTTCATGTGGGAGGGAGGGAGGTGCTTTCCGAAAAATTTTTCTCTATGAACAGCGTGGACAAATTCGAGCGCCGATGAAATTTCTACCGCATTCTAATCCCACTTCAGTTCTTCAGCTCCTCGCTGGTAGAGGAAGTTGTTCACAATTTTATATGTCTCCGTAGTATAGTTTCGTTTAATTCCATCACAGGTTCTTGGCGCGTACCAACGCTTTGCTGCCTCACGACGTTTCTCTGTGAATGCCTGGCAAGCGAATTATCCTTTTCATGTGGGAGGGAGGGAGGTGCTTTCCGTAAAATTTTTCTTTTTGAAGAGCTTGGACAAATTCGAGCGACGATGAAATTTCTACCACATTCTAATCCCACTTCAGTTCTATAGCTCCGGACTGGTAGAGGAAGTTGTTTACAATATTTTGTTGTCTCCGTATTATGGTTTCGTTTAATTCCATCACAGGTTCTTGGCGCGTACCAACGCTTTTTGCTGCCTCACGACGTTTCTCTGTGAATGCCTGGCAAGCGAAATATCCTTTTCATGTGGGAGGGAGGAGGTGCTTTCCGAAAAATTTTTCTTTTTGAAGAGCATGGACAAATTCGAGCGACGATGAAATTTCTACCACATTCTAATCCCACTTCAGTTCTACTAGCTCCGGACTGATAGAGGAAGTTGTTTTACAATTTTGTTCTTCTCCGTATTATGGATTCGTTTAATTCCATCACAGGTTCTTTGGCGCGTACCAACGCTTTGCTGCCTCATGACGTTTCTCTGTGAATGCCTGGCAAGCGAAATATCCCTTTTCATGTGGGAGGGAGGGAGTTGCTTTCCGAAAAATCTTTCTCTTTAAAGAGGATGGACAAATTCGAGCGTCGATGAAATTTCTTCCGCATTCTAATCCCACTTCAATTCTATAGCTCCGGACTGGAAGAGGAAGTTGTTTACAATATTATTTGTCTCCGTATTATGGATTTCGTTTAATTCCATCACAGGTTCTTGGCGCGTACCAACGCTTTGCTGCCTCACGACGTTTCTCTGTGAATGCCTGGCAAGCGAAATATCATCTTTTTCATGTGGGAGGGAGGGAGGTGCTTTCCGAAAAATTTTTTCTCTTTTGAAGAGCATGGAGAAATTCGAGCGACGATGAAATTTCTACCACATTCTAATCCCACTTCAGTTCTATAGCTCCGGACTGGTAGAGGAAGTTGTTTACAATATTATTTGTCTCCGTATTATGGTTTCGTTTAATTCCATCACAGGGTTCTTGGCGCGTACCAACGCTTTGCTGCCTCACGACGTTTCTCTGTGAATGCCTGGCAAGCGAAATATCCTTTTCATGTGGGAGGGGAGGGAGGTGCTTTCCGAAAAAATTTTTCTCTTTTGAAGAGCATGGACAAATTCGAGCGACGATGAAATTTCTACCACATTCTAATCCCACTTCAGTTCTATAGCTCCGGACTGGTAGAGGAAGTTGTTTACAATATTATTTGTCTCCGTATTATGGTTTCGTTTAATTCCATCACAGGTTCTTGGCGCGTACCAACGCTTTGCTGCCTCACGACGTTTCTCTGTGAATGCCTGGCAAGCGAAATATCCTTTTTCATGTGGGAGGGAGGGAGGTGCTTTCCGAAAAATTTTTCTCTTTTGAAGAGCTTGGACAAATTCGAGCGACGATGAAATTTCTACCACATTCTAATCCCACTTCAGTTCTATAGCTCCGGACTGGTAGAGGAAGTTGTTTACAATATTATTTGTCTCCGTATTATGGATTCGTTTAATTCCATCACAGGTTCTTGGCGCGTGCCAACGCTTTGCTGCCTCACGACGTTTCTCTGTGAATGCCTGGCAAGCGAAATATCGCTTTTCATGTGGGAGGGAGGGAGGTGCTTTCCGAAAAGATTCTTCTCTTTTGAAGAGCATGGACAAATTCGAGCGACGATGAAATTTCTACCACATTCTAATCCCACTTCAGTTCTATAGCTCCGGACTGGTAGAGGAAGTTGTTTACAATATTATTTGTCTCCGTATGTATGGTTTCGTTTAATTCCATCACAGGTTCTTGGCGCGTACCAACGCTTTGCTGCCTCACGACGTTTCTCTGTGAATGCCTGGCAAGCGAAATATCCTTTTCATGTGGGAGGGAGGGAGGTGCTTTCCGAAAAATTCTTTCTCTTTTGAAGAGCATGGACAAATTCGAGCGACGATGAAATTTCTACCACATTCTAATCCCACTTCAGTTCTATAGCTCCGGACTGGTAGAGGAAGTTGTTTACAATATTATTTGTCTCCGTATTATGGTTTCGTTTAATTCCATCACAGGTTCTTGGCGCGTACCAACGCTTTGCTGCCTCACGACGTTTCTCTGTGAATGCCTGGCAAGCGAAATATCCTTTTCATGTGGGAGGGAGGGAGGTGCTTTCCGAAAAAATTTTTCTTTTTGAAGAGCATGGAGAAATTCGAGCGAATGAAATTTCTACCACATTCTAATCCCACTTCAGTTCTATAGCTCCGGACTGGTAGAGGAAGTTGTTTACAATTTTATTCTTCTCCGTATTATGGATTCGTTTAATTCCATCACAGGTTCTTGGCGCGTACCAACGCTTTGCTGCCTCACGACGTTTCTCTGTGAATGCCTGGCAAGCGAAATATCCTTTTCATGTGGGAGGGAGCGAGGTGCTTTCCGAAAAATTTTTCTATATGAACAGCGTGGACAAATTCGAACGAATGAAATTTCTACCGCATTCTAATCCCACTTCAGTTCTATAGCTCCGGACTGGTAGAGGAAGTTGTTTACAATATTATTTGTCTCCGTATTATGGTTTCGTTTAATTCCATCACAGGTTCTTGGCGCGTACCAACGCTTTGCTGCCTCACGACGTTTCTCTGTGAATGCCTGGCAAGCGAAATATCCTTTTTCATGTGGGAGGGGGAGGGAGGTGCTTTCCGAAAAGATTTCTTCTTTTTGAAGAGCATGGACAAATTCAAGCGACGATGAAATTTCTACCGCATTCTAATCCCACTTCAGTTCTTTAGCTCCGGACTGGTATAGGAAGTTGTTTACAATTTTATTCTTCTCCGTATTATGGATTCGTTTAATTCCATCACAGGTTCTTGGCGCGTACCAACGCTTTGCTGCCTCACGACGTTTCTCTGTGAATGCCTGGCAAGCGAAATATCCTTTTCATGTGGGAGGGAGGGAGGTGCTTTCCGAAAAATTTTTCTTTTTGAAGAGCATGGAGAAATTCGAGCGACGATGAAATTTCTACCACATTCTAATCCCACTTCAGTTCTATAGCTCCGGACTGGTAGAGGAAGTTGTTTACAATATTATTTGTCTCCGTAGGATGGTTTCGTTTAATTCCATCACAGGTTCTTGGCGCGTACCAACGCTTTGCTGCCTCACGACGTTTCTCTGTGAATGCCTGGCAAGCGAAATATCCTTTTCATGTGGGAGGGAGGGAGAGTGCTTTCCGAAAAAAATTTTTTCTTTTTGAAGAGCATGGAGAAATTCGAGCGACGATGAAATTTCTACCACATTCTAATCCCACTTCAGTTCTATAGCTCCGGACTGGTAGAGGAAGTTGTTTACAATATTATTTGTCTCCGTAGTATGGTTTCGTTTAATTCCATCACAGGTTCTTGGCGCGTACCAACGCTTTGCTGCCTCACGACGTTTCTCTGTGAATGCCTGGCAAGCGAAATATCCTTTTCATGTGGGAGGGAGGGAGGTGCTTTCCGAAAAATTTTTCTTTTTGAAGAGCATGGAGAAATTCGAGCGACGATGAAATTTCTACCACATTCTAGTCCCACTTCAGTTCTACTAGCTCCGGACTGGTAGAGGAAGTTGTTTTACAATTTTATTCTTCTCCGTATTATGGATTCGTTTAATTTCCATCACAGGTTCTTGGCGCGTACCAACGCTTTGCTGCCTCACGACGTTTTCTCTGTGAATGCCTGGCAAGCGAAATATCCTTTTCATGTGGGAGGGAGGGAGGTGCTTTCCGAAAAATTTTTCTTTTTGAAGAGCGTGGACAAATTCGAACGAATGAAATTTCTACCGCATTCTAATCCCACTTCAGTTCTATAGCTCCGGACTGGTAGAGGAAGTTGTTTACAATATTATTTGTCTCCGTATTATGGTTTCGTTTAATTCCATCACAGGTTCTTGGCGCGCACCAACGCTTTGCTGCCTCACGACGTTTCTCTGTGAATGCCTGGCAAGCGAAATATCCTTTTCATGTGGGAGGGAGGGAGGTGCTTTCCGAAAAGATTTTTCTTTTTGAAGAGCATGGACAAATTCGAGCGACGATGAAATTTCTACCACATTCTAATCCCACTTCAGTTCTATAGCTCCGGACTGGTAGAGGAAGTTGTTTACAATATTATTTGTCTCCGTATTATGGATTTCGTTTAATTCCATCACAGGTTCTTGGCGCGTACCAACGCTTTGCTGCCTCACGACGTTTCTCTGTGAATGCCTGGCAAGCGAAATATCCCTTTTCATGTGGGAGGGAGGGAAGTGCTTTCCGAAAAATTTTTCTCTTTGAAGAGCGTGGACAAATTCGAGCGACGATGAAATTTCTACCACATTCTAATCCCACTTCAGTTCTATAGCTCCGGACTGGTAGAGGAAGTTGTTTACAATTTTATTCTTCTCCGTATTATGGATTCGTTTAATTCCATCACAGGTTCTTGGCGCGTACCAACGCTTTGCTGCCTCACGACGTTTCTCTGTGAATGCCTGGCAAGCGAAGTATCCTTTTCATGTGGGAGGGAGGGAGGTGCTTTCCGAAAAATTCTTCTTTTTTGAAGAGCATGGACAAATTCGAGCGACGATGAAATTTCTACCACATTCTAATCCCACTTCAGTTCTATAGCTCCGGACTGGTAGAGGAAGTTGTTTACAATATTTATTCTGTCTCCGTATTATGGTTTCGTTTAATTCCATCACAGGTTCTTGGCGCGTACCAACGCTTTGCTGCCTCACGACGTTTCTCTGTGAATGCCTGGCAAGCGAAATATCCTTTTCATGTGGGAGGGAGGGAGGTGCTTTCCGAAAAATTTTTCTTTTTGAAGAGCATGGAGAAATTCGAGCGACGATGAAATTTCTACCACATTCTAATCCCACTTCAGTTCTATAGCTCCGGACTGGTAGAGGAAGTTGTTTACAATTTTATTCTTCTCCGTATTATGGATTCGTTTAATTCCATCACAGGTTCTTGGCGCGTACCAACGCTTTGCTGCCTCACGACGTTTCTCTGTGAATGCCTGGCAAGCGAAATATCCTTTTCATGTGGGAGGGAGGGAGGTGCTTTCCGAAAAATTTTTCTTTTTGAAGAGCATGGAGAAATTCGAGCGGATGAAATTTCTACCACATTCTAATCCCACTTCAGTTCTATAGCTCCGGACTGGTAGAGGAAGTTGTTTACAATATTATTTGTCTCCGTATTATGGTTTCGTTTAATTCCATCACAGGTTCTTGGCGCGTACCAACGCTTTGCTGCCTCACGACGTTTCTCTGTGAATGCCTGGCAAGCGAAATATCCTTTTCATGTGGGAGGGAGGGAGGTGCTTTCCGAAAAATTTTTCTTTTTGAAGAGCATGGAGAAATTCGAGCGACGATGAAATTTCTACCACATTCTAATCCCACTTCAGTTCTATAGCTCCGGACTGGTAGAGGAAGTTGTTTACAATATTTATTCTGTCTCCGTATTATGGATTTCGTTTAATTCCATCACAGGTTCTTGGCGCGTACCAACGCTTTGCTGCCTCACGACGTTTCTCTGTGAATGCCTGGCAAGCGAAATATCCTTTTCATGTGGGAGGGAGGGAGGTGCTTTCCGAAAAATTTTTCTTTTTGAAGAGCATGGAGAAATTCGAGCGGATGAAATTTCTACCACATTCTAATCCCACTTCAGTTCTATAGCTCCGGACTGGTAGAGGAAGTTGTTTACAATATTATTTGTCTCCGTATTATGGTTTCGTTTAATTCCATCACAGGTTCTTGGCGCGTACCAACGCTTTGCTGCCTCACGACGTTTCTCTGTGAATGCCTGGCAAGCGAAATATCCTTTTCATGTGGGAGGGAGGGAGGTGCTTTCCGAAAAATTTTTCTTTTTTGAAGAGCATGGAGAAATTCGAGCGACGATGAAATTTCTACCACATTCTAATCCCACTTCAGTTCTATAGCTCCGGACTGGTAGAGGAAGTTGTTTACAATTTTATTCTTCTCCGTATTATGGATTTCGTTTAATTCCATCACAGGTTCTTGGCGCGTACCAACGCTTTGCTGCCTCACGACGTTTCTCTGTGAATGCCTGGCAAGCGAAATATCCCTTTTCATGTGGGAGGGAGGGGAGGTGCTTTCCGAAAAGATTCTTCTTTTTGAAGAGCATGGACAAATTCAAGCGACGATGAAATTTCTACCACATTCTAATCCCACTTCAGTTCTATAGCTCCGGACTGGTAGAGGAAGTTGTTTACAATATTATTTGTCTCCGTATTATGGTTTCGTTTAATTCCATCACAGGTTCTTGGCGCGTACCAACGCTTTGCTGCCTCACGACGTTTCTCTGTGAATGCCTGGCAAGCGAAATATCCTTTTCATGTGGGAGGGAGGGAGGTGCTTTCCGAAAAAATTTTTCTTTTTGAAGAGCATGGAGAAATTCGAGCGACGATGAAATTTCTACCACATTCTAATCCCACTTCAGTTCTATAGCTCCGGACTGGTAGAGGAAGTTGTTTACAATTTTATTCTGTCTCCGTATTATGGATTTCGTTTAATTCCATCACAGGTTCTTGGCGCGTACCAACGCTTTGCTGCCTCACGACGTTTCTCTGTGAATGCCTGGCAAGCGAAATATCCTTTTCATGTGGGAGGGAGGGAGGTGCTTTCCGAAAAATTTTTTCTTTTTTGAAGAGCATGGAGAAATTCGAGCGACGATGAAATTTCTACCACATTCTAATCCCACTTCAGTTCTATAGCTCCGGACTGGTAGAGGAAGTTGTTTACAATATTATTTGTCTCCGTATTATGGTTTCGTTTAATTCCATCACAGGTTCTTGGCGCGTACCAACGCTTTGCTGCCTCACGACGTTTCTCTGTGAATGCCTGGCAAGCGAAATATCCTTTTCATGTGGGAGGGAGGGAGGTGCTTTCCGAAAAATTTTTCTTTTTGAAGAGCATGGAGAAATTCGAGCGACGATGAAATTTCTACCACATTCTAATCCCACTTCAGTTCTATAGCTCCGGACTGGTAGAGGAAGTTGTTTACAATATTATTTGTCTCCGTATTATGGTTTCGTTTAATTCCATCACAGGTTCTTGGCGCGTACCAACGCTTTGCTGCCTCACGACGTTTCTCTGTGAATGCCTGGCAAGCGAAATATCCTTTTCATGTGGGAGGGAGGGAGGTGCTTTCCGAAAAATTTTTCTTTTTTGAAGAGCATGGAGAAATTCGAGCGACGATGAAATTTCTACCACATTCTAATCCCACTTCAGTTCTATAGCTCCGGACTGGTAGAGGAAGTTGTTTACAATTTTATTCTTCTCCGTATTATGGATTTCGTTTAATTCCATCACAGGTTCTTGGCGCGTACCAACGCTTTGCTGCCTCACGACGTTTCTCTGTGAATGCCTGGCAAGCGAAATATCCTTTTCATGTGGGAGGGAGGGAGGTGCTTTCCGAAAAGATTTTTCTTTTTGAAGAGCATGGACAAATTCGAGCGTCGATGAAATTTCTACCGCATTCTAATCCCACTTCAATTCTATAGCTACGGACTGGTAGAGGAAGTTGTTTACAATATTATTTGTCTCCGTATTATGGTTTCGTTCAATTCCATCACAGGTTCTTGGCGCGTACCAACGCTTTGCTGCCTCACGACGTTTCTCTGTGAATGCCTGGCAAGCGAAATATCCTTTTCATGTGGGAGGGAGAGAGGTGCTTTCCGAAAAATTTTTCTTTTTGAAGAGCATGGAGAAATTCGAGCGACGATGAAATTTCTACCACATTCTAATCCCACTTCAGTTCTATAGCTCCGGACTGGTAGAGGAAGTTGTTTACAATATTTATTCTGTCTCCGTATTATGGTTTCGTTTAATTCCATCACAGGTTCTTGGCGCGTACCAACGCTTTGCTGCCTCACGACGTTTCTCTGTGAATGCCTGGCAAGCGAAATATCCTTTTCATGTGGGAGGGAGGGAGGTGCTTTCCGAAAGATTCTTCTTTTTGAAGAGCATGGACAAATTCAAGCGACGATGAAATTTCTACCACATTCTAATCCCACTTCAGTTCTATAGCTCCGGACTGGTAGAGGAAGTTGTTTACAATATTATTTGTCTCCGTATTATGGTTTCGTTTAATTCCATCACAGGTTCTTGGCGCGTACCAACGCTTTGCTGCCTCACGACGTTTCTCTGTGAATGCCTGGCAAGCGAAATATCCTTTTCATGTGGGAGGGAGGGAGGTGCTTTCCGAAAAATTTTTCTTTTTGAAGAGCATGGAGAAATTCGAGCGACGATGAAATTTCTACCACATTCTAATCCCACTTCAGTTCTATAGCTCCGGACTGGTAGAGGAAGTTGTTTACAATATTTATTCTGTCTCCGTATTATGGTTTCGTTTAATTCCATCACAGGTTCTTGGCGCGTACCAACGCTTTGCTGCCTCACGACGTTTCTCTGTGAATGCCTGGCAAGCGAAATATCCTTTTCATGTGGGAGGGAGGGAGGTGCTTTCCGAAAAGATTCTTCTTTTTGAAGAGCATGGACAAATTCAAGCGACGATGAAATTTCTACCACATTCTAATCCCACTTCAGTTCTATAGCTCCGGACTGGTAGAGGAAGTTGTTTACAATATTATTTGTCTCCGTATTATGGTTTCGTTTAATTCCATCACAGGTTCTTGGCGCGTACCAACGCTTTGCTGCCTCACGACGTTTCTCTGTGAATGCCTGGCAAGCGAAATATCCTTTTCATGTGGGAGGGAGGGAGGTGCTTTCCGAAAAATTTTTCTTTTTGAAGAGCATGGAGAAATTCGAGCGACGATGAAATTTCTACCACATTCTAATCCCACTTCAGTTCTATAGCTCCGGACTGGTAGAGGAAGTTGTTTACAATATTTATTCTGTCTCCGTATTATGGTTTCGTTTAATTCCATCACAGGTTCTTGGCGCGTACCAACGCTTTGCTGCCTCACGACGTTTCTCTGTGAATGCCTGGCAAGCGAAATATCCTTTTCATGTGGGAGGGAGGGAGGTGCTTTCCGAAAAGATTCTTTCTTTTTGAAGAGCATGGAGAAATTCGAGCGACGATGAAATTTCTACCACATTCTAATCCCACTTCAGTTCTATAGCTCCGGACTGGTAGAGGAAGTTGTTTACAATTTTATTCTGTCTCCGTATTATGGATTCGTTTAATTCCATCACAGGTTCTTGGCGCGTACCAACGCTTTGCTGCCTCACGACGTTTCTCTGTGAATGCCTGGCAAGCGAAATATCCTTTTCATGTGGGAGGGAGGGAGGTGCTTTCCGAAAGATTCTTCTTTTTTGAAGAGCATGGACAAATTCAAGCGACGATGAAATTTCTACCACATTCTAATCCCACTTCAGTTCTATAGCTCCGGACTGGTAGAGGAAGTTGTTTACAATTTTATTCTTCTCCGTATTATGGATTCGTTTAATTCCATCACAGGTTCTTGGCGCGTACCAACGCTTTGCTGCCTCACGACGTTTCTCTGTGAATGCCTGGCAAGCGAAATATCCTTTTCATGTGGGAGGGAGGGAGGTGCTTTCCGAAAGATTCTTCTTTTTGAAGAGCATGGACAAATTCAAGCGACGATGAAATTTCTACCACATTCTAATCCCACTTCAGTTCTATAGCTCCGGACTGGTAGAGGAAGTTGTTTACAATTTTATTCTTCTCCGTATTATGGATTCGTTTAATTCCATCACAGGTTCTTGGCGCGTACCAACGCTTTGCTGCCTCACGACGTTTCTCTGTGAATGCCTGGCAAGCGAAATATCCTTTTCATGTGGGAGGGAGGGAGGTGCTTTCCGAAAGATTCTTCTTTTTGAAGAGCATGGACAAATTCAAGCGACGATGAAATTTCTACCACATTCTAATCCCACTTCAGTTCTATAGCTCCGGACTGGTAGAGGAAGTTGTTTACAATATTATTTGTCTCCGTATTATGGTTTCGTTTAATTCCATCACAGGTTCTTGGCGCGTACCAACGCTTTGCTGCCTCACGACGTTTCTCTGTGAATGCCTGGCAAGCGAAATATCCTTTTCATGTGGGAGGGAGGGAGGTGCTTTCCGAAAAGATTCTTCTTTTTGAAGAGCATGGACAAATTCAAGCGACGATGAAATTTCTACCACATTCTAATCCCACTTCAGTTCTATAGCTCCGGACTGGTAGAGGAAGTTGTTTACAATATTATTTGTCTCCGTAGGATAGTTTCGTTTAATTCCATCACAGGTTCTTGGCGCGTACCAACGCTTTGCTGCCTCACGACGTTTCTCTGTGAATGCCTGGCAAGCGAAATATCCTTTTCATGTGGGAGGGAGGGAGGTGCTTTCCGAAAAATTTTTCTTTTTGAAGAGCATGGAGAAATTCGAGCGACGATGAAATTTCTACCACATTCTAATCCCACTTCAGTTCTATAGCTCCGGACTGGTAGAGGAAGTTGTTTACAATATTATTTGTCTCCGTATTATGGTTTCGTTTAATTCCATCACAGGTTCTTGGCGCGTACCAACGCTTTGCTGCCTCACGACGTTTCTCTGTGAATGCCTGGCAAGCGAAATATCCTTTTCATGTGGGAGGGAGGGAGGTGCTTTCCGAAAGATTCTTCTTTTTGAAGAGCATGGACAAATTCAAGCGACGATGAAATTTCTACCACATTCTAATCCCACTTCAGTTCTATAGCTCCGGACTGGTAGAGGAAGTTGTTTACAATTTTATTCTTCTCCGTATTATGGATTCGTTTAATTCCATCACAGGTTCTTGGCGCGTACCAACGCTTTGCTGCCTCACGACGTTTCTCTGTGAATGCCTGGCAAGCGAAATATCCTTTTCATGTGGGAGGGAGGGAGGTGCTTTCCGAAAAGATTTTTCTTTTTGAAGAGCATGGACAAATTCAAGCGACGATGAAATTTCTACCACATTCTAATCCCACTTCAGTTCTATAGCTCCGGACTGGTAGAGGAAGTTGTTTACAATTTTATTCTTCTCCGTATTATGGATTCGTTTAATTCCATCACAGGTTCTTGGCGCGTACCAACGCTTTGCTGCCTCACGACGTTTCTCTGTGAATGCCTGGCAAGCGAAGTATCCTTTTCATGTGGGAGGGAGGGAGGTGCTTTCCGAAAAATTCTTCTCTATGAAGAGCGTGGACAAATTCGAGCGACGATGAAATTTCTACCACATTCTAGTCCCACTTCAGTTCAATAGCTCCGGACTGGTAGAGGAAGTTGTTTACAATATTTATTCTGTCTCCGTATTATGGATTCGTTTAATTCCATCACAGGTTCTTGGCGCGTACCAACGCTTTGCTGCCTCACGACGTTTCTCTGTGAATGCCTGGCAAGCGAAATATCCTTTTCATGTGGGAGGGAGCGAGGTGCTTTCCGAAAAATTTTTCTTTTTTGAAGAGCATGGAGAAATTCGAGCGACGATGAAATTTCTACCACATTCTAATCCCACTTCAGTTCTATAGCTCCGGACTGGTAGAGGAAGTTGTTTACAATATTATTTGTCTCCGTAGGATAGTTTCGTTTAATTCCATCACAGGTTCTTGGCGCGTACCAACGCTTTGCTGCCTCACGACGTTTCTCTGTGAATGCCTGGCAAGCGAAATATCCTTTTCATGTGGGAGGGAGGGAGGTGCTTTCCGAAAAATTTTTCTTTTTGAAGAGCATGGAGAAATTCGAGCGACGATGAAATTTCTACCACATTCTAGTCCCACTTCAGTTCTACTGCTCCGGACTATTAGAGGAAGTTGTTTACAATTTTATTCTTCTCCGTATTATGGATTCGTTTAATTTCATCACAGGTTTTTGGGCGTACCAACGCTTTGCTGCCTCACGACGTTTCTCTGTGAATGCCTGGCAAGCGAAATATCCTTTTCATGTGGGAGGGAGCGAGGTGCTTTCCGAAAAATTTTTCTTTTTGAAGAGCATGGAGAAATTCGAGCGGATGAAATTTCTACCACATTCTAATCCCACTTCAGTTCTATAGCTCCGGACTGGTAGAGGAAGTTGTTTACAATATTATTTGTCTCCGTATTATGGTTTCGTTTAATTCCATCACAGGTTCTTGGCGCGTACCAACGCTTTGCTGCCTCACGACGTTTCTCTGTGAATGCCTGGCAAGCGAAATATCCTTTTCATGTGGGAGGGAGGGAGGTGCTTTCCGAAAAATTTCTTTCTTTTTGAAGAGCATGGAGAAATTCGAGCGACGATGAAATTTCTACCACATTCTAATCCCACTTCAGTTCTATAGCTCCGGACTGGTAGAGGAAGTTGTTTACAATATTATTTGTCTCCGTAGGATAGTTTCGTTTAATTCCATCACAGGTTCTTGGCGCGTACCAACGCTTTGCTGCCTCACGACGTTTCTCTGTGAATGCCTGGCAAGCGAAATATCCTTTTCATGTGGGAGGGAGGGAGGTGCTTTCCGAAAGATTCTTCTTTTTGAAGAGCATGGACAAATTCAAGCGACGATGAAATTTCTACCACATTCTAATCCCACTTCAGTTCTATAGCTCCGGACTGGTAGAGGAAGTTGTTTACAATATTATTTGTCTCCGTATTATGGTTTCGTTTAATTCCATCACAGGTTCTTGGCGCGTACCAACGCTTTGCTGCCTCACGACGTTTCTCTGTGAATGCCTGGCAAGCGAAATATCCTTTTCATGTGGGAGGGAGGGAGGTGCTTTCCGAAAGATTCTTCTTTTTGAAGAGCATGGACAAATTCAAGCGACGATGAAATTTCTACCACATTCTAATCCCACTTCAGTTCTATAGCTCCGGACTGGTAGAGGAAGTTGTTTACAATATTATTTGTCTCCGTAGGATAGTTTCGTTTAATTCCATCACAGGTTCTTGGCGCGTACCAACGCTTTGCTGCCTCACGACGTTTCTCTGTGAATGCCTGGCAAGCGAAATATCCTTTTCATGTGGGAGGGAGGGAGGTGCTTTCCGAAAAATTTTTCTTTTTGAAGAGCATGGAGAAATTCGAGCGACGATGAAATTTCTACCACATTCTAATCCCACTTCAGTTCTACTAGCTCCGGACTGGTAGAGGAAGTTGTTTACAATTTTATTCTTCTCCGTATTATGGATTCGTTTAATTCCATCACAGGTTCTTGGCGCGTACCAACGCTTTGCTGCCTCACGACGTTTCTCTGTGAATGCCTGGCAAGCGAAATATCCTTTTCATGTGGGAGGGAGGGAGGTGCTTTCCGAAAGATTCTTCTTTTTGAAGAGCATGGACAAATTCAAGCGACGATGAAATTTCTACCACATTCTAATCCCACTTCAGTTCTATAGCTCCGGACTGGTAGAGGAAGTTGTTTACAATATTATTTGTCTCCGTAGGATAGTTTCGTTTAATTCCATCACAGGTTCTTGGCGCGTACCAACGCTTTGCTGCCTCACGACGTTTCTCTGTGAATGCCTGGCAAGCGAAATATCCTTTTCATGTGGGAGGGAGGGAGGTGCTTTCCGAAAAATTTTTCTTTTTGAAGAGCATGGAGAAATTCGAGCGACGATGAAATTTCTACCACATTCTAATCCCACTTCAGTTCTATAGCTCCGGACTGGTAGAGGAAGTTGTTTACAATTTTATTCTTCTCCGTATTATGGATTCGTTTAATTCCATCACAGGTTCTTGGCGCGTACCAACGCTTTGCTGCCTCACGACGTTTCTCTGTGAATGCCTGGCAAGCGAAATATCCTTTTCATGTGGGAGGGAGGGAGGTGCTTTCCGAAAGATTCTTCTTTTTGAAGAGCATGGACAAATTCAAGCGACGATGAAATTTCTACCACATTCTAATCCCACTTCAGTTCTATAGCTCCGGACTGGTAGAGGAAGTTGTTTACAATATTTATTTCGTCTCCGTATTATGGATTCGTTTAATTCCATCACAGGTTCTTGGCGCGTACCAACGCTTTGCTGCCTCACGACGTTTCTCTGTGAATGCCTGGCAAGCGAAATATCCTTTTCATGTGGGAGGGAGGGAGGTGCTTTCCGAAAGATTCTTCTTTTTGAAGAGCATGGACAAATTCAAGCGACGATGAAATTTCTACCACATTCTAATCCCACTTCAGTTCTATAGCTCCGGACTGGTAGAGGAAGTTGTTTACAATATTTATTCTGTCTCCGTATTATGGATTTCGTTTAATTCCATCACAGGTTCTTGGCGCGTACCAACGCTTTGCTGCCTCACGACGTTTCTCTGTGAATGCCTGGCAAGCGAAATATCCTTTTCATGTGGGAGGGAGGGAGGTGCTTTCCGAAAGATTCTTCTTTTCGAAGAGCATGAACAAATTCAAGCGACGATGAAATTTCTACCACATTCTAATCCCACTTCAGTTCTACTGCTCCGGACTATTAGAGGAAGTTGTTTACAATTTTATTCTTCTCCGTATTATGGATTCGTTTAATTTCATCACAGGTTCTTGGTACGTGCCAGCGCTTTGCTGCCTCGCGACGTTTCTCTGTGAATGCCTGGCCAGCGAGATATCTTATCTTTTTCATGTGGGAGGGAGGGAAGTGCTTTCCGTAAAATTTCTTTCTCTGAAAGAGCATGGACAAATTCATGCGACGATGAAATTTCTACCACATTCTAATCCCACTTCAGTTCTACTGCTCCGGACTATTAGAGGAAGTTGTTTACAATTTTATTCTTCTCCGTATTATGGATTCGTTTAATTTCATCACAGGTTCTTGGTACGTGCCAGCGCTTTGCTGCCTCGCGACGTTTCTCTGTGAATGCCTGGCAAGCGAAATATCTTATCGTTTTCATGTGGGAGGGAGGGAGGTGCTTTCCGAAAAATTTTTCTTTTTGAAGAGCATGGACAAATTCAAGCGACGATGAAATTTCTACCACATTCTAATCCCACTTCAGTTCTATAACTCCGGACTGGTAGAGGAAGTTGTTTACAATATTATTCGTCTCCGTATTATGGATTCGTTTAATTTCATCACAGGTTCTGGCGCGTACCAACGCTTTGCTGCCTCGCGACGTTTCTCTGTGAATGCCTGGCAAGCGAGAATATCGCTTTTCATGTGGGAGGGAGGGAGGTGCTTTCCGAAAAATTCTTTCTTTTTGAAGAGCATGGACAAATTCAAGCGACGATGAAATTTCTACCATATTCTAATCCCACTTCAGTTCTATAGCTCCGGACTGGTAGAGGAAGTTGTTTACAATATTATTTGTCTCCGTATTATGGTTTCGTTTAATTTCATCGCAGGTTCTTGGTACGTGCCAGCGCTTTGCTGCCTCGCGACGTTTCTCTGTGAACGCCTGGCAAGCGAAATATCTTATCGTTTTCATGTGGGAGGGAGGGAAGTGCTTTCCGTAAAATTTTTCTTTTTGAAGAGCATGGAGAAATTCGAGCGACGATGAAATTTCTACCGCATTCTAATCCCACTTCAGTTCTATAGCTCCGGACTGGTAGAGGAAGTTGTTTACAATATTATTTGTCTCCGTATTATGGTTTCGTTTAATTCCATCACAGGTTCTTGGCGCGTACCAACGCTTTGCTGCCTCACGACGTTTCTCTGTGAATGCCTGGCAAGCGAAATATCCTTTTCATGTGGGAGGGAGGGAGGTGCTTTCCGTAAAATTTTTCTTTTTGAAGAGCTTGGACAAATTCGAGCGACGATGAAATTTCTACCACATTCTAATCCCACTTCAGTTCTATAGCTACGGACTGGTAGAGGAAGTTGATTACAATATTATTCGTCTCCGTATTATAGTTTCGTTTAATTCCATCACAGGTTCTTGGCGCGTACCCACGCTTTGCTGCCTCACGACGTTTCTCTGTGAATGCCTGGCAAGCGAAATATGCCTTTTCATGTGGGAGGGAGGGAGGTGCTTTCCCGAAAAATTTTTCTCTTTGAAGAGCATGGACAAATTCAGAGCGACGATGAAATTTCTACCACATTCTAATCCCACTTCAGTTCTATAACTCCGGACTGGTAGAGGAAGTTGTTTACAATATTATTTGTCTCCGTATTATGGATTCGTTTAATTTCATCGCAGGTTCTTGGTACGTGCCAGCGCTTTGCTGCCTCGCGACGTTTCTCTGTGAACGCCTGGCAAGCGAAATATCTTATCGTTTTCATGTGGGAGGGAGGGAGTTGCTTTCCGAAAAATCTTTCTCTTTAAAGAGGTTGGACAAATTCGAGCGTCGATGAAATTTCTACCGCATTCTAATCCCACTTCAATTCTATAGCTACGGACTGGTAGAGGAAGTTGTTTACAATATTATTTGTCTCCGTATTATGGTTTCGTTCAATTCCATCACAGGTTCTTGGCGCGTACCCACGCTTTGCTGCCTCACGACGTTTCTCTGTGAATGCCTGGCAAGCGATATAGCCTTTTCATGTGGGAGGGAGGGAGGTGCTTCCCGAATAATTTTTCTCTTTGAAGAGCATGGACAAATTCGAGCGGATGAAATTTCTACCACATTCTAATCCCACTTCAGTTCTATAACTCCGGACTGGTAGAGGAAGTTGTTTACAATATTATTTGTCTCCGTATTATGGATTCGTTTAATTTCATCGCA
The DNA here is from genome assembly GCA_018806985.1 of Angiostrongylus vasorum. Classification (NCBI taxonomy): domain Eukaryota; kingdom Metazoa; phylum Nematoda; class Chromadorea; order Rhabditida; family Metastrongylidae; genus Angiostrongylus; species Angiostrongylus vasorum. Next base: position 867,379 of record JADANN010000331.1, read on the forward strand.
GGTTCTTGGTACGTGCCAGCGCTTTGCTGCCTCGCGACGTTTCTCTGTGAACGCCTGGCAAGCGAAATATCTTATCGTTTTCATGTGGGAGGGAGGGAGGTGCTTTCCGTAAAAATTTTTCTTTTTGAAGAGCATGGAGAAATTCGAACGCCGATGAAATTTCTACCGCATTCTAATCCCACTTCAGTTCTATAGCTCCGGACTGGTAGAGGAAGTTGTTTACAATATTATTTGTCTCCGTATTATGGTTTCGTTTAATTCCATCACAGGTTCTTGGCGCGTACCCAACGCTTTGCTGCCTCACGACGTTTCTCTGTGAATGCCTGGCAAGCGAAATATCCTTTTCATGTGGGAGGGAGGGAGGTGCTTTCCCGAAAAATTTTTCTTTTTGAAGAGCATGGACAAATTCGAGCGACGATGAAATTTCTACCACATTCTAATCCCACTTCAGTTCTATAGCTCCGGACTGGTAGAGGAAGTTGTTTACAATATTATTTGTCTCCGTATTATGGATTCGTTTAATTTCATCGCAGGTTCTTGGTACGTGCCAGCGCTTTGCTGCCTCGCGACGTTTCTCTGTGAACGCCTGGCAAGCGAAATATCATCTTTTCATGTGGGAGGGAGGGAGGTGCTTTCCGAAAAATTTTTCTTTTTGAAGAGCATGGACAAATTCAAGCGACGATGAAATTTCTACCATATTCTAATCCCACTTCAGTTCTATAGCTCCGGACTGGTAGAGGAAGTTGTTTACAATATTATTTGTCTCCGTATTATGGTTTCGTTTAATTTCCATCACAGGTTCTTGGCGCGTGCCAGCGCTTTGCTGCCTCGCGACGTTTCTCTGTGAATGCCTGGCAAGCGAAATATCTTATCGTTTTCATGTGGGAGGGAGGGAAGTGCTTTCCGTAAAAATTCTTTCTCTTTTGAAGAGCATGGACAAATTCGAGCGACGATGAAATTTCTACCACATTCTAATCCCACTTCAGTTCTATAGCTCCGGACTGGTAGAGGAAGTTGTTTACAATATTATTTGTCTCCGTAGGGATAGTTTCGTTTAATTCCATCACAGGTTCTTGGCGCGTACCAACGCTTTGCTGCCTCACGACGTTTCTCTGTGAATGCCTGGCAAGCGAAATATCTTATCGTTTTCATGTGGGAGGGAGGGAGGTGCTTTCCGAAAAATTTTTCTTTTTGAAGAGCATGGAGAAATTCGAGCGACGATGAAATTTCTACCACATTCTAATCCCACTTCAGTTCTATAGCTCCGGACTGGTAGAGGGAAGTTGTTTACAATATTATTTGTCTCCGTATTATGGTTTCGTTTAATTCCATCACAGGTTCTTGGCGCGTACCAACGCTTTGCTGCCTCACGACGTTTCTCTGTGAATGCCTGGCAAGCGAAATATCCTTTTCATGTGGGAGGGAGGGAGGTGCTTTCCGAAAGATTCTTCTTTTTGAAGAGCATGGACAAATTCAAGCGACGATGAAATTTCTACCACATTCTAATCCCACTTCAGTTCTATAGCTCCGGACTGGTAGAGGAAGTTGTTTACAATATTATTTGTCTCCGTATTATGGTTTCGTTTAATTCCATCACAGGTTCTTGGCGCGTACCAACGCTTTGCTGCCTCACGACGTTTCTCTGTGAATGCCTGGCAAGCGAAATATCCTTTTCATGTGGGAGGGAGGGAGGTGCTTTCCGAAAAATTTTTCTCTTTTGAAGAGCATGGACAAATTCGATGCGACGATGAAATTTCTACCACATTCTAATCCCACTTCAGTTCTACTAGCTCCGGACTGGTAGAGGAAGTTGTTTACAATATTTATTCTGTCTCCGTATTATGGATTCGTTTAATTTCATCACAGGTTCTTGGTACGTGCCAGCGCTTTGCTGCCTCGCGACGTTTCTCTGTGAATGCCTGGCAAGCGAAATATCTTATCGTTTTCATGTGGGAGGGAGGGAGGTGCTTTCCGAAAAATTTCTTTCTCTTTTGAAGAGCATGGACAAATTCAAGCGACGATGAAATTTCTACCACATTCTAATCCCACTTCAGTTCTATAGCTCCGGACTGGTAGAGGAAGTTGTTTACAATATTATTTGTCTCCGTATTATGGTTTCGTTTAATTCCATCACAGGTTCTTGGCGCGTACCAACGCTTTGCTGCCTCACGACGTTTCTCTGTGAATGCCTGGCAAGCGAAATATCCTTTTCATGTGGGAGGGAGGGAGGTGCTTTCCGAAAAATTTTTCTTTTTGAAGAGCATGGAGAAATTCGAGCGACGATGAAATTTCTACCATATTCTAATCCCACTTCAGTTCTATAACTCCGGACTGGTAGAGGAAGTTGTTTACAATATTATTTGTCTCCGTATTATGGATTCGTTTAATTTCATCGCAGGTTCTTGGTACGTGCCAGCGCTTTGCTGCCTCGCGACGTTTCTCTGTTAACGCCTGGCAAGCGAAATATCTTATCGTTTTCATGTGGGAGGGAGGGAAGTGCTTTCCGTAAAATTTTTCTTTTTGAAGAGCATGGAGAAATTCGAGCGACGATGAAATTTCTACCGCATTCTAATCCCACTTCAGTTCTATAGCTCCGGACTGGTAGAGGAAGTTGTTTACAATATTATTTGTCTCCGTAGGATAGTTTCGTTTAATTCCATCACAGGTTCTTGGCGCGTACCAACGCTTTGCTGCCTCACGACGTTTCTCTGTGAATGCCTGGCAAGCGAAATATCCTTTTCATGTGGGAGGGAGGGAGGTGCTTTCCGAAAAATTTTTCTTTTTGAAGAGCATGGAGAAATTCGAGCGACGATGAAATTTCTACCACATTCTAATCCCACTTCAGTTCTACTAGCTCCGGACTGGTAGAGGAAGTTGTTTACAATATTTATTCTGTCTCCGTATTATGGTTTCGTTTAATTCCATCACAGGTTCTTGGCGCGTACCCACGCTTTGCTGCCTCACGACGTTTCTCTGTGAATGCCTGGCAAGCGAAATATCCTTTTCATGTGGGAGGGAGGGAGGTGCTTTCCCGAAAAATTTTTCTCTTTTGAAGAGCATGGACAAATTCGAGCGACGATGAAATTTCTACCACATTCTAATCCCACTTCAGTTCTATAGCTCCGGACTGGTAGAGGAAGTTGTTTACAATATTATTTGTCTCCGTATTATGGATTTCGTTTAATTTCATCACAGGTTCTTGGTACGTGCCAGCGCTTTGCTGCCTCGCGACGTTTCTCTGTGAATGCCTGGCAAGCGAAATATCTTATCGTTTTCATGTGGGAGGGAGGGAGGTGCTTTCCGAAAAATTTTTCTTTTTGAAGAGCATGGAGAAATTCGAGCGACGATGAAATTTCTACCACATTCTAATCCCACTTCAGTTCTATAGCTCCGGACTGGTAGAGGAAGTTGTTTACAATATTATTTGTCTCCGTATTATGGTTTCGTTTAATTCCATCACAGGTTCTTGGCGCGTACCAACGCTTTGCTGCCTCACGACGTTTCTCTGTGAATGCCTGGCAAGCGAAATATCGCTTTTCATGTGGGAGGGAGGGAGGTGCTTTCCGAAAAATTTTTCTCTTTTGAAGAGCATGGACAAATTCGAGCGACGATGAAATTTCTACCACATTCTAATCCCACTTCAGTTCTATAGCTCCGGACTGGTAGAGGAAGTTGTTTACAATATTATTTGTCTCCGTATTATGGATTCGTTTAATTTCATCGCAGGTTCTTGGTACGTGCCAGCGCTTTGCTGCCTCGCGACGTTTCTCTGTGAACGCCTGGCAAGCGAAATATCTCTTTTCATGTGGGAGGGAGGGAGGTGCTTTCCGAAAAATTTTTCTTTTTGAAGAGCATGGACAAATTCAAGCGACGATGAAATTTCTACCACATTCTAATGCCACTTCAGTTCTATAGCTCCGGACTGGTAGAGGAAGTTGTTTACAATTTTATTCTTCTCCGTATTATGGATTCGTTTAATTTCATCACAGGTTCTTGGTACGTGCCAGCGCTTTGCTGCCTCGCGACGTTTCTCTGTGAATGCCTGGCCAGCGAGATATCTTATCTTTTTCATGTGGGAGGGAGGGAAGTGCTTTCCGAAAGATTCTTCTTTTTGAAGAGCATGGACAAATTCAAGCGACGATGAAATTTCTACCACATTCTAATCCCACTTCAGTTCTATAGCTCCGGACTGGTAGAGGAAGTTGTTTACAATATTATTTGTCTCCGTAGGATAGTTTCGTTTAATTCCATCACAGGTTCTTGGCGCGTACCAACGCTTTGCTGCCTCGCGACGTTTCTCTGTGAATGCCTGGCCAGCGAGATATCTTATCGTTTTCATGTGGGAGGGAGGGAAGTGCTTTCCGTAAAATTTTTCTTTTTGAAGAGCATGGAGAAATTCGAGCGACGATGAAATTTCTACCGCATTCTAATCCCACTTCAGTTCTATAGCTCCGGACTGGTAGAGGAAGTTGTTTACAGTATTATTTGTCTCCGTATTATGGTTTGCGTTTAATTCCATCACAGGTTCTTGGCGCGTACCAACGCTTTGCTGCCTCACGACGTTTCTCTGTGAATGCCTGGCAAGCGAAATATCCTTTTCATGTGGGAGGGAGGGAGGTGCTTTCCGAAAGATTCTTTCTTTTTGAAGAGCATGGACAAATTCAAGCGACGATGAAATTTCTACCACATTCTAATCCCACTTCAGTTCTACTAGCTCCGGACTATTAGAGGAAGTTGTTTACAATTTTATTCTGTCTCCGTATTATGGTTTCGTTTAATTTCATCACAGGTTCTTGGCGCGTACCAACGCTTTGCTGCCTCACGACGTTTCTCTGTGAATGCCTGGCCAGCGAGATATCTTATCGTTTTCATGTGGGAGGGAGGGAGGTGCTTTCCGAAAAATTTTTCTCTTTTGAAAGAGCATGGACAAATTCAAGCGACGATGAAATTTCTACCACATTCTAATCCCACTTCAGTTCTACTAGCTCCGGACTGGTAGAGGAAGTTGTTTACAGTATTATTTGTCTCCGTATTATGGTTGCGTTTAATTCCATCACAGGTTCTTGGTACGTGCCAGCGCTTTGCTGCCTCGCGACGTTTCTCTGTGAATGCCTGGCAAGCGAGATATCTTATCGTTTTCATGTGGGAGGGAGGGAAGTGCTTTCCGAAAGATTCTTCTTTTTGAAGAGCATGGACAAATTCAAGCGACGATGAAATTTCTACCACATTCTAATCCCACTTCAGTTCTATAGCTCCGGACTGGTAGAGGAAGTTGTTTACAATATTATTTGTCTCCGTATTATGGTTTCGTTTAATTCCATCACAGGTTCTTGGCGCGTACCAACGCTTTGCTGCCTCGCGACGTTTCTCTGTGAATGCCTGGCCAGCGAGATATCTTATCGTTTTCATGTGGGAGGGAGGGAAGTGCTTTCCGTAAAATTCTTCTTTTTGAAGAGCATGGACAAATTCATGCGACGATGAAATTTCTACCACATTCTAATCCCACTTCAGTTCTATAGCTCCGGACTGGTAGAGGAAGTTGTTTACAGTATTATTTGTCTCCGTAGGATAGTTTCGTTTAATTCCATCACAGGTTCTTGGCGCGTACCAACGCTTTGCTGCCTCACGACGTTTCTCTGTGAATGCCTGGCAAGCGAAATATCCTTTTCATGTGGGAGGGAGGGAGGTGCTTTCCGAAAAATTTTTCTTTTTGAAGAGCATGGAGAAATTCGAGCGACGATGAAATTTCTACTATATTCTAATCCCACTTCAGTTCTATAGCTCCGGACTGGTAGAGGAAGTTGTTTACAATTTTATTCTTCTCCGTATTATGGTTTCGTTTAATTCCATCACAGGTTCTTGGCGCGTACCAACGCTTTGCTGCCTCACGACGTTTCTCTGTGAATGCCTGGCCAGCGAGATATCTTATCGTTTTCATGTGGGAGGGAGGGAAGTGCTTTCCGAAAGATTCTTCTTTTTGAAGAGCATGGACAAATTCAAGCGACGATGAAATTTCTACCACATTCTAATCCCACTTCAGTTCTATAGCTCCGGACTGGTAGAGGAAGTTGTTTACAATTTTATTCTGTCTCCGTATTATGGATTCGTTTAATTCCATCACAGGTTCTTGGCGCGTACCAACGCTTTGCTGCCTCACGACGTTTCTCTGTGAATGCCTGGCAAGCGAAATATCCTTTTCATGTGGGAGGGAGGGAGGTGCTTTCCGAAAGATTCTTCTTTTTGAAGAGCATGGACAAATTCAAGCGACGATGAAATTTCTACCACATTCTAATCCCACTTCAGTTCTATAGCTCCGGACTGGTAGAGGAAGTTGTTTACAATATTATTTGTCTCCGTAGGATGGTTTCGTTTAATTCCATCACAGGTTCTTGGCGCGTACCAACGCTTTGCTGCCTCACGACGTTTCTCTGTGAATGCCTGGCAAGCGAAATATCCTTTTCATGTGGGAGGGAGGGAGGTGCTTTCCGAAAAATTTTTCTTTTTGAAGAGCATGGAGAAATTCGAGCGACGATGAAATTTCTACCACATTCTAATCCCACTTCAGTTCTATAGCTCCGGACTGGTAGAGGAAGTTGTTTACAATATTATTTGTCTCCGTAGGATAGTTTCGTTTAATTCCATCACAGGTTCTTGGCGCGTACCAACGCTTTGCTGCCTCACGACGTTTCTCTGTGAATGCCTGGCAAGCGAAATATCCTTTTCATGTGGGAGGGAGGGAGGTGCTTTCCGAAAAATTTTTCTTTTTGAAGAGCATGGAGAAATTCGAGCGACGATGAAATTTCTACCACATTCTAATCCCACTTCAGTTCTATAGCTCCGGACTGGTAGAGGAAGTTGTTTACAATATTATTTGTCTCCGTAGGATAGTTTCGTTTAATTCCATCACAGGTTCTTGGCGCGTACCAACGCTTTGCTGCCTCACGACGTTTCTCTGTGAATGCCTGGCAAGCGAAATATCCTTTTCATGTGGGAGGGAGGGAGGTGCTTTCCGAAAAAATTTTTCTTTTTGAAGAGCATGGAGAAATTCGAGCGACGATGAAATTTCTACCACATTCTAATCCCACTTCAGTTCTACTAGCTCCGGACTGGTAGAGGAAGTTGTTTACAATATTATTCTGTCTCCGTATTATGGTTTCGTTTAATTCCATCACAGGTTCTTGGCGCGTACCAACGCTTTGCTGCCTCACGACGTTTCTCTGTGAATGCCTGGCAAGCGAAATATCCTTTTCATGTGGGAGGGAGGGAGGTGCTTTCCGAAAAATTTTTCTTTTTGAAGAGCATGGAGAAATTCGAGCGACGATGAAATTTCTACCACATTCTAATCCCACTTCAGTTCTATAGCTCCGGACTGGTAGAGGAAGTTGTTTACAATATTATTTGTCTCCGTAGGATGGTTTCGTTTAATTCCATCACAGGTTCTTGGCGCGTACCAACGCTTTGCTGCCTCACGACGTTTCTCTGTGAATGCCTGGCAAGCGAAATATCCTTTTCATGTGGGAGGGAGGGAGGTGCTTTCCGAAAAATTTTTCTTTTTGAAGAGCATGGAGAAATTCGAGCGACGATGAAATTTCTACCACATTCTAATCCCACTTCAGTTCTATAGCTCCGGACTGGTAGAGGAAGTTGTTTACAATATTATTTGTCTCCGTATTATGGTTTCGTTTAATTCCATCACAGGTTCTTGGCGCGTACCAACGCTTTGCTGCCTCACGACGTTTCTCTGTGAATGCCTGGCAAGCGAAATATCCTTTTCATGTGGGAGGGAGGGAGGTGCTTTCCGAAAAATTTTTTCTTTTTGAAGAGCATGGAGAAATTCGAGCGACGATGAAATTTCTACCACATTCTAATCCCACTTCAGTTCTATAGCTCCGGACTGGTAGAGGAAGTTGTTTACAATATTATTTGTCTCCGTATTATGGTTTCGTTTAATTCCATCACAGGTTCTTGGCGCGTACCAACGCTTTGCTGCCTCACGACGTTTCTCTGTGAATGCCTGGCAAGCGAAATATCCTTTTCATGTGGGAGGGAGGGAGGTGCTTTCCGAAAAATTTTTCTTTTGAAGAGCATGGAGAAATTCGAGCGACGATGAAATTTCTACCACATTCTAATCCCACTTCAGTTCTATAGCTCCGGACTGGTAGAGGAAGTTGTTTACAATATTATTTGTCTCCGTAGGATAGTTTCGTTTAATTCCATCACAGGTTCTTGGCGCGTACCAACGCTTTGCTGCCTCACGACGTTTCTCTGTGAATGCCTGGCAAGCGAAATATCCTTTTCATGTGGGAGGGAGGGAGGTGCTTTCCGAAAAATTTTTCTTTTTGAAGAGCATGGAGAAATTCGAGCGACGATGAAATTTCTACCACATTCTAATCCCACTTCAGTTCTACTGCTCCGGACTATTAGAGGAAGTTGTTTACAATTTTATTCTTCTCCGTATTATGGTTTCGTTTAATTCCATCACAGGTTCTTGGCGCGTACCAACGCTTTGCTGCCTCACGACGTTTCTCTGTGAATGCCTGGCAAGCGAAATATCCTTTTCATGTGGGAGGGAGGGGAGGTGCTTTCCGAAAAATTTTTTCTTTTTGAAGAGCATGGAGAAATTCGAGCGACGATGAAATTTCTACCACATTCTAATCCCACTTCAGTTCTATAGCTCCGGACTGGTAGAGGAAGTTGTTTACAATATTATTTGTCTCCGTATTATGGTTTCGTTTAATTCCATCACAGGTTCTTGGCGCGTACCAACGCTTTGCTGCCTCGCGACGTTTCTCTGTGAATGCCTGGCAAGCGAAATATCTTTCTTTTCATGTGGGAGGGAGGGAGGTGCTTTCCGAAAAATTTTTCTTTTTTGAAGAGCATGGAGAAATTCGAGCGACGATGAAATTTCTACCACATTCTAATCCACTTCAGTTCTATAGCTCCGGACTGGTAGAGGAAGTTGTTTACAATATTATTTGTCTCCGTAGTATGGTTTCGTTTAATTCCATCACAGGTTCTTGGCGCGTACCAACGCTTTGCTGCCTC